>CM071612.1:20541204-21141204 GCA_036365135.1 Miichthys miiuy
ATCATCGAGTTAAGCAAAGAGTTCTCCATCCTGTCTCAGTTCACCAGCTTTGTGGCAATCGAGGAAAGGGTTTGTGCAATTTTCAGCCTGTTTCACATTTATATTATCTGTATTTCTTTTGTTGGCTGCCCAGGGCAACCATAGATTTGACGGTTTTTGGATATCATATATTGCAAATGCTTAACCAAACTCATCTACCTTATTTTAGGATTCAGAACAAACAGAGGGCTTCACAGACATCCCCAAGTTGATTGCAGAGGAAGATGTGGACTTCCTCCCCTATGTCAGCTGGATTTCTTGTCAGAATAATGAAGATAAACAGAGTGACATGTGTCTGTCAACTATCTATGATCTAGAATGTTGCCTAATGGTAAACACTGTTTGTAGTGTAAGTCACGTCAAGTAATCAAGGGACGGAAAGAGCAAATTTGGTTGTTGTGATTTAAGAATTGCCACTTATATGAGCTGCATATGTCCCTCTGTTGTAGGAATACGACGAAGACCCTTGTGAGGAAGAGGAGGAGACTCTTTCGGTAGAAGAGCAGCAGAAAGGAATGGCAGAAGATGTTTATGATGAACTCGATCTTTTGGGAGGAGAGGTAGAACTCTTTGACGACGAGATATGTTTAAGTAGCTCAAGTTGGATGGCCTTCAAGGGAGATTCCCCTATTCGTCCTCCTTCTCCTCTTCCTCCTCCTCCTCCTCAATGCCACCCCATACTAGTGCGAAACCAACTTTGTGGTGGGATGCTCCCATGTGGTCCTCCTCCCCGTCCTCATCTCTCAGTACCTGCACATATCATGGAGCCTGTTTATGCAATGCCACTAGTCCTTCAGTCAGTGGAGGAAGACCAGAGTACAGAGCACTCAGTGATCCAAGCAAGGCAAGTACAACTACCACGAAAATCATCGCAATCCGCTTTATCGCAAGGGTTCGTGGGCCGTCGGAAAGGAAGTAGAAGAAAATCACAGGGGGAAAGTGAAGCATCTCCAGATGCTATAACCAACACCACGAGCTTGTCTTTTAGACCCTCGATCATATTTTTTCAGATGAACCACAGTCAGGTTTTGGTGGCTCAGCAGAACATGGAACATCAGAAACCCCTTTTTCAATCACAGATCATGTTACTCCAACATCCGCTGATGCTGAATGGACAAAAGAATCTCTAGCAGCTTTTTCTTTGTCTTGTCAGAAGGATTCCGGTATTCCGTCTCCTCTTCCTCCTCCTTCACATCTCTCCTCACTTGCACAAACCCTATCCTTAACCCAGAGTGAACCTGAACCTCATGTAGGTAACTCTCGTTTAAGGAAGATGATTTCACCAGCTAGACGAAGTGGAAGAGGACAAACTGGCATGTTCGTCAAGGAACATTCCCTAATTCATTCCTCCTCCTCCTCCTCCTCCTCCTCCTCCTCCTCCTCCATGCCACCGCTCACTAGCACAAACCCAATCCTTAGACCCCCCAGTCCCTCCACCTCCCCGTCCTTATTGTGGTTCAGCACTCCTTGGCTGGGCAAGACTTGCGCCGCGTGAACGTGAACCTGATAGGTTGGTAGGTTCATTAAGGAAGAGGAGTCCATCAGTTAAACAAAGGTCAGAGTCTTTCAGCATGAAGCGCCCTCATCAGGTTTTCTCTTTACCAGTTCATCAAACCTTGGGTGAGTTACAAAACAATTATAAACTGTTTTAACCTCAGAAACCCTAATAATAATTCTTGTAAGACAATTGTTGCTGCCAAAATACTCTGCTTATAGACTAAATAGCTTACAGACTAATGTACTGTATGTTACCTGACTTTTAATGTTCAACATTGTCAATATTTACTCAGAATGTCCTGCTGTGATCATATTGTTTCAGGTCAGCATATTGCCAATTACTGAAGCCCAGATGGACAGAGATCTTCCAGATGCAGCATTCGGTAAGATATGTTAAAAATTCATTAAGTTTGCTTAAATTTTGCCACTGAACAGATGAAAGCATAAATCATTGCTTAATCTCATGTAGATATAGCAATCCCAGGGCCCTGAGACAGATGACAGGTACTGTAACACATTGACACATTATGATTGGCTGTTGTCTGTGGATTATGTTAATGAGCCCTCTAGTGACCTCACAAGGAGCTCTGAATCTGAACAGCATGTCTAGAGACAAGCCACAAGAGAGAGTGTGGCTGCAGCAGCTCACGCAAAATGGAGGCGGTTGTTGTTTTTAACACTGGGGGTATTTGTACGCACCCCGAATTAAAAAATATTAGTGTAGAAGAGCTGAAAAGGTGATTTTTTTTTTTTCATAATGCGTCTCCTTTAATGTAAAAATTCCTTCCTCCTCAGTAATAGCTAATAGTGACACTTAGCTAGTTAGTTAGCTAAGTTATCTCAAAATTGTGCTTGTCGTGTATATAGGTTATAGATGTGATGTACATAAGTCACCAGACTGCATTCAGAAGACACTAAAATCACATCGCGTTTTTCTGGAGATGATGATAGATGTTAGTCCAGCTAATCATAATGTGTCATCTGTAAATGCAGGATCCTGAGAACATCTTGTCACTCGTGTGCACAAATTAAACAAAGGTTAAGATCCTAGAATGTTTCTGTAACACAGTGTTCTCTAGCACCACTTGCTGTCACTAGTTGTTAAACCCTTGAACCATTTCTTAGCAGACAGTGTTGTGAGTGAGTGAACAGTTTTAGTTATGTATACTGATGGTGTGTGTCTGTGAGCAAAGACACTTTGGGTTACAAAAGCATTTGTTTTGTGTCAGTTTGAGCAATATTTCTGTTACGTTCTGCCAGAGTGGATGCTTTCATCAAAAGCAACATACACTTCTATTCCTTGCCTGTGTTAGAAGAAAAAAAAACAGCTGTCCTTGACTGTAACTATGCTTGTTCATGTCAGTAGTCCTTTGGTGAAGTCAGACAATGAGGTTTTGGTGACTTTTTTTGAATTTATAACTCTTTCTGTGTGTTACAGGAGGGCTACTGGGAGTTAACTACAGAACTAGGAGAATTCATAAATGTCAATGTAGATCTCTTTGCCAACGTGTTCTTGAAAAGCAAGGGCATCCGTTCTTTAGGTGAGAACTCTCAGACCCTGTTTCAGTCCTTTCAGCTTCATCATTTCAGATCGCTTTGAACCAATTCTCGCTCACTCACTTACTCACTCACTGACTGTCTCTCTCTCCATTGACAAAAAAAATGTTGCTGTAAATCACTATTGGTAATGTGAAATCTTTTGCATTGTGTTATTTCTATAGCAGGAGTCAAGTAACATAACCTGTAATATGTTTTACTAATTACAAATGGGGAATATGACTTGGCTGCAGCTTGAAAACAAAAAAAAAAACTTTCTTTGCTTTAATCCATGCTGTATGCGTATATGTGTTATTTAGGGGTTAAGGCCCATGCAGACATCCTGAGGATGGTGGCGACTCTTCTGGTACTGCAGCTGATGAGACTGGAGAAGCTGGAGGAAGGCAAACTGCTCCGCACCCTCTTCTGCCTGGAAGACTCTTCTCAGCCCAGGTCTGTCCAAAACAACATCAAGATATTGTATTCACTTTTTTGGTATTTGTGAAAACATACCAGCTGAATCTAACTTTAAGGCAAAGGCTGCAACTGAAACTGTGGCCTAACTCACGTGAGGTCAAATTCGTATCACATCTGCGTTACAACCTAGATTCGATATAAAATGTTCAAAATCACCAGAAATCACCAGGCTTTTTTTTTTTCAGGCTTGTCTGGTGGAGCAACGTAAAGAGAGCAGTGGACTGGGTCTGCTGGGCTGACCGGCAGTACCCGTGTGTCTACAGCCGGCTGGAGTTTGGTTTGAGCTGGGAATCCTCCACCCGTCAGCTGCTGGGCTACGAAGGCCCCCCTCGCTTCTCGCCTCTCTGTGGTCTGAATCTGCAGAGGAGCACTTCCTCTTTACCAGTCCACTGAGCGCGTAATATACATAATATTTTCTCTGCAGGCCTACAACATAACAGTGTATCAAAACAAAAGATTGCCATAGCCTGTAGGCCTTTAACAACAACAAATGCACCAAGAATTACGGATGTGCAAAGTGGAAAACAAATATTTTAACACTAGACACACGCCCATTCTACTTCTTGAGGTAAAGTGGCAAGTTTTTCTTGATGAAGAGTAGCTTCTCTGCTTTATCACAGTGAAGTCTGTTCCTCTTCCACTTCTGGAGATTGGGACTTCAGACAGATAACCATCTAACTGGTGAGCGGTTGAGCTTGTTGTCTGCCTGGCATTTGAGAAAGATAAAATGGCCAGTGCATAAACATTTTTACCAATTGCAGGATCTCATTGAACATATCAGACAACAAAGGTGCATGCCCCACATCTGGTGCAGAGAGACGCGTCCTTTTTTCTGTTGTCCACATCCAACGCACATCGTGCTCGGATTGACTTTCCTTTTCTGTGCCGCCTTCTTCTCATATTCGGAATGGCTATCGGGATGTTTGCATTTGAGGTGATAAATTAAACCCGACATTGAGAAACTCTTTGCAGATACACCCCCTTTGGAATGTCAGCATTGCATGCTTTGCAAACCACTATCCGTGGGTCTTTCTCCGAGATACTGAAATACATCCACACCGCAGACATGTTGACCCAGATAACCGTGTGCTGACCGTGTGATTTCCTGCTTGCGTCATCACAATTCTGTTTCGGCCGTGTTATTTCGGTGATGTAGGTCTTTCGGCCGAACACCGAAAATGCACTTTTGGGCCATTTTCGGTGGCCGAATTTTCGTTGCATCTCTAGTTTTATATTTAGTGTTGGGCCTTGAAAAATATTGCATGTGCTTTTGGACAATGTGCTGTTAAAATAAGATAAGAAGGCTGCTTTACCACTTCCTTATTTTTAGTTCTTGAAATGGTGTTAACTTTGTATGTTCATGATCAGCAGCAAATTACAAAAACACAACAGATTTGGTCTACTAGGTAATTGGTTTTATATCATTTGTTCTTGTTATGGTGGTAGTTGATATTGTTTTCCTCTGTGTGTATGTAATCACGAACAGAATTAAAATGTGCCTTAAATGTTAAATGTGCCTCTCTCCTTATGTTTATCATCATATTAAAATAAATTCATTGAAAACCTATGTTGTCTTTTGCTTCTCTTTTAACACAACTGAGACTATTTTTAGATTCTTTTTTTCATGTTTTTTAGTTAGCTGTTTAGTTTAGTTTCAGTAGTGTAGTGGCAAAATAGTCCAAGGATTAACGTTTTTTTGTATTTTAGATTCGCCAAGTGATTATGACATTCCTGCCTGTTTGTTCTGGCTTAAAGTACACAGACATGCAAGAAGTAAATAGACACCTTTAATTTGAATTTGAATGAAGACGTCTATTTACTTCTTGCATGTCTGTGTAGATCTCCTCCCAGCAAACAATGAGAACTTTCCAGGACTTTGATATTTGAGCTGTTCTTTTCCAGCTAAATGATGTGGAGTGATTGTGAGAGGATGTTGTGAAATTGAGATATTAATGTTTTTATTGGGAAAGAAGTATGAGCCAGAATGTGTCCACAGTGTGTCAAATCATACAATGAGGAGAGAGAGAGAAATAAAAGGAGACTGAGGTTAGTTAGGGGAGTCTTTTATACCTGCAGGCCTAAAATGATACGTCATTTGCATTCTGTAATGGTATTATTCTGAGTTTGTAATAAACTTATATTATCTAAAAGTGCATGTGAAGTGTTAAATAGTGTAGTATACTTTTTTTTTTTTACACATACACATTTCTCTACTCCCACAGATATAAATACACACACACGCGCATATCTTAGGGTGAGATGGATATATATCACACTCTTGCTTTTGTTCACACATCTTGTGTCTGTTGGTATTTTTATTTTTTTTTAGATTACTTTTTTGGCCTTTTCAAGCTTTATTTTGATAGAGACAGCTGAAGAGTGACAGGAATGTGGGAGAGAGAGATGGGGAATGACATCATGTCACCATGGCCATCCGCCAGAACATTTGACACAGAAAATGTTCCTGCGTGTCCTTATTATGGTCAGACTATAGCTTTGGCAGACCAAATTTGTTAGTATAGTAATAAGAGTGAAGAGAGGATTCACCTCTGACCCTAAAGTGTATATAGATCTGATCGGTCAGCCAAGAGGGATTCCAGATTAATTTAAAGCCAGATCTGAGATTAAATCAGGATTTGAGTCTATTTTGCCCTGGATAACTACAAATAAGAATACAGAGTGATTAAACTACATTTACCATAATCAACAGTTAATATTAATAATATTAATTACACTGTTGATGACTTTTGGAGAGCTCATGTCATACCTGTGTTGCTGAAATTTCTGGAAAGCACTTCATCAGCACAAAATAAGGACCTTGAGTCAATCAATTGGTCCTTAAAGGTTTTGTCATTTTATTCTTGCAAGAGGAACAGTTCTACAAATGCACAAGACAGTCTGCAGAAAATGTTCAGGGTGGGGCAGTCCCACGCTGATACTTATACACTTCTAAGGAGTATTCGTCATTATTATGACTTACTTATCTAACTGTTACAGGTAGCTACAATGGAATGTGCTCATCACTATCAAACCTCACTAACAAGCTCTGCTGGACCGTGTGAACCAAGGTCAAGTTTATACATCAAACAACTACTGCTACAAACAACTTGCATAAATGAGAGAAAGATTTCTAAGTGCAAGGTACTGAGTGAAACCAAACAAGACTTTAAGGCACACAGTTTTATACTTAAAAACTTTTTGAATATTACTGAGATCAAACATGGCTATATATGGTTATATAAGAACACACAATCATGTAATATAAATTTTCCATTACACCTGTCTCCTGAGAAGTCGCTGCAGCCACTACAGTAGTAAGTTGATGTCTGATTTGATTAGTGCATTAAAGTTTAGCTTTCCAACATTCACACCAGAGGCTCTGTGGGGTGTGCAAAGTCAGGGGAACGCCACAATTCATTACACATTAATGTCTGGGCAAAATTTAGTGATAATCTGATAGCTGCCAAGAAGACACTCGATCAAAACGCTAAACCTCAAATTGGCTATGTTTGCACAACAAATATTGTCTACATGTCACATATTGAACTATTAAATGTTTTGTACCCTGGGAAGATCAATGTTGATCAGTGTCAGTCACACCACCAATTTTCATCACCTCTGAAATATGTGACTTCCCCATGGGTGGACAGGAACTAAAATCAGCATCATCATTTACATGTGCTCTAGTCTAGTGCTGCAGAGCTGACCCTCCAGTTGATAATCTTCTACGTGATGGAGGAAATGTATTCATTTCAGCAAAAGATCAATTTGTCTCTTCATGTACACAGATGTAAAACTTCAGAATGTACCACGCCTTTTCATCACCTCTGAAATGCGTGACTTCCCCTTGGGTGGACATGAACTAAAATCAGCAACCACATTTATGTGTGCTCTAGTCCGTGACTTCCTCTTAAGTAACTAAAATCAGCATCATCATTTACGTGTGCTCTAGTCTAGTGCTGCAGAGCTGACCCTCCAGTTGATAATCTTCTCGTGATGGAGGAAATGTATTCATTTCAGCAAAAGATCAATTTGTCTCTTCATGTACACAGATGTAAAACTTCAGAATGTACCACGCCTTTTCATCACCTGTGAAATGGGTGGACATGAACTAAAATCAGCAACCACATTTATGTGTCTAGTCTGTGACTTCCTCTTAAGTAACTAAAATCAGCATCATCATTCACGTGTGCTCTAGTCTAGTGCTGCAGAGCTGACCCATAATCTTCTACGTGATGGAGGAAATCTATGTCAATGTTGAACATGCCAGACCTGTCAAACCAAAGCCTTCAGCAAATCAGACAGGTATGAATGTGTGTGTTATCGTCTGTCATTATTAATATATTCTTGACTGTATTCACTGGTCTTTTCTGTGTCCAGGTCCCAGGAGCTCAGAGAAGCCATTTCATAGAGCTATGGTTCTCTGTCTGGGACTGCTGAGTATTTTCCTGCTGGCTGGGCTCATCGGCCTCGGCATCCACTGTGAGTAAATGTTAGTTTAAACTTAAATTTTTTGTGTATGTCTTTACCAAAATGCCTATTTGCCACCATGGCTTCTCTGTCAATATTTTTCTTTTTTAAGGAATCACAGCACAGGATACATTTAAACAGTGTCCTCATGAAGCACTTCTTTTGTAAATGTATCTGGTACAAATGGAAATTTTTCCACCCATGGCAGAGTCAGAGAGTTACAACAGCAATGGATGGATGATCAAAAGCATTGCATTTTGATTGTCAGAGATTTCCTATGATAGAAGATAACGCTGTACAATCTGCCACTGATATGAAATGAAATAGTCTCTCGCCCCAATCCCCAGCCTCATTTGGAATCGTTGTAAATGTTGTGAATGGACTGACGATTCAGCTCCAACAGAGAGAAGAAATGTCTGATCTACCACATCTTGTGAGAGTGCGTTGCTGTTGAGAGGTGTCTCGAACAAAGTTCATTTTCTCCTGATTTGTCTGTCTGAAAAACACAATTTTACTGCCATGTTCAAAAGATATGAAAAATGAGATATTGATAATAAACCCATAAAGGTATCTCTTTTCTTAAGCATCTCTGCCTTAGTCTTGATCAAGTAAAATGTTTAGAAACTGAACAAAGGGCCATAGTGACTCAGGACGTTGGTTTTGAGATGATACTTTCCATTTCTTACAAAAACTGTTTTTGACTTTTATTTTGAAAATGAAAGGTCATACGTCACATTTGATCTGAGAATAAACACCAACATAAGGACAGCAATGACTTACACACTTCATCTGAACTCTGACCATATCCAAGGACACATCTTTTGGCAAATCTAATATCAGCTAATAAAGCAGAAAACTTGATTTATGAACATAGTTTGACTTGTGATTAAATAGTCAGTGTCAGTATGGATGTCATATTTTCTGTTTAAGATACATTTATCTTGATTTGTTTCAGATCGTGACACAATACATGATTCAATGGCAGAACTCTTCATGACCAAAGCCAACCTGACTGAGCGTCTCCAGGCCAGTAATGACAAGCTGTCCTCCATATCTGAAGAGAGAGACCAGCTGAATGCCAACCTCACTGAAATGGCTAAAGAGCTGGCCAGGCTTCAGAGTTTGTCCAAACAGAGTGAGTGTTTGTGTGTTTTCTGCACTGCTGTCTCTGAACATGAAGGTCAGGTTATCCATGTATAAAGCATCTTTTCCCAACAGAAAACTAAAACAATTGTTCTAATGTTAAACATGACATGAAAAGCTAAAGTTTTCTATGTTTTAAATGTATAATAATAATAATAATAATAATACATTTCATTTATAAGAACTTTCCTGAATACTCTTTAGACACTTTACATAAAAAAAAACGTCAAAGCAGCAAAACGACATAAAACAGTACACTAAAAACACATTAGACTAAGCTAAACATTAAAAGCAATTTAAAAAAGGTGTGTTTTGTTAGAGATTTGAATGCTGGAAGGTCAGTACCGTCAGGACAGGATGTGTTTGGGGAGAGAGTTCCAGAGGGATGGTGTGCAGAGAAGGCTCTGTCAGCCTCAGGTCTGGAGTGGTGGAGTCAGAAGGTTAGCATCAGAGAACGGAGGCTGGGCGGAGTCGGGCAATGTTCTTTAGTAGTGTTGGGAAGTTTGAGTCTTTTAACTGATTCGATCACTTACTCTGGATGGTAAATTGAGTTCATCTTTTGAGTCATTTCGTTCATTTCGTTCATTCACTGCAGCGCTGTAGCCCTCTTGTGGCCGATGTAAACGTGACAAATGAACGGAAGAACGATCCGTATGAACGTACTGCTGTGTGTACTGCTCCTCACACAGCCTGAGCGGCCATGCAGCTGCCTTGTGGCGAGAACGTACTGCATCAAAATGAACGAATCACTCACTGAGACTACTCATTACTCTAGAATCATATAAAAGATTAGTTCATATTGAACGATACATTCATGACCGACACACCACTATTCTTTAGGTGAAAAAAAGGCAGTTCTGGTGATTTGGTTTATTTGATTTTCAAGGGAGAATATATTGATGAGGGGTTGGGGATGGAGACAGGGTTGAGTTGTCAATGGTGAGGCAGAAACTATCAGTGGTAGTGGTTCATTTGGCCACCAGACAGAATGGATCCTCAGTTCTACATTTGACTTGACTACGCTCTATACTTTCACTTCCTTATAGACCTTTATATGGTGATATAACACCTTCTTTGTTGTTCTGATTGGCCTTATTTGGTCAAATAAGTAAATGGACTGTATCGTAGAATGTGAGCAGTCATTCGAAGAAGCAGCGAAAGAGTTTTGGCTTTAGAGAGTTACACCCTCTTCAAAAGAGGTAGAATGGGAGGAGAGGTCTAAATGGAAAAATAAATTAATTTAGAAATTTTAGTTTTGACGATAGTTATTTCCTCATATTCTCATGATTTTGATTCATTGCCCCCTGTATGTGTTTTACAGAGAGAACATGTCCTTCAGGATGGAGGATGTTCAATTGTACCTGTTACTTCTTCTCCACTGTGTCTGATTCTTGGGAAAAAGGCAGACAAGACTGCAGAGACAGAGGAGCAGATCTGGTTATGATAGACAGTTTTGAAGAACAGGTAATGTAGATCTTTCACAAAATTGTGACTTTAAATCTTAATAAAATTCACCCATTTTAAATAAACTGTTGTACTGTGTATACTATGTTCAAACACTAAACTAAAGGCAAATATATTCATTTATTTTAAAGCTTTAGTCTGAGTTCATAGGTTCATTTTGATGAAGAATTTGTGTGGTCATAGATTAGTTCTACATTGGGTGCACATGGCAACTCATCACTATCAGTGAAAAACATAAATTATTGGCGCAGCTGGATGTAGTAAAACATGGCCTTTTTTTTCTATCTAGGGTGACTCTGTGGTTTTGTAAATGCAGTCTGACATTGCCTCTGGTTTTGCCTCATCCACATATGTTTTTATTTCTTGCCTGCATGTATTAGACACAAACTGATTTATATTCTCTCAAATTAATTTGTATCTGCATTTGAATCTGTATATTTGGTCAATGCAAATGTCGACTTAAAAGTTATGCAATAAAATTTACTGTGTATCAGCTATACTATACAATAATAACATGTGCTTGTTATAGTTTTAGGTGAATCTTATAGGAATATTAGGATTAATCCCTGCAAATTGAATATTTAATATTCAATAATGACTTTTTTCTTTTACTGTCCACAGGAGTTCTTGAGTAAAATCATCAAGCAGGACACATGGATTGGTTTAAATGACAGAGACAATGAGAAAACATGGAAATGGTCTGATGAAACTCCACTGACTCTGGCGTAAGGCATACAGTTCTGCACCTCACTTGAATATGCACATACAACTATCCCTGTACATTAACAGATTTATTTGAGCTGACTACTGAACTTAATCCAAACAAACAAACAAACAAACAAACAAAAACAAAACAAAAACAACAACATTAATTTGTTTTTTGAAATAATTTGTAATTTGTTTAATGTGTTAATTTGAACAATGGCGTCAAACTGACTTGCTTCATAACCTTATAGGTACTGGGAAAAAACGCAGCCTGATAATGGTGATGGAAGTTCATTATGGGGAGAAGAGGACTGTGTGCATTTAAACCATGTCAGAAAACCTGAAGAAAATTGGAATGATCTGAATTGTGACAAAAAGTTGCGATGGATCTGTGAGTTTTCACATTCCTAAATACTTTTACAATGTTACAAAGTTATGGCTATGCAAAATGATTTATAATAGCGTTCTTGTATGTTATAAATATAAAGAGAGACCGTATTTACTTTTGTTGAGAGGATTTATGCAAGTGTTGTGCATTTATGCTGAAATGCTTATTTAGAAGGAGGATTCCACAAAACATTGTCAGATGAAACCACAAAGTCAATATTGTTTATAATTTCATTTATTTACATATATTCCTTTATGCTTTCACACTCTCATATATATTCTATAGGGTGTCACGGTGGTACAGTGATTAACACTGTCACTTCACAGCAAGAAGGTTGTGGTTCGAACCTTGGCTTGGGCCTTGGGACAGTTTGCATGTTCTCCACCTGTCTGTGTGGGTTCTCTCTGGGTTCTTCGGTTTCCTCCCAAAGTCCAAAGACATGCACTGAAAAGGTTCATTGGTGACTTGAACTCGTAGGTGTGAACATTGAGTGTGAATGGTTGTTTGTCTATAGAACATAGGCAACTTGTTGAGGGTGCACCTCGCCTCTCGCCCTTAGTCAGCTGGGATAGGCTCCAGCCCCCTGATGAGGATAAGCCAGGGGTGTCAAGCTCATTTTTACAGCCCAATATGATCTCAAGTTGGCCAGACCAGTAGTGATAGCATAATAACCTACACATATTGACAACTCCAAATTTTTCTTTTTGTTTTAGTGCAAAAAAGTACATTGTAAAAATATTATGAACCTGAAATTTCTTAAGAAAAATAAGTGCAATTTCAACAATATTATGCCTCAGTTTATCATTTACACATGTGCATTACAACTTACAGATCACAGTGTATCTACAAAGGCACAAAACATTTAGTCAGAAGTATCTGGAGCTGAACCATGTAGTATTTTACGTTGTGATCAAAACAATTCATCAAGATCTAGAAATGTCTAGAATTTTAAATTTACATTCATTTCCACCTCTGTGTAGTTATCCTGACCACCTGAACGGACACTGTCGCTTCTCAGGGCATTCAATTTCTGCAGCCTCTATATAGCCATATCTAGGTGCTGAACAGAACCAAATGAATCTTTTAATTTTTCTATTTTAATTTTGTTTTTGTACTGAATATACAAACTGTTATTGGGGAAATAAAAATCATATACATTTTAAAAGTCCTCGTCGGTCTGTTTATTTCTGGGTGAGGGCACAAAAGCCCAGGACAAAAGAGTTTTTAAGAAGGACACCATTCAGCCCCCGAGAGGTAAGCTCCAGCGCATCCACACTGCGGCAACACTACTGATAACCTTAGGACATACAAACACCATACACTAAGGTAGAGAATTCTGTGTACGGACCCCTCTCCAGGCTGACCAGGTGCTTGTGCCTGACGAAGACCTTATTCTTTTTTTTCCTTCTAGGATCTAGGACCTGTGGCTCTTTCCCACATGTCATTCCCCATCTCTCTCTCTCTCTCCACATTCCTGTCACTCTTCAGCTGTCTCTGTCAGATAACGCTTGAAAAGGCCAAAAAATAATCAGATCACCGAACAATTAAACCACACAGACAAGTATCTGTTTTACTTATCTGCATTCTTCTTTCTTCCAAGACTGGCTGTATAGACTTAAAGTTGTGAAAGTTTCAGTGTCTCAACCTCCATTTTCTGAATACATACTGTTAATTGTTTTCATGCATCTTCTATCTTAACGAGCAACGTATCACATGCACACACTGAGATAGTGCACGGTTTATTTTGTATACCTTCCAGAAGAATGTGCTTGACAATAAAAATAAAACATTTAAAATGCAAAGATAAAACGGATTACTCAGTATATGATAGATGATAATTGTGGTGACAAATTGTACTACACTGTTAAACCTTTAAACTATACTGTATTTTTTATTTTCCTATATTCTGTATTTTCCTTGGAGAAATATAACTACAGTTTGCAGCTTTTTTTGTTATCTCACAGCTACGACCTGTTGTAAGGACCAACCAAGAGTTTGGGGAGGAAACTGTATCTAAATAACTTATACTTTAATGAGTTCCTTCTTTTGTTGATAACTAAGTGTCAGATTATTCATTATGTTCCTCATTAGATGAGAAACAATTGAACTTTAGTCAAAGTTGAGACTCCTGGCCATGCCAGAGCAGGACAAGAACTGTATAAATTTATGTGACTGTCTTTCACTCTGTCAAACTCTGAACCACTTTACATGAACCTCTGACCTCTCAGCTGAAAGACTTAAAACTTCTCTATGTAATATTCTTGTAATGTAATCATTTTATTCTTATACATCAATAACAAAGACAGTATTGGAGTAACTCTGTTTATTTGTTCCTCCACAAAAAGAATATGTTAAACTATGCACTAGTACATTCATGCAAAAACAGGCAAAAGTTGTTTCATAATCACACAACATATTCTTTCTTGCACTAACAGATTCCTCTAGGCCTATGATACTTAAGAGGTAATGTTGTGATTCTGCTTCTGCCATCAGAGTCATAGCTTCCTGTTTCTCCAGTGTATCTTTGCAAGCATTGGTCAGAGTTTCCACTGAGCACCGCACATTATTCCGTCAAGCTTGTTATTTACAAATCCGAATTTCTTAGCTTTAAAGAGAAGAACACTTTCTTTTGTACGTCATCTGTCCTTTACTAAACACTTCCCCTGACCACAATGTGAAAAGGTCAAGAGGTCAAGGAACGATATGAGTAGAATTCATAAAGACTTAGGAAAAGACATCCACGGTGCTCAGAATATCCAACTGCACTTACACAAGGCTGCGTAATTATGTAATATAATATGTGTAATATCACAATATATAATGTAACGGCGGAGGTTATTAATGTGGTCTGTGGTGAAACTACAAAGTTCTGAAGATGGACTACAAAACACGCATCTTATATTTCTCCCCGTGCATTCTTACCGTGTTGTTCCATGTAGAATAAACGTAGACAGCCTAGTGAAATAAAGTGTTTGTCACATTGAGAATGGTTGCTTACACTAACCCTACTGTCCACTCATATATAAGCATATTAGCAAGTTATAGCAAAATATGTAGAATGCTTAATAAGCAACTGTAACTTACATGGTGATCTGCAGGGATGCTGGACATCTGTCACAGTTGAAGGAGAAAGTCAAGTCTAATGGCCGACATAGTAGGTGGTGTGTGACATTCAGCTTTTTATATATTAATTTAAAATGCCTAAGATAACTTAAAGCCTATGTAGTTATTAACAGCTATTCACAGCAATTTGAGAATATCTTTCACTACAGCAAACAGCAAACTTGAACACACTGTATGTCAAAGCCCTAAACTGCAAGCCATCATGGGTGGTGTTTCTGTTTCTAATCTTGTTTGACACATTTAACACCTCTTTGTGACTTCCTCAAAAATTATAACAAGGGATCGAAACCAACGGCGCATTATTTCCACCTGCTTTCGTCTGTGTTGCAGAGCTAAAGCTTCAAAAAAACTGCTAACCTTATGAGCTATGGAGGAAATCTATGTCAATGTTGAGTCTGTCTGTGAAAAATATGTCAAACCAAGACCTTCAACAAATCAGACAGGTAAGAATGTTCAAGCAGATAGAAAGGCGAGGAGGAGATTTCATGCAGTCGTCCTTTGCCTGGGGCTGCTGATTATTTGTCTGCTGGCTGGACTCATCGGCCTCGGTGTCTACTGTGAGTCTAAACCACATTCAGAAATCTGAGTATTGATTTTAAGCATAACTTTGCTCATGTTTTCTTAAGATGCCAATTTTAGTTTTATTTTTGTTGTTCTGCTGTCCTTTATTATGCTCTTATTGTCTCCTTAATGTATTCTTAATTGGTGTTGGTCCTCTTTTCTAGCTTTTCCCAGTTTCCTGTTTGTTTAAAACTCAAAGCAGCTTTTTCATTTCAACGCATATTTAATTTTACCAAGGTTAATATGCATATTCAAGCAGCTAAAGCAGGAAAGGTGTGTAAGCAGCTTTGGATAGACAAGTATCCAGCGAGCTTCCATTTTAGTGCTATACCAAAGATTTTCTATAACAGAAGATAATGCATTACTACAGAGCTCCTGAACTCTAAATTGTTTGTACAAAATGAAAAAACATCACCTTACAGGATTTAGGGGCTCTGTGCATTACATTACATTTACGGCAGTGATATGACACTTCCTGTCATTTCCTGGTCTTCGTCCCAAACCTGATTTAGAAGTTTTGTGAATGTCGTGTGGATGAATGAAAGCAGATTGTGTTGTGCAAGACGCAGAAAGTTAAGACAGTAAATTTTTTGTTTCACGCTGGGTAAAATGTACATTGAAACAAAATCGGATGTGCAAAACACTGAAACCCCATATTTAATTGAAAATAGCACATAGACAACTTAGCAAAGGTTGAAACTGAGAAATGGTTTTAGAAACTTATACGCCAGTTTTAAATTTTATTTACATGACTTAATTAAGTTGTATATGAAGTTGTCATTCTGCGGTTGAAAAATGGAGACATTCTGTTGTTACTGAGCACAGTGGATGAAACTGTGATAAGTATTCCTACATTAAGAAGGATTTTAAAATACATGGCGCTGTACAGGAGGAAAAATCAGTTCGACCCATTTCTGCCCAAGGCCAACTGATCCCCAATCCCCAGCCTCATTTGGAATCGTTGTAAATGTTGTGCGGATGGATTAAAGCAGATTGTGTTGGACCAGAGATGGTTCCAAAACTTGTCATTTTGCTAAGTTATAATTCATCTTTGGTAAATGGACTGACGATTCAGCTCCAACAGAGAGAAGAGATGTCTGATCTACCACATCTTGTGATAGTGCGTTGCTGTTGAGAGGTGTCTCAACAAAGTTCATTTTCTCCTGATTTGTCTGTCTGAAAAACACAATTTTACTGCCATGTTCAAAAGATATGAAAAATGAGATATTGATAATAAACCCATAAAGGTATCTCTTTTCTTAAGCATCTCTGCCTTAGTCTTGATCAAGTAAAATGTTTAGAAACTGAACAAAGGGCCATAGTGACTCAGGACGTTGGTTTTGAGATGATACTTTCCATTTCTTACAAAAACTGTTTTTGACTTTTATTTTGAAAATGAAAGGTCATACGTCACATTTGATCTGAGAATAAACACCAACATAAGGACAGCAATGACTTACACACTTCATCTGAACTCTGACCATATCCAAGGACACATCTTTTGGCAAATCTAATATCAGCTAATAAAGCAGAAAACTTGATTTATGAACATAGTTTGACTTGTGATTAAATAGTCAGTGTCAGTATGGATGTCATATTTTCTGTTTAAGATACATTTATCTTGATTTGTTTCAGATCGTGACACAATACATGATTCAATGGCAGAACTCTTCATGACCAAAGCCAACCTGACTGAGCGTCTCCAGGCCAGTAATGACAAGCTGTCCTCCATATCTGAAGAGAGAGACCAGCTGAATGCCAACCTCACTGAAATGGCTAAAGAGCTGGCCAGGCTTCAGAGTTTGTCCAAACAGAGTGAGTGTTTGTGTGTTTTCTGCACTGCTGTCTCTGAACATGAAGGTCAGGTTATCCATGTATAAAGCATCTTTTCCCAACAGAAAACTAAAACAATTGTTCTAATGTTAAACATGACATGAAAAGCTAAAGTTTTCTATGTTTTAAATGTATAATAATAATAATAATAATAATACATTTCATTTATAAGAACTTTCCTGAATACTCTTTAGACACTTTACATAAAAAAAAACGTCAAAGCAGCAAAACGACATAAAACAGTACACTAAAAACACATTAGACTAAGCTAAACATTAAAAGCAATTTAAAAAGGTGTGTTTTGTTAGAGATTTGAATGCTGGAAGGTCAGTACCGTCAGGACAGGATGTGTTTGGGGAGAGAGTTCCAGAGGAGGGGCAGCTACAGAGAAGGCTCTGTCGCCTCAGGTTTGGTGCTCCTGAGTGGTGGAGTCAGAAGGTTAGCATCAGATGAACGGAGGCTGCGGGATGGACTGTGGCGATGGAGCAAGTCAGTGAGGTAGGAAAGGGCCTGGTTATGGAGGGGTTTGTGTGTAAGGAGGAGGATTTTGAACTGAATGCGCTGTGGAACCGGGAGCCAGTGGAGGTTCTGGAGGACAAGGGTGATGTGGTCCGTATGAACGCACTGCTGTGTGTACTGCTCCTCACACAGCCTGAGCGGCCATGCAGCTGCCTTGTGGCGAGAGAACGTACTGCATCAAAATGAACGAATCACTCACTGAGACTACTCATTACTCTAGAATCATATAAAAGATTAGTTCATGTTGAACGATACATTCATGACCGACACACCACTATTCTTTAGGTGAAAAAAGGCAGTTCTGGTGATTTGGTTTATTTGATTTTCAAGGGAGAATATATTGATGAGGGGTTGGGGATGGAGACAGGGTTGAGTTGTCAATGGTGAGGCAGAAACTATCAGTGGTAGTGGTTCATTTGGCCACCAGACAGAATGGATCCTCAGTTCTACATTTGACTTGACTACGCTCTATACTTTCACTTCCTTATAGACCTTTATATGGTGATATAACATCTTCCTTGTTGTTCTGATTGGCCTTATGCGCATTAGAATTGATGTTGTAAATAATTAGTAATTTGGTCAAATAAGTAAATGGACTGTATCGTAGAATGAGCAGTCATTTGAAGAGGCAGCAAAAGAGTTTTGGCTTTAGAGAGTTACACCTCTTCAAAAGAGGTAGAATGGGAGGAGAGGTCTAAATGGAAAAATAAATTAATTTAGAAATTTTAGTTTTGACGATAGTTATTTCCTCATATTCTCATGATTTTGATTCATTGCCCCCTGTATGTGTTTTACAGAGAGAACATGTCCTTCAGGATGGAGGATGTTCAATTGTACCTGTTACTTCTTCTCCACTGTGTCTGATTCTTGGGAAAAAGGCAGACAAGACTGCAGAGACAGAGGAGCAGATCTGGTTATGATAGACAGTTTTGAAGAACAGGTAATGTAGATCTTTCACAAAATTGTGACTTTAAATCTTAATAAAATTCACCCATTTTAAATAAACTGTTGTACTGTGTATACTATGTTCAAACACTAAACTAAAGGCAAATATATTCATTTATTTTAAAGCTTTAGTCTGAGTTCATAGGTTCATTTTGATGAAGAATTTATGTGTGGTCATAGATTAGTTCTACATTGGGTGCACATGGCAACTCATCACTATCAGTGAAAAACATAAATTATTGGCGCAGCTGGATGTAGTAAAACATGGCCTTTTTTTTCTATCTAGGGTGACTCTGTGGTTTTGTAAATGCAGTCTGACATTGCCTCTGGTTTTGCCTCATCCACATGTTTTTATTTCTTGCCTGCATGTATTAGACACAAACTGATTTATATTCTCTCAAATTAATTTGTATCTGCATTTGAATCTGTATATTTGGTCAATGCAAATGTCGACTTAAAAGTTATGCAATAAAATTTACTGTGTCAGCTATACTATACAATAATAACATGTGCTTGTTATAGTTTTAGGTGAATCTTATAGGAATATTAGGATTAATCCTGCAAATTGAATATTCAATAATGACTTTTTCTTTTACTGTCCACAGGAGTTCTTGAGTAAAATCATCAAGCAGGACACATGGATTGGTTTAAATGACAGAGACAATGAGAAAACATGGAAATGGTCTGATGAAACTCCACTGACTCTGGCGTAAGGCATACAGTTCTGCACCTCACTTGAATATGCACATACAACTATCCCTGTACATTAACAGATTTATTTGAGCTGACTACTGAACTTAATCCAAACAAACAAACAAACAAACAAACAAAAACAAAACAAAAAACAACAACATTAATTTGTTTTTTGAAATAATTTGTAATTTGTTTAATGTGTTAATTTGAACAATGGCGTCAAACTGACTTGCTTCATAACCTTATAGGTACTGGAAAAAAACGCAGCCTGATAATGGTGATGGAAGTTCATTATGGGGAGAAGAGGACTGTGTGCATTTAAACCATGTCAGAAAACCTGAAGAAAATTGGAATGATCTGAATTGTGACAAAAAGTTGCAATGGATCTGTGAGTTTTCACATTCCTAAATACTTTTACAATGTTACAAAGTTATGGCTATGCAAAATGATTTATAATAGCGTTCTTGTATGTTATAAAAATAAAGAGAGACCGTATTTACTTTTGTTGAGAGGATTTATGCAAGTGTTGTGCATTTATGCTGAAATGCTTATTTAGAAGGAGGATTCCACAAAACATTGTCAGATGAAACCACAAAGTCAATATTGTTTATAATTTCATTTATTTACATATATTCCTTTCACACTCTCATATATATTCTATAGGGTGTCACGGTGGTACAGTGATTAACACTGTCACTTCACAGCAAGAAGGTTGTGGTTCGAACCTTGGCTTGGGCCTTGGGACAGTTTGCATGTTCTCCACCTGTCTGTGTGGGTTCTCTCTGGGTTCTTCGGTTTCCTCCCAAAGTCCAAAGACATGCACTGAAAAGGTTCATTGGTGACTTGAACTCGTAGGTGTGAACATTGAGTGTGAATGGTTGTTTGTCTATAGAACATAGGCAACTTGTTGAGGGTGCACCTCGCCTCTCGCCCTTAGTCAGCTGGGATAGGCTCCAGCCCCCTGATGAGGATAAGCCAGGGGTGTCAAGCTCATTTTTACAGCCCAATATGATCTCAAGTTGGCCAGACCAGTAGTGATAGCATAATAACCTACACATATTGACAACTCCAAATTTTTCTTTTTGTTTTAGTGCAAAAAAGTACATTGTAAAAATATTATGAACCTGAAATTTCTTAAGAAAAATAAGTGCAGTTTCAACAATATTATGCCTCAGTTTATCATTTACACATGTGCATTACAACTTACAGATCACAGTGTATCTACAAAGGCACAAAACATTTAGTCAGAAGTATCTGGAGCTGAACCATGTAGTATTTTACGTTGTGATCAAAACAATTCATCAAGATCTAGAAATGTCTAGAATTTTAAATTTACATTCATTTCCACCTCTGTGTAGTTATCCTGACCACCTGAACGGACACTGTCGCTTCTCAGGGCATTCAATTTCTGCAGCCTCTATATAGCCATATCTAGGTGCTGAACAGAACCAAATGAATCTTTTAATTTTTCTATTTTAATTTTGTTTTTGTACTGAATATACAAACTGTTATTGGGGAAATAAAAATCATATACATTTTAAAAGTCCTCGTCGGTCTGTTTATTTCTGGGTGAGGCACAAAAGCCCAGGACAAAAGAGTTTTTTTAAGAAGGACACCATTCAGCCCCGAGAGGTAAGCTCCAGCGCATCCACACTGCGGCAACACTACTGATAACCTTAGGACATACAAACACCATACACTAAGGTAGAGAATTCTGTGTACGGACCCCTCTCCAGGCTGACCAGGTGCTTGTGCCTGACGAAGACCTTATTCTTTTTTTTCCTTCTAGGATCTAGGACCTGTGGCTCTTCCCACATGTCATTCCCCATCTCTCTCTCTCTCCACATTCCTGTCACTCTTCAGCTGTCTCTGTCAGATAACGCTTGAAAAGGCCAAAAAATAATCAGATCACCGAACAATTAAACCACACAGACAAGTATCTGTTTTACTTATCTGCATTCTTCTTTCTTCCAAGACTGGCTGTATAGACTTAAAGTTGTGAAAGTTTCAGTGTCTCAACCCTCCATTTTCTGAATACATACTGTTAATTGTTTTCATGCATCTTCTATCTTAACGAGCAACGTATCACATGCACACACTGAGATAGTGCACGGTTTATTTTGTATACCTTCCAGAAGAATGTGCTTGACAATAAAAATAAAACATTTAAAATGCAAAGATAAAACGGATTACTCAGTATATGATAGATGATAATTGTGGTGACAAATTGTACTACACTGTTAAACCTTTAAACTATACTGTATTTTTTATTTTCCTATATTCTGTATTTTCCTTGGAGAAATATAACTACAGTTTGCAGCTTTTTTTGTTATCTCACAGCTACGACCTGTTGTAAGGACCAACCAAGAGTTTGGGGAGGAAACTGTATCTAAATAACTTATACTTTAATGAGTTCCTTCTTTTGTTGATAACTAAGTGTCAGATTATTCATTATGTTCCTCATTAGATGAGAAACAATTGAACTTTAGTCAAAGTTGGAGACTCCCTGGCCATGCCAGGAGCAGGACAAGAACTGTATAAATTTATGTGACTGTCTTTCACTCTGTCAAACTCTGAACCACTTTACATGTGTGGGAACCTCTGACCTCTCAGCTGAAAGACTTAAAACTTCTCTATGTAATATTCTTGTAATGTAATCATTTTATTCTTATACATCAATAACAAAGACAGTATTGGAGTAACTCTGTTTATTTGTTCCTCCACAAAAAGAATATGTTAAACTATGCACTAGTACATTCATGCAAAAACAGGCAAAAGTTGTTTCATAATCACACAACATATTCTTTCTTGCACTAACAGATTCCTCTAGGCCTATGATACTTAAGAGGTAATGTTGTGATTCTGCTTCTGCCATCAGAGTCATAGCTTCCTGTTTCTCCAGTGTATCTTTGCAAGCATTGGTCAGAGTTTCCACTGAGCACCGCACATTATTCCGTCAAGCTTGTTATTTACAAATCCGAATTTCTTAGCTTTAAAGAGAAGAACACTTTCTTTTGTACGTCAACTGTCCTTTCCTAAACACTTCCCCTGACCACAATGTGAAAAGGTCAAGAGGTCAAGGAACGATATGAGTAGAATTCATAAGGACTTAGGAAAAGACATCCACGGTGCTCAGAATATCCAACTGCACTTACACAAGGCTGCGTAATTATGTAATATAATATGTGTAATATCACAATATATAATAACGGCGGAGGTTATTAATGTGGTCTGTGGTGAAACTACAAAGTTCTGAAGATGGACTACAAAAACGCATCTTATATTTCTCCCGTGCATTCTTACCGTGTTGTTCCATGTAGAATAAACGTAGACAGCCTAGTGAAATAAAGTGTTTGTCACATTGAGAATGGTTGCTTACACTAACCCTACTGTCCACTCATATATAAGCATATTAGCAAGTTATAGCAAAATATGTAGAATGCTTAATAAGCAACTGTAACTTACATGGTGATCTGCAGGGATGCTGGACATCTGTCACAGTTGAAGGAGAAAGTCAAGTCTAATGGCGACATAGTAGGTGGTGTGTGATATTCAGCTTTTTATATATTAATTTAAAATGCCTAAGATAACTTAAAGCCTATGTAGTTATTAACAGCTATTCACAGAAATTTGAGAATATCTTTCACTACAGCAAACAGCAAACTTGAACACACTGTATGTCAAAGCCCTAAACTGCAAGCCATCATGGGTGGTGTTTCTGTTTCTAATCTTGTTTGACACATTTAACACCTCTTTGTGACTTCCTCAAAAATTATAACAAGGGATCGAAACCAACCGCTCAGTATTTCCACCTGCTTTCGTCTGTGTTGCAGAGCTAAAGCTTCAAAAAGAACTGGTAACCTTATGAGCTATGGAGGAAATCTATGTCAATGTTGAGTCTGTCTGTGAAAAATATGTCAAACCAAGACCTTCAACAAATCAGACAGGTAAGAATGTTCAAGCAGATGGAAAGGCGAGGAGGAGATTTCATGCAGTCGTCCTTTGCCTGGGGCTGCTGATTATTTGTCTGCTGGCTGGACTCATCGGCCTCGGTGTCTACTGTGAGTCTAAACCACATTCAGAAATCTGAGTATTGATTTTAAGCATAACTTTGCTCATGTTTTCTTAAGATGCCAATTTTAGTTTTATTTTTTGTTGTTCTGCTGTCCTTTTATTATGCTCTTATTGTCTCCTTAATGTATTCTTAATTGGTGTTGGTCCTCTTTTCTAGCTTTTCCCCAGTTTCCTGTTTGTTTAAAACTCAAAGCAGCTTTTTCATTTCAACGCATATTTAATTTTACCAAGAAGGTTAATATGCATATTCAAGCAGCTAAAGCAGGAAAGGTGTGTAAGCAGCTTTGGATAGACAAGTATCCAGCGAGCTTCCATTTTAGTGCTATACCAAAGATTTTCTATAACAGAAGATAATGCATTACTACAGAGCTCCTGAACTCTAAATTGTTTGTACAAAATGAAAAACATCACCTTATAGGATTTAGGGCTCTGTGCATTACATTACATTTACGGCAGTGATATGACACTTCCTGTCATTTCCTGGTCTTCTCGTCCCAAACCTGATTTAGAAGTTTTGTGAATGTCGTGTGGATGAATGAAAGCAGATTGTGTTGTGCAAGACGCAGAAAGTTAAGACAGTAAATTTTTTGTTTCCACGCTGGGTAAAATGTACATTGAAACAAAATCGGATGTGCAAAACACTGAAACCCCATATTTAATTGAAAATAGCACATAGACAACTTAGCAAATGTTGAAACTGAGAAATGGTTTTAGAAACTTATACGCCAGTTTTAAATTTTATTTACATGACTTAATTAAGTTGTATATGAAGTTGTCATTCTGCGGTTGAAAAATGGAGACATTCTGTTGTTACTGAGCACAGTGGATGAAACTGTGATAAGTATTCCTACATTAAGAAGGATTTTAAAATACATGGCGCTGTACAGGAGGAAAAATCAGTTCGACCCACTTCCGCCCTGTTCGCCCGAGACCAACTGATCACATTACAACGTGAAACTTTTCATGTATTAACAATATGAATTATCATGTTATAACAACAAATTATGTGTGTATGTTTGACGTTGGGCATTTGGCATTGGGCGTTGGTTAGCACTGTGGTCTCACAGCAAGAAGGTTCCTGGTTCAACCTCAGCTGGGGCCTTTTTTTTTTTTCTCCCAAGAGATTGCATGTTGTCTGCACTCAAAAAAAAAAAAAGTTTGGCCACTTATGCATTTCAATTACATAGAAAATTTCCATCCATTTGAATTACATAGTTTTAATATAAATAAACTCACAAACTTAATGTGAAGCAAGTAATAAGATTTATGTAATAGTACGAATAAACTCAAAATGACTGCATTCATTTTTTGCTGTTTGGTTTGGGCAAACAAAGTCTTTATTAATATTGAATGCATAAACCTGGTTACTACTACAGTACTGTGTAGTGGAATCACATTGAGTTTATTATAAGTCCTGCATTTTGGGCAAAATTTTTTGTGTGTGGGTACTCCAGCTTCCTCCCACAGTCCACAGGCATGCAAGACATGCACCCAATTAACTTACTAGTTTAATTGGTGACTTTAAATTGCCCATAGATGTGAGTGTCAGTGTGAATGCTTGTCCCTACGTGCCCTGCAATGAGCTGGCGACTTGTCCAGGGTGTAGCCCACCTTGAGTAACTCTCGCCCAAAGTCAGCTGGGATAGGCTCCAGCCCAACCATGACCCTGATGAGGATAAGCAGTTACAGATAGTGGATAAATGGAGATTTCACATTATAACATGATACTGATCATTTTTATTTGTCTGGCGTGGGAACAATATGCTTCTGTAAGAAGATATGTAGCACCAAGTGACACAGATATAGAAAGTGACACTTCAGTGTAGCTTCTCTTTAATTTATTTATTGAGAAACAACAACACATTGTATTTATGTACTGTACATGTATGGACCTCTGTGTTAAAAGAGAGTCATCACTCAAAAGACATGGCATATTACATAGTGTATAATGAGGAAGTAACATAGAAAAGAAGAAGAAGAAACAAAAGAAAAACAAATAAGAGAACAGTTACATTAAAATGAATCAAAAACAAGACAAAATTATATGTATCACATGGGATGTTGCATCTAATTATTTTGTATCTGATTCTGAGATCCTGTCTCTTGGTTCGTTATAGACCAGGGGTCGGGAACCTTTTTGGCTGAGAGAGCCATGAAAGCCACATATTTTAAAATGTATTTCCGTGAGAGCCATATAATATTTTTTAACAGTGAATACAAATAAATGCGGGCATTTTTTAATAAGACCAACAATTTTAGAATATAATAAGTCTCTGAATTTATTCTTTTTAATGACGCTGTTATACTGAAGCTAACCAATAATAAATAAAATACTTCTTAACATTAATGCGATTTCTGGTGCTGCATGGTCCCGATCGTGCACTGATCACCATAGCAACCGCTGTTTTGAATGTAGACGCACATGCGCGCTCACGTACTGCTGAGTGAAATCTCCGGTCAGGGTGTCATGACCTGATTTATGATCTGGTTACAAAAGGCAGGGCTTTTTAATCATAGCTGTGGATTTTAAAACTAAGTTTGCACATGGATTTTGTCAAACTTCTGAAACCTTCTAGTAATGAGACAATTGTGTATTGTATTTGTGTATTTTAAAATCTCCTTCCACTCTTTTTACTTTGTTATAGACTATAACTCCATACAGCGTTCAGCTGCAGAACTCGCCAACATCAAAGCCGAAATGGCTGAGCGTCTCCAGGCCAATGAAAACAAGTCTGCTTCCCTGACTGAAGAGAAATTTCTGCTGAATTCTAGCCTCACTGAACTGGCTAAAGAGCTGAACAGGCTGAGTATGTGTGGGCAGTGCACAGAAACATTATGTCACAAGACATGGCAGTCTTTTATCTCATTTCTGCGAAATGTATGCTGTGCAGCATTGTCTGCGATTCACACTAGTTTATGCAGTAAAATGTTAAGCATCAAATGTGTCACATTTTGTATAACACATATCTTGAACTACCAGGGTGTCCTGATACATGATCTGGTTACAAGAAGGCAGGGCTTTTTAATCTAAGTTTGCACATGGACTTGGTCAAACTTGTGAAACCTTCTAGTAATGAGACAATTGTGTATTGTATTTGTGTATTTTAGACTCTTTTTACTTTGTTATCTTGATTTTTGGTTAACTCAGGCTACCAACCTGTGCTTCAAAGCCATCGAGACAACAACAACAAAACCAAAGTTAAAAAGACAATAACCATTCTCTTTAACTTCCTTTAAAGACTTCTATCCTTTGAAAGCCCTTTGACGTCAGTTAGGGGAGAGAGGCAGAGAGACTCACTTATGTTTTCTAACTACATTCACTGCTATGATGCAGCCACAGTTAGTAATAAACAGATATGTGTATATGTGTAATAGGCCCACCGATCCACTACAGGATACCATGTAGGTGTCATGTTGCCTTGCCTAGATGTGACAAGTACATGTGTGTATGAAAGTGTAATAACAGCAGTTGTATAAAGAGCGTCAAAGTCCTCACTAGGACAGGTGGGGTGGACGGTATGATCTTTTCCTAAACCTAACCAAATAATTTATCTGGCGTGTGTATTAAATACTTTCACATTATTCTGGATAGCAAATTGGAAATCAAATGTATGCTAGATGCCAAATGTGCATGTTTGTACCCCTGTACTGTGCATTGGCACTAAGTGTTGTTTTATTGTTTTCTCATCTTTAAGTGTCATTGTTTCTTACAGGACAGATTTGTCCTGCAGGATGGACCCAGTTCAGCTGTGCCTGTTATCTCCTCTCCAATGATTCTGGTTCCTGGCAAAAGGCCAGAGATGATTGCAGAAAGAGAGGAGCAGATCTGGTGGTCATTGGCAGTACTGAGGAACAGGTACTCTGTGTGTGTTTATGTGTGTTTTTGTAACCACTATCCACTATCTAGTTGTTGAGATATGTCAATATAAAGATACAAAAAAAATCAACCTCTTGGTTTCTATGGGAAAGGTTTAGAGGATCACTAAAGACAGCAGGATAAATCATCTGGGCACCATAAATGTCTGAACCAAATTTTGTATTAATTTATTGAGTATGTGTTGAGTGCACGTGAAAACCCTGTTCTGCTGTTGGCACAAGATGAAAAGGATCACCACCCAAGATGCTATAATGTATTATCAAGGGGCTTTAAATATCTATTGTAAATTAAATGGAAATCCATTTTAGAAAATTTCTTTACATAAACAAAGCATTGTATTTAATCAATCAATATGGCTCAGTTCACACTGTTTGTTTAACATATTGAATACAATATATTTACATATAATATTATTAAAACTAAAATATAAACACTGTGACTCCCCCTTATCTTTATTGAACAGTCCTTCATCTCTGGCTTCACTAAGGAAGGAACCATGGCTTGGATTGGTTTGACTGAAGTCAAAGAGGACCTGGAAATGGATTAATGGAAATTCAATTACCTAAAGTAAGGCAGGAATGAGCTTTTCTCTTGGTTGAATATAAACAAAAACACAAACACTGTTGGATGTCTATTAATGTAATGTATATACATTCTAGGCCTGCCTTGAAAATAATCAGAAACAGAAATAATACAATATTCATAATAAAATCATTGTACAGGTACACATCCCAGTAGCACACTCACTCACGTTGTTTATGTATTTATAGTATTCCTTGGTGAATTGTTTGAATAATAGTGTCCATGTCAAACTAACAAAGTCATTATTGTCTTGTCTTTTGACCTGATGTTAGGTTCTGGCGCAATCAACAGCCTGATAATGGTGGACCTCAAATCCCACAAGAGAACTGTGCCCATATTATAAGCAAAGTGAATGAGAACAAAAACTGGAATGATTTGGGTTGTGATACAAGTCTGACATGGATCTGTGAGAAAATACAGCAATATTAGTATTTATGCGTAACTGTATGCCATATGGAAAGAGTGGGAAAAGAAAATCATAATTATACCACCTAAAGTTGGCTGTTTTCTTCTTCATGAAACTTCTTGCTCATCCATCTTCCATCCTTCCTGATAAATGTTCCTGTGTGAAAGTTTCTGCTCCAGCATTAGACTTGTCTTGTGTTACATGAAGGAGAAATCCAAGGCTGGAATTGAAAAAAGGTTCAAGACCCCTGATTTAGAGTCAGTAACGTCTTCTCTCTCTCTCTTTCTCTCGACTCGCCAGTGTTTTGAATTTGCACTGCAGTACCAATTTCTAACCACTAGATATCACTGTTACATTACATTTAAAAAGGCACAATATGTGAGATATTTACTTCATTAAATCATAAAATTAATATGCTGTGTCATCAGAGATTAAGGAAACATGCTCTACTGAAATACAAGCTTCTTGATAAATTACTATAGCCAGTATATTTCCGGGCCGTCTGTTTGTGTTTTGTTCTGTGTGTTTTGATCCGGCTTGGTAACTACACGGCTCATGCCAGAGCTCCTTGTTGCCAGGTATGAAACATACTACAGCCATGGAAGCAAATAAAGTGGATCAGTGAACGTTAGATTGTGCCCGACATAAGAAGCTCCATGAGCAGACACGTGGTAAAACACGGTAAATATTGGAGATTATTTAAACGATAAAGACGTTTAGAGTCCAAAAGGACCCAGAGCACCTCTTTTTGTTTCAGTGGGTTTCGACCTGATTTCCTCTGTGAATCAAAAAATATCACCACCATCATCGTCCCTGTCTTTTTAATCTCATGGACGCTGTAAGATTTTGTCGTGACAGAGATCCTGACCCACAGTGCATCGTGGAAAGTGACAAAGACATTGTAAAAGTTACCGACCTACCGCGCTCTCACAGCGGGAGATGGAGGCTGTTTTCCGGACAGAGTTCACCGTAGTGTCGGTATGGAGGAGGTAATGGTGACTTTTCCACGTATAAATCCATCAATTATTTCCCTCGTAAAGTTTCCAACGACACTACCTACAACACAGCTATGGGACGTTACAGAGTCAGTGAGTTACTGCGGTCAAGGGAGCAGTCTCGTTTTCGCGTAGTCAAGCCAGCCGCTCCGACATTTCAAGTGCGCCCTTATTGCCGACTTTATGGCAAATACTTTGAGACCATTGGAAAAATCAGCGCTTTGGCTAGCTTACTGCAGCGTGTGGAAACTTCCGGTTTTCAAAATAAAGCGTGGGTATTAAATGTATTAAAAGTTTATTTTAAAAATATGAGGAGTGTTAAGATTTGATTTTTTTTTTTTTTAAAGAAAGAAAGAAAGAAAGAGATGTGTCTCATAAAACAAGTGTGATCCTGCACTGATTTTGAGCCAATAGGTCAGATGACCTGGAAGCTATTGAGCTATAATGCTCATATTTACATTATGAAATGTATTAAAATTTCATATAAAATATGAGAAGTGTTAAAATGTGATAAAAAAGAGGTGTCTGTAGCGCCACATTGTGTAATAATTCCGCATTATGTAATAATGTAATAAATTTTCACCTCATTATGTAATAATGCCACGTTCTGTAATAAAATTCTTGAACGCAATCTTCATAAAAAAGTGCAACACTCACATTTTGTAATAACTGATGCAATATGTAACAACTTATTACAAAATGCAGCAAAGTTTATTACATATTGCGTTCAAGAATTTTATTTAAAAATGTGGCAGATTATTACAAAATGCGTCGTTATTACATAATGAGGTGAACATTTATTAAGTTATTACATAATGCGGCATTATTATATAATGTGGCGCTACAGACACACCTCTTTTATCACATTTTAACACTTCTCATATTTTATATGAATTTTAATACATTTCATAATGTAAATGAGACACACCTTTCTTTCTTTCTTTCTTTCTTTCTTTCTTTCTTTCTTTCTTTCTTTCTTTTTAAAAATTAAATCTTAACACTCAAATAAACGTTAATTAATACATTTAATACCTACGTTTTATTTTGAAAACCGGAAGTTTCCACACGCTGCAGTAAGGTAGCCAAAGCGCTGATTTTCCCAATTGTCTCAAAGTATTTGCCATAAAGTCGGCAATAAGGGCGCACTTGAAATGTTGGGGTGGCTGGCTTGACTAAGCGAAAACGAGAGACGGCTCGCTTGACCGCAGTACTGAGTTCAAGTATTGAAATCACGTCACGTAATCATCATCAGTAAACAGCGGGACCTACTCGGCTCTTAATGCCCGAGAAGGAGGCTGCTTTCCGGGAAGTGAGCCGTGGAGTCTGTTGGGAGGACTGACCGAGTCACAGAGACTTTTAGTTCGAAATTCACCGTTTTTATCTCAATAGTTACCAAAACAGCTGTGTGGGGCGTTTCTTTTACTAGAGGAGTTTGAGCGCCTGAGCCTGACTTCAGTCTGTGCTGTTTGCGTGTTTATAGTAACTCGCAGGAGGACTGCAGCTCAGTGGACTGCATTCAGATCAAAATACTGCTATTGTTACTTCCCACTCTTATTTATGTATGTCATTGCCATCATAAGAAAAGAGAAATAAAAAAATGTTTATCAAGTGGTTTTCCGTTTTCCGTGTAGGTTCATGTTTTTTGAGACCTTGGACCTGTGATAACTCTTCAACCTGTGTTGTAAGCAGCTTTGTATGCAAACAGAACTTGTTCCTCTCTGTCAGTTTGTTGTAGTGATTAACATTGCACAAATTTGTTCAGTTAGTGAGGCCCATTTCCCAACAGTTTCTGTCATGCAAGCACTTTGTACAACACTGATAGCACGCATACCTGGTCCATTCTTTATATTGTCATTGGTATAACCAGTATTCATATACAACTTCACAAAGTGATTATTAAACAAAATCAGACAAAGCCAGACAGGAATTATTTACAGAAAACATAGTTTCATGGTTAAAGTAGTGATGACTTAAACTGGTATTGATTTCACAAATGTGATCTTCTGGTTAAGAACTGGTTATTTTGATCTGAAGTAACTTCTCTGTGCAGCCACTAGAGGTCTCAACATGACAGTGTTTTAAATGAAGCCTCCAATGACACTGTTATATTACCCAGCAGTGTGTGAGAAAACAGGAATAACACGTGCTGCTCTTGCAGAACAGGGTAGTACAAAGAGCAGATATTGTTAGTTAACTGACTTGTGACCTGAAAATAATAAAACAGGAGCTCAAGGGGACGTGTAAAGAGGTCTTTGTGTCTGGTGTGAATCATATGAAAAGCATGATCCAGGCAGCTCTCCTCCCAGTTATTGCTCAACAGATTAGGACACATGTTGACTTTCAAAAGATCCCTGGAAAGGAAATTGCAACATGTGCTCAACTCTCCACAAAAGAGGAAGTCAAAGCCAGAGAGGATGCGTCTGATTAGGTTTAAGTTTTTCTTTTTCTTTTTTTTTTTTTAAAGCAAAATGTTTTTTTTACAGGATTTTCATGTGACCTGTAAAGGCTTTGGGCTAGAGTAACACCAGGCTGGTGAGTTTTGAACAGTATTAACTGAGATCATTCTCAAACTTTGTATGATCAAAATCCCTAACATTACTGTAACTGTCTCTGACAACGCTACAGGACAGCCTGCTCCACATGTGCACTCTGTTGTGTTTTTGTCAAGGATTTTGTTACGACCAGAGTGGCTTTAGCACATTTTTTTTTCTTCTTTTTTTTCCAACTTGTGAGGATTCCTGCCATTAAAGAGACAGATGTAGTTTCAACAACATTTGCTTTCCCACATTTATGAAACTTTGTACGGATATTTTTAACAAAACTTTCCTCATGGGATCAAGCTCTGGATTAAAAAGAGGAAAGAAAAAAAAGGAAAAACTGAAAAAGTAATGTAGTGTTTCCATTCGGCTTTACTCCCCAAAACACACTGCACACAATTAGTCCTAAAAAACATGTTCAATAAGGGATAGTTCAGGTGTTTTGAATGGTGTTGTATGAGGTACTTATGCACAGTGAGTGTGTTACCAGCAGAAAAACGGGTTTTAGCCACATTAAAAAAATCAGTTTATGTATACTGAATTAAGAATGTTCTCACAGTTTTACCTCAGACAGCCTTTATAATGCTACAGGTCAGCATCAGTTTGAATCAGAATTACAGCAGCACAAAACACAAACACACACCATCTTTGAGTTCTATAGAAACGTGACGTTTGATTTTAGTCTGACCTCACAACTCTCATTCTTTGGTCAGTGCCAAACATTGTCGATGTATCTGTGATGTCACCCACATTTTTCTGAAGAGCCGTTGTGAAGCTCAGAATGTGATGGCTCTGGCTAGCACTGTCTTGGCAGTACTGTTGCTAGCGTCACCTACTAATCCAAAATTGGGCAAAGACATGGAGTGTGAGTGGCCTGTAGGCAGGCTGAATGAAGCCTGGGTGTTCGAACAGAACACCTGTGACAGCACCAGCACTAGTTAATCAAAGTGGCCCCGCTGTTAATTATGCATAACTTTAAGCCTTAATATCATTTGAACATGAGAATTATATAAAAATTCAGATTCAGTAAAGTTGTCATGAATGGGGAAATTAGCTATAGAGACCAAAACTGATTTTTGTACCAGGCTGGATTATTTTGTGACACTTCCACTTTGTGGCCCTGTGACAATTGTTGCAGGGGAAAAAGAAACATTTTTGCTACCCCATGCAGAAAAGGGAACAGGGGGCTTGCTTGTCATGCTGTGTGTTCTAACTGCCACATTGTGTCTATGAATGTAGTGCACGTTTTCCGCAGTGCATCCTGTTTGAAAAAGTGACATTTAGTCAGGGATTGTGGTTGATGGGGACTGACTCATATATGAATGAAGGCCTGTGTCTCCTGGGGATTCCTCAATCTAGCGGGGAAGCCCAGGTTTGGTCTCATACCTCTGCAAGACCATACAGTTGTGTGAAAAAGTGTTTGCCCCCCTTCCTGATTTCTTACTTTTTTGCATATTTATCACACTTAAATGTTTAAGATCATCAAAGATGAGTTCATGACACATCATGGTTCGCTTTTTGATTCAACAAGGGGGGCAATTACTTTTTCACACAGGGCCAGGTAGGTTTGGATAGCTTTTTCTCTTAAATTTAAAAACTGCATTTTATATTTACTTGGGTTATCTTTGTCTAATATTTAAATTTGTTTGATGATCTGAAACATTTAAGTGTGACAAACATGCAAAAAATAAGAAATCAGGAAGGGGACAAACACTTTTTCACATAATATATATATATATATATATATATATATATATATATATATATATTATTGTGGTGGTTCAGATAGCATGATGTTCTGTTTGTAAACAAAGTTGCTATTGACTGGTTGGTCAATTATTTTGTATTTTGACTTTGTGGTCTGAACTCATGGTTAAATGACTTTGGTTAAGGTCAACATATTGTTGTCTAGGTTATGATAAGACATTTTATGCTGAGGTTACAATCACAGTTATTTTGGTCAGTGTTAGAGGAAGGTTACACTATGTGTTGAAATGCAAAGGAAGGTGAACACAGAGTTGAGAGGTGCAATCCAAACACACTCTTCCTCCCTTTGTGTTGTTTGTGCTATCGTCCCATGGAGGTGGGACAGAGCTGTTGAGTCACTGGCTGAGCTGCATGGTTGAGGCTCCACTCTGCACGCAGGGTCAGAGGTGAGATTTCCTCTGTTAGCTCTGCTGTGGTGTGTAAACTATTTCATCCTTCCTCCGTCTGTTTGGTGCCTCTGTGTCGCTTTCTCTGAGGTGAGTCGATATATTCTTGTTTTCTTTTTTATCTCTTAATTGTGTAATATCAACTCTGCCACTGAAGGCAAATACAACCACCTGCCCCAGATCAGTTACCCACCTGTTTACCTTGTTAGGAATACAACAGCTACTCAAGCTGGAACAAGGAACACACTGTTCAGGGTTTCATGTTTACTGATTTAGAGAAGTGTCCTGTAATTGTTACCACAAAGGAGATACACCACCTTTCACACTATATTATAGACATCTGTGTATCCCATAAAGATAACTCATTTATATAGATAATAGTGATGCTCCTTTGCTACTATAGACAAACTGAAATGTACGTAAAATCAGTGACATGCTGTTGAATTTTTATTTGTTTATTTATTTATTTTAAGAAAAGGGACAGATCATTGTGAAGTTGACAATATAGTCAATGCATGCTCAGACTATTTCAGGTTTGTGTAGTTTTTCAGAAAAAATCAGACACGTTGGAAAAAACAGAGATGAACTGCCAGCATGGTACATCCAACCACAAAACCAAAGAAACATGTTCGTTACTGAGAAGTATACTTTTTCACCGCAGCCCAAGTGCAAAACATTGCATTTGTTCATGAAAGTCATATTCTCATGCTCCACTGTGGTAAGGATAACTCCCATCGATATATTCATTTTAGCTCTAAATGAGTCATGTAGTTTGATAACCTCCCACAGGGTGAAGGCTTGAACTTATTCCCCATCAATCTAAATTCAAAGATTGTACTGATCACACCAACAGCTCTTGGAAGGATATTTTTAGCATAATAGCTGGGGTTTTCCTCCTTTCACTTGAAAGGGGTTGAAATGTGTCTTTTATATGAGAATATTCCCACACTGTTTTGTCTTTAATGGTCCAAGCAGAGTGGTATTTACTGTTGTATGTCAAAATATCCGCTGTCGGCAGTGCTGCATCTTTAATTTCAAAGATATTTTCTCAGACATGATTAAAAATAAGGCAGAACATGAGAACCACATATAGAGTGCTCATGTTTGTGGTTCCTTTCAGCAAAGTGTATTAAAATAACTCACCTATACATATAGATCAACATAAAGTAGAATGATTTATTCATTGCTAGACCTTGTTTGCAAATGTGCTCAGATACAGAAGCTTTGCGGCTCTGACTTGTAGTGTGACTGGCATGCTATTGAACAGGGTGGGTCAGTCATGTCCGTCAAGTTGCTGCAAGTTCTCTTAAATGTCATATTGAGAACATGCATTAAGGATCTGAGTTTCAATTCTCCATTATCATTTGGGATCACATTCACTTCTTCAAAAAAGCATATTTTTGCTTTGCTTGGCACTCTGGGAACATGGCTGTATTACACATAAGTATCTGAAGGTTATTGTTAAGTCATCTACTTTCATCTGAGATATTGGTCGAACTTTGCTGAGTTCAAATCAAACCCCAAATCAAATTGACTTCAGGTCTAAGCCATGTTCCGTTTAGTATTGCAGACATTTTAACTGGATTAAATATCGCCTAGAATTATTTTAAGGATGAACAGAGCTGTAGATCTATGTGGAGGAGTTTACGACCAAATTCAACATTCAAGATGTTAAAACAGCCAAAAGAGAAACAGCTGCATGGAAAACAGACCAAAAGAGAGTCGTGGCAGGGACATGACAGAGACGTGCCCAGCGGGGATTTGGCTTTATACCAAACTCATTAACGTTCAGTTTAGATTGATCAGTGGATGGATGGAAATTGATCATAAGTAATTCATCAAACCAAAATGCTTTTGCATTGTTCCAGCTTCTCCAGTCACTTTTCTCATTATCATTTAGAGCTGGAATGATTAGACATTAAAACACATTTTATCAAGCAATTCTTATTGTTTGAAAAAAAATGAAAGTGTTTGGGCCCTGGACTTATCGTTAATGGCACACCTGAATAAAATGTGCTATGCATTTTTCACTATTTCTGATTTTTTTCGAGACAAAACAACAATGAATTATTAAAATTAAGTAGATTAACCAATCATAAGAAATAATCATTAGTTGTAGCCACAATATCACTGTGATTTGAATATCTTTGGGTGTTGACCGGGGGGAAAAATTGAAGATGTCATCTTAGTTTAACTTATAATGGGCATTGTTAAACAAAACAATAAAAAAACATAACAATGTTAAAATGGGTATTCATGAATTGGGATGATAAAATCTTAAATGATTTTTGGTGCTGGGGAGAAACCAGATGAAGTCTGGGCCGTGTGAGAGTGTTTGTCATGTCAGGAGTTTACAGTTGTTTCCTTCTTACACATTCTATTAGTCGTTCAGAGTGAATTGCTTAGAAGAACAGCAGGTGAAAGTGCATTTTTGCCACCTCACGTTTGTTGTTTGTCAGTGAATCATCAGTTGAATTTGCATGTTTACAATGACTCATAGCAGCACTGCAGTTTAGTGGGCTGCATTCAGATTAAATCACTGCTATTGTTACTTCCCACTTGACTGTTTGTTTTTTCCAGTTGAACCTTTAATGAGGATTTTCCAGCATCTACAGCATCCTACATTGTTGTAACATTACTCTGCTTCATATTTCTACTGTTTTCATACCAATAACACCTTATAACATTCGCTAAAATAACTATAAAATATTCATCACATATGTCATTGCCAACATAAGAAAACAGAAACAGAAACTTGTTTATCGAGTGGTTTTATCATTCTGTAGGTTCATGTTTTGCTACCTTGGACCTGTGATAACTCTTGAACCTGTGTTGCAACTGCTGTTCCACAAACAGATGGACAAAGTCTGCACGACTGAGCAGATTTGTATGCAAACAGAAAGAAATGGACACTTGTTCCTCTCTGTCTGTTTGTTGTAGTGATGGCATTGCACAAATTTGTTCAGTTAGTGAGGCCCATTTCCCAACAGTTTCTGTCATGCAAGCACTTTGTACAACACTGATCTTCGTTTACGACATGTCACGTTGTCAAATGAACCTGAATTCTCACAATCTCACAAACAGAATGTTGTTTGTGTCATGTAGGAGACGACTCATTGACAATTAATTCAAAACTTGCAGATACTTGTCATGGCCAAGACCAGTATATCAAGACCAAGATAAGGCTGAGACTTTGAATGGTTGAGACCATGTAGGGTGAGATCAAGTCAAGACCAAGGCCAGATAAGAACGATTTGAGACCAAAACCTAGACCAGACAATAAAACCTACTCAGGTAGCTAACGTGTACTTCATGAACCACATCCTTCAGAGGAAACAAGCCCCTGAACATGCAAAATAGCCAGTGTAGAACTGATAGATGCCAGTCCTTGACATGAACCCCCACTTCCTGTTCCTTCAAACAGTTTGTTCTCTGGCACTTGAGTCTTTGTTTCTCTACGTTTGCCATCCAGTTCCATCACATGGATTTTGTAGAAGCTCAAAAGTGTACTTTAGGTTGGTTGGGAAAGTAAAGTCCAGTGAGTACATGAGGCCAAATAAACTTCCGAGTGCATTTGAAACATTTCCATGGTCGTGAATCACTTCCACATCATCTATGGGTATCTGTGCCTTCCTTCTTTATGGTGAAGAGTCCCAGGATCATCTGCTCTATATTCTCCAGGTTCTACTCAACATCCTCAAAAACATTCACCCAACCTCCTTCTCCCCGATGGTCCAAAATGTCTGTGGTCCAAACATTAAGACTCCCATGGTGCTCTAAGCTCATAGTCCAGCAGCCCAGCTATGAACTGAGGTGACATTAGCCGTATATTAATTTTAATTTGAACTTGACAGATACTGTGTTAAAAGTCAACAGTGATCAGAGCAGGTCTATACTACAGCTATTTTTGCACTTGTGCCACCAGGCACAGATGCAACGTATTCCTTGTGAGCCACGGCCGTCGAAGCGAAAGGCAGTCATTCCTAGTCAATGTTTCAAACCACACCGGAAGCAGCTTGGTCCGTTTCCAAAGCGTCCCAGAAGTGGCTCTCCTCTTGAGTCCGCAGAGATTACACGGCTGTTCTATTTTTGATGGCTGTCTATTTGCACAGAGCAGCTCGAGCTGCCAGACACAGACATGGCATAGAGAATCCGCTCAATTTTCTAAATAAAACACCCTGTGCAAACTGCCAAAAACAGCCAAAAGGAAAACAAATTAACTACGCAGCATGTTTACATATTAAGCACATAAACAAAGCAAAAATGAGGAAGTTAACAAGGTCTGGCTGGAAAACTCTTCTGAAACGCTCCCGGTGGGGTTTGAAGTCACGTGGACAATGGACCAAAAACAACGTCACAGCCACGGCAGAGCCCAGTGGGGGTTTAACATTAGTCTGCACACTGCAGCTAAAATACTGCTAGTGCCTACAAGTTTGTTAAGGCTGTATTACTACAGCCGCTGCCAGTCAAACACATCCCGAATCCCAGCAGCTCCCACTGTGTGTCTACATGTGTCTACTTAAGCACACCACTCTCTGGGAGTAAATGTAATTTCAGAATTGCAGACATAGCATTAAAATGGCACAAAACTTTAAAATGCACAGTGAGTTACTTCAGTCAAATAATGCTGCTTTCAACTCTGCAACAGTTATTTCCACTAGCTAGCATTATTGTAATTGGCTAGCTAAGTAGCTATCTAATGTTAACTACCATGTGCTTAGACATTGGCCATGTCTGCAGTAATGGGCACTAATGTCAATATCACTTTCTAACCACATATTGATATGCCAACTTCACATATTACATTAGAAAAACAGATTCACTCAGATAATTATCTGGATGTTGCTCAGTTGATTCCACTGCAGTCGCTGTCATTTCTGTCATTCCCATCTTTCTACGTTCATTGAGTGAGCTACTGAGCACAGCATCAGCACAACATCTGTGCTACGAGATTGCGTGTACCGTTATATGCAAGCAAGCTTTTGTGGCTTTAACAAGTTTTCAGTTTGAGTTAAAGCTGCTAAAGTAGAGGTAGGTAGGTTTAAAAAAAACTGACACAGATAATAGACCCTAGTAGCGATTTGAACATGATATAGTAGGGTAAACACAGGTGCTTACAATGATACTAATTAAGGGCATTTATATAAATCAACAACGTATGGTTAGACCATGACCTAAATACTCCTTTCCTCTCTTCGTGTCCCTTCAGGTGTTTGCTTTATAACCACAGACTGTATAACAACGTTTCACACCAGCTTTATACCATAATTTGTTTTATTCTCTCTCAGGCCCATGAACTTGGGAAACAGTGATTGTAGAGCTCATAGAGTATGTAGAGCTAATATGGTTTTCTTACAATATCTCTTGCCCTACTCTTACTTTAAAAAGCATCTCTATGTACACATCTGCAATTTGAATAGTCATGTTCTATAAATAAATTACCTCAGTGTTAAAAATATATCATTATATCAACACTGCTGTCTTGGCAGGACAAGCTCTTTTCCTAACTGTTTCCTGCCAAGTGCAGAGTAGGTTACAGTAATATGTAGGGGTGAAGTTCAGATAAGCAGTTGTAAAGGAAATAATAAATATGCTTGTCATCCAACCCTTGCTAGTCATAAAAATCACAAAAAACACAATGCTATCTGAATCACAGCTCAAGCTATTACACAACAACACGACACCTATAGGCCTCCAGACAAGATTAAAAACTTTTCTCCATGTGACTCAGTCAGTTCCGTTCATCTCGGGCCTCCCATGTATCACTCGCACGCCATACCACAGCTCACTGAGCTCTCCCACGCTCCTCTCTGCCTCGGCTTGTCCCAACTTGTCCCTTTGTGTATTGAAAGAGTTAGTCCAGCTTTTAATGATATAACATGCCTGTTAAAAATGTCTAAAATGACTGGACTTAAGTCATATTGTTTGTTGAGCTGTGTACTTACATTATCCCAAATGTTTCCAACTGTATTCAAATTCAAAAATACTTTTTTTCCCCTCAGTAGCAGTGTATTTCATATGTTCCTTGCATGCCTTTAGTTGCTAAGCATGGGATACATCGGATATGTCAGACTGAAGAAAGGAAGTTGATGAACATGAATAAAACTAATATACTTCCTAATCATAATAATCCTATGTCACTTCATGTCACATTATCAAACCAACCTACATGGCTGTGAAATAAAGCCAATGCGTAAAGTACCAAAAACCCAAGCAGCCATTTGAGGCTGGCACCAGAAAAGTGAGCCCCCACTCTCAATAAGCCCCCATGTTAAAATGTCCATCTTCACAGCAAAAATAAACATTGTTTACAGCCTGTTAGGGTTTGATGATTTTTCCCCGTTTTATATATTTCTGACTTGAAATCACTGGGTTTTGGATTCGTAAGTTGATCAAAGCATCAGCTTGATTTGCAACTTTGCAGTCTAATAATACTAGTGATGCTTATAATCAGTTATTTCTCTCTAAGCTCTTTGTAAAAACAGGGAGCACAAGTATATACATACAAATGATGCACGAATGATACAGAAAGATGGTCTTCAAAACTGTTATCTGTCTGTATAACTTTGTGTTTACTCCTCTTGCTTTGTTTGTAAAATGTCAGAGTGAACAGGAACCAGACCAAAACTAAAATTCAACCTTGAATCATTTTCTTTCTTTGTCCAGACAAAAATGAACAGCATTATAGATGCGGTGCTATGATTCTAACTTTTAGAGCACTGTTAGTCAAACCTGTCCTTTGTCCTAACAGTGAAAAGAAGATGCTAAATCTAAAGTTGAACTGGTGGTGAGAGTAAAACCGCAGCAGCATTTCACATTCACTGCAACCTACTAAACCACTAGTGCGCCTCTACAGAGCTTTGTTTCCATCTGTCTTTTCAGCAGTGGGTCTTCCTGTAGCAAGAGGGAGTGCAGATACTGCGTTTCGGAAATGTTCCTCTGATGTACTCAGCAGTTACATTTAGTTGCTACTGTTTTCCTGTGAAGTTTTCTTATTTGTCGCAGCACTTTGCCGCGAGGCAACAAGTGTTTGATTGATGGACCAATATCACAAACTTTTCCATCAGCTTCCTGTTTTCAGTGTTTCCTCTGAGAATTTTACTTTTATCCTTAACCTCTTAAACCCCAGTTGCCCCTTAAATTTTAAAAATTAAAAATGTGATTTGAATAAATTTAATTGAGCTTTCTTGAAAATGCAGACATCCTACAGTGCTGTGCTGACATTCGTACAATATCCTAACTGTCAGTGAAGCACTAGCACTGCTGAGATGCCGAGATGGAAATGCTGGTGTCTGACTCAGAATTTTGAGTAGTTCACATGTGGTGAAAGATGTGTTTAGATTAGATCAGTTGATATCTGATGAAGACTCTCCTATCTGATTGTGGCCTGACACTAAGCTCAAACACAATACTACAATTTATGGGAATTTAACCATGTTTGTGAAACATTTATGAATGCCATAATCATAACTAAGAGAAGCAAAACAGATATTTTCGTTTTGTGTATCACTGTCTTTAAACTTGACTAATATCCTTTGCTGCCCTCTTATTTATGAACTTATGTAACTCTTGTTAGGGAATGACTTCAAGACAGCTGATAGTCAATACAGGACTCTTTTGCACTCCTTTGTTTTCGACACACATCTGTTTGCTTTGTTTTTTATCTTTAAAACCTTAAAAATGATCAGTAAACATTCTGTAGACTGGGACATAAGCATCAGATGGATGTGTTTTCATACTGTATAGTCTTGTGTAATGTGTAGTGTATTTATCATATGCTGCTAATTTGAGTATGCATTATCTCAATGTGCTTTTAGTTAAAGGGGACATATTATGAAAAAATCACTTTTTCAGCTCTTCTACACTAATATTTTAGTGTTAAAAACAACACTAAAATATTAGTGTAGAAGACAGTGTTTAACATGTTTCTTTAACGGCAAATATGCTTTCACCTCTTTATTAACAAAGCAGGACTGACATATATTTTTATTAGAAAATTTCACATTTGCTGTAAAACAACATGTGATTAAAACCATTATGATTTTGTACCAATTTCCCCAGAGGTTTACAGGGATTGTTCCAGGCAAGCCTGAGTTGTAATGTTTGCTTGAATTAAGCAGCGCTCAGGAATGTTGGGCCTACTTCCAGTTCCAAAGCATTACGCAGCATTTCATCAGAGGCCTCCTGAAATACCAGAACATTTGTCATCCATGTATGAGGGAGAGAGCAGAGGGAGGATGAGAGAAAGGAGAAGGAAGACGAAGAGAGAGGGAGAGACTCTTTTTTGGCTTAAAGGGGAAAGAAAACTTTTTGCTGATCATTGTGTTTTAAAGCCTCGTGTAAGCTGTCATTGTCTCTGGACACAAATGTTCCAGTAAGCTATTTGTTATGTTCTCAGGCTGTTGTAGTTTTTCTCCAGTAGTACTTTTACCCCGGCTTGTGGTTCAGTTGTCTAACTGTTGTTTATATCTGTGTTTTTCAGCTATGGACCTACGATCAACGCAGAGAAGCCTTCTGTTTTTCCTCGGACTATGTGGGATTTGTACCGGAGTTGTACAGGGTGAGCACCGAGTAACAGTTTTCTCTGCATGAATACTACTGGAACTCTGAGACTATAAGACCATTTAAAACAGAACACGTACACCTGTTTTTTTGTAAGTATTACATTTCATATTGTTATATCACCCTCTTGTGGCAGATGGTGTAACTGCATCAACTTGCATCACTGTTTTATCAGTCCTCAGTGTCTCTGCTAGATGTGAGCCCTTTAGAAACCTCACATATACATACTCCACATACTCCTATTCTTGGGAGAACAAAAAAGAAAACACTGCCATGTGACAGTGATCAGACTGTTGAGCTCCTTTGGATGGTATAAGAAAAATCCAGCAGTCAATGAAGCCGGCTTCTGACCAGAAAGAAGGTTGCTGGCTATAATCTTGGACAGTCAGTGAGTAAACGGTGTATTTCCTAAAATGCTCCAGATGTAAATATGAAGAAGACAGCATACATGCTCAGTACCAAGGTAGAAAAAGTACATGTATGATGGGCAGCAAAGTGGCAAGCTTGTACATAACTGGAAACTTCCATCTCGGTGAGGTGGAAAAATACTGGAAGCCAGGCATGATGTCCTCTGGGCAGCTCTAAATCCCTGAGCTGCTGTTTCAATGCCAGCAAAGAACATCTAATTAGAAGGAAAGGAAACATATTTGTATAGTACCTTTCAACAACAAGCAACATGACTATTCAAAGTGCTTTACATTAGACAGAAAGACATTAAGACAAGATATAAAAGAATGGTTTGCTGACTCAGATTCACAGTATTCTGAGTCTGACTGATATTTTTTTTCCTATTAAAAAAAATATATACATGAGAGCAAATATAAATAGTAAACATATGTAACAAACCTAAGCTTCATCTCTCGTGTGTGTTGCAGAGAACTGTAAAAACTACGAGCTCCAGTTTGAGAGGGTTTTCTCTGTTCCTGGGGATGTGGCTATGCTGAGTAGCACCCTGGTGTCTTCGGAGGTCTTCAACTTCACAAGTGTCCCTTACAACATCACCTGGTATGACCCAAAGACAACCCAAGAAATGAGCAATCAGACTGGTCGAATCGTGATACACGGGGAGACTCTGTGGTTTCTTAACATAACACTGGACGATGCCGGGGAATATGTGAGCGTACTGAGGTAAGGTAGCAAATCAATAGAAAGTTTGTCCTGTGTTTGTGTGTCTGTCTACACTGTAGTACATCAGAGTACATGTCTGAAAAGACTGTTTGGGATTTGAACATGTCTGACCTTGGCAACTCCTAGGGGAGTGTAACGTTTCAGGGTACTGCTGTTTTAAACATACCTTTATTGAGAGAAAAAGTTTGCCAAGGATTTTCTCCTTCATTTTCAACAGAACTCCCACACGGTGCTACAAGCAGGCCACCAAGCTTGTGGTGAATGAGAGCGTTGCTGGAGAATGTGGAAGACCAATGAAAGCGCATCAAATGGTTACAAAGGGAGTCACTGACAAACTTTCCTGCCCTTTGAAGGACTATATGAATAAACTGGACAGCTACAACATCACTTCCTCCATCAAGTGGTACAGAGTGAGTTATGAAAAAATCTTGCCACTGTTGAATTGAGATACTGGCGAGGAGTTCTGCTGGGTCAGATCTCAGTTTAGCTTAAACAAGGCTTGTGCCAAAACACTATCCAGTATACCCTACACTTTGCAAAATACGGTGGCAAATTAAAGATTATTCTATCTCAGTGCTGGATGACTATCCAGTAGTATCTGCTGCCACTTTTTCAACTAGCTCTATTTTTGTTGGGACTAAAGTTTAACTTTCTGTAGATGGCTGTCTTTTCATTGTCAGCTCTGAATAGTGGCCAACATTACTCATGCAAACTAGTTCTTCTTCTGTGAAATCCACCAGTGGATTATTACTATAATGTTCAGTAAGAGTTGTAGGGAAAATTGCATGTCTTTCCCTAGAATTAATGAGCAGTCAGTCTGAATTGGATCTAGCTATTTTCACAGACATGGTCTGAGTATTCTGTTGAAACAACATATGATCCAGTGGGCTCTAGGCCTCCTTAACTCTGCTTGCCAACACTTGCTCTAACCATGTTGCTTGTCTACATAAAAAGTAGTGGGTTTTTTTTACGTATTGTCATTATAAAAAGCCTGACTATTGTGTGTTTCCTTTCCTCATCTAGGGTTGTGACCCCATAGTTGATGGGACAGACAGGTACACCTGCGATACAACCACACTGTACATTGCTGATGTGGAAACTCAAGACAACGGCTCCTATACCTGTACTCTGACTTTCACTCTTGGTGGCACAACAGGATCCATTTCAGAGACCATCCACGCATCAGTCAGAGGTTTGTAAGGATATCTATACACTACCGTTCAAAAATTTGGGGTCACTTAGAAAATTCCGTGTTTTCCATGAAAACATGCAAGAAATTAGTTTAAATAGGACATATTGCAAAATGAATAGGAAATATGGCCACTGACAAGGTTAGAAATAATGATTTCAGGTGAGAGAAAATCAGGCAGGAGGGCAAAGGGTTAATATAGTGCAGTTATTTTCACACCTACACTGGTGAGTTGAGGCAAAAAAATCCGGTCCGATAACATGAATATGGAAGATTGAGACTAACAGGGCTGTCATACAAGCTGGTGGGTGGAACAGGCTGGTTTCTGGTTTGAGAATGATTCTTATTTGTTATGACAGTGGACCAGTAGGGAGCGCTAAAGTAAGGAACACGAACCTGAGTCTGTAACTGATGTACTTGAGTAAGATTATGAAGTAATACAGCTGTGCTAATTTCAGTGATGTGAAGAATGAGACAAGGATATTATGCTGTTTGTCCACTACATGACACAGTGTCATTCCTACAGTGGAATGAACTTCACTTTTCAAAATCACCAACATTACACGTCAGCACTAGTGAGCAACACAAAAGTTAGAAGGCTCACAAGAGGTGGAAACAATTCCCATGACCCTTCGTTGCGTGGGAGTGGCTGCAAAAGAGCCAGTAACTCCATGGTATCATTTCAGATACAGTACATTCTTGTGATTAGATAACCTTAACCTCCCTTACTGTATTTCATGTTGTCTGCCTTTCCAGAGCAGTACTTTTTGGTCCCACAAGTGCATGAACCGGCAAATGACGTAATCAAGGCTGAAATAGGTGAGTTCCTGTTTGCAACATATTCTGAGAAATTTTGTGATTTGCGGTTGAATTGAGTTGCACTGTGTTTAAGAACACAGCCTCCAAGTCCTCATTCATTTTAGTGACAAAACATTGTGGGAACTGCAGAGTAAGCTAATACAAGAGCACATTTCCTGATATACTGGGTGGTTTTTTACTGTGAAGCTTCATTTTTATAACATATTATTTATAGGGTCTGAGGCCACTTACAGCAATTTACAGTAACTTATTAGTTATTGTTTGTGCACGTGTTTAGGATCCAGATTCACCAAGCGGTGCCTAGTGTTTGTGCCAGGTGTTGGAGGGATGGCCGTTGATATCTTATGGCTGGCCAGAAATGAGTTTATTTTCGAGTACCCTTCTAACCGAGTCCACACGTCAAAACGACGGTAAGTACCCTACTTTTACTTTTGTTTTGATTTATCTAATGCTTTGGGGTACGACAAATGAGAAGCATGAAAGTGTATATGTGATGCCTGTGTTCAGAATGTCAAAGATATAAATCGCAGGTTTGTTAGAATTATTAGCCCCAACTTTGCTGAAATCACTGTATGTGAAGTTTTGATTTTCATCACCAGAGGAGTTGACAACGACTCCCTGTGACTTTTCTTAGTAAGTGGAGCCAGGATGTTCCTCATAAAGGCGTGTGGTTGGAGCGACTGCTGATTTTTTCTGAGCTGAGGGAGGAGGATTTCAACGTCACCTACACTTGTCGAGCATACAGTCCCAGGGGCTTTCCTGAGTGTTATTTTACTCTGCAGCCAACAGGTAAAAACACAGAGTGAACATCCCAAATGAAAACTCTCTTCAGTTATTTCTTATCAAAATGATAATGCTTATTATTTTTGAGCTGTCTGGTAGCCAACTTGTAGGATTGCTCTTTTTTCCAGGAACCAAGTTCACACTTTACATTGATTTTATCCAGCTAAGAGTGCAAACCCTTTTAACACATAGAAGAATATAGAAGATAAGAAGGTCATCATAGAAGATTAAGAAATCTTTGCTTTACCAGAGTTAAGGGCTTTATGTCCCAAACAGATCAGGAGAAGCTGATCCATGCTTTCATCTCCAGTAGACTTGACTACTGTAATGGTCTTTTGACTGGACTCCCCCAAAAAAGTATCAAACAGCTGCAGCTCATTCAGAACGCGGCAGCTCGAGCTTTGACCAGAACAACATCACCCCAGTTCTTAAGTCTTTACACTGGCTCCCAGTTAGCCACAGAATAGATTTTAAAGTTATGCTACTAGTTTACAAATCACTGAATGGTTTAGGCCCACAATACATAAACGACATGTTAGTAGAATATAGACCCAGTAGGGCTCTGAGATCTACTGACTCAGGTCAGATAGTGGAGCACAGAGTTCAAACCAGACACAACCCCAACTCTTAGCACTTTTAAATCCAGGTTAAAAACTTTTTTAATCATAATCCTGTGATTCGTTTAATGTTTTAAATTGTTTTCAAATTTGCTGTTTTAATTATTTTAAATGACATTCTGATGTTTTATTAATTATTGGTTTTATTTTATTTTTTAATTGCTTGTCTTAATGTCCAATGTTTTCCCTTGCCTCTGTAAAGCACTATGAATTGCCTTGTGTACGAATTGTGCTATACAAATAAACTTGCCTTGCCTTACAAATGACTATAATTATTAAACAGTTATCAATTTTCTAGCAGCTAATCATCTGTTGATACCCACTGGACAATACACCACAATTATAAATAACTTTTTTAACATATAAACACAGCCTAAACTTGTATGTCTGGTATGTGTGATGTTCATCTCTATAGAGCCCAACATCATACTTCCCATTGGATTGGTGTTTGGTGCCGTGACGCTTCTCTTTATCATCGGTGTCGTCATCTACTACCTTTTTAAGGTTGACATTGTGCTGTGGTTCAGGAGAACATTTCCAGTCCTCTATGCAAACAAAGGTAAGATTTTACAGCAGGTGTGTAATTACTCATGTTCTTTCTTTTGTCTGTTGTTTTCTATACAGTATACAGTACAGTGTGATGATAATGTCAGCACACACAAATAATACTCTTACAATAAACCCACAGCGCTTCAAGATGGAAAAACCAACAGTAGCTCTCTGACCTTACAGCACACACAAACAGTACCCACGCATCACAAGTAAAAAATTCTCAAGCTGCATATCATACCTGACTGCATGTGTCAAACAAAGGAAATAAGCTAACCACAGGGCTGCCTGCAGTTATTTCCAGTGAATTACATCTACATATTATGCAATAGGAAAACACTCAGGACTGTATGTTAACCTTTGCATGAAGCCTAATGGTTTCAGGTCTTCAAAGTTTAACAAATGAATGAAGTGTGTATTTAGCATGGCAAAGGAAATTCTCCTTGGATTAGTCAACCAGAAAACCGGGCAGAAAATGACCATCTGTGCATAGAGAACACAACAAAGAGTACTTAGCAACAGATATAATAACTCAAAAAACAACAAAAAATGGAGATTCTTGTGGAGTAGCCTGTTGTATTTAGGCAGTTAGCATCACTATTTTGCAGTTTAACAAGCTAAGTAACACAACATTTTGTCTTTCTTCAACACTTCAAAAGAAAATCAAGCCTCAGATGTGGCCTTTTCAGTGGCTGAATGAAATATTGAATTTGCATGATGTATAAAATGTCTACATTGTGAAAATAGTTTATTTACAGTCTAAGAGTAATGTACGTAAAGGATTGCTGGCTACATTAGCCGTTTTGAGTCATGACCGATGTGTTTAGTTACACTACATGCACGGCTGCCACAGATTACTGGCTCATCTCATCATACATTTAACAGACTGAAGAAAAGACTGCGCACTCTTCGTTTGTGTTGTTGACTCAGCACTGGTTAAGGGAAGTGAAATCACTGAGACGAACAGCATGTGGATTCCACACTGCAGTCAGTCTGGGGTAGGCGGTTAGCTAATGGTAGTTATTCAGTTGTCTGCAGATAACAGGCTGATATAGAGATGAACAGAGCAGATCAATTAGTCTCTACTGAAAGTGATAAACTGAGAAATACGATTGTCATACTGCCCAGGCCTACACAAAAAGACATGCATCTATACTTCAACTTGCTTGTAAGAATAAAGGAATGTGTGCAGACTTAACTTATCTTGACTGACTTGTACAGACCTGTACTGGACATGCATCACAATTGTTCTAAGCAGTTCTGTTAATTGATACACCTGAGGTTAGAGCATTTTCCTCGCCTGTCCACTGAAAATATGCTTAATGAGCTCTTCTTTTTTTTTTCCTTTGTCAGATTTGGATGGGAAGCTGTATGATGCCTATGTGGCATTCCCTCCACCTGGTGCCGTCGGATACAGTGATGGAGTGGAGAGCTTTGCCATTCACATGCTGCCTGAAGTGCTGGAAAAGGCCTGTGGCTACAAACTCTTTATAGCAGGCCGTGACTGCCTCCCTGGCCAGGGTAAGTCACCTGCATGGCAGAGCCAACTCTGTAGTTTTACATGCCTCAGATATGGGGGTAACAAGTGTCCATTCAAGTTGTTATGAAAACCTTATGCAGAGCATTACATTCATTTGGTTGTACTGGGTACCCAGGATATGAAAGGTTCTTTACAAGTTACTGTATTTTTATCTAGAAGTAACATTAATCTGGCAAACAAAAGGCTGCCCACTGTTCTGAATCAGTGGGTTTCAGTCTTTTTAGCATTTGAACCTTCAAAACAACAGGTTGGGGCTCATCACTTATAAAGTTCATGTTTTTCTAACGTAACTTCACTGTGTCTCTTCATTCTCCATTCCCTCCCTGCAGCCGTCATGGATTCGGTGGAAGAGAACATACAAGCCAGTCGTCGCCTTCTTCTCCTCTATACCGCCTCAACTTTTACCAGTAAAAGACACACGAGCAGCACTAGTAGCACCAATAACAACAACATCTCTAAGAACAGCAATAGCAGTGACAATACTGAAAGTGAGACCAAAGACAGCAGTGACAGTTTTGATGGCATCAAAGAAGACTATCAAGACACAAGGCAGCAATTGGAGTGTGTGGCAGCGATGCACAGAGCGCTGCTGGAGAGATCTCTCAAGGTGAGAAAACAGACTTGTCAATGCATATTCTGATTTTATCTCCACAAACTAGACATAGAGCTAGCTTACATAGAGCTGTTATGGCTATTCACCCAGCACCAAACAGACAAAGTTAAAGACATGAAGGTGAAGGAAGTGGAATGTCTATTAGCTAAAGAGCCAATAGTTGAACAATTATCAGGTCGACGGAAACATTTGAAGTTCTGTCATATGCTCAAAAAAAAACAAACACCCTGATTCTAAATCGAGCACTGCTTTACAGGTGATTCTGGTTGAGTTGGAAGAGATAACCCCGGCTCAGCTGGCTCTCTTCCCAGAGTCAGTGCGTCACTTGAGGAAGAAGCAGGGCGCCGTGTGTTGGTGGAAGAGCCTAAAACCGAGGCGAAGGTGGAAGACATGTACAAGGACAGGAGGGGATGAAGAGAAGGGTGGAGAGGACACACGGCTGTCGCCACCGCTCTCTCCTTCCTTCAAGTACTGGAAAGAAATAAGATATCATATGCCAGTGAGGGGCAAGAGAGCGATGTACCCCGAGAAAACTGAACTGCTGAACTGATGAAGGGGTTATCATATGTTTGTGTCAACTGTTGGACCAGAAAGTAATAGGGTTCCAATGCAGATTTGTCTGAGACAAATCAAACAGAGACAGTTCAGAATTACTGTGTCATCATGAGAAGCTGTCATATATATATATATATATATATATATATATATATATATATATATATATATATATATATATATATATATATATATATCCCTTAGCTTGCAAGAGCATATACAGCATGTGATGAAGGCAGACGATGAAGAAAGGGTGGAAGACTCAAGACTCTACAGCAGTAGCTCACAGCTCATCATCACAGCGTCTGACCTCTCTGGAGATTGCCTACATCGGTACATGAGCTGTTGACATTCTCTGGCAGATGGGGATTGAAGAATAAAAAGTGTAAAATGTACATATGTATGATGAAAATGTAAATATGTAAAGAAATATGAAAAATGTAAAAGAGAAAACATCCTGCAGTATCATGAGTCAAGCACACTGAGTTTCATCTAAAATGTATTGCTGTTTATTTGTTATTGAAGGACAACAGCCAAGGGAGGAAAACAATAAGAAACGATTTATTCTTTTTAAATATTATTTATAAGGCACATATGAGGAGTTCATATGAGGATAAAACCACCAAACTGTGTTCTTAGCACTATAAAAGCCTCCTGATGAGGGTCTTTGTATAAAAGCTTGAATAGACATTTACAAAGAAAACTGTGGTCTCAGTTTTTACACATTTTAGTCCATAACCTCCAAATTTCATGAACTTCACGTTTCTGCTGAACACGCTGCACCCCAAAATGAACTGTCAAACCCATGTCCATCTATATTTTTTTCTTTAGTCTGTTGTGTCCCCGTCTAGGGTACAGGGAGTGTAACATGGAGACGTAGGATTAGTAACATGGACTATTAACGAGTCCATACTCATTAATAGTCCAAAAAACAAGCAGCTACAAAGACACAAATAATATAGACAAACTGACAATGTATCTTCTCTTCGGAGTGAGTTTGCTTTTTAGGGGAAGTGACTATTAACAAGTGTGAAAGGAGGTGACAAACTAAGGTGACAATATATACAGGTGACTAATGACACAAATTACTAACTTGGCAAGCAAAATCTCCATCACAAAAATGAACCAAACACTTTATTTACATTTTACGTTTACATTTCTGAACACCCTTAGATGAGCACTGACCACTATACAGTCACAAATATCAATAACTACACATCTGGATAGATAGATAGCTGTTTCCTTTCCTGTCTTGTGTTGTCTTAATCCATCGTTACATTGGTAGGCCTCCCAAATCCATTTAGTCACATGTGTCAATATCTACCACTCCACCATACCATATACCATGTGTCTTATTATACATGCTTTGACGTATTAGTTACATAATACCTCGTGTCACCCTGTTACACTATAGGACTCTATATTCCTGTTAATAAATGTGTTTATTTTCTTGTGTGGAGTCTCAAGAAATGAATTATTGCAGCTTAAAACAAGTTCAAGTTCAAACAAATATGAACTTAAGTTAAAGTTAAAGGTACAGTACGTGAGATTTGACACCGCAGCTCAAATTCAAAACACTGGAGAGCAGTCTCCCTCCTCAACCCCCTGACCCCCCTCCCCAGACAGCAGCTGACGCAGGTTGTCACATTGAGGACACTGAACCTCCATGAGGGCAAAACGAGCACAACAAGGTTTATTTCATGAAGCAGCTTCTACGTCTGAGTCTGTGCTACAAAATAATGACAAGAAGAAGTTTAATTTGGTTTATGTCCGTTTGAGAGAGACACACACACAAACACACACAGGGAGAAAGAGAGAGCAATGACGTTACTTTCTAATTGTTTTACAGCGGTAAAGTTCAGCATAAATGAACTCCTCTAGCCCCCATGTTGTGTTCTGGTCAAATTTGACCGATTTAAAAGTTTTATCTCTGAAAAATGTGCTTTTTCGAGGCCTTGATTACAGTTCATTGTGTGGCAGCACCATGGCAGATCAATATACTGAAGCTGTTGATTATATATTTGATCACCACACTGGTGAGCCAGGAGCTCAGTTAGTAGGGATTTGGGTCAGTCTGTAGAAATTTGGCTTGGGGACCAGAGGGTGACCAGTTCAAGTCCAATATTGACCAAAGTATGGAAGGTGGACTGGGATCGCTGTGTGTGGCTGCCTATCACTCCACCATCTCTTCACATTTGCATGTCTATGAGCCCTTTGTGTGTGTGTGTGGTTGTATTTTGGGTAAAATGTATGTTAAGTATTCTTTTCTATAGAAACCATAGTGGTACATGACCAACTTGGAGGGGAAACAAATTTACAAAGACAATTGGAAGGTAACACAGACAGACATCAACATGGGTCTGTGTACAGATCCAGAAATGACTCTACCAGCAGTATATGGTATGCAGAATCTTCCGGGCCACCGTGTTACTGAAGAAATTTCTTTGACAACTTTGATACAAGACCAGGCCGTCATCAACAAGACGAACTGGTAGCAATCAGAAAGGTTTGGGACAAGTGGGTGGAGGGTCTGCCACTCATCCCTAACCCAAGTCCAAATGTCATAGTTTTTAACCCACACAACTGTTTTGGTAACTTTTGAGATAAAAATCGGTGAATTTCGAGCTAAAAGTCTCTGTGACCTGTTCAGTTGTCCCAACAAACTCTACAGCTCACTTCCCCCAGGAAAGCAGCCTCCTTCTCAGCCAGTAAGTAGCTGTTTACCGATTATGTCTTTGTCACTTTCCACGATGCACTGTGGGTCAGGATCTCTGTCACGACAAAATCTTACAGCGTCCATGAGATTAAAAAGACAGGGACGATGATGGTGGAGATATTTTTTGATTCACAGAGGAAATCAGGTCGAAACCCACTGAAACAAAAAGAGGTGCTCTGGGTCCTTTTGGACTCTAAACGTCTTTATCTTTTAAATTATCTCTAATATTTACCGTGTTTTACCACGTGTCTGCTCATGGAGCTTCTTCAATCTAACGTTCACTGATCCACTTTATTTGCTTCCATGGCTGTAGTATGTTTCATACCTGGCAACAAGGAGCTCTGGCATGAGCCGTGTAGTTACCAAGCCGGATCAAAACACACAGAACAAAACACAAACAGACGGCCTGGAAATATACTGACTATAGTAATTTATCAAGAAGCTTGTATTTCAGTAGAGCATGTTTCCTTACTCTCTGGTGACACAGCATATTCATTTTATGATTAAATACAGTAAATATCTCACATATTGTACCTCTAACATTAGCTGTTACTGAACAGGTTCTGGTCCTTGGACTTCTGAATCTGAGTCTTGACTCTGACTCATCTCTTGCTCCTGCAAGTCCTCCTTCTGACATGGTAACTCCCCTGTTTGACCTGTGGGTGGTATCCTTTCCCCCCTGAAGCATTATTCTGTGGGTTTGAAAACAAGGGCATGCTGGTTATGGTGCATATTTTGACTCTGTCCAGGCACCAACACAGCATATTCTTCTTTGCTTGCACTCTCAAAGTCTCGAATGGAATCTTTTCTTTCTTATGGTCATTATTTCTTTCTTTCAGTTGCTTATCCATCAACAAGGTAAGGACAAGGTAATGGAAGGGTTCTGTGTTTCTCTACCTTCTCCATCCAGAGGTTTCACAACATGCAGACTGTTTGTTTGTTTCTCTTCTCTTCTTTGGCTACATGTATTTTGTTTTCCCAGCAAGCATCTTTCCTGGTGTCTGATGATGGACAGTGGAGATGTATGCATGAACCACTTTGTTTCCTGTTGGCCTGGGCTGGCCTGGAGATGATAAGGTGCCATTCCACTGTAGCTTTGGAATTTTCTTAAACAACTCATTCCCTTTATTCCCATATTCCCTTCATACCGGGAGGTCATGGTGAATTTTGGGAGGAAGCCAAATCTGTGAACACCATTTGACATGGAAAGCAGAGAAGAAGCCAAACTGATTTCATTATAAAACAGAGATAAAGATGGAAAGAACCCAAAGCACCTGAATGATGACGTAATAGTGAACAAAGTTGAAGGAGAGTTCAGGTAGAAGTGGTAGGAGGACACCAGGGGAACTCCATGGAACCACTTGGTTTACTTGTACTCTGCTTCTGAATTACTTTAAATTCATATTGCATTGAGCTCTATTGGGCTCAAGCGTTTAATTGAAAAAGAATTAAGCATCGTGTGAGAGGACCTGAACACATCTCACCCAGCAGTTTTTTTGCAATATACAGCTGTCACTAAACTCGGAAAAATATTTAGGCCACTTATGTATTTCAATTGCATAGAAAATGTTAATCCATTTGAATTACATGGTTTTAATATAAATTAACTATAAATTAACAAATTTCATGTGAAGCAAGTGATAAGACTTATTAATAGTACTAATAAACTCAAAATGACTGCATTCATTTTTTTGGGTTTGGGCAAACAAATTGGCTTTATTAATAATGAATGCATAAGGTTTAAGCTTCAAGATTATTTATTGTCATTTGCATGCTTACACATGAAACGAAACGAGTACTCAGGACCAGCGATGTACACACAAATAGTCTAAAATTAATAGGTGTAAAATACTATATTTATTATATTTATTACAATATTATATTTGTTTTATTTTATAAACCTGGCTACTGTGTGAGTACACTGTGAGTTTATTATCTCGTTTTGTTTTTAGTTTATAAATCGTATTACTTGCTTCACATTAAGTTTATTTCATTAATTCACATTAAAACTATGTAATTCAAATGGATGGAAATTTTCTATGCAATTGAAATACATTTAAAAAAAAATGAGTGTGGCCTAAAAAAACCTTTGAGTGTATTATATGTAGCACATATGTGGTCTGATGGCCTACATTTGAACCAAAGCTCTATTGCACAGGGTGGATGAATCATTGCAGTATACATGTACTGCAAAGCAAGTGGTACTTTTTTTCTATTGCAGTGGAAATTTCAGGCAGGGTTTAGTGGAAGAGGACTGCAAAATGCTGTGAAAACAGGAGGCACCACCTTCTCAGAAGCTTAGTGCTCCTAACAGGCAGCTGTCTTTAACTTGCAGCGCTCAGCCTGGTAAGTTCAAATAATCATTCACATTAAGTCTGCTCTTTACTCATGTACCCATTAAGAAAATGTACTGTGTATCGTATGTGTGTGAATATTCTGTAGTATATCTATATATCTTTATCTCTACGTGGTTTCAGAGCAGCTGGTTTCACATTGACTCAGTTTTATATGTGTGGTTTTCCTACAGTATACAGTATCTCTGATAATGTCACACTAATCCCGCAGTTGGTTTTGTGCCTTTTGGCACCCAGTGCTGAATTTATAATTTATAATGTACAGTTTTTAAATCGATGTAAATGCACTATATTAAGTAAATTGTAATTTTCTCCAGGATAACAATAGTATTGTAAGAATACTACACTGCAAACTAAGAATGAGGGTAGTGTAATGAATGACAGACTGCTGAATCAGTTCACAAAGAAAGAGATCAGGAGTGACAGCGATAACTCTAACATAATATCTAACTTGAACAGGTTGACCTTTTTCACATAAATAAACATAAAACGGATTGTTTCCGTGGGACTTCCTGGGACTTTACCGGGAGTGTTTGAGCCCTGCCTTCTTTGTCTTAGCTGTTTAAACTGCACCTCTCACTTCCCTTTATACCAATCTGTTCAGTTTCCTCGTCAGGAAATGTGTCAAGAGATCTTAGTTGTTATAGAAAGTCAGTGTTCCTGAGAACATGAGCCATGTCTGAGAAATCTCATGGGACTTAAATGAAATGTAACCTGTTTCCCTCCACAGACAAGGACTATGGTTGTGGCAGGCTGGATCTTCTTGCTGTTTGCTCTGCTGTCTCTGGCAATCGCTGTGGCACACAGTGAGTACTGATCATCATGACTCTTCTGAGTCCTTTACAGACTAAAAACAGCTTCTACTGTGAGGAATCAATCAGAAAACCGAGTCCGGCTGCTTTACAGGACATATATAACAAACATAACAACATTTGCTGATTTGAGTATTTTCACTTCCAGTCAATAGGTGAAACTAAAAACCATGACTCATTTTAACCACATATTAAATAATTAGCTGGTGGTTGCAGCATAGGACTTGCCTTGTGTTGCAACGCTGCTTTTGCTGTTTATAACCTGTTAAACCATCACTTGAGATCTTGGGTCAAGCATTAGTTGTTTCCTTCAAAAGTGAGATCTCCAGCAAATATTGCCGGTTTTTAGCATACATTTTTACACAACAGATAATAAGATAAACTGTTTGTAACATGATTGTGACAATTAAAGCTTTCACAAATGTATCTATTATAAGTATAATGTGTCTATTATATATTTATTAATGCAAAAGTGTCATTATGAAATAACAAAATATCACCACAAAAGCAGAGTAATCCACAAACAATACAATGTGTGGATAATTTATTTTTGATTTGAAGAAAAACAAAATTCAAAGCTCTCAAACGGCCAAAATGCAGGACTCATTTTTCGTATTTCAATTGCATAGAAAATTTCCATCCATTTGAATTACATAGTTTTAATATAAATTAACTAACAAACTCAAAGTGAAGCAAGTAATAAGATTTATTAATAGTACTAATAAACTCAAAATGACTGCATTCATTTTAACTGTTGGGTTGGGCCAAAGAAATTGGCTTTATTAATATTGAATGCATAAACCTGGCTACTGTGTAGTGGAAGCACATTGAGTTTATTAGTACTATTACATAGTATTATGTAATTCAAATGGATGGGAATTTTCTATGCAATTGAAATACAAAAAATAAGTCCTGCATTTTGGCCTAAATCTTTTTTGAGTGTACACTGACTTGTGATCAGGTGAATGGTGTTTCTGTCATTCCCACTCTGCGCCCCTCTTTGTAACTGCGTGCTCCAAAATGTGCTTCGGGTAAAATCACCCACAGAAAGTACGTAACACTTTACAGCACTAAGTCACACACCACCAACTATTTCACTGATTTTGGTGAAACTGGATCATATTTCATGGAGAAAATCTCTGGCTGCTGTGCATTAACTTTCTGAAAGTAAACTGCTGTCAACTGTAGATGATGTTAGCTAATACTAGCTCATTTTGTTAGCTGGGATGGCCAGACTGAGCTCCGAGCATCGGGGAGTGTTAGTGTTTGTACCATAGCCGTTTTGGACCATCGAGAAGAGCAGGTTTTTAGGCCATGGGGTTGGGCAAATGCTGACGGGACAGAAGCTGCTGTCATGCCAGAAACAGAGCTGGGCAGATGGGCAATGTAACCGGGCTCAACAGCCTCTATGGACAGAATGACAGGCAAATAGACAGAAGGGGACGTCGACAATGCGTTGACCCAGCAAGAGGCCACCAGATAAGAGTAAATGTGGGACTGACTTTTAGTCTTTGGTGAAACAAAAGGCTGAAAGACAGACGTCGAGCTGGGCTTCTTGCTGTTGAACTAGTGAGTAAGCTGGCTGCTAGGTCTTGTGTCGTTGACCTTGGTTGATGCTTGGATGTTAGCAAAGTTGTTGACTTACTTTTTGATCATAAATAAGTATTTACCATAGTGGTATTACACTATAGGGGGGCTAAATTACAAAGATACCAATTTCTATGTAATGTAGCTTTAAGATCACTGTTGCAACTATCAAAATACTGTAATTCATATGGTAGATAGAACTGATTAATACTTTTATAGCTCGGTTATTTTATTCCAGAGGTGCAAAATCATTCGGTGGGGGCTGAGGGAAGATACTTTTTGTCAAAATCAGCTTTGACGTCGATTTTAACATGAGAATACAGGAAAGTTCAGAAAAGCTCAGCATAGGCTTAATGTAATCTTACTGTGACAAAAGTAAGTAGTAAATATGTAATATTTGTGTATTTTACTCTAAATGGCCTGTTTACTCAGTTAATAAATAAAGTGAGTGGTTCATTTTCTCATAAGACTCAATGCAATCACACTTCTTTTTACATGCAATGGAGCTGCCCCCTGCTGCTAATCAGAAAGAATGGAAGTTTAAGACACTTGCACGTTGGCTTCACTTCACAGACCCAGTAGCTCTGTCCACTTATTATATCGTGTCAAAGTTTCCAGTGTGCCCACATGACAAACAGGACTCCTTTTTGTGTGTGTTTTTATTTTTGCCGTGTGCGCCCTCATGCCAGGAACGCTGCATCAGGCAAAAACTTAATCTGCCCCAACATCCAGCTGAATTTCTTCAACATTTAAGTCATTTTGCAATCTCATTATATAAGTAAACAGAGACTTCAGTGTAAGTAAGCTCTGCGTCATTTACTTTCACACTTTTATGGTTATGGTTGAGTCTCCAGGAAGTCCCTTACCTGAAAGACGTCAGCATTGTGTCACAAAGGAAATTGCTCACTCAAATTGCTCACTCAAATTACTCACTCAGCTGTGAAGTTATACAATAAAAGACATCTTTACATGGGAGGCCAAAGCTATAAAAAAAAAAGTAATTTCCTTTGAAAACAATTACAGTAGTTTATTGCAGCTTGGCCATGTTTTTTTTCAGTAAGGGCATTTTTAAAGCTTAATTTTTATCAGATACTGCAACATCTTATAGACTAAAAGCAGTCAAGGACTATTTGACATCTATGACATATGAGTCAACTGATGAACTGACAACTTTCTCCTCCCTGTCTCTGCAAGATCATTTTCATTCGGTCATGAAATGAAGGTCAACCACTGGCTGCCTGATGAATAATACATCAGTAGTCTTGTGTCATCAGTAAGTAAAGCATACAACATCGGTAACTGATGGGATAAAACATACAGAAATGTATCGTTCTGTAAGTATACATTTGTGTGATTACACAAGTACAAGAAGTACAAAATCTTGCCAGAGGACAGAGGTACTTCTAGCAAGGTTTCACAAGTTTTGAAGCAGAAGGCCAAAATGGTAATCACAATTAATATTCGATTAATAGTGCAGCCAACTCTGAATCAAAAATACCGCAGAGTTGCAGGCCTTTTTTTCCCAACGTAATTAGATAAGGCAGCCAGATTAGAAGAGCGATTATAAATGCTGCTAGTGCTGGAGACACAGGGGGTAGATATAATTACATTTAAAAAAAATTCAACATTCAGCTTTTAATGTGAGAAAGGCAGGACACCAGGCTGGTAACAGTACATATGATAAGGTGTCATCCACCTAGCAGTGGAAATCAATGTCAGGTCTACGCATGAGTTAGTATCTAATTAATAAACACGAGGGGGTCCAAAATAGATATGAGAGGGACCCCACAAAATAGAGGAATACAACCAATCCAATTCAATGCTGCCCGAGTCGGCTGCAAGCAGTAAATCACTGGTGATCACGTAGGGAGTGGAAGCCAGAGAAAATTTCTGTCTGGAGATGGATCTAAAATGACTTAAAACAGAGGGATCAAAAGAGGGCTTCTTTAAAATAGGGTATAACATTTTAGAGGTTTTGTCATAGTATACTGTTTGCATGGGTTTGTTGTTGCATTTTAATCTGTGATCAACATCCTTTTTGTAGTAGAGAGATTGTTTGTAATGTAATAAGTAAAAACATAAGTCAGACAATCAAAGCCATAAGCCTTAATGAGTGTGAATCAACAAGTGTGAAGATGTGTAATGAATAAAACTCTTAAATTCTTGTAACTTTCAAAAATGCGGTAGAGAGGTTGAAACTTAACTGTGTGGAAAAGGGAGGACAGATGAGGCAGGAAACATAGACACGAGGCAGAAAATGTGGACACGAGGCAGAAAACATAGACGAGGTAGAAATTGGGGTCAAGAACACATGAAAGGTGAAATAAAGTTGAACAAAGTAGGGGCGGGAGTGAGCACATGCTATATAAGCAGTTTTGATATATGCTATGCTAGCAGTTTTAGAAAACCCAGCTCAAATAATTTGATTGGATACTAAGAATCGTGTGATCTTGAAAATGGGTGGTACCAATTTTGCACTTATACCATTATAAAAGATGATGTTTTAAACTAAAAAAAAAACTGTTTTCCTTCATGAACAAAATCTGGTTCTATTTTCTGTGAAGAGAATAAAAACCTCTGCTGCACTCAGCTCTGAAGCTCTCAGGTGCCTTCTTCAAGATAAGATGAGATTGAATTTATGAAATGTTGCAGGAGTCAGGACCTAGTCTCTGGCTCAAGATCCAGACTTCTGATACACAACAAGTGGCATGCTTAAAATTTGAGGGAAAATACCAGTAAACACAGAGCAGTTAATAATGGCTAAAATATCTGGACCAACCGTCTGAAGCTGAAATACAGCTTAGAGCTGACTCATTTGTAGGGGCACATTCATTTGGATCTTTTTATTGATTTATTGCCTAGGTGATCAAATAAAACACCTGTAAGGGCACCCACCTGTCAATCAAAATGGCCACTCTGTTAATTATGCATACATTTACAATACCTTTTAGCTGACGCTTTTATCCAAAGCTACTTACAGAAAAGGCTGAATGCAATGACTGACGCTTACGCTGATGCTTCAGCAACTGCCCCTGCATAACTTAAAAGCCTAAATATAATTTAATCTGTTGAGTTAAATAGAAATTCAGCATCATTACAGTGGTCTTGAAGAAGGAAATTAGCTATAGACCAAAACTGATTTTTGTACCAGACTGTAAACATTTATTTCTGCTGTGAAGGTTGACATTTTTAATATGGGGGCTTATGGAGATTGACTCGATCTGTAGCAGCCTCAAGTGGCCGTTTAAGGAACTGCAGTTTTGTTGTCTTGTGCATTGACTTCACTTCACAGACGCAGAGGTTGCCGCTTGTGAAACATCTCTTTTTGAAATCTTGCACAGTCAGAGGGAACCAAAACACATGACTAAAAGCATAAAAATTAAGAACATTAAAAATCTATTTACATCCCAACAAGAAAGCAATGGAAAGCTTTCCTGTTGGGATGTAACCCATCACATTTAAAACAGGTCCGACTCAGACTAATGGCAGTAGTCAAATTTTGCATTCACAAGTGCAGACCAAAAACACAACTAATGTTCAAAGCTTTTGGTAATAGTGTGAACAAAATCATCATCAATCTGGTGCTATCAGCCTCTCTCAATTAATCAATTAGACAGATTTTTAAATCATTTTAATTATTTTAATCACAATAAGCTTCTTTTTTTTCTTTTTTTTTTTAGATCATTATCATCATTTGTCATTAAGCAAGCAGAATACCAACATTATCGAGATCCAAATCATTTGCACACCTTCTGTTGGAGAATTTTATTCATCATTGGTCAGTTCAGTCAGTGGAGAGAGAGCACACAGGAGTCCAAGATGTCTTATGTTGAAAGGTTTGTTGAAGCTTCACCAAGAACAATGGAGGATTTATCAATATACTTGTCATGACATGATGCCAGCTCAATTCTGAAGAAGCTGTCCACTCTGGCTTGTCTATATGCCCTCGGGACAGAGACACCGCTACTCTTTCTATAAATGGTCATTAGGCTACAAACAAGGAAATAACCCTTAGTCGTTAGAAATTGTTATCTGACTCTGTAGAGGCATCTACATTATATATATACTGTAATTATATATAAATTACAGACAGAGGCTACATTTATTGCTCACTTGAAATCTGTGCTTGTATTTTTGTCTGTGTAAAGTATGTGCAAATGATTGCAGTCAACATATTATGTGCAAAATATACTACAACAAACCTATTAGACATCTCTGGCCCATGGCTGTATCTTCATGGGAAGTGTCATTTTTACCTTTACTCACCTGGGACTGTAAGAGCGTTGCAACAACGGGGCTTCATCTTTAGAATAGAATAGATACTTTATTGATCCCTTTGGTCTGAGCTCACTGCTGCTGCCAAAAGTTCTTTTGCTGTCTTAGCCAGCCAATTTATTATTGTCAGTTGATGGGATCTGTGCTTGATATCTCTGGTCTGTGTTTCAAAATCAATTCTTAATGTCAGTTCTAGATTTACATTGCGTTGACTTGATGAAACATCTTCAACCTGGTTCAGTTTGTCTGGTTCATTCAAGCCAGGTTTTTTCATTCACAGACAAACTGCTGCAAACAAAACAAGCTAGCAATAAACATTTGCAGGTGGCAGTAGAATTTAGCTGCCATACCTTGTGCTTGTTCTTTGCCTTTCTCTGTGCAGAAGCATCTACTGCCATACTAATTCCCAGGGCTCATCTTGGTATTCTTTGGATTGGACTCCATCCTTGTCATGCACCAACTATTTAACAACAACATCAACACTGCCTTCTGCTTCACTCCTGTTATCTCACTCTTTTCATCCACTGAAATATTTATTTATTTATTTATTTTAAAGTCATTTCAGCTTATTTTCACTAATTTTACCGTTGTGGTTATCTTTTTCATAATTTGCTCCTTTCCACCAACTTACTCATAATGCAACAGCATGGTTAAGTTAGCCCACCATTTGAAAAAGTCAAACTCATTATCCATTAGGATCATAGTTGGTGAATAAACTACAGAAATATTCACACAAATAAAACAAACAAAACTCTGTATTAACACTCCTATAACAATCCTATAACACAACCTATATGTTATACACTATATCCGACTTTAACTAACCTCAAAAAACCTCAAGCAGCTTTGCTCCAATGCAACGTTATAATGTGTGCAGCAGTGCCACCATGTGGTGGTGAGAGTAAAAGCATGAGGATGTAGAACTCTAGACTCTCAAGACTACCTCTAAAGGAAATAGTAACATGCACTTTAAGCATGTTGTTACTGACAATGTTCTTACAAAAACTTTTAAGCTCATAGCATTAGCCATCAACTAGTAGTTCCACTTTCTTTAGAGGATGGAGGTGTGTGCTGTGCTGTACATTGTTTTACAGTTGAAAATAGTACAGTTGACAGTGCCACTGAACAGTCATTTCATTAGAAATTCTCTGTCCACTGTTCTGTTGCAGCAGCAATGCCATACATGCACTTCATATCTTAATGCTTTTTTTATTCCCTGTGGGACTAAATGACAAATGACTGGTCTCTCGTTGCACTGTCACATTCAGGCCACAGCGTGGAGACAGAGACCTACCATGTAAGTGTTGGCCACCTTTTTGTGCTGAGGTGCAAAATTCCTGATGCTTCTACCAAAGTGACCTGGAGCAGATGGGGATGGGACAACCTGAGCCTGCCTACTGGAGTGGAAGTCAGAGAGGGGTTATTGTGGTTTATACCCGTGCAGATGTCTCATAATGGATCCTACACCTGTGAGAAAAGGTATAGAAACTCTTGTATGACTTAGTGGAGAATAGTGCAAGAATGATGGAATACTAGAAAAGTGAATTTACTACATGATCTCAGTTGACCTGTCCTGTAGCTGTCTCACTGTTTACCTGCTGCTCTTTAGGGACAGCACTGGATTATCGTGGATGAAGTTTTTTGTATCAGTGTCCAGTGGAGAGTGTCCTGATGCACCTGAGACCATATCTATCTCCCAGAGAGTCAATGGAGGTCTTCCTTGCAAACAGAGAGAGATCTTCAGACTGAATAAAACAAGGACCATACGATGGATGAAGGTTGAACACGTGCTGTTTATGTGCCTTTCTTTATTCCTGTTTGTTTTATTAGTTATTTACTAGTTGTAACTACACTGGTCCAATGAAAGGATGGCCACGAAGCATACTGATGTCTTTTGACGTTTTATTAATCTCAGATGAAATCTGAAACCTTCAGAAGATGAAACCTTCATGTCACACACAACATAGCTAACTGAAATATAACTACTGTGAATGACGAGTGAACAGAAACATCTGTTGTAAACAGGTTTTATTTTTGGCTTAAATAATGCAACTCTTGCACACATCAGGAACAGTGTTTCTGGTAACTCTGAATGATGCTCGTTGTTAAATCCCATCCAAATGTAAAAATGCCAGTTTGGGGATTTATGGGGAATTATGTGTGCTAGACATTTTTCTGGACGTCATGGCTCCCAGCTTCTTACGTTCTCATTTTTTGGAATGAATAATGAATCAGAGTCTGTGTTGATGTGTGTAGGATTGCAACCCTGTGGAGCGGGAAGGAGAGCCTATCTCTGTGGATGAGGATGGCTTCGTGAGACTGCCTGCAATGACAGAGATGGATGCTGGGAAATACACCTGTCTGGTAGACATTAGCCTGGATGGCAAGAAGTACACCTCTGCACGCAGCATCCAGCTGACTATTAATGATGGTATATACTGTAGATCACTTGAATTAGTTATCGTGAAATTATTTATATTATCTATAATGCCTTTTATCTGAAATATGTGTACATTTGTTTTCTTACAGCTACAGTAAATTTATCTTTGTCATTTTAGTTTTTTGGTACATTTTCAGTAGATTGCATTATGTTGTATTTTTTCTTACACGGATCGTGTGTCCTTATTAATTACAGAATGTTTTCTGGCTCACTTACATTGGCTACCAGTTGTCTACAGAGTGGATTTAAGGAGTTTACTGATTACTTTTAAAGTGAGGCCTTGCCCCAAGTTATTTAGTCGCACTTTTAGTGCCCTACATACCCTCTCGCTCCCTGAGATCCTCAGATGCATCATTCCTGGTTGTTTCACAGCCCAAATATAGCCTTTGCAGATAGGGCTCTAAAACTGTGGAATGACCTGCCTGAGGAGATCAGGGCTGCAGACTCTGTTTCAACGTTTAATTTGCAACATACTTTTATATAAAAAAAAAAAGTATGTTCAATATCATATTTTACTCTAATGATTTATTGCTTATTCTTATTACTATGATTTATTTTATTGTGTTCTGGAATTATAAAGTAAGTAAGTATTGTAAAGCACTTTGTAACTGTGTTTTTAAACATGCTATACAAATGAAGTTAATTACTATTATAGTTATAGGTTTTTTTGTGGATATCGAGCTGGTGCACCCTCGACAGGACGTGGTCATGGTTGAAGTAGGCAAGTAACACTTATAACCCATATTATAACCACTGTCACGGTGTACCGTACATGTACCGTACATCTGTCAGGTTTTAGTTTATTTGACATGGCAATCAAGAGAAAGTTTCCTGCAGAATTAATAAAAGTTAAATGAAGGAGAACTTCACTGACGTGCTGAAACTGTATGCTTGAAAAGAATGCGGACTAGATTTGTAAAATGAGGAGATAACACCGACATCCCCAGTGGTGCAAGTTAGTATTCACATTCACACACACAGTCTTTTAGATGCCATAATAGGGCTTGAATAGACATTTCAGTGAGAAATAGTGTAAAATGTGTTGAATCAAAAGCAAAAAAAATCCAGACTGCCTCCTCTTCAGCAGCAGTGAACGAGAACCAAAAACAGACTTTTTAAATCAGTGGTCCCATCCTGAGGGTGAGGTCTTAGTATTCTTATGAGTACATGCTTTGACTTCTCCATCCATTAGGTTGATGTGCTCAAGTGCAACAATACTTTATATGTTTAACTTTAGCTTGTTTTGTGCATATTTGAAACAGTCTACCAACATGCAGAATTTCTGCATATTGTAATGCTTAGATGTTTGAAGTTAAAGCAATCAAAGACATAACAGATGTCCAGTTTTGCATCAAATCCTGTCTGATAATGAAGATCCTTTTAAAATTGACATTTGCTATCTATTAATTGGGCTCAATAGATCTTTTTTCACAGCAGCCAGTTTGACATGAAAAAGTAGTTAAACAGGTGTTACCAATGAGGATCCATTCAGATCAAACAGAGTCAGGTTGCTGCTGTGGTGCATGTTGGCTCATGCATCATTGGAAACACGTGTGACTATTTCATGCCAAAATAGCATGGCCAAAACTTTTTTCACCTGAATTTGATCAAACATGAAGATGTGTAGAGTGACAGTTGCTTTGTTTTTGTTTGTTTTTTTCTAGGTCAAAGAGTGGAGCTAAAGTGTTTAGCCTACATAGGCTTCAGTGAGGACAGTGAGATTAACGTGTATTGGACTTTTGACTCAGACTTCGTTGAAGAACACAAGGAACTTGTCGAGTCCAATAGATCGTGAGTTTCTGTTTCATGTCATGCTATACATAGACATGGAAGATAAACACACAACTGGCTCTCCCACCTGTCCCCTCAAGGAAATCCAAACTCTTCTCGTTTGTTGTTCCCCGTTGGTGGAACGCACTACCAGTTCCTACCAGAGCAGGGTTGTCCCTCTCTACCTCTCAAAAACTCCTGAAGAGCCAGCTCTTCAGAGAGGACCTTCTCTCCTAGCACTACCAACAACTGGACATGATAAATCTACTCCTTTAAGAACTGTCACAGCACTTATTGCCGCACTAACGCTTTCTTATTGCACCATACCTTCATTCTTCCCTTCTCTGTAAGTCGCTTTGGATAAAAGCGTCAGCTAAATGACTAAACACTGCATTGCATTTATTACATACGTAGACTGTCGTAGCTACTTCTCCGTCACTATTTCCATCATTTAGAGTTCCCAGAATTTAGAGTTCCCAGCCATTTATGAGATCAATGTACATCCGAGGAGGGAGGTGATGTTTTTATTGGCAGATTCTCACACAGCGCAGGCGTGTGACCACACCAGGCCGGGATCTAAACACAGAGTATCGGTCGTCACAGAGCTGTGACGTCATTTTGAGATGCGGTTTGTAAAGTTTAGTCAACATGTGAGAACACGTCTGACACAGAGAGTCTGCTGTTGATGCTTCATGTGTGAAACAACGACTTTACTCTGAACTTTGTCCAGACATTATCATTAAAAACGGCATTCAGCGACACTCCCTCTCCTCTGGCACTGTGAGTTATGGGAACGCCCTGAAACTTTGTAATGATTCTCAACAAGTTTGTGGTTAGTGTGATGCCACAACGTCACTGAATACTGAAAAGGTCTGTACATGGTTGATTGCTGGAGTAAAACTTGAAACAAGCGTTGCACAAAAAAAGTTTGATTTCATGGACTGAAAATGACATTGAAAAGACAAAAAAGAAAAGTGTGAATAGAACAGCTGTTCACAAGCATCCTGTAAAACACTGTTGGTCAAGTATACTTGATGTCTTCATTAGAGAACATGGTTATGTGTGGAGTGGTGCTGAACTCTTAGGCATTGTGTCATTTCTTAAGCAGATATCAAGTAGCGTAACTCAAATTATGTAGATGGATCTACACTGAAAAAACTAAAACAGCCATCTACTCAATTTTATTGGTGAAACATTTTTACACTCAAAAATATTGAGTAAATATCAAAGCTGTGAAATCAAGTGAAATATACTTTATGAATTGAGTAAATGTAAGTAAAAATTGTAGGTACATCTGTATAACTACATTTAGTAGCATGACTTAAAAAATTGAGTAGATATATTCAAAATCATAAGTCAATGCAATAGTAGCTCTAAGTCAAAACGCTAAGTAGATGTAACTGAAAACAAGACTATCATTTAACAAAATGAATCTGCTATATTTAATTAATGCTTTAGCTGAATTTAATTTTAGTTATTCTGGTCAATATATCTATATCTATATCTTTGTGCAGTATGACATGTCATTAAATATAAATCCAACTTGACAATTTAACAATGTCCACACTGTAAAAACAGTGAGATGGTCGTCTGCATACACTTAAAAAACTCAAATCAATTCTTCAATCCTCCTGTCTGCTTCTCCAAACTAATGCCATCTACTGTAGGTAACACTGACGATGGATAAGTACCTTATACAGTCTCACTACTTAATACTCGAACTATCCCTTTAAGTCAGCACACAATAGCAAAACAAAAAACAAAACAACAGCAAAAAAAAAGCCAGTAAACAGAGGCTGTCTGGCATTAAATGAAAACTGAGCTCAGCTTACATTATAACATAATGACAGTAAAATAATAATGGTATTTTATTTAGCTCAACATTTAACCAAGTTTACTCTTGCCAATGAGTATGCTAAAAGAGCGACAGGGTGAACTGAACTCTGCATATGGCTGAAATTCACCAATGTTGACACTTTACATTGATGTAATAGTTACACAACAGCAAACTATACCGGTCCATAATGCAATTTTGTTAGTATAGAAATCTCAACTCTTATGTAAACATTAGAACAATACATCAGTTAAACAAGTATAGACAGGTATACTTCATTGTGACAGTATCATGCTGAACAGTAGTTGCAACTACATATGCAGGTGATTTTTCAGTCTCTGAACTTTGATCCAGCTCCAGCTGTACTTTTGGAAAAACACTGACAGCTGCCACTGGGCAGCTGCTGCTGTTATGGGCATTTGTTTTTAGTTTTTATTTTATAAAACAGTCGTCAGTGTTGCATTAGACTCGCTGGCAGTAGCATTTCCATTACTTGATTTCTGCATTAATTTGCAAGGTTTTCTTAATTAATCTCTCAACCTGCTGCAGGTGGCAGCCTCAGCCGCGGCAGTTGCCGGTGTCTGTGGCAGCTGCCATTTGTGGTCACGCTAGCCTCTCTGTCAACGCCTAGCTTTCGCGTTACCACAAGGGAAACCCTGTAACATATTACTACATAGTTAGCCTCTCTGTCAACGCCTAGCCTTCGTGTTACCACAAGGGAAACCCTGTAACATATCACTACATAGCTAGCCTCTCTGTCAACGCCTAGCTTACGTGTTACCACAAGGGAAAACCCTGTAATATATAACAACATGGCCGCAACACAATTTAAAAAATACAGTATAAAGCTGCATTAAAACAGGGTGTCTATACACGAGATTAACAGTGTCCACGCCATGACGTTGAGCGCTAAACTTACTCAATTTATTAAACTGTTGTTAAAGACAAATTATTATGATTAGAAATTAGTAATAATTGTAGTTCTTGAAACTGATAAATATAAGTACACCATTCTCAAATATTTTGACTGAAACTTACTACACTACTATTACTATTACACTACTACTTCCACTGCAGCCATCGCATCTTCTCTGAAAGTCGCTTTGGATAAAAGATAAATGACTAAATATAAATGTAAATAACTAAGGTATTGACAGTAACAGTGCGTGTGCCCTCCCATTTATTGATCCTGTTTTTGCTATATGACTAGAAGCAAGTTGCGTTGAGATTTCAGAAATATTTAGAAGGTATTAAAAAGGTATTAAATGGTTTTAAATTTAACCTCAAGATTCTTGCATAAACCCAGATCTGGCAACCAGAACTAAAGTATAATCTAATCTTATCTTGACATAGGCTGCATAAATTTTGCACAGATTGCAGTATCATTCAAAAAAACTAAACTCCTAGTAGCTAAATGTTGCTAATGTAAAGCTGAATAAAAGCATAAAGACATATAATTTTCATGACGTTCTTGTTCAATTTTTTCTGTTTCACTGATTGATACACTGTTTGACTGATTGATTTGTCCTGTCCCTTCTAGTATTCACAACAGCGGCAAGGTGTTTGTCGAGTCCACTCTCTCCATCTCTAAAGTTCTTCCTAAGTTCCTGCGTGTCCCCTTTCAGTGCAAAGTAGAGAGCCCAGCTGATGAGAAATTCGGCTCGGTTTGGCTGCAAGAAGGTATTTCCTTATCTTCTCTTCTTATTCTATATTCTATTAAACTTGAACAGTAATATGCAGTAACATCAATTTCAATATTAATCCACAGAGAAAAATGGTCAAATCTGTTTTGAACTCATGTCATAAAGACATTTTCGAATCAGATCTAACTTCAGCAAACAGTATACAGATTAAATCTTTTATCTTTTTATATTTGAAATGCTCACTCCTAAGATCCAATTCATAAATGTCACTGAAATCACAAAATCATATGTTTCAGCAGTGATGCATCTATCTGCCCTCTGAAGCTACACCCATGTCCAAATATTTTTGCATGCAGCCTTAGAGTTTTGAGAATTCTCAAAGTCTCCTGTTTGAGCACAACAGTGGCTCTGTGCACAGGGCACAGTGCACTGAGCCAGGTCCACAACAAAAGTTAACTAATCTGCAAGGAGTCCTGAATTTAACACAGCAGCACCTTCGAGATGAACTTGAGCACTGACTTTGGGCCAAACATCAGTGTTGGACCTCATTGATGCTGTTGTGTCTGAATGGGAGAAAGTCCCTGCAGCTAAAGAAGAGGAGGCTGTTAAAGTAGCATGACCACCTGCCTAATATTGTGTAGTCCCCCCTTTTTGCATGGACTCCACTAGACCTATTAGAGATAAACTATAATAATTAAACAGGATGTAATATGGTCCCAAGTCTCTCAAGACGTTTTAAAGTTCTAAAGGTTGCTTAGTTTTTATTTTAGTATTTACGTAAAGTATGACAAACATTTGTGTTTGAAATGTGAAACAAATACACTGCTGCTTCTTAGAGATTTCTACAGGATGGATCCATTCTGAAACTCTCACTTGTTTATTGTAGTTTTGTTTATGTGAACTTGAATGTTTAATTTGTCTTTGTCACCTCCTCTCTCCAAGTTGACCACAGTGCCTTCCACACAAGTGTGGCTCTCTGCCTTGCAGCCTCTGTGGCTGTTCTGGCCCTGGTTGCTGCCTTCTTCTTATTTAAAGTAGATCTGGCGTTGGCTTACAGGAAACTGTTGAGACATTTTTCCAAACAACAAAGTAAGTATTATTTGACAACCACAATGAAAACAGAAAAAGAAACCAATTGAAATTTATGAAGGAAAATGAAAGAGAGGTGGAAACGATATGCTGTCTTTTCTGCAGCTCCAGATGGGAAGCTCTATGACGCCTATGTGAGCTTTCTTCATTCCCACACCCTGAGTTCAGCTGAGGCAGAGAGCTTTGCCCTGCAGATCCTTCCTGAACAGCTGGAGAAACAACACGGCTACTCCCTGTACATCAGAGGACGGGACGACAGTCCAGGGGAAGGTCGGGAACATTATCCTTTTTCCATGTTGGATAGGTTTCTTTCCTCATGAAACATTTGCAAGGCCAATCTCTGTCTTCAACGAGTAGGTTCCCATACATAGCATATCTGCGTTACGGATGCAGTTGGAAAAAAGGTGTATCTTATCACCAAACATCTACATGTTATGTGTTTAAAAAAAAAAAAGGTTTGTAACTCAAATACCAGTTTTGGTGTACAGTTGGTATTGCACATTTTACTCACAAATAATCAAAATTATGGATACTTACAGAGACTTCACCATAGACTGTGTAAAACATGGACGTCACATCTGTGACCCACAAGTTTCTAGAGAGAAAGACAGAGAGAGAGAGAGATGGCTACTTGGAAGAAGCTAGAAACCCTAACCCTAACCCCTAACCCTAACCCTTTTTCCCAAAAATGCCATGTGGTACCAATACTAACACTTGCCCAGTGCTGTGAGCTCATACTCTGGGCAGCTAACAAACTGAGCTAATAATTTATAGCAGCTTTACTTGGCTGTTCATCGTGAAACTCTGTAAATTACAGAAAGTTGATGTGCAATAGCTGTATGATATCAAAAAGGGGAAAACCAGAAAACATTTCCTCCATTAACTATGATCTATTGTTTCAGCAAAGGGTTCTCAAGGATAATTTCACCCGCAGGACAACATTATGTAGTGCAATAACAGACATATGAATGACAGAGACACCATTCTCCTGGTCATAAGAGACTAGTGGAAAGAATGCATTTAGTTTTACTTGCTACACTTTGTTTAAATCTGTAGGTTTTGACTAAATTCAAAAGTTAGTTATTCCTTAGTTCAGAACAGGAACTATATTTTATGATACATCTTGTTATTAATAAGTGATTGTTGATATTGGCGGTGTGATATGATGTATGACATGTTGGTGAGGTTTCAGTTGTCCTATTGTTGAGACGGACATTAAAGTATTCATGCTACACTGAAGAAGTGGTCCCCGTGCATTTGCTTGACCCACAGCCCGTAACTAATTTAGTCAAAGTCAAGTTTATAGTTAAAGCTAAGAGTAACCCACCTAAAAGATAAGTACACACTGGACTAGTTTAATCTAGATTCGTAGGGAGGGGTAATGAATTGAATTGGACACCACCATGAGTAACCAGGAAGCAAAGTTAGGTTGTAGCAAAATTATTGTATTAACATAGCTTTGTAACATTTCACAACAGCAGACTGGTCTTTTACTTTTAATTAAATGTCTTTTGAATCTGGTGCACCAAAAATAAAATAAAATATTTTCCCCCCAAAAAATGAAAGAATTTCGTTCAGTTCAGCCGTCTCCTGAAATCCTTTTCCACAATCCTACCACGCTGATAGCAGGGCAGATGAATAGCTCATAGGCTTCCTCAATCCAGGTACTCAACACGGGTGGCTCGCCATCCCCCTTGTCAGGGAGAGAATCAAATCCAGTCCAGGATCCAGAATCCAGGGGTATCCAAAAAACCTAGCCTGTGTAGCATAACACGGCTTATAAACATATGCAAATATATTCCACTTATATTCCACTTCTTAACCGTACAGCTTTAACTTTATCAAAATCAATTTTAATACAACCTTTAATACTTAATCCATGAATTTAGGATAATTGTTATACTGCAATGTTAACATATGAAATGTCAACTTTTACATTTTACAAACAACTTAATATGGCCATAAGCAAATGTAAAATAACTGAAATTGTAGATGATTATGAAAACCACTTACAGTTTAACATGAAATGCTCACTGCATCACAGTGAAAAGGCGGGACTTAGTTCATTTTACACCAATAGGAATTAATCATTCCTCCTGAACCAATTAGAAAATTAGACATCTGAGTTAAGATAAAATAATGACTTATATGAAATAAAAGACAAGAAAATACATAAATTATCATTGAAAGGAAATAATTTGTGTTTTAGTAACACCTAATTTCCCAATGGGTTACACAGCATTACGAGAGCATTAGATAATGCCTCATTTGCATATTAAAACCTGGAATTTCAGAAAACACAAAAAAGTTGAACATCCATTCATAAAGTCTCATTGTTATAGCTTAAAATGTTTACTGTATTCACCTGTAAATAATTGCATTGTGCCATGCTAGTGCAGTGGTTAGCCTCACAGCGGTTTCTGGTTCAAACCTGCTGGTGCAGGCTCCTATGTTTGTAGTGTAACTGTACTGGTTTTAGATATGTAGTCCTGTTGAGAGATAATTATTTGTTTTATTTACATCAATTTATTTTCTTCTTGTTTGAGAGAACTGACTTCTTGCAAGTTCATCTTGCAGAAATATGTTTTTCTACCTCACAGTGTGTTTCCTGTGTTTAATCTCTTACAGCGGTACATGATATCATTTCTGCTACACTGCGCCAATGCCGCAGACTGATAATAATCCTGTCAACTGAGGCAATATCCGCTACTCATTATGAAACAGAGGAAGAGCCATTATGTGACAACCAAGACAAGTTCTGCTATGAGCAGAAAATTGGCCTTTACGACGCTTTGACTCTGAACAACCTCCAAGTAATTCTTGTGGAAATCGGTGAGGAAAGACTTTATGTAGCATCTGGAATCAACAACTCACTAGAAGTTGCAAAGTAATGACATGAATGACTTGAGGATGCATTTTAATACGTCTGAACAGCTTCCACTGCTTCCACCAGTTATGATTATAATGCATCAGAGCAGTGAGTCTACTTGAATCCACTTGGTTATTACAACGTGTACACTGTAGGAGGAATGGATATGCTTATTATTATCTATTTGAGTCAGTCCAGCTGGCTAACAGCTGTGATGTACAGCAAAACTAGCATGAAAATTATAGTTTTAAACATAATGGAAGCATCCATCATATAAAATTCCATAAAACATCCACCAAATCTCCCTGAAAACAGTTGAGCCATCTTGAGATGAGAAAACATTCTAAACCATATCAGCTCAAATTACACCTTGTCAGCTCTGACTGCATGTGGTGTACCACCCTTTATTTTTTTATTTATATATTTTCTGGCCTACCGTTCATAAGAATATCTCAACATTTTGGGAAATACACTTTCACAATTCACAATTTGGTCACTTTCCGGCGGACAGCCAGCGGCAGGACAGACCGGAAAAAGTTCTATTGTCACATACAGTGAACAAAAAATAAGTTAAAAATAACATTTATGTTAACTGAAACACTGAATGCATAATGATTTCTGCTGGTGTGAAAGGATAAAAGGAAAGCTGCTTGCAATTTTACAGGTTTGGTGGTTTACTCTGCATAATGCATAATGAGCCACAGTGGGCTGCAAGTGTAGACATAAATAGAGACATATTACTCTACAGAGCTTCCAAGTTTGAGCAAAACTACACAGGAAATCTGGATTGGGCAACATCGTAAAATTGCTTTACTGGTTATTGTGGAGGTTTGATAAGATAAATATGTTCATAACTTCATACCATAACATGTTTATTTGAATATAAAGTCAACATTCTTTTCTCTTTAACCAGATGGTCCGTGGATTACAGTTGCTTGCCAGAGTCTCTGCGCTATATCAAGAGGAAACAAGGATCTCTGAATTGGAAGAAACCCTCCTCTGGAACCCACAAACTTAACAAAATGTGCTCAAACAGGCACTTTTGGAAGAATCTGAGGTACCGCATGCCCTCAGTGCCTGCAGGGAGACTCCAGACTATTGTCTAAACAACTCATTCCCTAACCTGGATCCTGACCCTAATTAGGGGTTCTCAAAGCTTCACAGATGGGTCTTGAATTTATGGGGTGTAAGACACCTTTGTAAATTCACAGTAGCTGTTGTTCTCAACATTTTATTAATTTCTGTGAAGGCAACTAAAGGAACTTGTTATTTTTAGTTTGGATTATTATGTAAGACATGAACTCTCACACTCTTGCACGGTTCGAACTGCATGTTCTCTCCATGTCTGGTTGGCTTCTCTCCGGGTTCTCCAGCTTCCTCCCATGGTCGGTCCAAAGAAATGCACTAAATAAGTTAATTGGTATCTCTGAATTACACTTCAGTAACAGTTCTGTGGATAGAAATTGCATTAGAAAAGTATGTAGTTAGAGCTAATAGAGCAATGACCAAGTGTCAGGAAGTAGAAAACACTGAATTTGTCAAAGAAATAAACCCAATAAGTATGATTGTTAAAAAACATATATAACACAGACAGGATTGTACAAAAACTCTTCTCTAAAGCTGCATTCACAGGTTTTAAGATGTTTTTTGTTTGTCTTTATTGTAAAGAAACGAGAGAGAGTTTTGCTTATTGGTAGGGTGCACAGCTAATTTCACATTGTGTGCAATCAGGTCATCTGCTGGATTTTATCCGGGCACAGAACAAGAATACTTAACAAATAACACAGCTTTGTGCCACAGGTAACAGATTTTAATACTTTGCTCTCATCTCCTTGGTTTGATTTTAGTATTTTGTACATTTATCTTTTCTTTCCCACCTTGGCAAATGTTTCATGATAGACAGCAAGGTTTGGTGAAAGACAGAAAACCTTTCAAAAGTTGCTTCACCCCGTTTACAGTCCTTAGATAATGATCAGAACAGAGCACTAGCATCTCTACAGACATGTTGCGGAAGCCGTTGCATTTACAGTCCTTAGATAATGATCAGAACAGAGCACCGGCATCTCTACAGACATGTTGCGGAAGAACACTGATGAAGATCAGCATACTTTCAGCTTCCCTTTTCTCCTTTTACACCAGCAAAAAACATTATGCACTCAGTGTTTCAGTTAACATAAATGTTATTTTTAACTTATTTTTTGTTCTCTGTATGTGTTCAATATCTGACAACAGAACTTTTTCACAGCAGCCATTTTGACATGATATAGTTGGGTGATCACAGGTGTTATCAATGATACTAATTAAGGTTCTGTTCCATTCAGGTCAAACATAGTCAGGGTGCTGCTGTGCTGCATGTTGATTCACTGGAAAGTCTCTGCTGCACTAAATGAAGCAGAACCACAGTTAGCATAATTGGAAACACCTACTATTTCATGTGAAAACGGCTGCTGTGAAAAAAGTTTATTATAAAGTACTGTATACTGTAAGTAAAATGTGTTCCTTATGTGAGAGATGATTAAAGATACTGGATCACTTCCAATATCGCTTATTGATTCTAGTCTTTCTTAAAATCAGATTATTGGAATAAACAAAGGCGAGAGAGTGAGAAAAAAATTTCAACAGATTTATGCTGTCATGAACAATCGTTCCTCACTACTGTTGTGATATATTTTGTCCAAAGAATAAGGATTACCAGTTATAAAACACATTAGTTTTATCACATCTGTTGCCGTGATAACTGACACATACTTTCAGTAGTTCTGGTTTCTGGAAAGGGAGTTTTTCTTACAGTCATATTCTCGGCACCACTTTCTAATTTTGGATTAATTATGGTTGGCATGCTTTAATCTTATTACGTGGAATTCACCATGATACAGATGAGCCAAGGGGTGTTTGGGGACCTGCCAAGTTCTGCCTTTTTATGGAAAACAGTCAGACTCAGTCTCTAGCATTTTGATTATTCCATGCTTTTGTTGCCAGCCTATTCTATCCTGCCTTGCTCTACTGCTAAACTCTCAATTAACTAATTCAAACTAAATTTTAAAAAATAAATAAATATTCTGACATTTTCCATTTTCTCTTGCTATTACCACGTCAGTGCTGAAGCACCGCACTCTGTCAATAGGATGCGGTACCACTGAGGTAAACTAAGGCTTCGAACACCATGGTCATGAAACCATAGAGTTTCCCAGACTCTGGAACCATCACTTTAACCTTTAGCACTTCCATTGGAAAATGTATGACTGCACTGCACTGTTCAGACTCAGTCTGACAGCGTTTTAATTATTCCATGCTTTAGTTGCCAGCCTATTCAGCCTGCCCTGCTTTACTGCTAAACTCTCAATTAACTAATTCAAACTAAATTTAAAAAATATATATATATACTGACATTTTCCAAGCCGTTGTTCAAGTTCGTCCAGTCCAGTCTATTTTTTGGTTCAGAAGACTGCCAAACCTAACAGTCCCGAAAGTATTCCATGGTGAACAGCCAAGAACAGTGATTGTGCACAGCTTCCCTAAATCTCATCAAAGTAATGTAACCTGTAATGTTTCAGGTAATCAACACGAGTGAATCCGTACAGCACGAAAACAAGGCAGATTCCAACTTGGATGGATTTCAGGGAGTTGTGTTGTCAAGAAGACTTCCCTCAGTCAAATGTAAGAAGCCAAATACAGCAATAATGAAGATGACAGATACTTTATTTAAGAGAAGTGTAATGTAATAAACATAATTACCTTGTACAAACTAGTACAAGGTGCAGTTTATATTTCAGTCCTTGACAATTGCTACTCATCTCACAGACTTGTCTTCTTTGGGTCTTGTGCTTTCACACTCTAATTGCAACCCAGGACCAAGAAACTGTACCTTCCCCACCTGAATTGGGTGATTTGAGGTCAGACCAATGCATGCATATCATTTGAAAAGTAAAAGAAATTCTGAAAGAGAAGAAGCCTTACTGATTTTTGAGCAGGGAATAAATAATATGCAAGCCCAAACTGGTATATTGTTATTTTTTTCCTACTCAGAGGCTTGTTCTAGGGGATGTGCTCTCTGCAATCATGCTCACATTCTTCCACCCATCTGCATGTTTTTTGATATTTCCTTTGAATGGATCCTGAATGTCAACTTATGCCAGCCAATACCAGCAGCCAAATTCCTGCTTATTACTGAACTGTCAACAGATTATTTACTCATGTTGGGAAATAATGTCTGGATTGCAGTTGGTGTTTCAGTTCAGCCCAAAGACAAACACCTGAAGCAAAAAGATCTGTCAGTGTGTGTGTGTGTGCAGATCAACCGTGGAGCTTCTTGCGAAGCGGGACATATTTGTCTGTTCTCTGCATGTCCTCATCTGTTCAGTCCAGGTCAGTGTTTTGTTTTCCATTAGGCTCTTTAATGTAAGATTAAAGGGCAGGTAGATAGGTATCTGAAAACATGTGTATGAACTGTAGGTTTATGCCATTGTTGGTGAGAATGGCTAGACTTGCAGAAATAGAAGGGGATACTGGGCTGCTGCCCGCTAGTGGGACTGCAGACCTGATGGTACCTAGGGGACATGGACGCAGTGCTGCCTCACATGGACCTTACATGGGCACTTCCCCACTTCATGAGCCTCAAGGCCTACACCTCCCAGGCGTGCACAACGCGGTGGTGGAAGTTCTATGCCACCAAGGGACCCTACAGGGGGACTGGAGACTCCACCCAGTGGTGGCAATGATTTGGAGCCAATATGGCAGAGCAGATTTCACCGTTGGTACTCACTGATAGAGAGGAACAGCCTTCTGGGGCAGGATGCCATGGCTTATGCTGGACCAGTCTGCCTTCTATATGCCTTTCCTCCAATTCTGCTCATTTGTGTGATGCTGGAAATAGTTCAACAGGGTAGCCACAGACTGCTACTAGTAGCCCCCAGTTGGTCAGGGAGGCCATGGTTTCCAGTGCTTCTAAAACTTCTCAAAGGGGAGCCAAGGAGACTAGACCTTTGAGTGGGTGAGCTCCACACCCTGTCGATGAGCCAGATGTGCATTTGTGGTACACCAAGCTTGTCGCAGCAAGCAAAGGAGCTGTCAGAGCAGCTGTGCCCTGTTCGGGCGCTCAAGGTGTATGTGGGGGATACTGCCATTTTTTTGTAAGTCTGGCAAACTGCTGGTTTGCTATGGTGGTTGTAAGAAAGGTCAACCTCTATCTAAACAAAGGCTAAGTGATTGATTTGATGTTATTTTACATGCTTATAGGTCGCAGGGCCTGCCTGCGCCTAGTAATGTGTGGTGTCACTCAACTCAGAGTGTGTCCATGTCATGGGAAGCCTTGAAAGGGGTCTCCCTGCAAGACATCCGTGCTGCTGCAACCTGGGAGGCCTCATGTACCTTCTCTTGCTATTACCGCGCCATTGTGGCTGCTCTACCTACTCTACTGCCAAAGCTGTCCGTCACTCGGAATCTGGACAAGAAGATTCTGTAGGAACAGATTGCATGATGGCGTAGAGGGTTTTATACTGGTTTTATACTAATCGTTTGATTGTAAAGCAGTTACAGTAATCTACTTTCTGCTCAGTGCTTTTATATGTTGATAAAACAATTTTTTTCAGAAGTCTCCAGTCATTAGGAATCCAGAAATCATCATGCTCACACCCAGTGCTATAGTTATAATTACTGGTTGGCCACTGAGTGGAAAGGAATGCATGCAGTCATTTGGTTTCAGTGGAAGAACTTTTTTATAGCAGGTTGTAAACATGTTCATTTAAACTGTAAAGTTGGAAACAGTTTTGACGTAATATAAAAAAACTGAATCATCATGTCTAATGTTACTCTACAGTTCTGTAGTTTATCTGTACAGTCTGGAGTCTGTTAATAGACAAACATTTGTCTCCTCTATGAAACCTGGTCTGTATCTTCACTATGCTGTATTCTTTTAAACTCTGATGAACTGTTTGTGGGTCATCTGTTCTCTTCATCTCCCTAACATGTGTTAGACAGGGGCAGTACAGTGGCGCTCCCCGACGCCTGTTAGTCGAGCAAATCAATCCCATGAGAGCCAATTGAAGTGTCCATCACTACCAAGAATTCTACCAAGATCTGACCAATCAGATGTCCCATCGCTACCAAGAATTGGGAAAATCTATCACGTATCTCTGCACCAACCAAGATTTGACCAATCATAATCCGTAGAACTACCAAGAATGGTATAGGAACCCGCTCCCTTCAAAAGCCGGCTGAGCTCTGAAATTTCGTCCAGACTAAGACGTCAGTCTATTCTTTATTTGAACATTCATTTAGCTAAAACAGACATTTATGGATCAGTCCATGTATTTGGGTTGTTTGCTGAGCATGCTAAGTTAGCCTCTGTGCATAGAAATAGTTTAGTAGTATTAGTAGTTTATTAATAGTTTAGATGAGGATACAACGGTTCAGAGGCTTTATTGTCATATGCAGAGATGCATAAGTTATCAATGCAATGAAAATATAAGTTTGCTGTCTCTGTCCTGTAGTATAATGATCTGAAATAAATATGTACGGACTCCATCCATGATGCTATATTGAGATAGATTACAAGAGTGATAATTATGCTCATACAATATACACATAATTATGTGCAATATAAGAGGACACACAACAAACAGTTGTTTTTTGTTGTTGTTTTGTTTACCATACAGAATGGATCCTACATTTAGGAGAAAAGGGGATGGTCGTGCCAATCTCTTTGACTCAGCGGATGCAAAAAAGATGCAGGAAGAGAAAAGGTCATGGGCCTGAGCTCTGTCACAGCACAAAGTGAAAGAGTCTGCGAGGATGGCTGTCCTGTATCATGGTGGGGACCCCAGTAATGAGCAACACCTCCTTGAGAGGAGAGTTTATAGGTATCGAATATCTATATAGCCAAAATAATGCCGTCATCAAGGACTACAAGATAAGTGGCCCCCACGACACTTGAGATGACAAGGACATCACAGTTGCAGAGGGGGAGTCTGGTTTGGAAGCAGTTCATATGGATGATCCAACTGTTCCCGCCCTGGACACAATATGGCCTCCACAGCAATGCACTCCATCGGCTCTACCTCCAACAACTAGACCTCCAGCTGCTCTAGCTGATGTCTGCAACACCATCACATTAGCTGCACCCACAGCACCACCAACTCAACCCTCAGTAAAGAGTTTTACTGTTGCCACAATGCAGAGTGGTAAGTCTGTATTGAATTCTTAAAGATGTCAATGATTGTGATTTATAATTACATATCACACGTTCATTACATGTGGCTGTCTCACTATAGAAGCAACAGCACTATTCATTTTCATTTGATGACAGTCTGTCTATTTTGTGTTCTTTCCATAGCCGCTGTCACAGTTTCCAACCTCACTCCAACTGCATCTGATCCCAGCCTTGGTCCCCAGCTCCAACCTTCCACTTCCACAACTTCCACGGATGGGGCACTGCTCTGCACTCATCAAGGTCAGGTAACTTGTTAAAGGATACAAAGAAAATGTTTTATTTCTCTTAAAGCTTTCATTTTTTTTTTTATATATATGACGGATCATATTCCTTGTCTGTCACATTGTAGGGCTTAGTGTTCCTAAAGATGCAGTAGTGTGTCTTGTTTCATTTGCTACATGAAATCTACACACATTTGTGTTCATGTGTCTTGTGTGGGGTAAGAAAAGTCCTTGGGCTGAAACAAATTGTGCACATTTTTTTTTAATCAATGATACAAATATATTAACATTAACTGCTTAATTTGTTCTAATTCAGCTCCCCAGCAAGTGGACGGAGGACGGACAATATCCACGTCATCAAGACGCAATCTCTAGGGAGAGGGATTCAGGGCAACAAAAACAGTTGTTGCACCTGTTGTGGAGAGTACAAAATGGTATGTATGTTTGCTTGAGAAAACATGATAATGACTCATGTTATTATCATATATATATATATATATATATATATATATATATATATATATATATATATATATATATATATATATATATTCCATTCTAGTAATAATATTAATAGAATAATAATAGATATATATAAGCTATTTTTTATGTTGTATTCTGTTTCATGACATGACATTATATTAATGTTGATTTATTGTTCACATGTATACAGTTATTTGACTGCACTGCATTTTTTACTTGTTTGTAATAAATTTTTAATAAGATAAATCAATACAAACCTCTTTTCATCTTCATTTTTTCATTCAAATACAATATACATTATACCACTGGACCAAGTTGCAAGCTATTATAATTCTCTAAGATGTCATATGACTTCAGTCACCACAATCAATTTACATAACATTTATCATTTAACTGCTGAATGATAGACTGTTGCTTAATCACAATGGTGAGGTTATACCTCATATTTCACTCGTTATAGTTAATAATTGTGCTAAAAAAAAGGTATAATATTAACATGTCGTTAGTATTAGCAGCTAGTACAGTAAAATAGCTAATAATGATAGATGACTGACCTCATTACGAGGAACAACAACGTTTGATTAGAGCATTTGAATATGATGTATTAAGAGGATTTCAGTGTATTATTTATTAATGTCTTACTTCACTGTCCTATGCAGCTGTAATTTACAAAATCTTGATTTAATACGTTTCGTGTAACACGGGAACCGAACCGCTATTCGCGAAGTTCGTTGCTATTTATAACAACAGTAGCTTGTTACTTGTTACTTGTTACAGTGGTTAGCTTTTTATTCTGACAGCATAACAATCCTTTACACAATATTATCAGTACAACTCACTTTCTAGTAAGTTTTAAGAGGGGGAAAAAAACAGTCAGAATTTTCCAAAGAGGAAAAAAAATGGGAAAAGGGAGGGAGACTGTGTGCATGTGTATCAATATGTGAATGTCTCTCTCTCTCTCTCTCTCTCTCTCTCTCTCTATCTCACACACACACACACACACACTCTCTCTCTCTCTCTCTCTCTCTCTCTCTCTCTCACACACACACACACACACACACACACACACTTTTCTCTCTCTCTCTCACCGAGTTGAGCGATTACTGAGAACATAAAGAGAGGAGATAGTCTGCAGTCTGGCTGAACCGAAGCGAGCTGTAAACATACACTTTCATGAGGTAAGCTTGCTTATTTGAACTGATTAAACATATAGTTTTACAGTGTTAACTAGGTGTCTTAGTGACAAAAAAAAAAAAACTAAAGGCAAAAGATAACTTGGAAGCTTACAGACGTGTATATTAAAATTTGTATTTATAAGATTTAGATAATGTAAGACCTTGAAATCCAAATAATTTGGATGGGCAAAAGTAAAGGCAAGGTGGAAGTTTCAAAGTAGCGTCTCTGTCTCTGTTCAGCGGTAGCACAGGATGCAAATATTGACCGTAGTCTTTTTTAGGAATAACCTAATCTGATTCAACAAGAGTATTATTATAAAAAATTTAAATAAAATAATGAATGTAAAATTATGCAAAGGTTTATAGCACAGTGGCAGAGGAGGAGAACAGCCCTGCCAACGAGCAGAAAACAAAAAGAAGAAGAAATAATAATCTATAATGTTTCACGATTGCTCACATAGAGCATCAGAAAGAAACCAGTGCAGTTGATCTGCATCTGTATCTATGTCTATGATATGTCAATGTCTAAATCTCCTGCCACATTCTGTTTTTAATTATTAAGAATGACAAAATACCAAAGAAGCATTATGCAAGTAAGCAACATATCATATAAATATAATATATTTATATATAATATGATATAAATACAAACTAACAAGCAGGGTGAACTCACATCCTGTCCTGTCCTGCTCTCACTGTTTCTCAGAATTTCCCATGAAACTAATGTTGAAACTGTTTTGATCGGTAGTGGGGGTGTGATGAAGTACAGTTACAGGAAGCAGCATTGTGGTTGATGGTTTTTATCATTGAGGTTCTAACAACATGTTCAACATGAAACATAATACCACTTAACTCGGTATATACTCTGTCTCTCTCAGAAAATGGATACTTCCCGACGTCTCATCCTCATCTTCCTGGTGATAACCGCAGCTGAATATTCCGGTAGGATACACATTATAATTAAGAAGAATACAAGGCATAGAAGAGTATATTAAAGGATATGTTTATGTAATGGTAACCATTTAAGAAATCGACCCTCATCAACCAACACATTAAGTATGAACACTCGAAGTGCTGGTCTTGCAGAAACACTACCGGTCAAATGTTTTAAAACACCCCTGTTTTTCTAGTTTTGTATTGAAATTCAAGCAGTTCAAGTCCAATGAATAGCTTGAAATGGTACAATGGTAAGTGGTGAACTGCCAGAGGTTACCCAAAACTGAAAAATAATGTAAATTTCAGAATTATACAAAAGGCCTTTTTCAGGCACTTTAACAACTTAAAGCTATTCTGCAGCAATGGAGGTTGATCAAGCCTTTAAAGTTGGTGCTACCAATTCCCACAGGTATCTCTCTCATAAAAGTAGTGTTGGAACACACTGTGGTACCAAACCCTTGTGAGCATTATTTGAACAGTATTGCACTGCAGAAAGTAGTGTGTTGTTAGAGAAAAAGACAACTCTGTCAGGAAGAGGTCTGGCAGACCCAAAGCCACACCAGAATCAGAAGACAAGTTTCTGAGAGTCAACAGCTTGTGTGATAGGCAGCTCACAGGACAGCAGCTTCAAGCACAGCTTAATAGTGGTCGTAATAAGCAAGTCACAGTTTCAACTGTAAAGAGAATACTTCGAGCTGCAGGTCTGACAGGCCGAGTTGCAGCAAGAAAGCTGGAGTGGCCAGCATAGTCCCCAGACTTAAACTCCATTGGTTTGGGATAAACTGGACAGAAGAGTGAAAGCAAAGCAACCTACAATTGCCTCACATTTATGGGAACCTCTGCAACAGAGTTGAGAGAACTTTCTGAAGAATATTTGATTTCCATTGTAGAAATGCCACAAGTGTGTTTAGCTGTTATAGCTACCAAAGTTTAGAATATATTTTGGTTTATTAATTGATTCCATGATTTCTTTTTTGACTTCAATTGTTTGTTTGTTCTATGCTTTCATTTACAATGAGTACAATGAGACATTGAACTGCAGAATTTCAATAAAAAGCCTGGTAAAATAGGGGTGTTTTTTAAACTGCTTTTGTAAAGCTGAAGGCCCTCTTAAATAGACAGCCACTACTGTAAAATAATGGAATTTAATAGCAGGATTAGACTGTGTGTATAAAGAACATGTTCTACAAAAGTCAGCATATTTAGAGGAGACAAGGTCAATATAACGGTCATGGATTTTATCCCATCTGTATCTATGTTTTGAAATCAACAGTGTATTTGCATTCCTTGTTAAGAGGAATGTGAATACCATTACAGAACACTGAAAAAATAAGGCTGGAGATATTCTATTTCATTTTATTCTTTTGATATTGGTATTTAATTTCTCAGTGCCACAGAGCTCCATTGTCCAATCAGCCACGCTGTTGCACTGGGTGACATTCTCCTTCATTACCATGAACGTACACACTCAGTCAATCCTGCGTACATCATACTGGAAATATTCATAGCATCAAATGCTTATTAATCCACAGCTGAAAATAGTTACCAATAAATCCACAATTTACTTTTTAAGTTACGTTTGCTAAAATTAAAGTGCTTCAAATGAAATCTTTAACAGTTATTATGTCTTCAGTGGGAACACTACGTAAATGGGTTGGGGTCGAGTGCCACACATGGTAGGAAGGTTATAAAGTATTGAAAGACAGACTGATCTATTCTTAGTTTTGTTCTTTGGGCATGGGATTTGTTGTCAGTAACAAAAATATTGAATAAAAGCAGCACCAAAGCCACCTACTTTCTGTTAAACCTGTTATTCCTTTATTTCGCAAAAGTACTGCAGCAAATCAAGATTGCAATAATTGTGGCTCTATTTTCCTAGACATTTACATATCCAGGAACTCTGATCTCTGTCTAATCATCTTCTTCATTTCCAGAGACAACCAAGCCCCAATGTTGGAACTCTCCCATGAAGTCATTTAACCTTATTGAAGGGGAAGCATTTTGTTTTGTACATCTTGATCTGTATGTCGAAATCACTGATGAAGAAATCACATGGTACAAAAATAATGCTCAGAAGGACCCTGAGCAGATTTCCACTGATGAGAACAAGACGGTACATTACCACGGCGGAGCCCTCTTTTTCTTAAACCTCCGTCCTGAAAACTCTGGCTTTTACAGTGCACGGTAAGAATACTTCTCTCTTTAAAACATTGTGGCAGCTTTGGAAACTCAGGAAGATTACAGAGGACTGATAGAGAGAATACAAGCTACATATTAATGTCATACTTCTTCTTTGGGCAGTTCTAAAATGCATTCTCTCCACTGAGATGATCCATTAACATGGTGATCTGAATCAGTTATTGCTTTTTTTCTAGGTGGGAACAACCAGATAGATGCTTGAACTTTCATGTAACAATTAACGTCTTCAAAGAAAAAAACAAAACGGAACTCCTCTATGGAGCAATTGAAAACAGTGACCGGAACAAAAAGGTCCCATGTCCAGAACCTGTCAGCGACACATGTGAGGTGTTGAAAGGAAAACTGACTTGGGAGAAGGTATGGCCTGTAAACTTGGTAATTTTTTTTATCTGTTTTTTGTAAATCTGCTGTTAAAATAGTTGTAGAGACCCATCAACAAACTGCTATGGCTTTACTAGCACAATACACAATCTGGCAGAGGATTGGTGTCAGGGGTCATGGTGGACGTGTTGATAGGCTGATTAAGGGGAATGAGATGCAGGTGTGCTGGCATGTAGTGACCAGCTGGCTGATGTGGAGAGGGAATGGGAGATGATAGAACTGGCATGAAGGGACTATGGACAAAGAAGTATAGTACATATATTATTATGATCAGCAGGTGGCCATTTATTTATTTTTTTTAAATTAATGTCTATTAGAGCAATAACAAGTCTATTAAACACCCATTTTGTGCATTGAGCCAGTGGTGTAAAATAGTAATAGTGCCACTTCAGTCATCAATAATCATCAATGTTTTTATGTTTTGGTAAATATAGCCTTATCTCTGTTACTGTGACAATGGCCCAAAGTACATAATATGATATATATAACACATTCCATTCAGGTCAAACAGAGTCAGGGTGCTGCTGTGCTGCATGTTGGCTCACTGGAAAGTCTCTGCTGCAATAAATGGAACCTTAATTAGTATTATTGGTAACACCTGTGTTGACCCTACTATTTCATGTCAAAATGGCTGCTGTAAAAAAGGTCTATTATCTTGCCACTCTTTACATTTGTGGCCCCTTCTGCCCCTGCTGCAGGACTTCAAACTTCTTCAAGGTCACAATGAAGCATCCTTGTGGATTTATAATGCTAACAAAGATGACGAGGGCATCTACACTTGCACTTGTACCTGGACACACAATCACAAGGTGTACAACTCGTCAGGCTCCAGGAGGCTAATACTTAAAGGTGAGAGAGCGTTTTCAGGTTTGTCATAGGCCTTCAGTTGCAGTAATATCATGAGATGGCATATAAATAGCACAACATTGTCTTATGACTTTTGTTGTCATGGTAACAATAGTAAGGTGACTTCCGTTATCATAATCAGGTAACCTCTGCGGTCATGGTAACACAAATAAACATCTGATGCCAGCGGTTTGTCACGATCCCCGGCATCTCATGCAGACACACAAGAAAGAAAAGAAAAGAAAAGAAAGAAGTCATGAAGAGACAGAAAAGAAAACATGAACAGCATTCTCATAGGCATCCCTCTGCCTGTTTATAATGTCATAACAACATATTGTTCTCTACAACATAATTGCATGTTAAATCACACACACACACATATACACACACACACACACACACGTCACAGCGCAATATACAGGAAGTCAATGTAGACTAAATGGCATGAAATGACGTGCAAAAAGCAAAAAAAGGTTTTGCGATAACACAAAATGATTTAAGACATTGGCGTATTATTCATGCATCATTTGTTGATAGTGGTAATCAAAAGGACTACAGGAGATCAGCTTGTCAGTCAGCTTATCCGTTTAATGATGGCAATCCAAATCATCCATGTGTTTCCTGGTGGATGGTCCATGCTACTAGCTAATGGCATGATGAATAACTTACAGCGCTGCTCATAAGTTTACATACCCTGACACAATGTTTTGTTTTTTGGCCATTTCTCAAAGAAAATGAATGATAACACAAAATGTTTTCTTTCACTCTTGGATAGTGGTTGGCCAAAGCCATGTATTGTAATACATCTGTGTTTACTCTTTTTAAAGCACAATGACAACAGAAACTATCCAAATCACCCTGATCAAAAGTTTACATACCCTGACACAATGTTTTGTTTTTTGGCCATTTCTCAAAGAAAATGAATGATAACACAAAATGTTTTCTTTCACTCTTGGATAGTGGTTGGCCAAAGCTATGTATTGTGAAATATCTGTGTTTACTCTTTTTAAAGCACAATGACAACAGAAACTATCTAAATCACCCTGATCAAAAGTTTACATACCCTTGTAATTTGGCCTGATAACCTGCACCTAACTTGAAATAATTGGGATTGAATGGCTATTAAAGGTAACTATCTTCACCTGTGATCTGTTAGCTTGTAATTAGTGGGTGTGTATAAAAGTCAGTGAGTTGCTGGACTCCTGAGAAACCCTTGTATCCCTCATGTGGTGCTGTTCTGATGTCTTGGATGCAGAATCATGGGAAAAGCAAAGCAAGGGATCTGCGAGAAAAGGTAGTACAACTGTATCCCTCAAAGAATGTCATGTGGATGTCTTAAGCAGTACTGTAAGAAGGCACTTGAAGAAAAATGGGCTGCATGGTAGAGCTGCCAGAAGAAAGCCACTTTTACGCAAATGCCACAAAGAATCTCATCTCAAATATGCCACACTGCACAGGGATAAACCCCAAATCTTCTGGGAGAAAGTAATGTGGAATGTTGAAACCAAAATTGAACTTTTTGGGAAAAACCATACACGCTATGTTTGGCGAGGCATCAACAAGGCCTATGATGAAAGGTATCCAAGAGTGAAAAAACATTTTGTGTTATCAATCATTTTCTTTGAGAAATGGCCAAAAAACAAAACATTGTGTCGGGGTATGTAAACTTATGAGCAGCACTGTACTTAAAATGCAGAAACACTTTCTATGAAGATCACATATATGGTGCATTATGGGGGCATTCACAGTGAATTATAATGCATTCATTATACTTTATGACTACACTCATAAACATAAGTAATGCTCTCTGATGCTCTATGTCAACAGGCATAAAACATGATAGATGTGCGTACAACCACTTTTACAACTCGCCCTTATTCACTGGGGTCAGTTGTGCCTGGAGTCTCCTAGGAATTATACTCTATAAGTCATCTAAATACTCCTTTGCTGTTTTTTTTATTTAATATTTCACACAGTCACTGCATGACAGTCACTGCAATCTACCAAAAGCTCATAAACTGAATCATACTGAGGTAGTTTAGGTTCTGGTCTTGGCTAACAACACCAACACGCTGCCAATACACAGTGGATGCTACCACACTGAGAGCTAATGTTGCTAGCATGCTAACATGCTAATTTGCAATTAGCATCACCATTTTTACGAACTGCATTGAATTGGTACAGTATTAAAAACACATACACCTATATTTAATTTCTGCACATTCCAATAAGTCCCAACCAGGTGGTCTAAGTAACTCTCCATTAACTGAAGTTATTAACATCGACTGCATATTTGTAACTCACATAATGCTTATCCTAGACAGCTCAGTGAATCAGATACTGTATATTGTCACATTCAAGATGGGATACTGAGAGCGGTATTCAAGTTGTAAATTGCTTTGTAAAAATGTCTGCTATGTTTGTTTGTTTGTTTGTTTGTTTTTGTCATTGACAATTCTACTTAACCCCTCTTTAACAGACTAGTAATCAGTGATCACATTACCTTTCAGACATATTTGATCTGCAAATGACTTCTTCATGTTTCATGATTTCTGTGACATTGTGTTAGGACAATAGTTCCGGACATTTTCAAGCCTTAGTACTGATAATAACTTGGGTTAAAACACTGACCATTGTCAAGTTTGTTATGTAAGGAAACATAACAATGCACTCATTGTTGTCTGTTATTTGTACTTGCCTACAGATCTCACATTCCACAGTCTAGAAATCATCTCTCCGACAGACAAGGAGTTATTTGCTGATGAAGGTAGGAAAACATATGTGTTATAAAACTAATAATAGCAGTGTTCTCACTGCAAATACTCAACTAAACCACTCAAACTGTGTTTAATAGTGTTGATTTTGAGTGAATTGTTAGAATTTTGGAGTATTTTTGTTGAAACATGGAGAAGAAAATTAACTAAATTCCTAATAGAATAGACCAGAAATACAAACTGAGTGCAGACGGTGCATCCAGCTATTTGCTTGGCTCTAAGAACTAATAGAGTGAGTCGAAAAATTTCACGCCTTCATTTGTTTTGGTTCACTTTCACACTGCACTTTTTCACTTGCAAGGAGTCCTGAGACCCACGTTTTCAGGCGGACCAGAGTTTGCTTGTTTGGTCCGCACCAGAGTTTGGATGAGCTTTCACACCTGCCCAAACGAACTGAACTATCCAAGGAAATGATTCATATATTCAGTGATATGATAGGTATCTCTTCTTCGGCTTTACTCATACTGATGTTGCTCAGGAGGACCTAGAATATCTGTCTCCATGGCCACAAGAAGATTGCTTATCTGGTAGAATGCCTGATAAGATTTCTATCAGATGTGTAAATGTCAAACTGATAAATGAATACAAACATACTTGCTGGTCGTTACATACCTCACGGTAATTGTTACAAGATGTTCTGTAGCCCATTGAAATTACCAAAGTTTCTGTCAGCTCTAGTAGGGCTGTTCTGATGGAACGGTATTGTTTCTTGTAGCTACAGGCCAAATTTGATTTTTAGCTATCTCAATGTGTTAATGCAGTGCTGCCAAGTTCAAATGTCTTCAAGCTGGCTCCATACGCAGCAGGACAAAGTAACATAAACGAGTTGCTGCAGTGTCTCAAGAATAGTTCTGTAATTTCTCTGACACAGAGGGTTAGCTGTCTCTAATGAAATGTGTTTTGATCTTTCTTCCAGGCTTTGAGATAAAGTTGAACTGCTCAGTTTTCTGTGGGGCTAACGTGGAATCTTCCTGTCATACTGGCTGGCATGTTAATGGAATTCCTTTCAACCAGACTGTTGGATACTCCCAATCAAAAAAAACGTAAGCCTGATCAAAAGCAGAACTGCACTACACAACATACGTATATATATTGTTACATGGTTGTCATATAGTGTACTGTCATGCTTGAAAGGAATATAATAAATACAGCCCACATCTGTGTGACTCATTAGTGGAGAAGCACATAAACACATCTCCACAAACACACTCAGTCAAACATTTGGTTTTCATTTGATGGCACATTTCACACTATAATGAATTAAATGCTGTAATGTTCTCTAATCACAAAATATCGACTCAGTGCTCAAGAATGAATAGAATAGAATATCTTTATTTTGTTTAAGTGCAATACTCAGTGCAGGAGTAAAAAACAAATGTATACTATGTAAAAAACATAGTATAAAACATAAATAAAACAGATAAAAGGGATAAAAATAGAAATTAAAAACAAAAACAAACAATAAATAGCGCATACATCCACGTCCACATACATACACCATTTTATGAATTACTTCATGTGATCATTTAAAGCTGTGATGGCCTTTGCATAAAAACTGTTTTTTTAGTCTGTTTGTATGTGTTTTCATTGTCCCACCTGCCAGAGGGTAACAGTTCGAATGCAATGTGGCCGGGGTGGGATGAGTCCTTGATAATGGTCTGGGCTCTTTTGAGGCAGTGGGAACTGTAAAGTTCTTCCAGGGAGGGGGGGCAGCCGATGATTTTTTGGGCGGACATTTGCCTTGAGTTGTTGCTGTTCAGGTAGTCCTCAATCTTCCTCTTGTAAGCAGCCCTCCTGATGCCTCTCTTCAGGTCGGCTCTGGCAGCACTGTATTTTGCCTCATCACCAGACCTAAAAGCAGTGTTCCTGAGCAGGTCCTGGACTTATCGTGTCATCCAGGGCTTCTGGAAAACAGAATTTCAAAGAATGTGGGGAGGGTGGGGCATTTCCTCGTTGCCCCCAGTGGGTGTTACTCCTATGCCGCTGAGGCTGAAATGAGTATCATTAGTTTTGCAAATACATGGGTATACTTGATAAGTGTTCTGGCTTATACTGGTGTTGCATCAACTTGGTGGAGTTTGCCAACAAATTAACTAACAAGCATGTTGGTGACCCAGGTGTATATGACAGGGTAGTAGACTAATAAAGTGGACCTAGTGTTAGAATATCAGATGCCAACGAGTTACCACACTCAGGAAAACAGAATTTCAAAGAGTGTGAAGGGGTGGGGTATTTCCTCGTTGCCCCCAGGGGGTGTTACTCCTATGCTGCTGAGGCTGAGATGGGTATTATTAGTTTTGCAAATATAAACTGAGACTTTGATCTGTATGATGGTGCAAGATAAAACTTTATTTTTGCAAAGCATTCTGTGGTTCCCCCACAAGTCTCAAAGGGCAAACTTTTACAGCAATTAATCCAGTGGTTGTCAAGACATTTTACTTTGAACAAAAATTTTAAAGTGGCTGATGGAACTTGAAAGGGATCATTGAAAGGGTTTTTTGTGGGCAATTTTTTTTCTCACTCGAACCGAGGGTCTAAGGACAGAGGGTGTCACTCCCTGTACAGATTGTAAAGCCCTCCGAGGCAAATGTACTTTGTGACTTTGGGCTATACAAATAAAATTTGATTTGATTTGATTTGATAGTCGTTAGGATACATCTGATAGGAACCATATCTGTCTGTACCAAGTATTGTGCCAATTCTTTAAGAAAATGTTAAGATATTTTGAGATATTTTGCTGAATAAGTGGAAAGTGTTTGAAATGCCAGGGTAAAAGACCTCCTCATTACATCCAAAGTAGTGGATTGACTGACCGAGATTGGCTATGCTACTTCTATACTGCTATTCATTCTACCTTGAATGTGACACTCAGCATAGTTTCCTGCTGCAGTACACCACTTTACTCTTTGTATTGAAACATGATCTCTGTTTCTTTAATGAACCAAGCTTTGTGTGCTTTGCTAGGGTCGTCGAGAAGCCTTCAAAGTATACCATCTCTACTGCAATCCTGACCATTGAGAAAGTGTCTGCTAAAGATTTCCAGACTGAATTTAAATGTTCTGGCGTGGGCTTTTACAAAACAACATCTCGAACATTAACTCTTAAGCGAAGAGGTCAGTGGCAGGATCATTGATTGCTGTTCAAGACTATATCAGGCTTTGTCTACACAGGCAATACTTGTTAGTTGAAAAAAAGAATCATTGTTGGTTTAAGTATTTGTATAGAATTTGGTGTCAAAATGAAATAAACTGAATATTGCCAGCCTTATCTTTTTGCAATACACACACACACATGTTTTTAAATTTCTTTTGTCTTTGTTTTTCAGACTCAATAATTCCACTTGTCATTGGAGCAGTATGTGTGTTGTTGTTCTGTGTGTTTGCCGCCATTCTGATCAAGTTCTTCGCTATCGACCTTGCTCTCTTCTTCAGACCGTACTTCCCACTCAACAGTAAAAATAATGGTAATGAAGACAAGAATGTCTTTAATCCGTAGATCATGAAGAAAGTGTCAGTTTTTCTCCTTATGTTTTCACTGCACAGATAACTCTCTTCACCTCTGGACAGTACCAGGCTCTCTAGCCTGCTCCTTATCTTTGCTTGTGGCTAGCAGCTCATTGCTACATTATACCTGAATTTACAATCCAACTGAAGTTGTATTGTGGATAATGTAGGTAGGCACGCCACACTACATCTTTTGGCAGGTGTGCATTTTCTACTGTCTGCTATTATTTAAAACTCTTATGGACTTGGTTTGGCCTTCCTGGAGAGAAAGATATGTAGCTGTTCAAATTATCAGTTCCATCACAGCCTTTATAAACATAAATTATATGTACATGTCAAAAACAGACTTCCTCACTAAAACAAAACATTCTTAATCTTACATAGATGTTATTTTGTTATTGCTGTTTCAAATCCTTTTCATTAATTTTTATTTATTTTATAGTGTTATAATGATCTCAGAACAGACTAATATTGACTCCACTAGGTTTTTCCATGTAGGTTTGTCCAGTGATTGGATTTAATTATGTCCATCTACTCAAGGACTGTACTTATGCTGACAAATTTAAGGCAACTGTAAGATTTTACTTTTCCTTGTTATGTTGTATTTTTATTCTTTGTCCATGAAGCTGAAGTGCCCATGTCCATGAATTTGCTTGTATTTTCCAGATTCAAGGGTGTATGACGCCTACGTGGTCTATCAAATGCAGAACATGAACAAACTCACTGAGAACATGCTTGGTCAGTTCATCACAAACAATTTGCCCTCTGTCCTCGAGAAAAAATGTGGCTATCGCCTCTTCATCCATGGGAGGGATGACATACCTGGAGAAGGTCAGAATTTTTATTTGTGTGTGTGTGTGTATATAGATATAGTGGTGCCTTTAACTATTAGCATGGTTGGGTGGCGTTTACCTTAGTCAGTAGAGCGGCTGCCCCATATGCGAAAGCTCGCTGCGGGGGCCCGGGTTCGAGTCCCGACCTGTGTGGCCCTTTCCCGCATGTCATTCCCCATCTCTCTCCCTGCATTTCCTGTCACACTCTTCAGCTGTCTATCTAATAAAGCAGAAAGGCCAAAAAAATAATATTTAAAAAAAAAAAACTATTAGCATGTTGTATAGGTCATAGGTTACATGGTACAGCTAAAACTACATACCTTCATCAGGTAAGAAAAACATTCTAACAGTACTGAAGCACAGAGAGAGAAACTAAATACGACACTCATTTTTGAAAGTCATATTAGAAACATATCTAAGAATGTTTTTAACATGTTAAGAACATTTCCAAAGTGCAACCATGCAACTATTTTAAGCCTTTTGTCTGACCCCAAAGACCGTCTGGAGCTGGTGGAGGACCGCATGAGGCAGAGCAGGAGGCTGATGGTCATCCTTACGCCTGGTTTAGGATCAGAGTCTGAGATCACAGACCAACATCCTGCCTCGCCTCAAAATTCAGTAATAGGAGGGTATGACTGGCAGGTAGGTCAATCCGGGGTTTAAATGGTTACTTAAACACAATATTCCATTCCATTCCTTGACTCTGCCCTCTAAAGTTTACTCAACCTGTTGGAACGAAAAGTTCCAATAGAAAAACAAACAAAACATTTGTATAACTAAACATCCAGCATGTTTGTTAAAGGAGTTCAAAAATGTCATTCATCATTTTTCAGGTTGGGCTTCACCATGCGCTGGTCCAGAGGGAAATGAGTGTTATTCTGATACAGCTGGGGGACACTGGACCAGAAGGATACACACACCTTCCACCTGGCTTGCAGCACCTGATTCGCAAGAGTGCCCCAATAAGGTGGCCGGAGGGTTCACGCCATGCTGTCGCATGGAATTCACGCTTCTGGAAGAGAGTGCGATACCTGATGCCTGCCACACCTGCCAAAAAATGTCTACAGTCTGCTATTATTTAAAACTCTTATGGACTTGGTTTGGCCTTCCTGGAGTGATTTTGATGTCAGTTGTTGGAGACACTTTTTGTATATATTATAGGTTACTGTGACTTTTTGTTTCATGTGTACAGACACTCAGTCATTTATATTTGGCTTATCTTACAGTTTCTTGTCTTTTGTGTTGACCCCAGGAAAACTAGCGACCACTTTTGTGGAAGCTAAGTGGGATCCAAATAAAGAATAAAATATAAATTACTTACAGGGTAAAATAGAAAACAGGAAGAAAGTATAAAATAATCATAACATAAATGTGTGAGATGAAAAAAGTTCTCAACATTTTGAAATATAACATTAAATGACTTGAGCTTCTTTAAACTTGTTACAAATGGTCTATCACATGATCCGTCCGGTCACATATCACATGACCAGCCAGCTCTGGTTCATTTTGGTGTGTGTCCTCTCCATAAAACATCTGGCAAAAGTGGAGACATTTAGAGTTTATTTTAAAGGTCTATAAACAGTGACAGCAGGCTGGGCTGTAGCTTGAAGGGGCAGGTAACCTACTGTTATCATGTAGACCTGCATGATGCTTGCCAGCTTCTTTCTTTATTATAATTATAAAGTTTATTAGTTTCAGTTCTCTAACCACTATGGAAAATAAATACTGTCAATTAACCGTTGATGAGTTGGGGAGCTGATTTCTAATGATTATAATATTATTTTCTCTTGTGGATTTATTTTCTATAATGTAATATGTAATGTGTCTTCAGGATCATATAAGGCTTCAATGAAATGAAAGTATTTTCAGAGTTGATAACATGTTCAACTGTGTAAGGGTTCTTTACTATCAGTAGGTCAGCCTAGATCCTAGGTTCACCCTGTAAATATAACAGAAAAGACATTAATGGATGAACTTATTTTGCGCCAACATGACTCTCTTGTGTTATAATGACTTAGTAACGTCTTGCTAACTTGGATCACAGTCCAAAGCAACTGACTAAGGTCCCAAGTAAACCAATTATTAATATACAATGTGAAATGTGTACTCTCAAGTAATAAATAATAAAAAAAATTTAATCCATAAACATTTTTTTGCACTATTTTCCCTTTCAAGATACGGTATATAAACAAATTCACCTCCCTAAGATGAATTCTTGACTGTAACCAGACTCAATCAGCCAACACTCTAGTCTCTCGTCTGTAACCACATTTCCATTGTTTACATCCCAAATCAGGAAAACACGCTGTTTGTCATCATCTTATTGCAGTTACAATATGTATTATAAGATGGCATATTCTGTCCGTTCTTGGCTGTAATGTTATTTCTTTTCATTAACCACTACTGGCACCTACTGGTAAAATCCGGTATCGTCTTGCCTCTTATCAACATTAATCAGGCAAGACGCAAACATGAATAACATAATTTAACCAAAACAAAAAAAATATGTCCTCTCAAGTAATACTATAATTATCACTCCCTCCATTAAATAAGCGACTCCAGTTCTTCATTTACTGATGGATCTAGTCCTCTCTTAATTGCACTTCACCGTCATTAATCCACCATCGAAAATATAGAAAATAAACATACATTCATTTAACATAGACACTTCAGAAACTAAGTATACATGACAAACAAACGTAAATAAACATAGCTAGCTGCACACAACCTAGAGGGAATGCATCCTCTTCAACAAAATCTTCAAAGAATCAAAAAGTGGAAATACAAAACCACTTTAAAACACTTAAACCAAGCTTTAACAGAGCATGAAACTGTTTGCATGCTTTCTTGGAGGTAAAATTTCCGCAATTAGGTATATCCCTGCACAACAGGTAACAAAAATTAGTTTCCACCTAGTGTACAACACAAATAAATATTCATGAAAATAAAATCACAAAAATAATATAGGTGAACAAAACATTAGAATAATTGGAAATAATATTCATGGCAATTTTCAGGGTCCCAGGGTGGAAATATCAGTCTTTTTCTCGTATTATTATTATCATCATTATTATTATTTAATAGATTACCATAGGAATAAAAAAGATTCTCACTAAATTAGTAGCTGGGTTTGTGGATCAGATACACAAATTAAACACATACTCAAAACACTGTTAGTTCACTCTGTCTGTCTGTCATGTGTTTGATGGTATTTTTGTCTGTTACCAAAGTAACTATCAGGTTTCCTGTTTCCTGTTTGGTGCTGACAGTGCACCTACATTCTGGTGATATTTAACATGTTATCAGATCGTCAAGACGAAAGCATCTTGCTTTCCAGCCACCTTGCTGGCACTCTCTGATTAGGTCATATTTTGTGAGCTTCCGCTCGTATGCCTCCTCCAGGCAGTCCTCCCATGGTACTGTTAGCTCCAGGAGCATGACTTGCTTGGTGGAGTCAGACACCAGCACTACGTCAGGTCTTAAGGTGGTTGGCACAATGCACTGTGGAAACTTGAGTTGCCTCCCTAGGTCCACCATTAGCTGCCAGTCCCTTGCAGAGGCCAGTATTCCTGCTGATGATTTCACAGGTGGTCCTGGCTGCTCCCTGGCTCTGACAAAGGTGATGGTTTGCTTTGGAGGACAGGTCTTCTTAGCCCACTCAACTCCAGCGCTGATGGATTCTGCAGTGTTTTTGAGGACCTGATCATGCCTCCATCTATAACGCCCCTCTCCCAGTGCCTTGGTGCAGCAGCTCAAGTGTTCCACGCTTTGCGCAAAGTGGGCAGGCTGGTGACTCTGTCTTGCCCCATATATGAAGGTTTGACAGGCTTGGGAGCACATCATAAACTGCCTGGACGAGGAATTTGATCCAGCTCTGCTCAGCCTTAAACAGCTCAGCCCAAGTAACTCTACGCTCCATGGAGTTACTTGGGCTGAGTAAGTAGGTTCATTTATTTCAATAATTCAATTCAAAAAGTGAAACTCATATATATATATATATAGATTCATTGCAGAGTGACATATTTCAAGCAGTTATTTCTTTTAATTTTGATAATTGTGGCTTACAGCTGATGAAAACCCAAAATTAAGTATCTCAGAAAATTAGAATATTACATAAGAGTATAAGTCGAAATGTCGGCCTACTCAAAAATATGTTCACATATAGGCAACCAATACTTGGTTGGGGCTTCTTTTGCATGAATTACTCATTGTTGCGGCGTGGCAAGGAGGCGATCAGCCCGTGGCACTGCTGAGGTTGCTTTGATAGCGGCATTCAGCTCGTCTGCATTGTTAGGTCTGGTGTCTCTCATCTTCCTCTTGACAATATTCCATAGACTCTCTATGTGGGGTTCAGATCAGGCAACTTTGCTGGCCAATCAAGCACACTAATACTATGGTCATTTAACCAGGTATTAGTACTTTTGGCTCTTTTAGCAGTTGCCAAGTCCTGCTGGAAAATGAAATCAGCATCTCCATCAAGCTTGTCAGCAGAAGGAAGCATGAAGTTCCTTGTAGACTTTGGACTTGATCAATCCAACACGAGCACATGACATGGCTCCCCAAATCAACACTGACTGTGGAAACTTCACAATGGACTTCAAGCAACTTGAATTCTGTGCCTCTCTACTGTTCCTCCAGACTATGGGACCTTGATTTCCAAATGGAATGCAAAATTTACTTTCATCTGAAAAGAGGACTTTGAACCACTGAGCAACAGTCCAGTCCCTTTTCTCCTTAGCCTAGGTAAGACGCTTCTGACGTTGTCTCTGGTTCAGGAGTGGCTTGACACGAGGAATGCAAATGTTGTAGCCCATGTGCTGGATATGTCTGTGTGTGGTGGCTCTTCATGCACTGACTCCAGCCTCAGTCCACTCCTTGTGAATCGCCCCCAAATTCTTGAATGATCGTTGCTTCACAATCCTTTCAAGGCTGCGGTTTTCCCTGTTGCTTGTGCATCTTTTTCTACCACACTTTTTCCTTCCACTCAACTTTCTATGAGTATGCTTGAATACAGCACTCTGCGAACAACCAGCTTCTTTAGCAATGACCTTTTTGTGGCTTACCCTCCTTGTGGAGGATGTCAATGACAATGTCTTCTGGATAACTGTCAAGTTAGCTGCAACCAGACTTAGAGACTGTTTAAAGGCTCAGGAAACCTTTGCAGGTGTTTTGAGTTAATTAGCTGATTCGGGTTTTGAAAATGTTTCAATATATGAGTTTCACTTTTTGAATTGATTTATTGAAATAAATGAACTTTTCCACGATATTCTAATTTTTTTGAGATGCACCTGTAGATGTAAACAGTGTGATAATGAAATAGTATGACTGCAGCTTGCTTCTAATTGAATAGGGACATCTTCTGGCCAAAAGCTATATGGGTCTATTGCTGCTGGCTATCATCCGTGTGCTCGTGGGCACGGATTGTGAAACTGAGAGCATCTTCCGTAAAACCTGCACGCGGGTTTGTAAACCATGCTATGCAACTGATCCATGCATACAGTACAGCTATATTTGTTGTAAGTCCTCCTCATCTAGTCAGCGCCTAGACATGGAAAAGTAACACTGACCCACTGGACTGTGTACTGTGCACTCATGGAGTGGACTTGTGTATGTTACTAATGAACAAATGTAATAACTTTAACCAACATCATCATGAAGGAGTTCTCCATATGTCTGCTTATTAATGAAAATAATACCACAAATAGTTCTTATGGTTTCTTGTGTGTTGTCATTATCATCTTTATACATTGTTCTTTTTGTGTTTTGGCGATACAAATATAGTGATGTTCAATGAGTTACTGAGTACAAACATATGTAATCATTATGAATGTAATGCAGAAACTGTTCTACCTCTCCTACTGCACGTCAGGTGAATGCAACTGTGGTTGCAGCTTTTCTCCAGCAGAGGGTAGCACGTGTCTCTGCTGCTGTATGAAGTGTTTTAATTCGATGCAGTAGTCCTGTTTACGCTCACACACACACACACACACATAAAGTGCCTGTTTGACAGATGCGGACTGTGGTCGCTGGGTGGAGACAGTCAGTCAGGTAGGAGCTGGACATATTCACAAACCTGCGAGCAGCTGATTGTGTATGGTGTTTCCGACTTTGTTCAAACAGCAACTTCAGTCTGAGGGTCTGCCTGCTGCTTTTATTCAGACGGTGTGTGATGGATGGAGGATTGAGGGCGGAATGGATGTCTTGTAAAGGTAAGTCATGATCTTTACCCTGTCGCACGACATATTAATGTTATGACATTTCAGACGTAAAAAAAAAAAACGAAATGAAATGCCACGAAATACATTTAGAGGGAAACGTTGATTTTTACATTACGACGTGACAAATAAAACAGCAGGATAATAATGACTTTATATAGGACTCTATAGGAGTCGCAAAGAATGGTTTGAATGGGTGAATACAATGTTATTATGCAGAAATGTTAGTCTAAACTGCCACAGACACACTTACAACTGTAGTGATTTGTCTGTCATTATGCAATATTATGAGTTCAGACTGTGACACATTTTAGTTAAACTCTTACTGAACAAGTTCAACTTGCTTTTCTTTTCTCAAACACACACACACAGTGCTTGCTTATGTGCAAGGTGGATGTGACTGTTGCAACAGGGCAAGGTTTTGACTGCTTTACATGTCATGTCTGCCTGATTGATGCAGTCACTCACCACAGCTGACTCTGAAACACAACATCTCACTTCCAGTGGACAGATGTGATGATGGATGATCATTCATCGCAGATCAGTGACGCAAAGAAATTTCACCTCTTAGTTTTTCCTTACCATTGCTGCGGTTGCTGAGCTCAGGTGATCTGTTGTGCCACTACATCTCGATATATTGTCATAGGCACTTGGAAACGTTTCATGTCACTGTTTCATGCTCAGATCTCAGATATTGGTATATTTCAAGCAGGATTTGCTTTTGAGAAGAATTTCCTACATCCTTTCTTCTACTGATTGAGTGGTTGTTGCAGATTTTAATTGTAGGAAAACGTAACATTTTATGTAAGTTATGTTCTTTTCTGATTATTGTTTCAACACGGCAAGGGTATATCTGCTGTCTTAAAAGTCTACCTCGGCACCTGGGTGCACATGATGTAAGTAAGTAACTCCTTTATTGTACATTGATGAAGCTTAATGTTCAAATAGAAATATAGAGCACTTCCCTTTTTTTCTGTATGTCACGTCACACAGACAAGTGTATATACAGTATATACTTAGTCAAAGTCAAAAGTTCTTAGCTTCATGATGTTGTCACCTGGAATGGTTTTCCAGCTGTCTTGAAGGAGTTCCCATATATGCTGAGCATTGTTGGCTCTGCGGTCCAACCCATCCCAGATCATCTCAGTTGGGTTTAGCTCAGGTGATCTGATGCAGCACTCCATCACTGTCCTTCTTGGTCAAAGATCCCTCACATAGCCTTGATCTCTGCATGTCAGACCATGACCTTCAGCACTCGCTTGCGATTTGAAGTCAAGTGTGAAGCAGCCGGGACGAGGGTCAGCACCTCCAAGTCTGAGGCCGTGGTTCTCTGCCGAAACGGTGAAATGCTCCCTCCTGGTTGGGAGCGAGTTGCTGGCCCAAGCGAAGGAGTTCAAGTATCTCTGGGTCTTGTTCACGAGTGATAGGGAAATAGAGCATGAGATGGACCGGCGGCTTGGTGCAGCATCTGCAGTACTGCGGACTGTGTACCGGACTGTTGTGGGGAAGGGGGAGCTGAGACGGAAGGCAAAGCTCTAGATTTTCCAGTTCATCTACCCTCACCTATGGTCTTGAGCTTTGGGTAGTGACCGAAAGAATGACATTGCAGATACAAGCAGCCAAAATGAGCTTCCTGCACCGGGTGGCTGGGCTCAGCCTTAGAGATAGGGCAAGGAACTCGGACAACTGGGGGGAGCTCGGAGTAGAGCCACTGCTCCTTTGCGTCGAAAGCAGCCAGCTGAGGTGGTTCGGGCATCTGATTAGCTGGAATGTGTTGCTGGGGAGAAGGGCGTCTGGAGATGCCCTGCTAAACCTGCTGCCACTGCGACCTGAGAATGGATGGATGAATGGAATAGTAGGGTCAACTCAGGTGTTTCCAATGATACAAATTAAGGTTCTGTTCCATTTAGTGCAGCAGAGCCTTTCCAGTGAGCCAACATGCAGCACAGCAGCACCCTGACTCTGTTTGACCTGAATGGAATGGAACCATAATTAGGATCATGTGTAACACCTGTGTTTACCTACTATTTCATGTCAAAATGGCTGCTGTGAAAAAGGTCTATTGGGTTATCTACTGTGAACAACACAACTGATGGAATCACACATTAAGAAGGCAAGAAATTACATTAATTAACTTTTGATGAGGCATGAAACTGATTGAGAGAATACGAAGAGTGTGCAAAGCTGTCATCAAAGCAAAAAGTGGCTACTTTGAACAATCTTTTATTGGTTTACTACATTGTTTTATATGTGTTCTTTCATAGCTGTGATGTCCTCAGTGTTAATCGACAGTGCAGAAAGGAAACAGAAAAACATTGAAAGAATGTCAAAACTTTGAACTGATGCTGTCCGCTGGTCTATGTTACATGACTGTAAATTCTCAGGAAACAACAACCAGTTTAGGGACTGGTTCCAACCAAAGTAGCTCACACTCACTTTGTGGGCATCTCGGAGGCAGATCACTCCAATTCCAACAATCATAGGTCTGAAATCCATAAATCATGTGTCTAGAAATTTAAATTTATCCATTATTTCCTATTAGTGATTATGGTAAATTAATCATTTCTTTTAGCAGTGCTGGAAAGTAACTCACTATAGTGCATTTCCCAACAACATCAAGACGCTTCTTACATAGAAATACATACTTAATAATGATTTAATAATCTCCAATATATACAGTCTAAAAATATATTATATACATGTACTAATACACTTTAGTAGGGCTATCGTTCATAATGCTTGCATGTTTGATATTGTAAGGACATTCTGAGGCTAAAACCCTGTTTGAGGACTTTTACTTGTAGATAAGAAATATCATATATTGTGTTATTGGTACATTTATTTAAATGGAAGATCTGAAAAGTCTGAAATAGCCTGAGAAATTCAACAAATTAACAGTAGAAAATGGGAATCCAGCTATGGCAACATGAGACATCCTTTATTCTCACAGGCAGGTTGCTATTCTTATTATTTTGGCAAAGAGTTCTAATGTCTTTAAATAGACAAAATGTGAGGGGATGCACTGACGTGTGAGTTCAGATGCTAGACTGTGTTGTCCATTTGCATCCATGCATGCTCTGCATATGTCCCCATATGCCCTTTTACCCCCTTTGCCTGCTGCAGCAAGCTCTAGACATGACTGTGGACCGCCGGATGGGACTTGTGTGTGTGTGTGTGTGTGTGTGTGTGTGTTTGTAAATGTGCATGTGTCAGCAAGAGCAGGACAGCGGCACGCTCCCATTGAAAAAGAAGGGGGATGGCGGAGGGGGGGGGGGTTGCTGGATGACGTTTGGCCCGGCAGCTGGGAGCTGCTCCGATCCTTTGTTGCCCTGTGACCCGCTGACCCGGCACTCGCCCCGGTGTCACACACTCACACACACCTGCGCACAATCAGACACATGACCGCACATACGTACACACACACACACACACACACACACAAGCATGTGCCAGCATGTATGTAAATGTGGATATTTGCTAATACACACCACAGACACACACACACACACACAATGTGTTCAATAAGCCAGGCCCTGTGGGGACGATCTATCATGACTTAATCAGGGAGCTGTGAATTTGTGTGTGCATGTGTGTGTGTGCGTGTGTGTTTACCAAAAAAAACATTTTACACTCACTTGAAGTGATTTTTGCCTTTTAATGCTCTCACTTTTTTTTCTTCCAATAAGTTGTGGCGTAGTGAACCTTTAACTCACATAATCAGCTGTTTCCGTCTTGTCGTGGCTCTATAACCATCCATGATCGCTCCACACAGATCTGAAATGACTGATTTCATGTCTTGTTGCAACATCATCTTGTGCTTTTCAGACTGGAGAATTGGTGCCACCTACTACTTATCTCCCAATGATCCCATTTTCTTTATCCATATCACTAAAAATTCTGTTATAGTTTGTGATATATTTGGTTGTAACACAGCTATAGTCCCAGTATATAGTATATAGTATAGTGTATTATAATGTAGTAGTCTCACTGGAAACCTCTTGAAATCCCATCAATCCCATCTCAAATACATTTTTTAAATAGAAATGTTTTCACAATCAACTCTGAATCTGGCAGAAGGAACACAGAACTTTGCAGTTCATTGTTTTGTCATCTGAAAGACTTATTATAACATATGTAAGGACGAGAATCTGATGATCAGTAGATGGTTATTTATCAACTAAAAATTGCACATTTTGCAGATTACAGAATCTAAAAAATCGAGGATTTGCTGCTTGTATGTGTTTTTACATGAATATAAATTGAATATATTTGGGATTTGGACTGTATTTCCCAATTTGCTGACATTTTATGGAGTAAACATTTAATTAAGACAGAATAATCAATGATAAAAATGATCCTTAGTTGCAATTCCAAAGATGCTGACCAGGTTGCTGTGGACATTTTATTGGCCTGAGTTATGTGGTAAATCTCAGCAATGTGTCTTGCTTTGTGTGATTGCTGAATCACTCCATCACCATTACACCAAACACGAGCCTGCGCCAACAGCAGGTGGTGTGTGCTTGTGTGTGTGAGCACATGCTTTCATGCTGCCTCCTTGCCTCCTTACGTGACCCCAGAGGGCACTGGGCCTAAGGCCAGCCTTTTGTGCCTTCAAAGTCCTCAGTGACCCCTGTCCCATCCCCACACACACACACACACACACACACACACACACCATGTGGTCTGGTCTGGTCTGGTTTGTTTGGCTTCCTTCTCCATAGGTAGGAGCATGTGCGGGGGCTGTTAGTATAGCATTATGCTTGTTAAGTGTGTGTGTGTGAATGATACCAGCTGGACTACCTCTTCCTCTCCCTGCATCCAGCTCTCAGGTCTTGTTAAGGGCCTGGAGTAATCCCTGCTGCCTGGATCAGTGTTTATCCAGTGGGCTGAAGGAAGAGCTGCTGCAGCCTCTGCTCCTGCTGTTTCTTTACTGACGCACATGCATCTATCCCTCTGCCTGGATTAACTTTACACCTCTCTCCTCCTCATGTCCTTTCTCTTCTTTCTTTCATCACTCAGTTGAATGTTGTTAGTTCAGTGTGAGAAGGGTTGGGCCGCACTTTAACTGTAACCACGCATTTCTGGAGAAAATTGTTATGAAATGTGTGTCTTTGGGTTGGCGGTTGTGTAACAGGGTGTTTTCTTTCTTTTTTTTAATCTATGGTGTCCCAATCTGAAGCACTGCTCATAGTGACAATGGTACCTGATGATCTGTGATAATCCCCAGTGCAGACTCATGAGTTTAATTTGAAAATGGACACAAAGATACAGATAAAAATGACAGTAAGTATTTCTAAGATTATTGCATAATATAAAAGGCTGAATAGGGAAATGAGCAAAAACCGGTCATGATGACATGTAATAAACTACATTCACTGCTAGATTTGATTAGTGCTGTTTATGTTGGTACACATTACCTCACAGGGCTGTCCTGGGTTTGTCCAGTTTCCTCCTATTATGAAGACGTGTTGGTTATGTGAATTGGAGACATATTTATTGATTTAACACTTAGTTAAGTTTGTGGGAGTTTCACCCAAAACAAGTAAAACTTCAATATTTTATTATATTTGTAGGACTGTATGAATCCATTTTGGAGCAAATTACAAATAACATCTGGACTTTAGTGGCACCCCACAGCGAAATGTTTTAATGTAAGGGAGAATTTCCCAACAGAACTCGTTCATTTAATAAAGATACAAACCAAAGGAAGAAAATTATGGATCATGTTAGTTGCAGATTAAAGAGAAGCTGATTTAAATAAATACATGGATCCATTGTAGAAAATATTTTAACCACACAGATGCATCAGTCAAACAAATAGACTATAACTGATAACCTCAGAACTGTAATAACAAGCTTTACTGTCACGGCTGTGATCGTTCTGTCATATTTGGTGGCACTTCCATATGTTTCCTCTTTTGTTGTAGAAATGCCATGCAGGTCAAACAAAACTTCGATTTATCTTGTGTAAACTGCAGCTACGCTGTGCTGTGCTGTGTTCAAGAGGCTTGGTAAGGTACAGGCAAGCGGCGGGGAGCAGGACACCTGTTCATCCTGCAACTAGAAGCAGATGGTCCACATGGCTCCTGCTCCCCAAGGGGAAAACCTGTCAGCTGAGCCCCAATTAAGGAGTCACTGCAAGTCAGAGAAGAGCAGGGGTGGGGGTAGCTGATAGAGAACAGAGGAAAATCAGTCAGATAATAAAATGAGTGTAATGTGAACTAATTGGATTTTGGAATTGCAATGCAGATACTGTTTGGTTTGTTAATATCCAAGATGTCCTTTTGTCCTTTCATTTTGCAGTGATCTAGTGCCCACCACACAAACGAATGACCAAAACTACATCGATTTATAGAAGTACTTTTGTTATGAAGCTTCCCTGAAGCTAATCTCTGTTAAGCAGTTTATATACTAGGCTCTTCTTAGTTTTCTTGTTTTGGTATTTGCATTTTTTTTTTAAATTTCTTACAAATTGTAAATGCTTGTGGGCTTACTCGTGTGAGAAATGCTGGATATTAATAAAGTTGGCATAATGTGCAAATGTATGTTAACTAAAATGCCAAAATTAAAGTTGCAGTGTTTTAATCTAACAATACCTTCAAAACCTTTACAAGTGTAAAAACATTCAAAGTGAAACATAATGACTGCTAAATCATGTAATAATGTCCAAATGATTTTGCATCTTTACATTATTACATTAGCCTGTAGATAGGGGTTTTGTATATTAAAAATGAAACGTTTGTTGTGTTGTCTGGCTAAATGTTATGTACACTTTGTGATGCAAGACAGATTTCAGAAAAATATAAAGTGAAATAAAATCAGAGAAAACACATCATTATGGTATAAATATCAAATTCAAAGATATTGTCACTGCTGGCATTCAAGTTTGATTTGGGGAGATAAGAAAAACACTTTCCATGTATTTATGATTTACTCAGTATTTATGGTTATGGGCAACTTTTACTGTGGAAAAAGTTTCCTCTCTGTGTGTATCACCAAATGTGATGTATACTGTATGTAGTGGTTGTTTTTTTTTATCTCAGGTGTACCCCACCTCTTGCCCAATGCCGACTGGGATAGGCTCCAGCTTCCCACAACTCTGAGGAGGAGATACAGTTACAGAAAATTGATTGTGTTTGTTTATATAAATGTTGAGTGGTTGAATGTTTTTGTATGTATTCAGGATTTCCTGTTGGCTCGGAGTGACATGTTGAAAAGCTTAAAATGATTTGTGTCATTCCGTCTTTTAACACGGCTTGACCAAGCTTAAAATTATTTGCATCCAGTTGAATCCCTCAGCTGACTTCAGTAGCAGTACTACAGCAGTGTTTGGTAACAAACGCAGAACAGGTTTGTGAATTTGCATATATGAAGTGACATTTACTGACTTTAAATGAGTGCTCAGCCCCGATAAGATTACAGTTGTGGCTTGAAACTAAAATGGGAACTGCACCCAGTAGATTTGCATGGTTTTGCCAGGAGAGATGCTTGGCCTCTTTTTATATCGTAAATCAGTAGTCGTTGATTTGATTGGTTAAATTTGTGGTAACTTTCAGGAACATGAGTCGGGCTTACCAAGGCGTGCATCACCACAGCTATAACATCTTGCATTTTCATCTTCATCTTGAGTTTATTGAAAGGTCTAAACCAAAAAGTGTAGCGAGTGTGAGTGTAGTGCCCAGACAACTATTTAATGGTTCTGATAAAAGATACAATGGTGCTACAATGTCTGCATGTTAGCGCTACTGTGAGCATGATGGTACAGCTTTGCGAAAGTACAGCCTTACTTTAAGATTGAAGCATTACTATTTCATATGCATTTCCACTAATATCTTGTGCATCTATTTGATTTCAAATTGATTGGTTGTTTTGGTATGTAGTCAAGCCTGTTTTGTACAGTGCTTTCTCTATTGAAGGAAACGTTTTGTTCTATCGACAGTGTTGGGGAAAAATAATAAACTTCCATTCTGAAGGTAAAATGGCCTGGTAAATGGAACTGTTTAAGTCCAGCCTGACAGGCAGCCAGTCTTTGTTTCTGATGTTTCTCCTCCGAGCCTAAAAGTAATTCCCCTGCTCACAATCTGAGGCCTTTGAAAAAGGGCCGCCATTTTGTCAGGGCCATGTCCAAACAATAAAGCCCTTCTCTCACTTTTTTCGTGCTTTTCTGTCTTTTCCTTCTCTTTTCCTTTTCTGCCTCTCGTTAGTTTGAAGGCTTTTTCCCTTCACAGCTTCCTTCCCCACCTGCTAACTTTCCATCAGACACACACACGCACGCACACACACACACACACAGGCACATAAACTCCTAACACCCATTTTGGAAGAACACACTATTTTTAACATAATTCGTCTCATTGTCTGCGTCAAGCCAATCCCCCACCCATATGAAACAAAGAGGTTGAAGGCGGCAGCCGTCCCCAGTGGGCCAGGTGTTCCGCAGGGCTCAATTCTGGGTCCTGTGGTTTTTTTCACTCGCTCTTTCTCCTCATGTATCTGTATTTGTTGTGTGTGTGTGAGTGTGTGCGTGTGTGAGTGTGCATGTGCACGTAATGGCCCTGAGCATGGTGTGTGTGTGTGCAGCTGCCCGCCGAGGGCCCTCCTTTGTGTCCCCCTCCCCACCATTGTCAACTCACGCCTTCTCGTCCATTCATGGCTCGAGCCAGCGGATGGGCTTGTTGTGGTGTTGTGTGTATGTGTGTCTGGGAGGTTTTTAGTGGAGGGGTGGGGGTGTTGAGTGGGTGGAGATAGATCCTAGCTTATCTTAGTGTCCCTTTTTATTGGTGGAGAGGTCGGTGAGTGGTGTGTGCACAAAATAAGCTTTGGTGAAGACAGGAAAGTGAGTTGTGTGTGTTCGTGGTCACATTTCTGTGTTCGTATTGGTCAGTAGGCAGAGTGAAGAGGCGATGGTAGATGCTTTACACTCCATCTGTTGTCAGTCACCCTGCTAAACCTGCAGCCTCAGGACACTGCACTCTGCTTCTCAACCAAAAAAGGAGAACTTGAAGGCTGATCTCATAGGATTGCTGCTAAAACTCAACCAGGAAACCAATTTTGCTCAGCCCCACTTGGATTGACAGCTTTACTTACTCCAACTTTCTAGTGGATACTGATTTTTTTTTTTTTTTAACAATTTCTTCTTCTTTTTTTTTTTTGCTTAAAAAAGGAATTTTGTTATACATCTGGGCTTACTTTACTAGCACCGTTATTGGGAAATTCCCCCTGATGTTTCTGTGACTTTGTGCTTTGCTACTGGAATGACCAAAGGTAGCGTTTCAGGAGAGAAATTGTAGGAGTTGTTGCCTTTTCTCTGCTTTGCAGCCTTGCTGTTTCTCTTGGAGCTGTGTGGTAAGTTTGTTTTCTGTTCTTGTGTTTTGGTCTAGTGTTAGCCTAAATTCTGCATTTTGTTGAAAACACTGTCATCATGCTTTGTCATGGAATGCAGTGTTTTGATCTTCTCTGACATGACTCTCATGTAAAATATCTTACAGTGATAATTTTAACATCCACACTAGCCTGATGTGACCAAAATACTCAAATGTGGCGTAGAGAAAGTTAGCCAAAGAGATCCAAAGTTGTTTTAATGACTGTGTTATTTTAACTGAGATCTGATGTGTTAATCTGTTGAAAGTTGTAAATAATAGTGTGCATATAATGGTTATTAACACTAAAATTATTGAATTTATAGACAGAACATGCCTAAAGTCATAAAAGAATAGTTTTTGTTGTCACACCAGCAGCTGGATCCGTCCACCTCTTTGGTTCAGAATGAACTCTGATAACTGTTGGATGCATTGCCATTGAATTTTTGATTTTATGAATGTATTGTTCACTCTGAATGGTTTAAGTGTTGATAGCAGTGAGTGTTCACAAGTGAAATTGAGACAGATAAAAAGTTCTTTGTGTGGTTTTCAGCCTGGGCTCTTTGGGGGATTCCTTGGGGTTCCCCACAACATGAGGAATAGTTTAATTTCACTCCAGTTATATTCATTCAAAACCAGTTAGAGAATAGTGTGTATAATGGTGAGAGTGGAAACAGAATGATCAATGATTCCATTCTCACCACTGTGTCTCCACATATGACATGTCTGCTCCTGGTTTTAGTTGCCAACACAGAGGCAGAACCAGACATAACCAACTGAGAGTCTGCACAACTCAGAGGTGAAAGTGAGTGCTACCCACAACCCCCTACCAAAAAGGTCACATGACAGACAGTGGTGATATGTATCTCTGAGGATGAATCTGGACACCACCAGTTGCAGGAGAGAAGTAGGGGAGGGTGGAAAAGGATGCTTTCAGGGAGGTCCCCTGTGGCTTCAGCAGGCATCTGTTGCCCCTGCTGCCCATATATACCCCCACCCCACCCTCTACACCCCTTTGTCCCCAGCCGGTCACTGGCGTGGCAGACTGGCTCACTGCCAGGCTCAGCCAGCAAATGGCAGCCATGCAGCAGCCCTGTGGGACTGGTCAGGGTCTGGCCTCGAGGGAGCTCTTCCTTCCATACACCCCCAAGGGGACTAACCCTGGACCATGACACATACAGAGATACACAGAGTGCAAAGTAGTGCAGACAGGCTGGGTCACTGAGGTGGAGGCTGCAGCATCTGCTCACTATGGAGGGGATCCCCCTCCTCCAACTAAACACAGACTCACCAATAGAAATTATTTGGTGGATGAGTTTTTTTCCTGATGATATATTTGTACAGATTTTGATGACACGTTACAAAACTACTTTTAAGAACAAGATAATTAAAGAATATAAAAGAATTATCAACCAAAGGAACTGAAAGAATATTTTTTTTCATCTTTCGACATTATTGTGGTGCAGATTTTTTTTTTTTCTCTTCGAAATGTTAAAGAAAAAAATGGCGTGTCTATAACCCACAAATCTGAATTAATTTGCAAATTTCAAATATCTTGTTTAACAGAAAAGTTGTTGAATGCCACTGAGTCAGAAACAGTGCCAGTGCAGCTCATAGCGTACTATATTTATTGTTGAAAATTCAGTGATACAAAATGACACAATTCAGCATTTCTGTGGTTGGTATGAAGTTTAGATGTGCAGAGAGCACCATTAATCATCGGAGGCTTGTTAAGACTATCTATGGTACTTTATGTATTAATGTCAACCTATGAGTCCATACATGCAGAATCTTTTCAAACTAACATTCATAAAAATACCTTAAAAAGTGCGTAAACTCTTCTCGTGCAGCTGTATATTACTGCACAGACAGTAGTCTGAATGGTTTTACTCTGCAGCTGAAGTGCAGGTCTAAAAAGAGACTGATCTAAGACTTTTCTTTTAAATAGTCATTTATTTCAGTGATTTGTCTCAACATTAATGTCAGTATTGTGTCAGTTTTTTTATTTATTTATATTTTTGTAAGATCGTGAGGTTTTAGTTCCTATGTGAGTGAAATAACTTCTTAGAAAAGCAATTTTCAATTCTGAACAATAACATAGTAACATAATGTCATAGTACTTCTGTAGTATCAGGTCTTATCGATCCAAATCTAAAATAAGGTCTGCTCAGACTCAGAAGTCTCAGTGGACAATAAAATCCACACTGACTGTTCAGACACATACAGCGCTCGACTGCTTCTGACTGGGTGATTTACACTTGCTGTGTCACTGTCACAGTTCTGATGACTCCTCAAAGATCCCGTCTGGTAACCTGTGACAAGGCTGGTGTGACCGCTGCATCACCAGGCATCATGTGTGTGTGTGTGTGTGTGTGTGTGTGTGTGTGTGTGTGTGTGTGTGTGTTGGTGGAGGTGAACGGGTTTAAAAAAAACCCAGCCTCCGTCTGTGCATGCTGCTCAGGCCAAGAGAACAATACTGCCGTCACAGGAGGACAGATTGGGTGGCAGCTGCATTGTTGAAGGACGGCAAGCCAGACACACTTCTTTCCCCCCACCCCCTGACACACACACACACACAAAATCACACTCTCGCTCTTTCCTTTTGTGTCTTTTGTTGTTGGTGGATTAAATTATTCCAGCTCTCTTGTGGCATTCAGGGGGACAAACAGTGGCGCAGCAGCTTAGACGTCGGGGTCGGGACATTAAGAGGCCCCTGCTTTCCGGTGCTTTAGCCTGAGAGCCAAGAGACTCCTCATTATAACTGTTGTAATGCCCAAAATGTCTGAAATGAATTCTTTTGAGACTGGTTGATAAAAATGAGTCTTCAGATTATAATTTTTAATGAAATATGTACTGAACGTAACTTGTTTTTAAAGCCATTTCATGTTTGGGTGACGTAAAAAAAAAAAAGAAGTATAAGTTTGCTCTACCTAATGAAATTTGAATAAATTTCACTTTATCCACTATATAACTTTTTGCACCTGGAGACATGTTTGTTGTCCCCTTCTCTAAGTCACCTAATGATGAGCAGTGAAACTGAATCAGAGATGTTTCATCTTTGTCCGGAGCATCATAACAGACTTTATAATGCTTTCATTGATAGGTTTTGAAAGTTTAAAGAACAAGCATCAAGGCTGTAAATAATTCAGAATTCAGTTTTTCACAGACTTTGGGAGCAGTTTGATGCTTTGGAAGTACCCTTCATGGGTATTTCCACAAAACAACCCTACACTGATTTGTTTGTGGTGTGAACCGGTGTCAAAGCAGGCCCACTGTCACTCTTCCCACATCATACTAGTAACACCAGGTCCTGTGTTGAATCCAGTTATCACATCACCGGTTGTTGACTGAAGAATGTGTTTTTCTCGTTGAGGAAAAAGACAAGTAGGGACAACTGGAAGATGATCGTCCTATTGTTCCCATTTCCATCTGCAACACAATGAACAAAAACTCCGATGTTATAGTTATTATCTAGTGACGTGTGTGTGTATGTGTGTGTGTGTGTGTGTGTGTGTCCTAGGACAATCTGAGATTGGGCAGTAACACGCTTTTTTAAAGGGGTCACTTAGCAATTTTGCATGACAACAGACCCCTCTTTGTTTCAACATATCTGCAGACATTCACAGAAGAAAAGGGACCATTAGGGCTTCATTCAAATTGCTACTATAGGGATAGGGCAAAGTGAGACTGCTTCATGAAAGGCCCATAAATCCTGCCAGGGCGTCAGTGTTAGGGACTTGTTTACTCATGTTTTAATCTTTAGAGAATTTCATGATCAATTTTGGTTACTGTGAAGTTGTACAACTTCAAATGCTGTAGTTTGAAAGGAAATCCAAACTGCGTTGATTGACCTGTAATAGAATTTTAAAGGACCGTACCAGTGAAAGATTTAGCTGGTTACAACAAGTGGTGATTGCAACAGTCGGATGGATCCTTTGTGATGGCAAAAAGTTGAGCAGAAACCTCCTGTAGGTTAAAACTAAGCATCATAGACATTTGGCTGACTAACTTAACCCATAATACAATATTCACTATATGATGCTGTTGTAAAAAGGAAAATGCCCAGTCTTCTAATATAATATGACTTACTATTTTTAGGCACAATTTCAATTTTGAATCTTTAAAGGTAAAAGGTATATATAGTATTTTCTTTAGGGATGCACAATAATGATAAATTATCAGCCAATGATGGGGAAAGTATCTTATTATGTATTATTCTGATAATGGAATTATAGCCGATAAATAGAGCCAATAACAGACCAATGATACTAATCAAGGTTCAGTTCCATTTATTGTAGCAGAGCCTTTCCAGTGAGCCAACATGCACCACAGCAGCACCCTGACTCTGTTTGACCTGAGTGGAACAACCGTAATTTATCCCACTAAATCCTATACCTTGCATGTACCACCAATTAGTTTGTTAGCTAATAGTAGTCAATCTGGGCTTTTTGCCTCATTAATAAAATTGAGCTACGTGTTTCAAATGATAAGGCTGCGTTTGTTTCCATCCATCATCTATCTTTGCTCACTACTTTGTCACTTTAAAATCTGTAATTGAATTATGCTGTAACTGTAACCGAGTGCTTCAAACTCAGATGACAAATATGTGGTTGAACTTTGAACAACTACATTTCAAAAGAGAAAAGTAATTTTCTTTTGTTAGATCAGAAATCAGCTTTATCATATAACCTTTTTTTTTCTTGTGAAAAACTTCTTGTAACTGCTTGTGTGTCCAACTGTTTAGAAAATGGTTAGTATTACTTTGATTAGTGTGTCATAAATAATAAATAAGTTGCAAATATAAGTATATTCATAAGGATTCATTTCACTTATGAACTAAAGCTTGTATGCCGTTTATATCCAAGATGTTGTCCAGAAACTTTGTAGATTCTTCAATTGTTAGAACCAGAATGATTTATTACATTACATCCATGTGCGTGTAATTCTGCACATAATTTAACATTGTTTCACTCTGAATACAGAGGAATATTGTGTTTTAGCCTTTGCCAATTCCCAGCTATGCTCAGTTTTATATGTTTCCCAACTAAGAAGTGAATACATGCATAGATTAGATAAATCAGTCAGACAAGCTACAATTACGCAAATTTTGTGTGCTGTGGTATATCTTGGCTGATCATGCTGTCCTCTTATGAGAAGGTTTTTGTGTGCAGTAATTTGTCCGTGAAACAATTTGGCATCACTTAGATTTTGTTCATGGTTCAGGTTTTCTGGTATTTTGCCTCCAGTCTAATTGATGTTTCTATGTTGACTGTGTTCTTCGCTGCTAAAATGCAAATCAGTAGAAGTGGAATGGCAGGTAAGATAGGTTACAGCCCTCGACTTCCCCGCTTAACTCCTGTTGTGGGACATTAAACTTCATAAAGCAATACTCACGTTGGTTTTTGTGCCACCATGACATGACTGCACACGCTGCATTGAGAATCTGGTATTAATAAATGTTCTAGTTATCCCAGTATGGTATTTTGAAATCTCAATATGTAAAGTGTGGTAAAGGTGAAGCTGGCACATCCTAAGGTCAGTGGAAGTGAAGCTACTTTGGGCTCTACGTATTTTTCCTTCACTGATGTAGAGGTTGTTTGTAGGTTTTTGCTTGAAGAAGCAATGAATGGTGACCTTTCAACTAGATTTCCTGTTTTTTAAGGATGTGGCCACCTGGCTAAGAGCTCATCGCAATGTAAGCCAGAACTGTATAGATTTACGCCTTGCGTCAACATGTGTTTTTCCATATTCAAATAAGATATCTAGATATAGATCATATGATGATACCAGCTGTTAACACAGGAAGTCATACATGCAGGATAATGAAATCCATCCAATGATTGTCTCTGTATTAACAGACCTGCTAGATCGGACTCATTCTTGCATTTTTCTAAGATTTCTGCATCACTTTCATGTTGTCCTCGTGAATGTAACCTGTCAATTCTCGTGTCTCCCTCAAGCTTCACTCCCAGGACCAGTCAGTGAGCTGTTCACTACCAGCAGTAACAGTGGGGTCTGTCAGTTGCCCGGGAGGTCACGGAGGACGTGGAGCTGGATGTATGAGACGAATTCATGGGCGTGAAGGGCCATCTGGAGGATGGGACAGGCCACATCCTCAGCCTGGGGCTGGATCTGGACTACCTCCATGTGGAAGGTGCTGAGCGGCAGGGTGGCCTGAGCAGTGCATCAGGTGCTGGGAATATAGGGGTCCTACAGGTCAGAGCTGGTGCCCCAAATAACAGCAGCAACAGTATTGGTAGTAGTAACACTAGTTTTAGTACTCATTCAAGTTATAGTAGCAGTAGTAGTTGCAGTAACTTTTCTGAGGAGAGTGCTATCTCCGACAGTGATGATGAACGGCTTCATATTGGGTCTCAAAACCCACACCAAGATCAGCCACCTCACACACATCACCAAGGGCCCTCCTCAGTCTGTCAGACAGTCAGACTAGACCTCTCACAAAATAGATCCCCTGGAGAGCCCCCACAGCCAGAAACATCATCTCCTGCAGACCCTGTCACTGACTACCGCACCAAAGTGGAGTTTGCTCTCAAGCTGGGCTACTCCGAGGAGCTAGTGCTGCTGGTGCTGAGGAAACTGGGTCCAGACGCACTCATCAATGACATCCTTGGAGAGCTGGTCAAACTGGGAACCAAGACAGAGATGGAGCAGCAGGGAGGTTCAACTGTCTCACAGTTCACCTCCTCCTCTTTGTCATCCTCTTTGGCCTCGTCTTCCACCGCCTCCTCCTCTAACTCCTCTCTGGACTCCTGTCGGCTGCTGTGTCCGTCGCAGCTGCTGGAGGACAAAGAAAACCTTCGGCCTGTTGTGGTGGACGGAAGCAACGTAGCTATGAGGTAAGAAAGACAAGCTTTTGGAAACAACAGGTTTATGCTCGTTTGCCTTCTTCCTACATACACATACATGTTTTTGCTGATTTCAAATACTGTTAAATCAGAGTTCATAATAAAGGAGATTCTTAGGAGCTTGTAAACTGAGCTTGAATTCAGGGGCTGTACCATGCAGATCTTAGTCAGGGTCTCTTTGGCTTACCTGACTGTACGTGCAGTACTGGTGATCGTTTCACAATGTTGGTTACCAAGTGCCTCTCTAACCTGTTTTTATGAGCAAAATCAAGAAATTAGTACAAGCTAAAATAGTAACTAAATAATAACAGACCCAGGAGAGAAATTCCTGACTTGCGTGTCAAATATGTCAACGATATATTCACACAAGTGCAATAAAGTGTGAGAGGAAATGACTGTATCCATTTACCAAGCAGTCCTTTGGCTCATGCTTTAGTATTACTGCAATGTATTTGTTCATCATGCAGGTATCGTTCAAACTCAACTCGGAAGGTAGTGACAGGTTCAGTCGACAACAGGTTCAATGGTCTGAGCTTGCTCTTTGTTATTTCCACTTGCAGTGAATCTCTGCCTTCACGTGGTCTTATTGTCTTTTCGCTGGGTAACAGAAACATGATAGAAACATGTCCTTGTGTGTTTTGCTGTGTATTTACACTTCTTTGACCTCCTTGTATAGTCAAGGTTGTGTATATGGGCCATGTGAATCACATTTGTGGTTGTGAAGCAGACAAATCTCTTCATGATGCCTCGGCCCCTCAGAATGAACCTCTTCACCTTGCTGAGTACTGATTGCCTGAATCACTTAGACTAGCGCATTTCAGTTGAAGAAAAAGGCCAAGGAATATTAGAGTTCTCAACAACCTGATTATATATAAGGGATGTCTTTTGTTTTTTCCCAACGGGAAATGTTGGTTCGCACATTTTAGCCCCATCTCTGATCGTTACATCCCTGTTGACATCCCTCATTTTAAATTATGCAAATAAGTGATATTAGATTGGCAACATTAAGTAGAAATGGGTATTTCTGCAGTTCTGCAGTTAGCTAATATTACTTACTAGTCCAACAGTAAGAACCCCAGTTCATGAAGCTCTCACCAACGCCTTAAAGTCAATCCCAGATTTACTCAGTTTCGTATGTCCATAGAGCCTGCTGAGCCTGGTTACATTGCCGGCTGCCCAACTCCAGTTCTGGGACCATCTGAAAATCTCCTTTTCCTGGTGGTCCAAAATGCAGAAGGAAAACATTTTAAAACAAATAGTCGTAGTTGTATGTGCCAAGTTACATAGTGCACAAACAGCCGTACGGGGTGCAGAGTGGAAATGACAGAGACATTAATTTAGAGATTTTAAATGTGTTTAAATCTTTAGAGTTGTAGAAAAGTTATACAATGTTGCTTAAAATTTTGGTGGTGGGGCATCTGTTTTATTTGCATCACTGATTCTGCTTTAACATCGTCCCTTTGCTCTTGCAGTCATGGAAATAAGGAAGTGTTTTCCTGTCAAGGCATCCAGCTGGCTGTTGATTGGTTCTTGGAGCGAGGTCACCGTGACATCACTGTTTTTGTCCCTGCCTGGAGAAAGGAACAGTCACGACCTGATGCTCTCATCACAGGTAACAGCTTTCAGTGATTATTTAAAGTCACGATGAAATGACACTGTTAACCACCAGTGCATTCCTAAATAATCTTGTCCTTTTTTGTGTTTAACTGTATCACTTCTCTTTCTTCAGACCAAGAGATCCTACGGCGGCTAGAGAAAGAGAAGATCCTGGTCTTTACTCCATCTCGCCGTGTGCAAGGGCGCCGTGTGGTTTGCTATGATGACCGCTTCATCGTCAAACTGGCCTATGAGTCGGACGGCATCATTGTTTCCAATGACAACTACCGTGACCTAGCCAATGAGAAGCCAGAGTGGAAGAAATTCATTGATGAGCGTCTGCTGATGTACTCCTTTGTAAACGACAAGTAAGCAACTCAAACTCAAATTCTAGGAAGGAAAGAAATGAGAAAAATAAGTTGCATTTTCCCTGCCAGATTTCACTAAAGGGAAATTATAAAAAAAAAAACATTGGTAAAAAAATTGCGGCACCACTTTTGTTAGATATAGGAAAATGCATGCAATAATAGGCCAAAGAAGACGATTGGCTGCTATACATTAAAACAAAAAGCTTTAACTTCTGTCCAAGGAAAGACGCTTTTGTTTGACATCTGTGTACACCCCTCAAGAACACTCTAATATTTGCATAGTGCATTTTTGCAGGGAAATCATCTGACTCCTATATCCTATAATATTGATCTTAGAATTTAAATACACAGTAAAAACAGTGCGAAGAAGGATCTTGTGTGATCCAAATGTAAGTGTTTATATTCCTCACTGCCAAACATTCAGTCTTTATGGATGCTATCAGAGTTACTGAATTACTTCACTCTTCAGTGAAGCCAAATGAAAAGAGAAAAATTCAAGTTGTCTATTTTTATTTGTTATTTTTTTGGTACATTTTTTTTTTGTTTGTTTTATTAAAATCTATTAATTGTGTATTTAGGTTTATGCCACCAGATGACCCACTGGGACGCCATGGACCCAGTCTGGAAAACTTCTTGAGGAAGAGGCCCATTATTCCTGAACACAGGAAACAGCCATGTCCTTATGGGAAGAAGTGCACATACGGACACAAGTGCAAATTTTACCACCCTGAAAGGGGAAGCCAGCCCCAGCGTGCCGTAGCTGATGAGCTCCGTGCCAGTGCCAAAATTTCATCAGTAGCATCCAGAGGCCTGCTGGAAGATGCCCTGATGGTGAAGAGCCAAAGTTCTGGTCAACCAGGAGGAATGCCTGAGGCAGAGCAAAGTCGGGGCACTCCAAAGAAACAGCCAAACGTCAGCCCTCGGAACACCTTCAATGACCTCCTGGAGGACAGGCTTCGGGTCCAGTCCAAAGTGGAGGGACGAAGGGGAAGTAACAGCAGCAGCAGCAGTAGCTCTAGCAGTAGTTTTCTAGGGCATCCTACTCTAGGGGGACTCCCTTTATCAGGAAGCCTGGACCGATGGGAGCACCCTGGGGGAAGTGGTGAAGGAAGCTCCAGGGTTGCTGGGGCCTCAGGACCAAGCCTGGCTGAAACTTACCACAGATGCGAGTCTCCTGATCTGGGCTACAGCTCAATGATAAAGACCTATTCTACCCTTAGTCTGGTAGTACCACAGAGTCCTGAATGCTTCTTCCCAGCTGATCTGCGAGCTGGATCACTGCTGTCAGACTGTAGCAGTGAAGGCAGTGTCAGCTCAGACTCTTTCTCTCCTGACCCCTTGTTAGACGATGGCCCCAAGTGCCATCATCACCACCACCATCCTCACCACCATCATCACTGCTCTAGCCAGTACCCTCCTCATCCTGTAAGCCGTGTCCCTCCTGGTCTGGGCCAACATACTCCCCACGGCTATCCTGTTTCTCAAGCACTGCGGAGACCACATGGTTTTGGCCTGGAAGACCCTCCATCTTCTGTTACCTCTCATGCATCTCCACGTCCCTTCAAGCCCGCTTCAGCCTACATACAACCCCACCCTCAGCATCCCTTGCTGAGCAGTTACCCAGTGGAATTCCAAACTCGCCCACCACGTCCACCCCAAACATCCACTGCTCATTCCCACTCTCAGAGCTCCCCTCTGGTGATGGGCTCCCTTTGGCAGGAAGGAGGGCTCCAGGACTCCCAAATGTACAAAGGGTCACCTCTTCATTCCAGAAGAAACCACACTGGGCTAAACCCACAACCACAGCATCAGATGAACTGGGATCCCCATCCCCAGCAGTCTCCTAAGCCTTGCTATGATCTATTCACTTTCCATAGCCTTCCAGAAATCCATGAAAAGCCTTGGCACTCTCCTTGGGACAGACAAGCCCTTTCATCACCCCGTGGCCTTTCAGCATCAAGTGTTCCACCACTCCCACAGCTGTCCCTTCCCTCCATCACTACCCACAAAAGCCACCTGCCGTCAGTGCCCCAGCACCAAGAGCCACCTGCCTTGGGTCATTACCAGGACCTTAGGGAGAGGGTGTTTGTTAACTTGTGCCGCATCTTCCCTCCAGATTTGGTGAGGATGGTGATGACCAGGAACCCTCATGTGATGGATGCTCAGGAGCTTGCAGCTGCGATATTAATGGAGAAATCACAGCACGGTTCTTGAATTAAGCCAGACGTTACAGCTTCATCTTAACTGGTCGTGCTGCTGCAGGTTTATTCCTTGCAATCATCTTAACTATTAAAGTCAGGTTGGACATAACCAAACCAAAAGCACAAGCTCCTTAAGCTGTTAATGAAGTGCTTACGGTAATTGCAGGGAAGTTGTCTCATTAATTTTAATGGTATTTTTGTAAAGGGAAATCCTCAAATTGCCATATGTTTTTATAAATATGCCTGCCATTTCAGCACTTAACATCAGGAGGTTGGGGTTTATTGTGCATGTTTGAGCAATTGGTTATGAGTAAAGACACTGGTGTGCTTAGGGAGGCTTTTAATGTGTTTCAAGGGTAACAGTGTTGTTAATTTTAAATTAATTTATTTGTTACATTTTAAGTTATTTACATATTTTAAAGTTATTCTGTTTGGCACTTTTTTTGTTATTGTTGTGTTTCCTCCTTCCATCCTTCCATCTTTTTTTTTGGCAATCATATCAGAGTATAAGTGTAGCTCAAATTCATACTTTCTGCATTCCTACTGTATTCAAAGCTCAAATTAGCTCAGCAAACAGATCTTTGTGTACTCACAGGTGGTAGATCAGATGCTGTGGTGAGGTTTTATGGATTTCCCCTCAAAGGGAAGTGAAACTCAGTTGGCACCCACAAAAGAAGATAGCAAAAACTCCATTAGAAAACCCCGTGCTGTTTAGAGTTTATTTCCTCTGACAGGATAGCCCTGTCAGCTGACTTCACAGTTCTTCAGCTTTCAGTACTGAATTTTAAAACACACCATCTGTATTTTTTACACCTTTAAAACATATCAAAAGTCTAAATCATATGAAGGTGACTTTTGGTCACCAGGTGGAATGAGGAATTTTGGTATTATTTTAATTTTTTATTTAAAATGTGTGTTAATTTATTACCTTTTTATGTGTGTGAATGTCTGTGGTGCATGAGGCACAGGGTCTCCTTTGTCAGTGGTGACACCACTAGGAGTGTTTAGGCACCTCAAACAGGGTATAACTCTTCTGTACCCTTCTGTTAAATACAGAGAGATCCACACCTGGGCAGTAAAATACAGGAACGGACTGGCAGTGATGACAGAGATAGTTTTTAGTTCTACAAACATTTCTTAGAGGCACTAATAATCTCATTGGTTAAATTAAAACTCAGTGGTTTAGTAAAGAAATTAAATTAAAAGCTAAAAGTACAATAAAATTAAAATATATAAGTTGTAATAACCTAATTTATTCATGACTGTCACTGTCTTGACTTAAGTACATTCCTTAGACAGTAATAAGTGAATATGACTACTTTAAACTTGACTAGATTAAGTTTTTTGTCAGCTGTAAAGCATTTTGAACTGCATTTATTGTATGAAATAATAATATGCTTATTATTTATTTTTATCTCCACCCGTGGGATTATTTTAATATCTGAGGAACTGTTTGTGAAGCTAAAACTCTTGCCTGGTTAGCACAATATCTAGTTGCCAGATGACAGCTCTCTTTGTTGATACAAATTGTATCCTATAAACCTTTTAAACAAGATCATTGTTTTATGAGAAAATATGTAAACAAAAAAATATTTCGAGTTGAATATTTTGAGTATTTGTGGCAAACTTTGCCACCTTTGATACTTACACCTTTATTTATATGAGGGGGGCTTTTTAATTGCCTTTTTTTTCCAAGTGCAGCAAATAGAAAGTCTCAAATGCACTTTTGGAAACAGTTATTGTAATTGTTTATATTGTCAGTGAACTGAAAGCATGGTACTGTGTAGCCCAAAAATATGAAACCTTGACCCTTGAGTAGAGGTTGAGTAAGCCCAGCCATGGTGAAAAGCACAAATTGAAAGTCACCGTGGTCAAAATAACAATGTGGTTAAAAGTCATTCATTAGTAATGACAAGTATTAACTATATGTGTTATGCTACACTCATAGAGCAGACATGGACTGTTAATGTGAGTGCAGTAAAAGGTTTTGATGAGCTTGGCTCAAAGCAAAACAAATTTTTCAAATTTGTGCCCCAGGCTTGAAATCTTTTATGATGCCTTTTCCATGAATCCAAAACCACAACATTTCTTTATTCATCTTAAAGTGATCTTTCTTGAAAAGCTTTCTTGTCACGGGCTGTAATATAATCTTGTCTCAGGAACAAGTCCTCAGTAAATCCTGCCAGACCCATCAGACGGCTAAAAAGTCTGTCACTTGGCTTACTTTTCTTTGACAGTCTCATGGCGCTGTTGTGGTGATGTAAGTCAGTCATAACTGAGGTGCTCTCACCCTGTTGGTTCAACTGGCACTGTGTGCTAGCGTTTGCTACAGGGTGGAGACACTACAACAGAATTAAACAAACCTCTAAATGTGTTAACATTCCTGTGGATAGTAAAAATCCTATTTAGTATATGAGGGCAAAAAATATTTTTCTATTATCATCAACTTGTTAAAGAGCTATTTTTCTAATTGTACATGTTTATCCACAAGAAGAGATTGTAGTCAATGTCAGTGTTGCTGAATATGGGGATGTCCACATTGCTAACTGTGCTAATGAGATGATGTGTTTAGATATCTCCACAAATGTTACTTGACAGTGTTCAGACTGGATATGAACTAGCAGATTTCCACCTCGCTTTATTCACGTGAATTTGACTGTTTTTGTAGTCCAGGCGTTTTCTCAATGAACAGCAAATGTTAGCTGTAGCACACATCAGGCATGTGCGTGCTGCGTAAGTGTGTGACAGCTCAGATGGCCAACACTTGGCATGACGCTAGCTGCACGTTAGTCCCAACCCAATACTCAGAAATCTGTTTTTTGGTTGAGGCTGCAACTTCACCAGTCAGAGTTCACCAATATTGAACTGTACGTGACGTTGAGATGTTTATTTGCTCCTTTGATTGCATAGAATGGAAATGAACAGGAGGCAAAAAAAATTGCCAGTGTTGATTTCAAATTGACCTCTTGTTTTGTGTGGAGTTTAATTTTGGTGAGCTTTGACTGGTGAAGTAGACATTTCAGCATTCACTTATGTGTGACTGTAGCCAAATGGAATTTAGCAAAATTCGTTTTGTCACTGCTGCTGTGTAAAAACTGAAAAACTGCCTGCTGGCTGCTGGCCTATGAATTTCTTAAGAAATGTTTAAAACTTCAGCTAAGCAGCACTTCATGTACCTGTAATGTCAAAGCAAGATATCAGCTTTTGGTAAGGGCAATCGCACGCTGCCAGCTGTCCCACTGTGCCTTGACAAGCTTAAGTCTCAGAGAAACTGCATTGGGGTGATATTCTCATGTTGCACCGCCATCAGTGGGTATTCCACAGTGAACTTAGTCCTGTTGTCATTTAGTTTCTGTAGTTCGCGCCACCTTAAATTTGCTTCATGTTCAGTCTGAACACACCTTTCAGAATATATGTGCGGATTTTGTCTCGACAGATAAAATTCGGATTTTGTTTGTTTCTTATTTGACTAAAATGGCCTCAAATGCAGTTATATTATTCAATGGGAAAGAAATATAAAATATCAACAATGTCTCCCATCACAGTTCATTCCCATCTTTATTTCTAATGTGCTTTAATACAGCTTCATTTGAGTGCCACCTCTTCAGGGATCAAAGCCAAGTAAAATGGTGTTTGTTGCTTTCCAATGGCTCCCCTTGCTCAGGTCAATGGTGGTTATATTAAACCAAAATAAAAAGAAGGTATTATAAAGTATTTGACCGTTACTGCTGTTTCACTGTGTCCTGAGGCGCACACGAAGAGTTCCATTCCAAAAGATGGCCCAGAGCTGCCCGGGCAAATTATGTTTCAAAAATACCTACTTAAAGCATGATGTGTAACACTAACAAATGGTATTGCTTTAATTTGAAATAGTTCTATATACAGGATGTGTTCAGCCCAAATACATGATCGATTTTTAGAAAAACAAAAACAAAAAAAACAAATAAAAACAAACTTTTGCTTTTATCTTCATGTCATTATTTGTGTTTCATGCAGTCTTTTTTTCTTGTTTATTTTATGACACATGTTTTTTTGGAGTGGCTCTCTTCAGACGTTCATGCTACAGGGCCGTGAAACTGAACTGAGCTTTAGGCAATAAAACCCAAAACGAAAGCCTGAGAAACAAACCTGTCTTACGTTTCAGAGTCTGGGGAAACTGTGGCCAAATGTTGACTGTTCTTTGTGTGTGATGTAAAAGCGAGCAATAAAAGCCCTACTCAAGCTTTCATGTGTTGTTGTGAGGTTTCTTATTGGCTCTTGAATGGAGCAAGGGAGATCCAGCCCGAGACAGTACGTACTATATATTTTGGGTTGAGACATCAGCTTGACGTCATTGAAATTACAAACATTTTGCTGCAGCATGTTTTAAAAAGTTACAGATAAAAGAATACAAAAGTACCTCTATCTTATCAACTGTAATAAACTAATGACACAGCAACTTTTCAACTTACAGTATATTTGTGAAATTTAGCTTTTCCCATGTGAAAATGTATTTATTTGGTCAAAAATCTTTTTTTTACTAAATGTTTTTGGGTTTTTTTGTATTTAATAAATAAATAATATTTCTTTATACTAAACCACAATAGACCTTCATTTTGACATGACAATAGTAGCTTCAACACAGGTGTTACCAATGATTCTAATTAAGGTTCTGTCCTCTGTGCTTCTTAATCAGTATCATTGGAAACACCTGCGTTGAAGCTACTATTGGATGTCAAAATGGCTGCTGTGAAAAAGGTCTATTGTCTGCATTAAAATCTGCATAACCAGATGAAGCTCTGTGGATAAATACGTTTAAACAAAACATTTATTTTATAAAACAAATGTTTGCTTTTTGACAAATAAATCTGTACTGACATTAATAATCAATGAATTCGTTTTTTCTTTTTGTTTTTTAAGGATGGATGATCAACACCACTGTGTGCCACATTCAGACGCGTATCTGACACGGCATCCTCTGTAAATAAACAAGCTCTACTGCGTCTAACCTCAGTCAGGACTCTTAAGATCATACCGTAGTTGCATAGTTGGAAATATAAATTCATTCTTTATTGTGGGGCAAAATATATATTTGAACAAATGTCTCAATAGATGGAGAATGCCAGCACAGTAAGAATGTAAAAGAAGCAAATTTTGTTTGCATATGTGTCGCTCACAACTCTCAAAGTGAGCATCTGCAAACTGACAGCCATTCAAAGGAGACAATAGCTGATGCAACATCAACAGATCAATGACACTGACAGCACAACTGAACAGATTAACTTTCCCAACACAAAAAGACAAAAAGTAATACTAGATAGGAAGGAAATGAGACAAATAAGGCGTTTTTTTTTTAAACAAATTATTTAAATTGTTCAACTGATGACAGAAGAAGTGAAAGTAAGGTACAGATATTAAAGCTTTACGGACAAGCGTGCTGGCAACGTCAACGAGCTACAAATGGCCATTTTATTTTGTTGCGTAAAAGCACGATATCGGCCAATTCTGTCCAGTCATTTTGTCATTTTGTCTGACGGCCCTGTTGTTTAATTATTATACATGCAAGCATTAAAACTGTCAGTGTTGGAGAAGGGAGAGGTCCATGTTTGACGGGATATGCTGCTTGCTCTTTTTCTGACAGATTAAAAGACGTGTGCTTTGTTGGGGTGGTGGGAGGGGGCGGAGCTCTAAAAAGCAGGTAGCAGTGTGATTGGCCAAACGCTGCTAGGCAGAGCTTTGGCGAGGCTGAAGCTACAAAGCCCGTTAGCCGTTTTTTCTCCTGGGGTAGAAAAAAAGCAGGAGTTCCTGGGGTGGCAGCAGGTTTTTGGGCTTTACAAGGAAAGTGAGGCGTTGACATGGCAACGAGACTATCTGTCTCTCTTCATCGTTGTGTCCACCCTTCATCCCGGCTCACATGGACTCAAACTCATCAATACGCTGCTTGGTGTTGCCCTGGCGGATCTGACGCAGGGTTTTGTACTTGTCTCTGCCCGCCCTGACGTTCTCGGCGTGCAACATGTCGTTCTGGGTTTTCTTGGTATCATCACGGGCCTCGGCCAACTCTGAACTCAGGGCCTGGACAGAGAACCGACACAGAGAGGGACGATGAGAGACAACAAAACATTAGATCACAGTTTATGACTGAGACTCAACTGGACCAAGATGAGATTGAAAAAAAAAGTTTAACCATTAACCATTGCTCTCATCAGGCCATGTTCTCATTTAGGTATCACAGTAGATTTAAGTATATTTTCTAACAGTTTCACTTGTGTAACAAAGTAAAGAAATATATTTTATAGCACCTGTATGTACAGCTAATGTAATATTGTGTCACAGTACCAAGTAGCATCATTTCTACTGATGGGATCAGTAAAAACCAAATGGCTGCCGACACATTCTCGGTTCTGCTCTAGGTAAAGAAAATGAAACCTTGCCACCGCGGCTAAGTGCTTGGTCATGGTGGGAATTGCGGGAATACACCTGCTCTACACTACTAAGTGTCATGAGATAACTTCTCTTATGACTTGGTGCGATATAAATAAAACTGAATTGAATGAAAAAGGGGTCAGTTTTGTCCGAGATATGTCTCATGTTGAACATTTGGATTTCTAGTAAATCTTTACATTAAAGTCATGACTTGCAACAGGTCTTTAACTTTTGTCAAAATCGGATTAGCCTTGTGGATGTATGGAACAGAATAACAGACGCTCCCTTCCTGAGGTTGTGCAGTGTGGTTATTCAGTGTTAAAACTGATAGTGATAGATAGCCCATTCCATAGCACACTGAGTGGATTCACACTATCACTGTTATTGTTTGCAACTAGAAAAACAAGTTTCATTTCTGTGCATGAAATCAAAGAAACTAAAGCTGCCCACATTCCTATTTCCATCAGCTTCATAGGCAAATCAGTTTAGTACAGTATCTTCAAAAGAATCCAGCCATGTCACAGAGTTTTATTAGACGTATGCGAATGCAGCTGAATTATGAATAAACGGAGCCACGTTTGATTTTTTTTTTCTATGATTGCATGTTTTGAGGAATCTTAAAAGTTGCATCACTGAAGTCAGACACCGTGTGGTACAGCACGTCTTCCCTTTACTGACTGAAAATAATGAAGTTGTTGTTTCCATTTTTGCAAAATTATCTGTGATGCCTTTCCATCTATATTTGGACCAAAAATCTTTGTTTTATTCATGAACACATGGAATACTCTTTAGTAATAGCAAGTAATGTGCCTGAATTTACTTACTGCAATTTTATGATACTCAAAAAGTTTTTATCAACAAGTTATGTCGGGGCACTAGATTAATATTAACACATGGTGTATAAAAGTTTGCATCCGTTGTTTCTCTGTGTAACATAAATAGTTTTGGAGCCCTTTTTTATTTCTGTTTTTTGTCATGAGCATGGCCTGTAATCACTTTTTTGAGACTTGTAATTAGTCCCAAGAGAATTATGCACTGCTGCTCGACCTGTAACTGTTTCTTGACACGATCGTTCTTCTGCGCCTCAGTGATGCGTTCCTCTTCACTGCGGTGGCTGGTCACGCCCTCGCTGAGCAGCTCTGCGCTTGCCTCGGCATTCGTTTCGTCCTGCTCATCGTGTTCTGGCGCCGGCGGGGCCATCATGGCCGTTTTCAGCTCCTCCCTGGTTTTCTCCAGGTCGTCTTGTGCTGACAGAGCCTGTAAAGAACACACAGGCATGCTTATCGAGGGAAACAGTTTTATAGTTTTAGTTGTGTGATCCAGGACCAAACTGGGTCACAGCTTTTTAACCTCTTTTACAAAAGAATATAATTACATGAAGCATTTTTTTTTTATTGGAAATAGTTACTAAGTGAAAAGACAGGCTGTCTGTGTACTATATTTACCTCGAAACCTGCTTCCTCTGTACAGAAACAGACAAAACTGAACTGTATAACCAGAATGGAACTACTGGAATTACAGCAATTTTAATATTACACTACACTAAAATAATACATTAAAGAACTCTCTGAGGAAATGTGTTGTCCCTTTATGTCATTTTTAGTCAGTCTCCACTAAGATTGCGATTCTGATTGAGATAGTTTTTCTGGTTTGACTCACATGGCTTTGTTTGACATGCATGCCTAGCTGCATCTTTTAATATTTTAAATAAATGTAAATCTTTTACAGAAAAGCCGATCATCACATCTTGTGCACAGAATAACTTTAATAAACCAGGAAACACTGTGAAAGAACCAAGTTTAAATTGTTGAGATTGTTATTTTACCATCTAACTCATCTTCCCCTTTATACTGTAGGAGCATAAAGAGGAATTAATCAAACTAATAGCAGCTTCTTTAAACTGTAACAAGTATATAAAAATACATATGATTTATGAATTTATGATTTATCTTTCATTTATTGTTGCTTTGCTAAGAGTCATTCAGGATGAATATTAAAAATGAGCATCAGATCAACATGAAAATGATATATTGATTGGCTGATTATTTATGTGATGTGTGAACTTTTCTTTCGACTGCTGTGAGTTCTTCTAAAATGAATTGTTCTGTATTATGAGTGGTGCTGATGTGGGTCAGGCTTCTTTGTGTGTTAGTGTTACAGTAATGAAGGAGCATTCTTCCACATACAAGGTTATTACAGTTTGTTTGGGTGTTGCTGTGTTTCCCTTTCTATATGACTTTTCTTTTGGTCTGTGTCATCACCACTTCTATACACACAGGTGAGAGAAAACACACCAAACACACACACACACACACACACACACACACACACACACACACACACACACACACACACACACACACTTAGTGAACTGAGATGGTTACACACACAACCCACACACACACACGTATATATAGAGGGGTTACGTTACTTTGTGTTGCCATTCCGTTGCCTCATCTTCCTTTTTCCTCTTGGCCTCCTCAAGCAGAGCGATTTTGGCGGTGAACTCTGCTAACTCAGCAGCCTGTTGAAAATAAAAGTCAGTGTGGCCTTGAGTAACTTTTTATATTTGATAAACTGGTAGTTTAGCTTGCACTGGTTTATTACATGAATGTGTGTAATTTTAAAAATAAATATAAAAGCAGAGTGTCAAAAGTGTTTTGAAGGTATAAAATAAAAATGTTAAATGAGAAGTAGAATAAAAGGAAATAAAAAGACGGTTATACCTGATTCTTAGAATTGAATTTAGTCACCTATTGGTGATTAAAGAAACAATCATTGCTTTAACACACATAGCTTTTAGCACTAAAGTGAAGCAGTAAATGGATGGAGACAGAGGCGGGAACAGTGTCTGTGATCTGTGGCTGACGTGTGACTGCACGTACCAGTTGCTCCTGGTTCTTCATCTGGTCTGCAGCCTGCTGAGCGAGCGCTGCCTTGGCCTCCTCGGCCGCCTGCCTCTCCCTCTCCAGCCGCTCTGCCTCCTCCTTTGCCCGCTTCCTCTCCTGCTCCAACTCCAGTGCCCTGCGAGTCTGCTCCTCCAGCTCTGCACACACACACACACAAACACACACACGGAAATAAATGAGCTGCAGACCCTCTGTGTGATCAGTGAGGGCAGAGAGCTCGAGCCAAAGTAAGTTTTGACAAATGCGCCTGTGTGTACACACAAAATTGGATTTATATGTTTCATTATGTGCTTCAGAACCAGTTTTGACCATGAATATGAACAAATTCATTGTCCTGGGCGGGTGTAATCACAGGTAAATGATACTAATTAAAGTTCCAGTGAGTCACGGTCCACTTTTTTTTGGTGAGGTTCTGTTAAAACTTTTTTCTGTTTGACATTTAAATTATATCATCGGCTCATGAACATCTGTGTGTGGGGTAACTGGACTTGGTTGTAGATCCATGAAGGCGTTTCAGTTCTCATCCAAGAGGCTTCTTCAGTTTTGACGGACTGTTGGGGAAACCCGGTATTTAGCCTTGGTGGGATTGTTAATCAGGCCGTTATTTCCACTTGATTTGTTTGTCTTCCTTGTTGTCGAACCATCTTGTGACACGTCTTGTAATGAACCAACTAAAAGGTGAAACATCTTCAAGACTCTCCAACCAAGTCCAGTTGTACCAGATTTAACCCATCTCAAAGAAAGATAACCTGGACAACTTTAGACATCTATGTTATTTTTGAGATAAAGAAAATGATGAAATATAGTTTTTTTTTTTTTTTTAATGTTTCAGATACTTCCAGGAACTTCTTGTTGCCACAAATGCCTCCACATTAAAGTTGTCAATGCCAGAATTTTAAACTTTGATACACTGACAGTATTAAAAAAGCGATTCGTCCTTCAATATCACAGCAAAAAGAAAAAGTATCCTAGGCACACAAAAAAGGATTATGTGTTTTCAAAAATGAACAAGCTGCACACAGTGTTGCTACAGAAAAGGCCACTGAACACACAATGAGGAGCAGTTTCATTGTTTCATCTGTGCAGTCTTATTTTGAAAATGTAATTTATATGGCACAGAATCATAACAGACGTTATCACATCACTTTGCACATAGAGCAGGTCTAGACTATACTCTTAATTTTATTTCCACCACCACCACCAAACCCAGCCCATGGCGGGCGGCCAACTGCTTTAGTATTGACATTTTCGTCAACCTTACATCGCATCATGTTTCTGTCATTACCCATGGAGCCACAGTATTTTTTAGTTAAAGACATTTGCTTTCTGCATCTGATGAATTCCTACATTTTGCTACAATTATTTTTAACTGAATTGACTAAAAAACTGTTGTGGTAAAACAAAAAGATGTGAACATTCTGTCTTATTTTGAAAAAAACCCCGCATGTGGAGTTCATATCTTTCTTTAAAATCTCTCTGTGCTATGTTTTATGACCTGTTTTTGTAACTGCACGACTCATTGCAGTAAAAATGCGCAGCCTGGTACTGCTTTGAAGCTGCTTGTCCCAGTCTGTGTTGGAGCCTCCACTTCATGGAAAAGAGACGAAGAGAAAAGAGCGATAGTATGTTTAGGTTCACGTAAAGAGGACATTTTGGGGATTTGTGTGTTTTACATGCCTGACCTTTAAGTAACATCAGGTAAGGTTCTGTTGTTAATTATCTTTTAAAAACCCGGTAAAGTAGTTGCAGTCTGCGAAAAAACACAGAGCTGTTTACACAGACTAAACAGACCTTTCAACTTTAGGAAATGTTTGAAATGCTAATAAGAGGTTATAACTGTTCACAGGTGTTATTCAGGTTTCTAAATAGTGTTTTTAGCATTTTGACTTTTTTGTGTTGCTCATGAAGTATTCAAAAACTTTAGAGAAAATAATCCAGCATAAAACATAAATCAATACGAACACTTTGAAAAACAAGAGCTAGGTATGATTTGAATTTTTTATGTTAATGCAAGAATTCTTTTTTTGATACTTTTGACAAAAGAAATTGTCAGATGCTTCATTTTGCCTAATCACAATCAGCTGTGTGAGAACTTTGCCATAATGAGAATCGAACTAGAAACACTTGTTTAAAAGCTTTAAAAAAAAAACAAAAAAAAAAACACTCCCTCTCGAGGTCTAAGGCTGAATTTGGTCCTCACAAAGATGGAGGTACAGGAGCACATACTGTGCTGACTTGATGTCGGTGCGGTCGTACCTTTCTGAGCTCTGTGCGTCTGCTCTTCGATCTGCCTCAGCCTCTCGATCAGCTCGTCCTTCTCTCGCTCTATCCGCTCCTTCTCCTTCTCCGCATGCTCGCGCTTCTTCTTCTCGTTCTCGAGCTGTGCTCTGTGGAAACAACACACAGCAAACCACTGATTTATCTGTTGATCATTTAAAGTTATAGATCATAAACTTAGCCTACAAGAAAATTCATAGAATGTTCACATTGAACCTGGTCTTATCGAGACTTTTATCCCGATGACGTGTTAGCCGTCTTCTTGTCATGTAAACGTGTCACCTGTTTTCCTGCTTTACCTGGTCTCTTACAGTTTGTTGCATTTAAACAACTTCAAAATAGGGAAACAATATGTTGTATTATTTTTTTGCAAAACGTTTTTGGATATGCAGTTGCTCCAACATGTCTGGGCAAACGTATTTATGAGGCAAAACAAACAAAAAGAAATGGCTGGGGACAAGTGAGACATTCGATGCCTTCAAATGAAACAGAACACGCACACCCGACCCGCCATTATACAAACACAATCAACACAAAGAGAAATGATTGCAGTCTGCAAATGAATGACACTGACAAACAAACACTGCAGCCTTATCTCTCACACTAATCATAGATGTATTAGAATTGTCATAGTATTCTGCTTGGTACGGGTGTAATGATTGCTGTGTTATTGTATTTGTACAGCACAATATATTATTTATTTTAAAAAGTTTTACACATTAATAAAAAGAGTAAAAATGTTTGTTTTCTAGTGAAACGGCAGCAACACACATTTTATCAATGCAACGCTGCCCCCTACTGCTCACAAAGTTTATCGACGTACTTCCACGTCACATATCTGCTAATATTTCTTCAATTCAAAACACAAAGTAGTGCACGCAGTGTGTGTACAGGGTTAGAAACACCGGTGGGAGCTGACCTATGACACTATTTAAGGAGCAGAAAGCACTACACACATGAAGTGATTTAATTAGTCGGCAAATGAAAGTCCAATCATTTATGTGAGTTTCAGTCACATATCCATCAGCTCTAACTACTACTAACTACTTTAACTACTGCAGGGTTGGGGGATCAGAGATGACATTGGGTGAGGGCCCTGGATGAATCACCAGCCGATCACAGGACTGCAACAAAATTATTCGTTTGCTAACCTCTTTTTAACGGCTAGCTCAAGTGGAATGACAGCTACATGCTCCCACACCTCACACAAAGTGAAATCCACTGGGGTGACTGATTTTTAAATGAAGGACGTTTGACTGATGATTTCAATTCATGAAACAAATAAAAAGTAAGGAATCAACTACAGGCAAAAAAATCAGCAGAAAAGAAGGCAACTTTTTGAAGTGTTGCAGTGTCAGCATTCTAACTATTATGATATGTGTGTATGCTTTCATTTCAATAAACAGGTGAGCCATCATTTCCACCTGGAATAAATGACAGATGGTGCTTCCAGACCAACTTATAGCGCTGACAAAGGAGAAGCAGCGAGTACTGTACCTCTCCATCTGTTTGTGGTGCTTCTCCTCTCTGGCCTGAGCCTTCATCTGCTGCACCTCGATGGTGTCGGGCTTCCTCCTCCTCATGTACAGCTCATGGTTGCCCATACATAACGCCAGGATACGCTTGTTGATCCGCAACCGAGGGGCGTAGAACACAAAGTCCTGGAGGAAACACAAACGATAGACGTGTTAGCGTAAAAAAACACATTAAAAAATATATATCCTCAATCACACAACACGCTTGCACTTACTGGAGCTTTCTTGTCAATGGGCTTGATGACAAACTTCTTGTCACTGAAGGAAATGTTTCTGATCTCACTCCAGGGAAAGCCGATCTTTGGTGACAACCTGAGACGAGATTAAAAAATGGATGAATTACTGACTTTATGTGTATGAGCACATGTGCATGCTTTCAAAGTATCAAAAATAAAAAAGGACTTTGAAATGTCGGGTGTGTTCAGGTTGTTCATCAACTGATGCTGTGCTGTTTAACACCAAAAGAGGGCACTGTTGTCTAACAATGCTATCTAAGGTCGTTAATGAGGTGAGAAAGCAGACAGTTCAGATTGTTTTAACACATTTTTTTTATATATATTTTATATTTATCAGGAAAGTGCAGCATCTGACGGGTGTGTGTGACGTACATTTAAAGATAAAGGAAACATATTTCATCTTTCATGGCTGTAATTTCAAAACCGTATTTACAGATTCAGACATGTAACCACATTCATATAAGATTTATTTCTCCAAATAAATATAATATTGCAGTGACTGAAGTAAAAAAAAAAAAAAGTGAGTCAACTGTAGCAGGGAATCTTCCTAAAATAACATATGTGAGTGGGTGTTGTTGTCATTGACAGTAACTTCTCTTGTGGTTTCACTTTCTTCCTCTTTATTTTCAGTTTTCTGTTTCAATGAGGTGCTGATCACATCAGCTACAACAGCAGTTTCCAACTGTCAGAAAAAACTGAATTTTGGGAAACTGAACAGAGTTTTTCTTACTTTTAATCATCTGGTGACCCCTCACCTTTATCTTGTGACCCACAGGTTAGAAATCACTGAACTAGAGCGACCAGATCAAATATGGTGAGATCAGATATGAAACCACCATGAATGAATCTAAGTTGCCTGTAGCTAGTAGTATGTAGTATGTAGCTATCGTGTGTCTGTGTGTGTCTGTGTGTTGGTTACTTGTCTTCATGCTCATAGATGTTGAGTCCTAGGGCGTCGACCCCCAGCCACAGCTCTGTGCCCTTCTTGTTTTTAATTTCAAAGTAGTTGACACCGTACATCTCCAGGTCCTGAGCTATCTTCAGGTACTCCATCATCGCATCCTCCCTGTACACACACACACACATACGGGTACGAACAACATTAAACACAAGGGATGAGCAAGTACAGCATTATCTGTATCTGTATCTGTATCTGTTAACCATATGAATGATCTGTATCTGTACTCGGAGTGGGTGTGGCCTAACCAGGAAGTGGGCAGAATTTAACCCGGAAGTGGGTTGGGTTGTCTTCAAATGGGCGGGGCTTTAACCGGTATGTCATTTTAAGCATGCAATTGATATGGGTTGATTAGAAATTGTTATATTTATTGTTGATTAGAAAACTATTTACAGGACAGCATCAGCATTGAGCTTCAGATCAATGGTTTTGATCACGATAGCAAACAAACTATTTACAGAACAAGTTTTGCAACAATGAATACAACACATGCAGTTGCAATTATGAAGTAAAATGTAATGAACAAGAGTTTTCATACTCAACTTTCTTTTTTTAACTTTTAATTTTTTTTATGATCAGTGTGATTTTTTTTTGATTTTTTTATTTCCACACCAGGTACGAGTGTGAGTGTGTGTGAGTAAGTAAGAGAGAGACAGAGACAGAGAGAGAGTGTGTGTGTGTGTGTGTGTGTGTGTAGCTTAATTTGTATACCACTACTACCTTTATTTTTTTATTAAATACAGCAAGAAAGTGTCAGACACTCAGTGCGTGAAGTAAAAAAAAAACTGGTTAGAGCCAGCTGACTGTTTAAAAAAGAAAAAGAAAAAAAATCTCCGACAGGCAGAGACGCAACGCAAGTCGCATTCTACCAAGCACCACGTCTGAACGAACCCACGTTTACCAGAACTCACCTGGTTAATAAACAAGTACAAACCGAAGTAAAAACAAACCTGAAGCTGAAGAAACCGTAAACGTTAACGGAAAAGCCCCACGAACCTGAGTGACTGAGGGAGAGACAGATCTGCACACCCTCCCCTACACACATCTGTGTGTAGGGGAGGGGCGCTGTGACTAGCCTATCACAGAACGCAGACACAGTCAGATACCCAATGAGGATTTTCATTCAATCTGAGCACAGATATTGACTTGTATTACTCGTATAATACTCGTACTCGGCAAAAGTGCTTTATCCATACCGGATACTCGTTTCAGCCGAGTATCCGGCTCAACTCTATCAAACACACAGATACACAAGGACATGTCTTAAGAGATGATAATCCTCACCACCACACGCACACAGAGATGTACCTGAGCATGCTTCTGTGTTCCTCGTGCCACGTCTGTATTCTGTCCTCCCACTGCTCCTTCGTCAGCTTGTGTTGCTCTAGGACTCTAAAGGACACACACAAGAAAAAAAACACGTATAATAAATACAACAATACTACAGTACATCCTCTCAGATGGCCTTCTGCACTTCATCACGGCCGAGGGTTACAGATTTCACTCATAATAGCATGCTGACAATGTATTTCCCGGGATAATGATGGTGTCAGCAAACCAAGTCATTCTGTGATAACACAGTCATCTATGATACATCACAATATTCATGATATTAAAGGGTGGCTGTAGCTCAGGAGGTAGCGCTGATTGTCCATTAATGGCAGGGTCCACCACAGCTCCTGAATGTCCTTGAAACTGATAATCAGGCCATGCTGCACTCAGTGTGTGTGTTGCCAGGCATTGCCATTTGTCAGGTATCATCATCATAAGTGCAGTCCATTTCATTTTTCACCATTGTAGTCTGAACATCAGTTATTTCAATACAGGTCCTCTCAAGTATAGTATAGTATTCTGTTTATATATATACTGTACCTTTGTGGCAGTAGCCGATCTGAGGCCAGGTAGCCAGGCTTGTGAAGGTCTTTGTTGTAATCTCCATACTTGGCCTGGACGGCGTAGGAGGCCACCAACACTGCAGTCTCTGGGGGACAGTAGTTCTCATCATTCAGGATGGCCTCCTTCACCTGCAGGGACACACAATCAAACAAACCAGAAATCAATAAAAGAAAGAAAAGAAGGCAACTTTCCCAAACATTAAATGGCTGATACATTACAGTCTAACATCAACAACAGGCAACATTTTGATTTAAATGAGGAAATATCTGATCGAAGAATAATAACAAGCCTGAGCATGAAATTTAGTGGCAGCTTTAATTAACAGACAGATACCAAATTCTCTCGTTAAGACCCAAAAATCGTGCTCTCACACATGAAGACAAAAGCTGTAAGTCACTCAGCTCTCACAAAAAAGTGAGTAGTTAGTATTTGTTTGGTCGACCTTACTCGGTGATCTGTCAGCTGTACGGTACCTGCAGGAAAAAGAGTTTCTGTGTGATCTCCTGGATGAGTTCCTCAGAAACATCTTCTGGGAAGAACTTTGCTCTGAACTTAAACTGCAGAGGATTCTCCTTCTTCACATCCTGCTGCGTCACCTGGAGAGAACACACGCACAACATTTCATCTCTTACCCTTCACATGTTTTTACAGTATGTAGTCTTGGGGAATTCAAACTCTCTCTTCATCTAAAACAAGATTAAAGAGACTTAAATACATAGTAAATGTTGAATATTAAAGATGATACAAGTTGACTTCTGAGGCTGTTTATCAGGATGAAATCTCAGCATGGTTTACTCTTTACAGACTTTCATAACTAAATTGTGAGAATGATGATTTATGGGTGGAAAGCCTTGATTGGTTGTGTTTGGGATCTCTCACCTTCTTGTTGAGTTTGAGCCACGTGGTGTAGCCTTTACTGTCTGTGTACTGCAGGCCGAAGAACCAGACCTCCCTCAGACCCACCGTCTTCACCACCTGAAACCACACAAATGAGTCTCAGCTGCTACAAGACTGCCAACGAGGCTCATATAGCAAGGTTTGCAAATTTCTGATTGGATTTTTGATGCATAAAAATAACTTTTGTGAATCACGGAGTTTATGTGGTGAGATGATGAATGAAAGTCGGAGGGAAACCGCAGTTGTAAAGCTCAATACCTGCGGCATGAGATAAAGGCTGTGCATCATTCCAGTGGTGTCATCTATTGACAGTAATTACAGTGTGAAATACCGATGATTAAACTGTGTCTGTCATAACTTAAGAGACAGGTTATCATTGCTTTTATGCACACACACATGCTGAATATTACACCAAATACAAGGAAAAGAACATCCAGGACACTGACCAAAAGCATGTGAAAATCAGAGCAGAGTATAGAGACACTCAAACATCACAACATATGTGATCATTGAACATCTCACGGTCTGTGTTCCGGTTCATCCCAAAGGTGTTGGTGTTGGATGTAGTTAAGGTCAGAGCTCTGCAGGACAATGAGATTCTTCCAAACTACTTCCAAACTTTCTTTCTGGGCCTGGCTTTGCAACGCTGTGGTCTAAAATATCACCGTATGCTGTTGAATTAAGATTTCCCTTTAAAGATGGGCAATCCGGTCAAAAAAAAATCATATCACGGCCTATTTCACTGCAATCACGATAAAGATATCACACAGGTTTCAAAATGGTGACTAAAACCTGAGTTTGAGTAAGTGCACGCAACTGAATCACAAACTACGTCCAGTCACTCGATTGATTTGTTCATGTAGCACAAATACACTAGTCAATGAGGTTATGTGAAGTTTGGAAACAGTAAGAGGAGATTAAACTCCATGACCTCCACGATTCGCCCGAAAAGTAGATTTTAATCTAAAATCGTCGAATTTCCAACCCCTACTTATTTATCACTCCTATTCTATATAAATATGTACACGTATGAGGACATTATGAGAGGTTGTCCACTTACTTTTGTCAAGTGTGTGCTTTAATTTAGACTTGGTTATCTGTGATTAATTGAAAAAAAAAGTACACATATTCAAACAGACTAACAGCAGGAGATCCCATCTTCTGAGGAAACTGCACTAGAACTGTGAAGTCACAGTTCATGACGCTTCAATTTCCATTCTTCCATTCTCTCTTTTCCCATCTCTTCTAACTCCTCTCTGTACTCTCTCAAACATGCTCACATGTTTTGTCATTCACAAAGAGGAAGACACACACACACAGAGACAGAGAGAGTCCCTGAGGGGATGTGGACGCTTACTCAGAGTCTAATGTGATTTACACAGTCAATATGTTGGCACTCACTACCATATAATTAAGTCTCTCTCACACTCAGACACAGGAAGACATGCTCTCACACACACACACAATAAATACTCATGTGTATGAAATAATCACAGACATAAACACGCAAAAACACAAACAAGCCTTCCAAAACATGTTGTTGCAATGGTTAACTGCACAATCGCACACGCACACACACACACACACACACACACATCCAGTGGGGCTGGTAATGCGGTATGCAGAGACAGCTATGCGGATGCTGAGACTCTGCATGCAGATTTGGAAGTGAAGCCTCAGAATGTGGATAAATGATTCTGATGAGAGAGAAGGAATGATGAGTAGAAGAGAGGAAAGAAGGAAACATAAAAGGGAGTGAAGAAGACTCCTTACTTTCATACTAGATGAAAACACTTCACACACACACACACACACACACGCACACAACTTTAAAAGTTTGTGCGAGTTTTTGCTCCATCAAAGTGTTCATGTTCAGAGGCGGGCTTACATGCTGGTGTTTGGGTTAGCTTGATTAAAAAGCTTTCCTATCGCACTGAGGCCTTTTATCATACTGTGTGTGTGTTTGTGTGTGCGTGTCTGTGTGTGTGTGTGAGACAGAGAGAGAGAGAGCTTATGGTTGTTTATATTTAGCTCGGCAGCCTCTTTATCAATGGAGTCCTCTCTTCACTCACGTGGATCTGCACCATTTAAAAATGAAGCAGCTTCCAGGACCTGAAGGCTGCTTCCTGCGTGACTCATTGTCACAGAGCTCAACATTCACTCTGTGTGACCTCGACACACTGCAGTCAAATGATCACGGGGAGACGTGACCGCTTTCACACTAAACAGCGTGCACACTTGAGGGACATATTGTTGGCTGAAGCTGATCAGTTTTCGATACGAATACTGAGGCATCATGTTCAGCATTAGTAATGTATCCCGTCTCACTTGTTTGCGCTGCGTTTGCACCGTCCTCATCAGCTCGTGACGTATTCCTTTGGCATATGTCGACTGAAGTTCAACAGAACCTACGTGCCTGCCGGGAATCATTCTGTCTTTTTCGAAGAAGGGGGAATCTATTTTATCTACATCTATTTTTGGTTGATGACGAACATGTGAAGCTTCACAGCGTCATCCGGCCCTGAGGTCTATCATTACTTCTACACCTGTCAGCTCTCCTCTCCATTCTCTTTTAGTTCAGTCAATGGGCCTTGCACCACCTCACATGTCTCCTTCCTCCAGTCCAGTCTGGTTAGGATTAGGACTGTAGATAATGCTTATTTTCCCTCTCCATTAACCTGTTACTAATTAAGGTTCCATCCCACCTTATTTAGTATCATTGGTAACAACAACATTGGTAACACCTGTGTTTACCTCCTATTTCATGTCAAATTGTTTTTCAGGTACTTCGTGTAGTTCTTTGAAGTATTACAAGTTCTTCAATCTTATTAGAGTTATGTTAATGTGTTGGCATAAAATTGTTCTTAATGAATGAATGAAAAAAAAGGACAAATTAATACAAAAATCCTTCCAACACAGATATTTAATGAGCGGTAATTCAGCTAATGTCCTTTGATCTCAGCCTACCATATGTTTTACAGGAGTCAGCGACAACACTGCTTATTATCCGTTAAATAAGGGGAAACAGTATGATCAATTCATTAAACACCTGTTCAACATAACTTGCTGCCTTGTCTGAATCCAGGCAGACATGTGAAGCTCGGTATAGGTGAACTCGTGTTGTCCTCTAAAGCCGAGGAAACCGTCGACAAAAAGGTAACGCAACGTTAATTATATAGAAGTGTAGCAGAGAAAGTGCAGATTAGGATGGCTGTCAGTCGTTGCCAATTAAGATGGTAAACACAACTAATCTTGTCCATCAGATGAGAAGGTACCATCCCAGTGACCACACCGTTTTTCTTGGCGGCAAGGTAAGAATTCACTGTAACAGTTCACTATAAATTATGATCTGTGTCACTTTGCTTACGTAGACTAACAAACAGCAAAGGGCTGCAATCAGAACTTAAGCTACACAGTTACCTTAATGCTAGTTAACATTAGCATTAGGTAAAGTGTGGAGATAAGAGCGCTAGAGGCATCATTCAGAATTGTGGTATAGTTATAGCTAAATATTAAAAGCACAAAAGGCTACCTTTACAGTAAAAGATCGAAAGACTACCTGATATTCAACTACCACCTGCTAGCCCACATCATTAGCATTAATTGGCAAGCTTAGCTAATGTTATTTCCTAAATGTAAGCATGCTAAAATGCACTAATCTATCAAATATAAAGTGTCTGTGGACATGCTGCCTTCATACACTAACACTTGATGATATAGTCCAATAAGACAGCCTTAAAAGCTATTCTGCAATATGATCTCATATTTTAAGGCAGTTCGCAGACAAAAGAGCAACAACAAAAAGACAGAACAGATCATTCTTTCTTTCACTCTTCTTCCCTCTACGTCACCACAATCCCAACAAACCTTAGAGGCTCAAACAATGCTGAAAGCTGCCCTTTTACTTCCCAGACACATTCACACACACAGACCCACACCATACACCCAACACTTACATCCACTGTCCTCTAAAAGCTCCCAGTTTAGACAAAGAGAGACTTTGTGTCATCTTTGGACAGAACCAGTACCAACCCAAACCCAGCCAAGCACCCACTGGCACACACACACACACACACACACACACACACACACACACACACACACACACGTTCACTTTCAGTATTGCTTTTCATTATTGATGGATAACAAACAATGTGATTCTTCCAACAGGTCACAGAGTTCACTTTCAAACGCTGAATTCCATCTAGTGATAGATGCTGTAGAAACCTCAGTCAGAAACATATATATGTGAGCGCTATGTGTCTTACCTGGTCAAAGAGCTGTTTGCCTGTCGTGTTGGGCTGGATGGCAAACTCCAGCTCAGCGTCCATGGTGGTGACGCGCACATTGATCTGAAGAAAAGAAAAAAAAAGGACCACTAAATGAATGCACCAATAAATCATTTATTACATGTAATTAACTTAATATACATCTATTAAGTTTACATTTCAAAAACACTGAATGATCACAGTCCCAACTGCAGCCCTGAATGGGGATGTGTTCTTTCGTGATTTTCACTGTCAAATTCTGCTACACTCAGATTTTAAATACTGAATGTTTACAGTGCAAAAACTACAAAATCAGAATGCAGCACGCAAAAGTGATGCAGCACAGGCGCACGCACAGATATATACAGACATATTACATGTTATACAGGCCACAGTGTGAAGACAGAAAGAACACAGCCTCGCCTGGCCCCATCACCCACTGCGGAGTCTTTCCGCTTCCCGGCAACATAAACTCCAAGACCACAAGTGGCATAATATCAGCTCCCTCATCAAGATTGTGGATGACCCCTCCCATCCATGACAAACTTTTCAGAGACCCCCTGCTGGCAGGAGGCTGCGGTCCATCAGGACTGAAACTTCACACCACAAAAACCGTCAAAAAGTTTTTCCCAGAGGGTGTCGTTTGGCTCAGTTGGTAGAGCATCCGCCCCATGTACAAAGGCAGTCCTTGCCGCCGCGGCCCAGGGTTTGAATCCGACCTGTGGCTCTGTCATTCCCCATCTCTCTCTCCCCACATTCCTGTCACTCTTCAGCTGTCTCCATCAAAATAAAACTCTTACATTCCAGAGCCAACACGTTACATTGACGTAGGGTCTACTGACTCTATGCGTTACATTAACACACACTTTTTAAATATTTTGGATTACTACGTCTTAAAAACTATCGTGCACATTTAAACATCCTGCATACTGTAAACACTGTTCTGTACAGTTCTTTAATTTAAAAATAAATATTTTGTACATATAATTATCTTTATATTTATCTTCTAGTACTTTCAGTTTTTTATTTTTATCTTATATTTTTTATTTGTGTTTATGATTTGTAATGTTTATTATGCACCAAAACAAAAAAACATCAAGACAAATTCCTTGTGTCTGAAAACATACTATTGTCAGAGGATCCTCAAGTATGTGCAATGAATGAGTCTGATTGAGGAGTATGGTAAAATGTACCATTCATATTATCATTATGAGAAGTCCTGCCACAAACAAACAAACAAAAAGATCATAAGACAAGAACAAGAAATATATATATATATATATATATATATATATATATATATATATATATATATATATATATATATAGAGAGAGAGAGAGAGAGAGAGAGATGTGGAAGGAACAGTGACAATGCTAAATGTGAAGATGTTAAAAAAAAGTAAAAGAAGGGAAAACATAAATTGCACATATACACAAAAGATGATGGTGGTTACGAAAAACAAACCACAAAAAAATGGAAAAGAAGTGAAGCCTATGAACTACTGTGACTGCCTGCTGGTGGGACAGCCTGTGCAGGCTGTGTTATGTGTGTGTGTGCTCCTATCAGACTTCTATAAATATTCTTCACCCTTAGTGAACACACATGCACACACACACACACACACACCCTGTGTGTCCATGTAAGGCACATGCTGTGTACACGCTGCTCCTTCTGCCAGGAAGCAGCAGAGAGGAAGTTGTTTTTCGCTTCGCTCTAATGAGGGAAAATGATCAGGAACTCCACTTAGCTGTTCTGTAGGCTAACCGCAACCACACCACTATGCTAAAAGTTCCCACTCATTCATTTTTAATATAAAAAATAAGCTGTGTATCATAACTGGGAGATGAGAGAAAAGAGAGCGGGCCATGCAGAGGAACTACAAAGACCACAGGCCATCTGAGTGAGACAGCTCCACCACAACAGAACCAGGTCATTTTCAATGAACAAACAAAGAGTACTACAGGACGAAATCAATGCAGCCCATCTGCTGATATTTCAGAAACTTTAACTTTAACAGAAACTGTTTTCTAAACTAAGAACCATTGACGAGATGAATACAGTAATTAATAAGCTCTTCAATACTTCTACATTTAAATGATCCTTTTATCCTCTGTGAAATAAACTGAACTCAGATACAGGCGCATGATGCTGAATCATTCATGATGATGTGATAAATAAACATTTTATTGACACTGGGAAGGCAGCAGTGAGGTGCAGAGGAGCCGCTCTGCCGCACAAATAAGAAAACAGTGTGAAAAAGAGAGCCGGTGTAGAAATGGATTCAGGGAGTTGGATGGAGTCAGGTGTGACTTTCACAGCCAAATATGGGCATCTGCAAACTTTATCCAGGACTGCTGCCACATCGACACTGGTGTTACTGTGTGAAACTTGAACTGTCATTGAAGTTAACAACATTAACACAGTGCCATGTTTTAACAGTCATGAAATGTGTGTGTGTGTGTGTGTGTGTGTGTGTGTGTGTGTGTGTGTGTGTGTGTGTGTGTGTGTGTGTGTGTTTTGTTTGCACGTCTATTATGTTGCAGCATTAAAAATCACTGAGATCATCGGTCTAATGGAAACCAAACCAGTGTCTCACAGTAATCCAATCCAAAGTATGCAATCATACATTTGTCTGTGTGCTGGTGTGTCGGTGTGTATGTGTGTGTATTCCTGTCCCATTGGAGGTGTAATACATTAGACCGTTCTGTGGTGTTCTGTACTGCAGTAGGCAAAGCCAGCTGCAATGAAACCAACTGATACTGTCCTCGAGTAACCCTGAGAGAGAGACAGAGAGAGAGAGAGAGAGGGGAGAAAAGGGTAACAATGGCACAGTAAAAGTTGTAACCTGCATTCTGTAGGATGTATGTGTGTGTGTGTGTGTGTTTGAGAAAGGGAGGGAGAGACAAAGACAGATAACGCCTGAGGTGAACAGAGTGCATCGATCATAAGAAAGCAGCAGACTCATAGACAGCTCAACTGACCTGAAAAATATACACAAAGACCACACACACACACACTCACACACACAGAGGCACTCTTCCCCCAACCATACCCTCTGTCACACACACACACACACACCATATTGTGCAGACAAAAGGCACTCTACCCCCAACCCAACCATACCCTCTGTACACACACACACATTTGAACAACATCCTGCAGCCAGAGTGACCGATGTTTATCTGTTTGATAGATGACTTTAAAATGGATCCATTATTAAAATGGTAGCCAGTGACCATATTGTAAATCAACTAATTGATGAATAGACCTTTGAATGACTCTCAGCCTTAATCAGTATCATTGGTAACACCTGTGTTGACCCTACTGTTTCATGTCAAAATGGCTGCTGTGAAAAAAAATGTCTATTGATTAATTGAGAGGAATCCTTACCTCCTTTCTTTTGGGCGATGAAATGAATTCAATCAGTCCATTACTGTTGATGAACCGTGTCACCAAATATCAAGATGATATTCACCCTGATGCTTGTGAGTGTTTGTACTCTAGATGCTGGGAAGTAAGGGAACATAACCATATGGTGGTGGGGTGTGTGTATGTGTGTGACAGCAAGACAGACATCTGTGTGTACGTATGGGAGTGCGGCCATATGGTGACTTTACATGAATGCACGATATGCACACACACAGAGGACATGGCATTTTTCTGCAGACATACCGTTGCATGGCATGTGTCTCTGTGCTCAGGCTGATAAGGTTTCCATAGCAACGCCCTTGTGGTTGATTTTAATGTCATTTTCTACAAAGACTCGTGGGTGTGGGACTTAACACAGGGTGACCTGGAGAGGCCTGACCCCACCTGGGATCTATGAATCAAACAATGAATCTAACAGTTGTTTTCATTTTAGTTCATTGATTACTCTTTTTATCATGGTTTTGGGTGCCTTTGTTGCGTTTCCCACCATTTTTGATGATCGGTTCCATCCTGATTCATTTCACCTGTGTTTCATCATCTTGCCTTCACTTCTGTATTTAGTCTCTGTGTTTCTTGGCTTTATTTGGCTGGTCATCTGTGTTCTGTTCACCAGTTCTTTGTTCCGTCTATGTGCTTCTCCCTGTGTTTTGGACTTCTGTTTGATTTCTTCTGTTTTTGCCTGCAGTCGCCTTTTTGTTATTGTGTTTTCCATCCTGTTTGTAAGTTATTAACATTACCCTTTTAGTCCACCTTCATGTCTGCACTTGGATCATCTTCTTGAACTAAAATGTGACACTTCTTCAGTCGAGAAAATAGTGGAAAAAAGCCATTGTAATATACCAGAGCCAGCCAGCTGTTGAAAATATGTTAAATTTACAGTGAAAAGCAGCCAAATGTCACATTTTTAAGGCTATATGCTGATAGTATATAGCATTATAGTATCCTGACTATGCATTATATTGTTTGGAATAATTCGAGACTAAAAACTAGAGTTGCCTTTTATTAAGGATGGAGGGGAGGAAGGAAAAACACTCCAGTTCTGTGTGCAGAGGTGAATAACATCAGCTTCCTTTGTGCAGTGCAGTAAGAAACGCTCCTCTAATACAGTCTGCTATTGTCTGTGAGGGGAATTGTTCCAAGTGTGCATGTGTGTTTGAGTCTTTGTGCCTGCAGACACAGCAGGGGGTGGAGGGGTCTGACTGAGGTTACCTTCAGAGACATTTCAGACCAGTTCACTGACCAATTGGGCTGATTTTGGGGTCGGTGGTTATGGTTAGGGTTAGATACATGAAATGAATGTAAATCTATGAAATGGTTGTGTGTGTGTAAAGACACAGATACAGACAGAGGGAAACATGTTCTAGCTGATAGCAACACAACGTTAGCAGATAAAAGAGACGGTCTGAGCCAGAATGATGACCACAGTCCTCTCTAAAATGTGTCAGAGGTTGTTGACTCTACTTATGCTACCTTCATGAGTGCTTCTACCGTTTGTGCAACTGCTACTACACCACTACTACAAACACTGCCAAAAAAAGAAAAGAAATGCAGGCCACAAGCAGAAATATATCAGCTACTCTGCTACAGTGGTGGTACATGGAGCCTGGCAGATCATGAGCAAAGTGTGTTTATAATTAGAGGGGAAAAGTGTTTCTCTGAGAAATACATTTTCCCTGTTGAAGTATTAAATTCTGCTCAGCTTGATAAAACAGTGCAAGCGGCTGGTCAAGTTGAGGTTGGAAGGTTTCCAGGACTCCTGGAACTTGTCCTGCACACCAAAGTCATTTGTGAATTGAGCGAATGCAGTTAAGAAGTTAATTTTCTGATTCAGCTCAGGTTTACAGAGCGCCAGCAGATCTTCTGAAGCAGCATCAGAGGGATAACCTCACACATACTGTTCAGAGTTAGGTTCAGCGGCATGACTGAGAAAACTCTGGTAAATATTTGGATGAAATCAGGTTGCTTAGTCACACATCAAAGCATGCAACAAATCCAAAACACGACTACTAGTACTACCACACTGCATGTTACACTAAGGCCGGTTTCAGGGAAATTAAGTCAGATTCAACTTTTGGAGAACAACAAACCTGATGTCATCTTGTGGCAGCCAATCAGACTCTCAGATCACTCACACTGCAAGACCAGTGGCCAGTTATTTCACTCACTCATTCAATCACTCACTGATATTTCAATCACGTCAGTTTAATAAAATTTCCTTCATCGTATGTTTTTTTGTAGCATGGGCAATGTTCCACGCCATTTTGTAGAATGCAAGAGTCACTGTCTCAGCATGCCTGGCATATTGTTGGAACATCTGGGTCTTTTTTTTTTTTGCATGACTTTTCAGCGTGTTTAAATTTGTGCTTGCAAAGTTCAGTAGGATGTTTGAATGGAGCGTGCTGAAATGGCGCTGAAGATTTGAAGCTTTGAAATGTGCTAACGACGTGTCACATATCAGACAGAAAGGCTTGCCTTTTCGTTCAACAAAAAAGTAAGCGTCCTCCCAGTCCTCAAGAAATGTCCTGTGCTCGTCTTCATGTTTGCGATTAGCTTTGCATTTAGCCATTTTTGTGAATGAATCACAGCTTGCTGTGCGAAAACGTCAGAAAACTTGTGCGCGCGAACAGGAGTGTGCAGTGCAGGTTGTTCCCCCTTCCACTCCCCACCCCAAGATAATTGTTCCGTGGCAAGTTTGTGGCTCTTTTAAGCAGTAATAGCCCAATACACACAAGCATAACAATAATTATATGGAATAAGGAGAGGGAAGACACACAAAAAATTCTGAAAGTTTTTTTTTTTAAGTTGGGGAGCCGCATTCTTATTGGCAAAGAGCTACATGCGGCTCCCAAGCCGCGGGTTGGCCACCCCTGGACTAAACTCTGAAACTCTCCCTCACAACTCTGTTGTGTTCTGGCTTGGTTCAGTTCATGTACCAGCTTCTAAATCTGTGTCTGGCTTGCAGTCAACGTTGCAAAATAGGGACACAAAAAAACGTCTTTTTGTTTGTATCGAAGATTTAAGAGAGAGGTTGAGCAACATAGACAATGAATGAGAGTGAGGGAGCGCTGGTATCGAGAAAACCAGTTAATTAGCTAAATAAAAATGCCCTCCTTCCTCTGAGTTTATCACATTTTATGACCTCCTCAGTGAGGCCAGGGCTGTGAGTCACACAGCATTAACCTACTGTGCAGCTTCCATAGAGCAGAAATACTTATCCATGTTAAGGAGACACGGAATGTATTAGGATTTGAGTTGTTATAATTACACTGTTGTGCTGTGTAACCTTTTGAACAGATGATCTAGCCAATTATTTGTTCACAAGGCTCTGGGGAAAATGAAGCGTGCATGTTTGTCTCCATTTTGCTGGCTGTGTTTACCAGCACCCCCACCCCCACCCCCCATGCCTCCATGTTATTCATAACAAGTAATGACAGCTAAATAGTAGGCTAGTGTGTACAGGCAGAGGCCGCCCACGCAATACAGCCCACCTGTTGACTGTGTTTGTGTGTGTGAGAGAGACTCAGACAGGCATAATTAAAAGCTGTTGGTAGCTAAGCTGGTTAACAGAGGCTTTGAAGGCCACCAGTGCCAGGCTGCCTTCTTCACCTTTTCTCTTCTCTGTTTTCCATCGTCATCTGCTCGTTCCACTCTTCTACTTTACATTTCCTCTCTGACGCTCTTCTTTTCGTCACCTCCGCTCCTTTGTGTCCTCTGCCTCTCTTTCTCTCTTCACCTCTCCTCTTTATCCACTCAGATTTTTCTCCTCCTCCAAAGCCACTTTTCAACTCCACTCTTCTATTCTAATGTCCTTAGCATTTATCGGTCACATTTTTTAGCTTGTTCGGAACAGCTGCTTGACTCAAAAAGAGCTATCAAGGACGCATGACAGAAGATTCATCCATCCATCAGCACCACACACACACACACACACACACACACACACACCCATTACACAGAGATCTGTGGGCTGATTTGGATTGTAGGAGGAGGAGTTAGCATGGCAGACACAGCTTTGCCTTCAGCTATGGAGAAAAATAAAGTCATAAGCGGCACAAAAGTAATATGAATATTGCGTGTACTTCAAGAAGCAGCATGGAAACAGAACCCGTGTGCTTCTAAGTTATTTGTCTTGAACTTTCGATTGCTATTTCATCAGACACCACTCGCGTGTTGCAGACATCAGCGTAAATGTTACCTGACATACACTGATATAAAAACATTTTTTCCTTCAATATAATGTAGAAAATGCTTCTGCTGAAAACAGAATGCACCGAATTACATTCGACACAGAGTAAAAGAAGAAGCAGCTGTCCAGCAATGTCAACTAGAATTGGTTGACAATACATGAAATGCAATTTCATTGCATTTATCAGTCGTTATATTGGGTGAATGAAGTATCTGAGTGGGCTGTGCTTTATTGGACAGAGACAGCTGAAGAGTGACAGGAGGGTGAGGAGAGAGAGACGGGGGATGACAAAGGGACCACAGGTCGAATTCAAACCCTGGGCTGCTGCGGCAAGGACTGAGCCTTTGTGGTGTGCACACTCTACCTTCTGAACTAACCGTCACCCTAGTAGCTTTAAGAGTGATATAATATGGAACTACAGGGCAAAAACACCCCAGAACAAATTTACAGGGCTGTCCACATACTTTTGGCCACGTGGTTTATTTCTGTACATCATGATGCTATAAATCATCCCGAGAGGAGCTTTAAAAGTTCATGTTTTTTTCCTGATGCTTTTTTAGTACATTCCAATAAAGCAGAGAGTGAATGTAGCCAAGGTTATGGAGAGGTGGAGGAGGGAGGAGGAGTGGTGAACTTCACACCCTCCCTCTAATTAGATTTAGTGACTTGGATAATTCCCATTATATAAATGAAAATGGCCCTCTGAAATATTTAAAGCCTCCAGTGCAGGCTTCTGCCCCCCATATCCCCCTTCACTAGCCCCCAGGGACACCATCACCAGGAGGGGCAACATGTGCAAAACGCAGCGATAAATCAATAATGTACGATGTCCCACTACATCTCACGCCCCGGATTATCAGGCCTGATGCACGCTCATTCACACACACACACACACACACAGAAAAAATGTAAGCGCCTGAACATGCTCAGATATAAAAAATAAAAGATATATTAACACATGCACACAACTTTTATTCATACAAAAGCAAACACACACAGATCTATATTCACACACACTCTCACAATGCCGTTGGGGAAACACATACAGAGCAAAACATATAGGAAATCAATACATCTTTGAAAGGATGCTCCAGCACCATTTAACCTCCCCAGGGTTGTTTGCTCTTCACTTCATTCTTCCTTTCTTTGTTCTCAGACTCTCTCTAAAGCATTGTTGCAACTCTGAAAGGGTTAGTCTGCTTCCAACTAAAGGACTTTCAGACCTGCATTCCTTTACATTAATGGACACCCTTGGCAATCTTAGCTGGGTCTAGTAACATTTCCGTCTCACCTTTAACCTTCATTCTATAAAAGAGCTTTCATGTTATTATGGAATATAAATGTAAATAATCACCAACTGAATGATTAAAAAGGAAATGCTAAATGGACTGTACTTGCCTTTCTAATCGGCCAACCACTCAAGGCGCTTTTACACTACATGTCACACGTTCATTCACGCATTAGCTGCCATGCAAGGTGCCAACTGCTCATCAGAAGGCGACAATCCAATCCAACATGCACACCAGGTCAGTTTGAACTCATCTATTAAATGCATTTCTTACATTTCATGTGTAGTGCAACACCTTACAGCCAAATTCAACCAGGGATGGATGGATGTGACGCATTCTTGGAGCTAATTGTGGCATTCCAATCAATGTTTCAAACCCCACCAGAAGAGCCGTCGTCCGTTTCAGATGCGTCCCCGACAAGGGTCTCGACTCTTCTCTTCCAAGAATACGTGGCTGTTCTATTTTTGACGGATGCCGCGAGCAGCCCAAGTCAGCACAAAGCAGCTTGAGCTGACAGGAAGTCAGACACACAAATAGCATAGAGAATCTGGTCGATTTGCAAAATAAAACACCCAGTGCAAACTATTAATCCAAAAAACAGCCAAAAGGTGTTTAACTACATAGCATATTTACAAGCATATAAACCAGGAAAAATGACCAAATATGAGCAAGTTAACAAAGTCTGGGGTGGAAAAGCTCCTGGTGGGGTTTGAAGTCACGTGGAGAATGGACCAAAACAGCGTTGTGGCCGACTTGACATCCTGGTGAGGTTCCGACGCTAGAGCAGAAACTGACCTTCGGTGTGTGCCCTTATCCACTTTTAACGATTACCGGGTCTCACTTCTCGCCATGAAGGCCACCTTAAACAGCTAAAACACTTTTACCTTTTAAGGAGTCCAGAAAACAAACTAGTTTGTTTCAAGCACTTTCAGCTCTTCCTTAACTTCCTTAAATGCTGAGTTCTAAATTTGTTGCAAATACTTCATCGGAAAAACTTGAACACTGTCAAATGGACAAAGTAATATTATATTATAATATATTATATCTTTCTGCAATAGACCTTTTATTGCAGTGAGCCAACATGCACCACAGCAGCACCCTGAGTCTGTTTGACCTGAATGGAACGAAACCTTAATTAGTATCATGTGTAACATCTCTGTTTACCTACTATTTCATGCCAAAATGGCTGCTGTGAAAAAGGTCTATTATCAGACTGTCTGGTGTTGAGTTGTTGGTCCGTGGCCAACTTTACTGGTACACCCTCAATGATAAAACAAACAGAAGAATTCACTGCTTATCATGTCCTGATTTGGTTCCTTATAAAACACTTTGCAGGAGCCACAACACTAACCGTTCCTCATGACCTTGATGAAGACCTAATGTCAACCCATGTTGGTGAAACTGTCTTGATCTTGCTCCAAACCAAATAATGAACGTCTTTCAGTCCTTCAGACCTTGGGAAAAAATGGACAATGACTGTAATTCTACTTGTGTTCAGAACCCTTCTGTGTCTATTAAAGCGTAACGTGCCGTTGAGCCCGATAATTAATCTGTATCAGTTTCAAAGGTGTTGCTCAGTACCTCACCCTCTTATTTGACCTCTCCCTAGAGAACAAGGTTTCCTACTGCTGTTAAGTAAAACTGCAGGAGGGTTAAAAAAAAGACGGGAAACATTTGTGTTGTGTTCAGTCGTGCAGAACTTTCCTCATTGGTCATTCACATTCTCATTCTCTGAAACATATACGATCCAACTGCTACATTAATACCTTTGCCTTCAGGACTGAAGAAGGTGAAAGTCAACGCTCTTGTTTCCAGTCAAAGGCGGTTAATAAAATTAGGATAGAAAATATCCCGTTTGGCCACGTCTCTGGTGCAGCCCTGCGTGTCCAATGCATATTATTAACAATACATGAACAGCACGGTGAAATGTGAGGTAAAGATAAGATTGTTTCACAGCATTTCCTCTTCTTAATTTGATTATATCACCTCCTGTTTGTCCAGCATTCCCTTTCTGGTTGGCCTGCTGACAGAACCCCTTTTGTACAAACCCGCTTTGAACACCATGAAAGACATGAATACCAAGGGACACCCATGTTATGTTAGGGGTGTATGTACACAACCAAACACCATTAAAACACAGCCTTGAGGAGGGTTACGGTCCAGACCAAATTCACTTTTTAATGGCCTGCCTGAGGCTAACTAGCTTATAGCCTGTCTCGCCTTTCAGGGAGACAACAGACTGTTTCTAAGTGGCTCCACAAAACAGAGACTCTTTATGGCTTTTGTGTGTGGTTTACTCACTCCACTTCCAAAATTGTCGATGTGTGTTTTTTTTAGGTCTGTATGCTTTGTTATTTTGTTGCCTCCATATTAGCTACGAGCTAATGGAGCCAAGCTAGCTTACTTGTTGTGATTACAACGTGTGCCTTTAGGGGCAACTCAGCTCCGATTTGAAATCCAATGTGACATTTCAGTGTTTTCATGGCAAAATCAGGCAGAGAATGCACAGATGAAGAAGTGAAAGGGCTGATGTGTTTACCGTGCAACTGCCAGGCTTAATGTCAAAGTATAGCCCAATGTAACCGGAGTGGGAGTTCCCCTCGAGGGCGGCCTGGGTGTCGTTTTTCTGGACTGCATATGAACAAAGTGCCTGTCACTCAGTCCTCTCACAAATCGTCTTTTATCCCTTTGTGTGCCCTTTTTTATTCCCTACGGTGTTTCGATAATCTGAGCTTCACTCGTCCGTACCAGACTTTCTCTTTTGCTTACCCTTTTCTGTCCACATGGGCTCTGCCTCTTATCTCGCTCCACATCCTTTCCCCAGCTGTCCCCCCCGATTCAGTTCAGAGACTTCTCTGTAGCTAAATTTACAAAATGTAAATGTGATGTACTCATGGTGTGAAAAGACTAACACCAGTTTAAATGACTTAAATGTTTGAACTTCAGTCGATGGTCCAATATACGCTCCTTTTGTGGTTAACATTTTATGACATTGATTTATGATGCAAGCTCAAACTGCACTAAACACAACATCTGTTTCATGCAGCCTTTGTATGTCTGTCTGTCATATTGATATTGTCTGTCTGTCTGCCTTTTCTCATCTTCCTCTCTCAATCCCTGTGACCTTCTCTCTCTCACTTCAGCTCCCATCATCCCCTCGCTACTTTTTCAATCACATGTCCCTGGTCTCTTTCCAGGAACTGGGCCTAGCCTAATTCCCCATTACTGAGATTGATGGACCGGGGGGGCTCTGTACAATCGCTGGCTGGCTGTAGATAACTGTGTAAGCAACCAGCACGTACGGGCGGCAGGATTGTAAACACTCTGCAACTACAAGCTGGCTGTAGTTTTCACAGACCTTTTATCACTCTATTTTTAGCTGATGTGAGTTTTTGAATTCGGTGTAGGTTTACAGGCAGGGGTTGAGTTGCTTAAATATCGAAAGTGAGGCTGTTCAAATGGACTTTTTCTATCGATTGAAACAGATATTAATCCAAATAATCCTTGTTGATGTGGCTGGTTGTAATAATTCTGAATGCAGATGTTTTCCACCTTTTCATGCACCTTTAACACAGCTAGTACATCATCAATTTATTAATCACATCATGAAGCACAACAATTCGATGTTTTGCTGAGAAGACTCCTGGAGTTTCTGTTCCGGCTTCCAAGGTTAAAATATAGTGATGGCAATGTAATAAATGGCTAAACAACCCTCAGACCATAATCCTGTTATTTAGGCTGTAACGCAAACTCGGCCTGTATGCGTTTGTGTCAGAGCAACATGAAAGCTCCCACTGTCCTTCAGTCCAAAAATAGAGGAGAGAAAGCCCTCTTTGTGTTTGTTCTTTTCAATAGACAGGACAGATCCACAGAGTCACTGACTGTGTGAGTGTGTGTGTGCGTCTTTTCCCAAAACTCTGTGCGCACTCCTGAAACACATTATTTCTGACTGGCAGAGCTGGTGTCAGACTCAGGGCTCTCTTAAAAAACAGATATAGCAGGTACGCCAGGCTGCACAATGGCTTATTTCTCTGTGTTTCTAACCTATTTCTTATCAGAGCCTGAAACCCATCCTGCACTTGCAGTTGACCTCTCTTCTAAGCCAAACTTTAACCTCCTGAGTACTATTTAACGAGGGCAAAAACAGCGAGCATTGTTTGAGCGGAGCTCAACAGTTATTGTAGCAGTTTGAACGAAACCGATGATCTGAGCTCAGATCAGCAAACAGCGGTTGTAAAAAGCCGAAATCATGTTCAACCCCCCCTGTGTCTCCCAGCGTTAACATGATCACAAAGCTCTAATCTCCCACAGATGCTGCAGAGACTGCAGCAAGCTCACCAGCAATAATTCTCTTTAACAGGGAATCCTGTAACTGTAACTTTACAGCAACAACTCCCTGAAATTCTGCAATCTGATACTGAGGAATGCAGCAAAAAAAAAGGAGGAGAAATCTTTAAGAACAGCAGTGCAGGTAGTGACTCTCTGCATGAGGTATACAGGGATGGTGCTGTAACTCTGCCAGTATTCTGCAGTATGTTAGGTACTAACCGGTTTGGGCATCTTTCTCCTCTCTCTGCCCGTCCCCTGCAGCTAAAAAAAACAGAAAGAAGTCGTCTTCTGTCTTCTGGCCTCCCTCCGGGGCAGCAGCGCCTGTGACAAAAACAAATACACCAACGTCAACAAACATATAACACAAATATCAGATTCAGTTCACCCTCCAGGCTGTCATGCAGCAGCCTGTATCTCTCGCTCTACGTCTGATCATCACTAACGAACAAGACAATGACAGGAAACAATAAAAGGAAAGATTTAAAGGTTAACACGGGGAAAGAGAAAGAGCAGAGCGAGTTTGATTAAGATTGTATCAGAGACAGGAGACATATAATAAAGAAAACGGAATGGAAGACACTACGCAGCTATTTCTAGTGTCCTCTGTCACACCGTCTCACAGACTCGCGAGCAATCAAAGAGTTCAAAAAGGGGGGAAAAACAGTGTGGATGTGGTGGGTGGATTATCATTTAGTCTATTAAATGTCAGAGTATAGTAAAAAAACAAAACAAAAAAAAAACGTTCAGGTTACGATATCAAACAGAGAAAAGCAGCAAGTCCATGAGAAGTCCGAACGAGCAAATGATGAGAACTTTTGCTCCACAAAACATTACTCAAAACTTGAATCCATTATTTGAGCGGGTGAGTTATTTAAAAATTCAGACTTAGTACAGTTGTCATGAACAGGTAAAGCGAGAGCGAAAGAGCCCGAAAGCCTGTAAACATGTTTATTTCTGCTGTGACATTTTTGGCACTTCCTCACAGGCTTCACTTACAGCTACAGGGGTTGCCGCTTGGTGTTTCCCCACTTGGAAAAAGAACTGAGCCAATCAGAGCTCAGTAGGTGGGCGTAAGAGTGGGGATGTCAATTACCAGTGCCATAATCAGAAAGACAAATGAGCACAGAGAAAACTGGCCAAAAGAAAGGAAGCATGTTTGAATGAGATCAACACGTTTACTGACGTTCATGTTGAAATAAAATGAAGCTGACAGGACAGATACATCAGTTACTGCTGGTTGATAAGACTCAACAGTGACTGAGTCTGTTGATGGGAAATGTAAGATCTCTCCCTATTAAGATGGAAGAGCTAACGGTGCTAACCAGGTTACAGAGAGAGTGTAGCATCAGAGTTCGGACTCGCCGGTAAAGACACACAGCTAAAGATCACAGGTCAGAGTCAGAACCGGGTCGCTGCAGGAAGGACCTTTCGTATGAGGGGAGCCCACTCTACCAGTTGAGCCATAAGGATGCCCCGATTTAGAGTATTTTTTCTTATCCATCTTGTGCATTGTGAGCCATCTTGAAACCTTAGACTGTAATCGTACCATTAAAATCTATAATCGTTGCAGCAGAAGTCATCTGGACGTCTACCAGCGTGAAACACAACATGCTGAGTGGCAGTTTGGGAAAGACAAATGAGAAATATAAAAGAAGAGAACGTGCAGTAACGGAGAGGACTGGGCCAGTAGCTGAGAGGAACAACTCCAAAAATAGAGACCGAGAAATCATAGACAGAGAAATAGAAACAGAAAATGTTTCTGCTTCTCTCTTTAGGTCTGACGTTTCTTTGAGGTTACTCTTAACCTGCTTACTGTAAGTGATGATGGTTAGCTGGACAGTGTGGCTTTATCGAGAACTGCATGTCAGCTAAATGACTAGAATCTAAAATAGAGAGCAGTTGGTAGGTGTCCCATAGGTGCCAGATCTTTGTGATGCGCGAGGCCAGAAATAGACCTTTCTCAAGTGTCAGCGCAGAGAATTAAAGCAGGCTCAATCACAAGCTCAGGCTGAGGGCAGAAACAAACTGAAAACTAAGGTTACACAGTATGAGCGTAATATACCAGCCTCAGTTTGAACGTCAACAGGCCTGATTCAAAGCATTTGTGCAACATTTCTTCAATATATTTTAATTTCTGAAATGTTAAGCTTGATGTGGTTTTGGTTTCGATGATTTGTAAACTGGCACACAGAAACATTTAGTGTGGTTTGTGGTCAGTTCTAGGTCATGAAAACAAGGCTTGGATCTAAAAACTGTTTCTCAGCATGATTTCAGAGTGACTCGTCTCAGCGCTGCCCTTAGACAGTGATACGTCAAAATCCTGACTAACACGCCTTCTCAATAAATCATTTCTCACACAAAGAAAACCGATGATTGTTTATTTGAGAGACAAAAATGTAAATTTGAGGACTTTAGTTTCATAATGAATGCATGACACTGCCTGAAGGTATTCGTGTCAATAATGTGTTACAGTTACAACAATCAACAGTTTAAACAGTCACCATGACAAAGCACATTTACTGATTATAATCAGATCAATAGACTTTAAATAAACACACTGACTGCTACAGACAAGTTTACGCTAGGCCTCTTATATTAGATTCCAGAATTCTGACTTCATAGCTATAGCTAACTTCCCCGATGTCAGCTGCAGTGACATTTTTAAATCGCCTGTTCAATTTATATTAAGGCTTAAAGTTGCACATAATTAACTGCGTGGCAGCTTTAAATGACAGCTGCTCAAACAAGCCATCCGTAATGGTGTCTACCTAAGCTTAATTGTCAGGTACACACATCAAGAGCCCTGGAGCTAACCGTTGTTCGCTTGTTTAGTGACACGACACTGCACTTCCCTGGGTCCCCAGAAAAATACAAATAAACGGTTCTCAAGAAGACGGAAGAACACGCACAAACACATGTGCACACGGACAAACTAATTTCCCGCTGGCACGCTTCTCAGCAAGATGGTTCATGGTTCGAGGGCCTTTCTGTGTGGAGTTTGCATGTTCTCCCCGTGTCTGCATGGGCTCAATCTGGGTACTCTGGCCTCCTCACACTTTAATAGGTTAATCGTTGACTCTAAACTTCCTGTAGGTGTGAATGGTTGTTCGTCCGTATTTGTCAGCCCTGTGATCAGCTGGTAACTTTTTCAGGGTTGCCGGACAACTACATGCTAACAAACATAAACTCTCCTGCAGACATATCTTCTTACAAAGGCTACAAAAATCCAGTAAAGTGCTGTTCATATTATTTGTTTATGTATCTTGTCTCTATTGTGAAAATGTGACAGCACTTCTGCCAATTCTAAACTAACTTTATCAGAGTGTTCATGTAGGTCACAGATTCCTTAACTGTCCTACATGTTTCCACTTCCATCAGAGTCACATTCCAGTCAAAGAGGGACTTCTACATATTTGAAATGTATTGAATATTCTTCAGGGCAAACTGCAAGTTTTATAATCACATCAAAGAGCATTATGAATACACTTCAAAAAATTGCCTAATTCAGCGCTGATTCTCTCTTTCAAATAAGTCTTCACTTTGATGTGGGTCATATCCTACACATCAATGCACAGCTCCGTCAGACCTTCAGTCATCGTCGTGCCTACAGCTTCCTCCTGAGGCCAAATCCTCGAGGTATGTATGAGGACTGGAGTGTGTCAAAGTGAACACTGCCAATCAGACCAACCTCACCCTCAAAGCCCATGATTCATTCTGACTGTCCTCTGTAAAACTTTTACCTTCACGCTCCAAACAGTTCATACACAGCGAATGATGTTGTCATTTTTAGTCTAAAATAGCAAACATAGCTGAAGTTTTCACTAAAGCTGCAACAATTAGTCGACTAATCGATTATTAAATTAATCGCCAACACTTTTGAGAATTGATTTCATCGCTTTGAGTCATTTTTAAGAAAAATTCTCTGATTTCAGCTCCTCAAACTTTTTTTCTTTAGTCCTCTCTGACAGTAAACTGAATATCTTTGTGTGGTTCAGAAAACAGTTATCAACATTTTCTGACATTTTTTGGACCAAACAACTAATTAATTAACAAAGAAAATGAATGACAGATTAACTGATCATTTAAATAATCCTTTGCTGCAGCCATTATTATGATACCAAACAATGAAGACTTCAGAATATGAATCAATGTTTCGGGTTAAAGACATTTAATATCTTCTACACTGAATTCAAAGAACGCATTATTTAGACTGACTAAAACTGCAAATACACAGCCTGTGGTTAGCATGCCACTGCCCTTCACCTCTGTGTCTTTTCTTGTCCTACGTCTTAATATTACACCTTACCATGTGTGAGATAGCGATGAGGAGAATAGTGCACTGATGAGAGAAAAAGGAGAGAGAGTCATCGAGGGGAGAGACACATAAGGATTCAAAGCTCGCCCTGACCCATATACCTGCAGCCAGGAGATAGCTGAAGACACTGAATACTAAAATAACTGATAGACCTACAGCTGTCGAAGTCAGAGAGAGAGTATGCATACTTATATTTCATAATATTCAGAGTAAGACTAATATATTCTGCATAAACTTCCAATCTCGTCTGTGCTCTTGCTTCAGGTCCGACAGCCACCAGATCGATAACATCAGTTCAGTTCACCATTGGACGAGGTGAAAGTGATTAGCATCTACAAAATGTAATAGATTTAAATGCTCCAGGCTTTATGGAAACACATGACCCCATGGCCTGCACACACACATACACACACACACACGCACACACACAAGGGTGACCTTTAATGTGTGATGTAGCTGAAAGCGTCCAGAGCTTTCCGCTGTTTTGCAGCCCACTGCCTCGTAAACCTGGTGGGTATAAGCCTTCGGAGAAATTCAGTGAAACCAGAGAGTCGCTCCCAAGAGGAAACAGCTTCCAGGTCACCATTCATGCAGAAAGAAACTGTGCTCTCTGTGCACATTACACTCTTTGATCTCTCTCTTGTTTTGCGCAGAGTTACACACACTTTTACAGAGTGTCCCGTGACCCTGCCTCACAGACTCCTGCATCCCTCTCACCTATTAGTGGCAATAAGCAGCGACAAGTGGGCTTGTGTTGGGTACCACTGAGACTGAATGCTATTCTGATTGTGCTCATTAAGTCTGACTCTGGTTCTGATTTATGGCATATTGTTTGAGCATGATAATTAACACAATTATCATTTTTGACTATCAAAATTAGTGTTTGTCAAAAAGCTATTCTGTGTCTCTGGTTAAAATGTGAAATAAATGTTGCGTAAATGTTGAATACTGACTGTTTGTGTTTGTTTTTACTCGAGTTGCTAATGATGGCATGCTAGCATTAGCTGGATCTTGGGTATTATGATCCCAAAACTGCATTCTTGTTGTTTTCTGCTGAAATTTAGAGTCTGGCATGTGGCTCGCTTCTTTCTCTGCTTGTCATCTTTCATTTTGAATTCTTTTGTTTTACTTTGTGAATCTTTCATCCTTGCACAAAATCTTGATGGCCACATAGGGCATCACACTGCTGAACATTGTTTTGGTTGACAGGTTGAGGTTTAGCTGCTTAGCTGTGTGTGTATGTGTGTGTGTGTGTGTGTGTATTCTTGTGATTTTGTTCAATCGTTGTGGGATCTTCACAAATATATTGTAAAGATGAGAGAAATCTGGCTCATAGAAAACAGGCCATCCATGTTAAAATGCGTCTTCTTCAATAGACAAACATTTTATGTCATGTCTGTTTGCAGAGGCTACAGAAGGTCCTGCTCTAAGTGCCAGAGAAGACACACACACACACACACACACACACACACACACACAACTTACAACAGCTGTTATAACAACACCAAATTGTACCAACTGCTTTTCTTGACAACAAGGCTTTGCTTGTAGAAGAGGAGAGGAGCCAACTGATTCCTCAACAAGTGTAAGGAGGAGGAGGAGCAGCACAAATGTCCTGTTCAGGGTGTGACCTGTAAACCCACAAACAAACACACGGCCGCTTTAAATGACATTTTATTGCTACTCTGGTCCCACTGACAAGACTTTATACCAAATGTACTGTGTGCAGAGATTCTTTTCTTAGTATAACTTCCTGACAGGTGACGCAGGCGGCGTTATGAGACATGGAGGAACATACCGAGTTCCTTTACAGGAATCCAAGTTCACCTGAACTAACACGTAACAAGTCATGTCGACACATATCAACACATGATGCGCTCGAGCTGTAACAACAGTAGTGGTTCTACAGTGCATAGATGAAAGAGGAAATAGACCACAGCCTACCTCACCTGGAGAAACCACAAACACTACTATTTCCTACCACGTCTTTTACCTTCCTTTCTTCATTAACGCTTGTTCTGTGTTTTACCATAGTGCCATTCATTCATTTCAAAATCATTTTCTAAATCATTCCCAGTGTATTACACGGAAAATAAAGTCACAAGCTTGTTAAGTTTATGTTGCCATCAATAACCGGAACAACATTTCATCACATAATTGACGCAGGACTAAACTGTCTCTCCCTGCCAAGATGGAGGCTGTTTTTTGTCAGTGAACTGTAGCAACATCTTAAAAGTCTAGAGGGTTAAAAAAAAAAAAATCAAGAAGTCAATGTGTTTCAACAGCTGTTGAAATGAATGGAATTCTGAGATAATTTAATGATAATCATCAATCCTGTCTGCTCTTGCATGGAGCTGACACTCATCCAGACTTTCAACATCAAAATAAATAGGCTGATGTTTGCCCAAGAACACCTGAGACCACGACTACTCAAGAACAGTCAAGACCAACATCTGAATAACATTTTTTTTCTCCTCAGGCATCTTGTCTGTCACATCCCAGGTGACTTAGCCTGCTGTTTTTCAGAAAGGCCGTGCAGGAGTGACAGATACGCAAGAAAAAGAAAGTGAAAGAAGCCAAACAGAAGACAGCGTGACAAACGTGAGATGCTAAAAGTGAGAGACGGAAAGAGAAACCAGATAGTGTCTGTCAGTGAACCTGGCTGTGATGTGGGTTGTGAAACTAAAACGTTTGCTCCCTCTCATCAACTGATACGAACCTGCACTGTATCTCTTAGAGCTGCATTGACTAATTATTTTTATTATCGATTCATCAGCGAATCATCAGTATCAGGTATTGCTGTTCTTAGACTTGGTCAGAAACATACTATTATTGAATAGAAAGGAAAATGCTGAATACTAAGTTCCGATATCAGTATTCAACATTCTCTCTATATAAAAAGACATTTTTTGCAAAGCAAATCTGTCAGATGTGGTTATCAAACACAAAGACATGTAATGGAAGCAGAACATTTTACAGCTAAAGCAATAAACATTTAACTAAACATGTCCAGAACAGAACATAATTAATACATCTGAACAGACACAGTAGGGTAAACACGTGTTATCAGTGATAGTAATTAAGACGAGACTCACAGGCAGTGTCTCATCTTTGCTCTTAAACAGAATGAGGGCACTGCTTTCTGGTTCACATCTCTTAGCAGAGCCTCTCTTACATGACTCTTGACCCATCAATCATATTTTATTTTTTGGCAATAGCTCACAACACACGAAAAAAAAAAATGGGATGACACTTGGTCTGTATTCCTAAAACTCATTGCGTCAGAAGAAAAAGAAAATAGGGTGAAGATAATTTAGTAGTAGTTTAGTATGAGTCAGGCTGTCATGATATATTGATATAGACAACTGTGATATTTTCAGTGAATGAATGATATCAGGTTATCAATACATACATGATGATCCAGTTCCTCTTAAATCATCTCTGTTTCTGATTTGTGATTCACACTTTAACATAGTAGGTGGCCACTGCCTGCCTGAGTGTAATAAACACACATTCAAAATTAAAGATGAATATGGCCCAAGCATCTTTTTCTGCACTATGTTCTGTAAAACATGTGTTTTTATATTGACGCATATCTGACACGTACGTCAACACCAGTATTTCTGTGATAGGCCAATATCGGTTGATAAAACAAGCCTACAGCCTATATCTGTATATATCTGTCAGCTCTAGAATATATTTTAACTGAACAAAATTTCACAACCAAATGACGCATGGGGCATCAGGCTTTAAGTACCACTTAGATTCAGCTAAGCCATCTGATTTGATAACTCAAGTGAGTGTTAACCTAATTACTTGCATTTACGTAATGTCCACTGCAGTGCAGAGCATCGTCCTGGTTCAGCTTTGACCTACTGTACTTACTACTAATACATGCATGCACTTTTATCAAGCAGTGAATGGTAATATTTCTGGTACATTCACTTTTGTTTGATCCTTGGGGCTTAACTGGTATGTGGCCACAAAATAAGAGCCGATTTCAAACCTTAATGCTGCAAATGTAAACTAAGGACAAAGCAATTGACAAAAAAAGAGAGAGAAAGACAACGTAGATACAAATGTCCTCGGCATGGAGAGCTGATGTGGCATCACAACCAGCACAGAGACACTGTAGACCAGTTTCAGACAGTCTCACAGTAGCAGCTGGTGTGTGAAGAAATCGCGGAGATTCAGCCAGCTTCACATGCCGAATCTGAGGCCAATTGTGGCGACTCGCTTCCTCGATTAACATGCTTGTCTGTTGTTTGCGTGCAAAATGATCTGAATTCGTTTTTTGCATACAGTAAAGCATGTCCTAGAATGTGGGTGTTTGTTAAAGAATCTAGGTCTGGCTTCTTTTGCATTCTTTACAGTCACACGCTTCATATAACTTTCCAATATGGAAGTGGTTCACCTTCTTTTTTATTGAAAATAGATATAAATCATTTTAAAGATTAACTCTAGTGCTTTCTAGTAGCCAACAGGAGTGAGTTTAAACCTGTACTAAGGCTGCATAGCAGCACAAAAACAACATTAACAGCCTCTAGTCTTCAGTCATTCAAACAAATGTGCAGACAGCGTTCTCCTGTTCTGATCTGCAGCCATGAGATTATTCAACAGGTTACAAAAAAATAGCGCTGCTGTGGGAAATCTAAAACCAGCCGTCAAAGGTATCTCGTGTCATGATGCAGAGCCTCTTTCTCAAATGAGTTGTAATTTGGTCCCCATGGGGGGCGGGGCCAAAAGGACTAGGAGGATTTGAGTGACAGGGACATGAGCCAATAGGCTGTCTTCCTTTGCCGTAGTGGGGGGCCAATCAGAGACTCTTAACTTCTGTGACGCCGACGGAGCATCTGTTTATGCCAGATGGGGCGCGCGAGCATCAACGTGTGGGCGCGTTATTCAGGACCGCTGTTTACGTGCAAAAGCCGAACTAGCGCGCGTCCCACGCGGTGTATTTCAGCGTGGTTTCCAGGACGGAGGGTAGACTCACTTGAACTCAACCAAAACTAACGTAGTTACGAGGGGAAACCGAGTTTACATACCATTCAAGAACCAGACCCACCTCCCTTATGTACTTTTCTTTTTTTACCGTAGCATCACGTATCAGTTATTCACATGATGAAAGCGAGCCGGTTGTTTGGCTCGCGGTTGCATATGTCACTCATGTGGCGGCAGGCGCAAACAAATAGCGGAATTTGAATGGACCACAGGTATTTCTCCTGACCACGAGAAGCTGAGGCCATGAATGTCAACAGCAGAATAAAAAAAAGGGGGCCATGACAGCTCCGCTGTAACGACGTGCTAAGTCTGTGTTAGCAGCTTGCTGTTTCCTACGTTGTTGTAAAAAGAAAGGCGCGTCGTCAGCAGCGGCAGCAGGACTCGCTAGAAAAGTTGCAAACGGTCGCAAGAAACATTGTTTCCGCCCCGAGCTTTTACAAAAGAGCGGCAGGCACGGAGCCCTCCAACACAACAAAACACCAACACTGCACCGCGGAATTTCAACACCGAAGACGGGCATGAGCAACGCTCCGTCCGGTGACAGTGGTGAAACAATTAGCCGAGAGCTCCGAGGCTCTAATAAATGCCCCAATGAAGTGGCTGTTTGTGGGATCCAGACACCCAATATGAGAGGCGGTTTGTGCACCACCTTCGTGTCATTCTGTTGAAAAGAAAACAGGACAAGCATCTAATTACCCTGACTCCTAATGTAAGCCCTGTTCTGTTACATAACATTCAAACTGACACACAGCACCTCGGCGCAAAGTGACACCGGTTCACTCACCCGTCCTCCCGTCCTGAAGTCGGTTATACAAAAAAAAAAAGAGCCACACGTCTCCTTTAACCTGCCTGTCACATATGTCTGTGCTACCACAGAAGTTGTAACGGGTCGTTAAACGTTACCCGCTCCGCAGCCCGGAGAACCAAACACCCCCCTCTCGCTTCCTCCTTCCCCGCACATTTGAACGGCTTTAAATGAAGGCAGCAAAAGAGGTGAAGGCGAACAAACTCACCTCTAACGCCCGGCTGCGCTGAGGATGTGTCCAACTGTCACCCCTCCTCCAGCTGGCAGCACTACTTTATATATCCACAGCGAGTAAAAATAGAGCGGTTCACCTTCCCGTCCTCTGCGCCTGTTTACCGGACACGGTGCGTGCCGAGGGTGAACACTGATACAGGCTTCGGTAGCTGCCGGAGACTCCTCCGCCAGGCTCCCACGACCGGAGAAGAGGTACAGACAGTCAATATGGCTGACGAACTTACCGTACCGAGGCGTGGTGAGCTGAGTCCTGCAGATTCACCCCCACCTCCACCAACCCCTCCTCCCCTCCTTCACCCCGTGACTGGAACTCTGCAGAGCAGCCTTGCAAACCAGGGGTCCCAAACTTTATCACATCCATACCTCAGAGGCTCCTTGAAAGCGTTAGGTCACACTTTATTTCTGATAGTTCCCTGCTGACACTTAACTTACTCTATAGGGCTTACAAAGTGACTATAACATGTAACACTCAGGGTCCATGTCAGGCCGATCCTTTAGTGTGAAGAGGTGACACAAGACAAACAACACTTTCCAAATACAGTGTTATTTTGACAGTGACATATCTCACTGTGTAACTAATGCAAGTCAAAAACAAGTGAAACTTCCATGAAGTTCTACCTCATGTTGCTTGGGAGTGGGTGTACACAGGGCCCTGACCACATCCAAGATTTCCTCTCATCCTCACAGAGGATGTCTCTGTCTGCCTGTAATCTATACAATCCTTCACTGATCGAAATCAATCAGCAATCAAAGATCAGCTTCATTGTGACATTAAGCTGTGAAACCATGACCATAATAAATAAATAAATAAAGGTGGAGTTCTACATTTCTACAGAATCTTTGAAATCCAGAAACACCCAAAATGTGCCAGTTAAAAAAAAGCAGTATTTATTACGGCACTCTGAAATTTTATTATGTTTGAAGTGTGTGTGTTGGCTTTAGTTATTTCTCAATCAGCTGATGGACTGTATTGGAATTACAAGTTATTGTGAGGGAAAATCAATGTAACGTAGAGGTGGCGAACATGATAATGTGACACCTCCATCTTATATACATATTCTTCCTTATGCTGAGAGGTGGTTTTACCATTACCATAAATCATATACTTAGCTGATGCATGTCTCATAATGAATTAATGCCTCGATGAATGCAGGATGCATCATGAATTGCTCTTGTTCATCACTAACAAATGGTGATTCACTATGACTTTATGTGTCACAATAGATCATTAGTTTAAAAAATGTTCATTCACAGTCACTTCATATATTAATTGATATGAGATCCAGTTACAGTAGATACTGTAACTATGTTGCCCCAACAGATACAGACCTCTGCGTGAACATTCAGGTGCTGTGATAAATGTGTTCCTATAACCCAGGAGGTTTTCTTAAAGAACACATGCATAAGGGGCTCTCTATAACCAGGAATGTACCTCAAACAAGATATTTTCAACGTGACCTATAAATCCAAAGAAACCCTTTTATGTTAGAGACTGATGTGAACGCTACACAGACTATCTGTCCTGCGAAGTATCCTTATGTTTTCATTTTATGAAACTTCGTCTGGCGTAATCATTCTCAGAAGCAAGGCGTGGCACATTAGAGTTTTGCAAATGTAATTCAGCAGACCACAGGCTGCTTTACAACATGCCTCTCCATGTCATGACAGGACAACAACAACAAGAAATGAAACCGACATGTCTAACAGAGAATTTAACTCCAGAGCGGCACTGAAATTATAATTCTTGTGACATTTCACTGTCATAATAAATGAATTCATTGAAAGGGGATGTTCAGTATACAAATATATTTCCCACGCTTGTCTCTGGAGTTTTCTGTCCACCTTATTAGGCCATACTGCCCTTCTCCATCCCCTGAAAAAGCTCTCCATTCATCGCTGCCTGTAAATGAAGGCTTTATGAAAATAGCGGTGTTGTGAAACAGAGCCTGTGTTGGTAGTGAGGAGGAGAGATGTGTCATCTTTGAGCTGTGAGTCACTGGCATTGCAGCTTGCCTCAACCTGAAGTCATGAGGAGAAAAACACACCAGGACACCACCACCAGTAATCTGGATTATGCTGTGTACGCTCACTTAGGCTGATGTCGTTTTGGAAAATTTAAGAGTAAAAACAATCTGATAAGAATCAATTAGCAGATAGCCCCATACTACATATGTATTTTATATATATTAACAGAGATTAAATGGCTATTAAAGGTCCATCGTGTAAGATCTATTGGCAGAAATGGAATATAATATCCATAAGTATGTTTTCAATATGTATATATGTGTATACTCACCTGAAAATAAGAAAATGAGCCCTCCATATCTACAGAGAGAGCAGGTCCCCTTCCATGGAGTCCACCATGTTTCTACAGTATCCCAGAACAGACAAACCAAACACTGGCTCTAGGTTTTCTTACATGTTGGGAAGGAGAGGGTGAGGCGTGGTATTCAATATTCAGTTGGTTGCAATCTGCACTAAATCTTACACACTGGACTTTTAAGGAGTTGTAAGAGTTCTTTTAATACACCAGTTCCAATATGTGATAAGCCTAATCCTGTTGATATGACAGCCAGGCTCTACATTCAATATTGATTTTTTTGAATAAGCATAAAATAATTCATCTTTTATCCATCTCTCCTTTTGCTCACACAATATTTATGACAATCCTCACAACATATGACACGTTTATGTATTTCCAGATCAGAGATTGTCTACAGTGTGTGTCAATGTTGGGTCATTGAGAATAATCTGTGGTGCACTGCTATGTTAGATGCCAACCGCTTGATCATGAGGAGAAAGAGAAAGAAGTCAGTTGAAAATGGAGGTCAGATTATAATGACAGATCTCTTGGGAGGCTGATTCAGCTCATTTCAGTTTGCATCTGGCCTATTTTGATATCACTGACATAAATGTGAAACATTGAGAGGAAAATGGACAATGCTGCACAGCCAAAACATGAAACAGATTAACAAAATGATTAAATATGTGTACCCGTAAATGTCTTTCCTCTCTTTTGTTTAAACACCCACAGTATTATCATGTTGTGACAGAGAGGATGCAGCCAAGGACAATGTGTGTGATATTGTACATTCATCTGGCTGCTGCTTTGAGAAAAGGTCTCAGGTTCAACCTGGCAACAGCTGATGTTGATAATGTTATCAGTGTCTCCGAGTTAAACATGTATCCATCTCACCATGTTCTCTGCAGGAAAATGTCAGCTCAACGCCTTACACATTTTCATATTTTTCACATTCCTCCCACATTTGGTTCTTCTTCTGTTTCTCGCATCTCCAAGGCCATGTCCTCTCACTTTCACTCCCCAGTGTGTTTTCAGTCACCAGCCTTTACAAGTAATGTAGTACATTAAAGGGGATTACAGTAATCTTATGGCTGCAGTCCTGTTACACAGATGGTACTGGTAACACAAATGAAGTGAAGTCTTGTAAGCCTTTTGCAAATTTAGCTAATGATTCTGAAAGCCTTGTTGAGTATAGGAGATTTTGTGCCATCCAACAGTTCACATCACTAAGGCAGTCTAAAACAGCAGCTAGGCTTCTTGGGTCAGCAGGTCTCAGGTGGAGGTATATCTGTGTGTCATCTGTATAGCAATGAAAAGAAACATTGTGGCGTTCAGTGATATGGCCAAGAGGGAGCACATAAATAGAAAATGAAATCGGACCTAAAATTGAACCTTGAGGTACATCACAGGTAATGTGAGCTGAAGAGGATGAATAATTACCTATGGTGACCGAGAAGGTTCTTTCTGAAAGGTAAGAGTAAAACCAACCAAGTGCAGCATCCTTGATGCCCACCCAGGTTTTAAGACGGTCAACTAAAATAGTGTAAATATCTGATATGCAACTAAATTCCTTTCATAAACAGTTTAAGACTCAATTTTGTAACTTTGCTGTTAAGTTATTAAATGTGATAGGTTGTTGGTTGAATATTTGATTCCATCCATTTTCTTTTGAGATTTTATACAAAGCACTCTGGATTGTGTGTATAAAAGGTGCTAGACAAATATTTTTTTTGATTTTGCTTGATTGGGTTATTATAGTGTCCCTGACATTAGCTTATAGTTATAGTATATAACTATAATAATATAGTGTAATTTTAAAGTTTCATGGGTGCCGCTTCTTTCACAGGTTGTTTTTGTTGTGCAACACTGACCCCTTATGGTCACTTATGGATATGACAGCAGTTTGTTCATCTCCAGGGCAACACGAAATACAAAGGCACTATCTCATCTTTGCTCTAAACAGGATGTGGATGAGGACACCGCTTTCTGCTTCACAGCAGAGCATCTCTAACCTGTCTCTTAGCCCATTAGTCATCACTCATCATCTTCACACATGAAATGGAATGACCCTCTGTCTGTGTTCCTAAAAATCATTTAGGAGTACAGAAGACAAAGAAGCTCCACTAGGTCAAAGATAATAGACCTTTTTCACAGCAGCCATTTTGACATGAAATAGTGAACGCAGATGTTATCAATGATACAAAATTAGGTTCCGTTTCAGAGACTTTCCAGCGAGCCAACATGCACCACAGCAGCACCCTGACTCTGTTTGACCCGAATGGAACTGAATCTTATTTAGTATCACTGGTAACACTATGATATTTTGATAAACAATAAACATGACATTTACAATGAATGACTGATATCATGTTAGTAATACACATTTTGATAATCCAGTGCCTCTTAAATAATTTCTGTTTCTGACTTTGTGATTCACACTTTGGTGAAACATAGTATGTGGCCAGTGTTGCAGCTAAGTGTAAAATTCAAGATGAATTTGACTACTTTGACTGAATCCAATTCAAGCTCCTCTTCTGCTGCAGGACACTGCAGCACTATATGCTTGTATTCTTTAGCTGAAGCTGACCAGCAGACACACCAAACTTATCAGATGGAACTTTCCATCTGGAATCATGAAACCACTAGAGCGTGTAGTTTGTAGTTTATTTCAAAGTTCCAATCAAATGTGTTCCTTAACCCCAGCCATCATATTTTTTAAAACATTCAATGAGATTGTTCCTTCTCCCTAGTGCAACTTTGTCCCTGATAAATGTTTGTAAAACCAAAAATGCAATCCTCATTAAAAAAAACACAAGGAAACGTTGGGAGAGTAGTCATTAGTATGCAAAGTGAAGTAAAAAATGAATGACAAAGTGTAGAGTATCTTGCACATTTACTTTTTGTTGTATTACAAATTTGCCCTTTTTAGTAACTTCTAAAAAGAACTCCATCAATGTATCGCTTGAATTGTTGGCAGTGTTCAGTCTGACACATCCTTCTGGAGACCACTCACATCTGGAGTTGACAAAACAGAGCTCAGTAAAGATTTGCTCATGACTGTAGCTGTAAGTTCATGTGTATGAAATCAAATCTTTGAACTGTCCCGTTTGATTAGCAAGCAAGAAAGAAAAGGTTACTTCATGTTGACTTCTAACACTGGTTCAGGCTAATCTTCCCATGTGATGATTATTGTTGCCAGTCTGCAGGTCCTTCTCTTCCTGGAGGAAATATCAAGCCTAGACCCGCACGCACTCGTTCACCTCCGCCTGTGTTCACAAACATTAGAGCTAAAGAGCAAAGTTAACATTCAGCCCAAACTCTATTTAACTCACACTGACACCAGAAATGACTTTTGCAAAGGATATTTGATGAGCAAAGTAGCATCGTGAAAGCATAAAGGTTCACCAACGAGTCACACATGATGACATCAGGATGACACTGTTGTTCATATCAGTCCCTGTGATACAAATAATGTGACTCATGGAGAAATTTACCTTTTGGTTATAGCAGAGCAGATTTAACCGAGGAGCATTCAGTATGTATTGTAGAACAAGGTTACAATTCAGAATTTACTTATAGACAGCAGTGCTGAACTGATTAGTTTATTAATCAATCAGTCAATTGAAAGAAAATTATTTGTTTTTAAATTGTTTTGTTTTTTCTAGCAATAATATTATATTCTAATAGATCCCACCCACTCACAGGTGCCGTGAGATAAGATGCCAGAGGTCACAATGTTACTATTTTTTCTGCTACTCCATGTTATTTACTCATATTTGATACATTTACCAATATTTATAATACAATGATATTTTTATAATAGCATTTGTATTAATTTAACATTTACATTTAGTCATTTAGCTGACATGTTTATCCAAAGTGACTTACAAAAAAGGGAAACAATCAAGGCAGAATTCTGTATGCCTCAAATATCATAACTCAACATCCCTATAAGAAATTGAGGCATGTGAGGTAAATTTACTTTACAACATTATGGGTGAACATTACTGTGGAGTGACAGTTTTGATTCTCAGTCCACCCCATAAAAGGATGTATCAGAGGGAAACTCTGGTCTAAAAACTGTCTGTATTTGTTTCCATTGTGGCCACATGAGAGCAGCAAACCACCACGGGGTGTTTTATACACCACCACTGGATCCTTTGTCATCTTAACCATTAAACAAAGTGTGAAAAAGATTAATCTTGTTTAACCATGTTTGCACGTCGCATTCTTTGTCTATTGATTCCTTGAAGTTTTAAGCAAACAGAGGCTTCTCTTGTTTGATAGGAGAGTCAATACAGCACTCTGTTCACATTCTGTCCTCAATACGAGGTACTTCACAGTACAGTACAGCTCACAAAAGCCAATGTGTTTGCATATGGAGGTGGTTTGACATTGAATGTTGGTGACTGAATGCTCTGTGACCACAATTGTACTTGTGGCATTCATACAAACTAAGACACTGTGAATGATTTATAGTACAGCTGTAAACTTGTTCTAACCTCAGAACACATTTAGAAACCTTTTACATATTGTATGAATGTTCTTCAGACTTTGTTTTCATGATATCTCCCTTGTTCATTTTTTTGTTCAAAAGTGCAGTGCAACAGCCACATTACCTGCTGTTGCAGTTTAGTTTGCTGTTGGTGGCACTCATGTCTTTCTCCCTTCAGCTTTTCATGCTATTTTGTCTGTTTATTCAAAATGAAGAAATCACTTCTTGTTTTGCACAAAAAAAGCGGAAGTGTTGTTCCTCTGTGCTACAGACCTCTATTGTTAAATGAGCCATCTTGTAAATAAGCACACTGTAATTTATTGGTGAACAGCAAACTTCAGTCAGATCAATGAACCACATAACACGTCAAACTCTTACTGAAGCCAGTCAGGAGAGAAAAACAATTTTACCGTCACTAAAAGCCTTCAGTGTCGTTCTTTGCTCTGCCTCCAGTGAAGAAATACTTTCCAGTTCTGATATAACTGATGCTATAGCAGCATCTATGCTAATGTCCTTAGCAGACGCCATTATTGTTGGTGAGAAAACAGGCACTTAAGCCATGCCGACATCTCATGCCATATAGCCGCCAGGAGTTCCCTCACAGGGCGCTGAAGTGTAGTTCGGAAGATTCTTGGGTGTTGGAAATACTGTAAGCATAGATTGTGGATTAATCCACGGCTGACTTGAGTTATGCTTGCTAAATATTACAGCACGCACCTGTTTACTGAAATTACTTGAATATTGATTCATGAAGATGCACCTCATCATTAGGAACGAATAGTTTGGGGTTGCACAAAGTACAAGTACTGACACAATGAAAGTCAGTTTAGCATCTAACCAGAAGCGGCTAGATTATTTTGGATTTTCTCTACTTTAATGATTATTTTATTCACACTTTTTTGCAGACACACAATTTAATACAGTAATTAAATATCTTCCATGCATTTTTGGCTTCACGCACACAGCACCCAGGTGAACGTTCAGTTCATATAAAGAGGCTCGCACGACCACCTGTCTTCTGTGTGCATTACAACATGCAACATTATTAACACAGTAAAATGAATACAGTAAGACATATGAAGCATGTGCAGCATGTACAGTCAATTGTAGGTATAAGTGTAATTATAGAGTGCGGCTGTGAGTAGTAATAATAATAACAATATGAAGATATGAAGACACAAGGTCAGATATGTGGAGTATACACAGTAGCATATGAATAAGCTATAGATAAATAGAGTATGACAGTATAAATATGTAAGGGAAAGAAATACTTTTCTGCTTTTCATTAGCCAGCGGCAGCCCATTTAACAAAGTTATTATGTGTATCCGTCATCTTACTACCTCATACCTTCAGTTCTGGCCTTTATAATATTGCTCTTGGAGAGACATTACTGCTGCCCACCACCTCACAGAAAACAGGCAAAGAAAGTAAACCAGTTTTTATTTATTTGCCTCAACAAGATATTTTTAAGAGATATGGGTTTATCCTCCGCTCCGTATATCATCTGGACTCAGTCTGTCTTGTAAATGACAGTTACTTACTAGCTCTGGCAATCAGACCAAAACAGACTTGGATAGTCAACACACAGTTTGGCTTTGCATGCATGGTGACGTGATGTTTTCAGCAGTGTAGAGCAGAGACAGGGCAACCAGCCATCAGTGCTCCTGAATGCCAAATGAAATATTATTCAGGTGGAATAATGCGCTGTGGGCTGGAAAAAATGTAGATCAATCAAATGATGGACCTAATTTTGATAAGAATAGTATTTATAATTCTTGTTATTGTTATCACTGTAGTGAAGCCTATTTTGATGTAAAACAGGGACATAAATCAGAGTGGCCTGGTGTTCCCTGTGTGGCTCAGTTGCTGGCATATTGAAGGGACAAGAAAATTAATTTAACAGGAAGTTCAAATTACAATAAATAAATAGAAACCTGTGAATGTGCATACAGTCTTTCCTTGCCATCCGATTGGTGCAGCATGTCAGGCTAAAAAAAAAAAAAAAAATTCTGGTAAGCCTTTCTATGGAGACCACATCTATAGTGCATTATGAGGGCTTTCATAGTGAATTTTAAGGCATTCATAATGCTTTATGACTACACTCATACACAAATAATGCTTTCTGATGCACTATATCAACAGTCATGAAACATTATAGATGTGAATTCTTACTTGAAGTGACTTATCATCTTACAATCATCACCTGTGTTGACCCTACTGTCTCATACAAAGCTAAGTCATCATTGTTTCTCCACATGAGGTATTGTAGGATTTACGTTTTACTCACTTGCACATGCAGCACCATCAGTCTCAGTGACATGTGGCACGTGTCGCCTTCAGCCAAGGACCCTCAGTGTTTCCATGGCTTTATATGGTGGAATCACAACATCAAAGAGGGCCAGAAACAGAGAGGTGAGGGGAAGATGGGAGGGCCGCACGAGGGAAGGAAGACAAAATGCAAGATGAGGTCGAAATGGAAAGTGACAAGAAGCAGGAGAGTGAAAGAGAGTGAAAACAGCGGGAGAAGAGCAAGTCAGGGAGGGAACGAGGAGAAATGCAGTAATTCAACATACTGTGGCTTTTAGAGATATGTATCCAAGAGATATTAATAGCTGGGATCTAAAAGGGCAAAAACACGCGTAGTAAGCTGATCAAACTCAGTCGGTTTGTTACGTGTTACGATGTGATGTTTGGGTAATAAATGTATTGTTCAGCCATATAAGTTTGTCTAACCCGACCTGTCTGACTGCTCGTAATTCCTGCTACATTTGACTTCTTTTCAGCCACGTTCTGATAATATTATGAAAAGAGAAACTACAAAAACAAGATCCAAGTTGTGATAAATTATCCTTGCTTACCAGTGTCATTAGTTTTAGAGACTGAGGGACACAAACAGTGACTAGTTTAAATTTGCAGAGTATATAATAGTAAGTTCTTTCAGCTGCTGGTAAATTCACGCTCAGAATATCAGTATTGGCTTTCAAAAACATGTTCACTATTTATGTTACCAAGGTCATGTGCTCGTCATGTCCTCACAATCCACTCTGCCTCACTGTCCTGCTGCAGCTCTGACCTATTTTGGTATTGGGATGATTCTTTCCTGGGAATCTTCAGGCAGAGCAAGACAGCGAGAGAGAGAGAGAGAGAGAGAGAGAGAGAGAGAGAGAGAGACCTTGTTCAACTCCAAAGTCAAAGTCAACACTTTGTTTGAACCTACTTGCCCTATTAGAGTGTGCGTTTGTCCTCTTACTCATTAGATCTATCATACTTTGATGCGGGTCAGTACATACAAGTATAATTTTGACTGAGTAGATTTAATGTCCTGTATGTTTTAGATCCTTGGCTTAAAATCTGATTAGATCGTTTGTGTATTTCTTGATACTGAAAATGTTTGGTTAACTCATGCTTTCAGGCATACTCATGCTCACAGCATAAGGATGTAAACAATGTTGTTGTACACAGGTTATAATATTTTCCTCTGGTAAACATACTGTAGAAGATACTGAGCTCAGACTGCCAGTACACTCCATTAGAAATGTGACTGCAGACATAAACACTATTTTTGTTTACAGTTGTTTTTAAAAAAAAAAAAAGTATCATTGTGTAAATATTTGTTAAGTGTGGTCGGATATCTGTCATGTTTGCTTCATATTTTCCTAAGCCACTCATACACAAATGCACGTGATAATTAGATTTTCGTCACAAACTGTTTGTTTTTCAGTGTCTGAAAATACCCTGTACTCCAGACTAAAAGAAAACGTCCCACTACAGCAGTGATTCCCAAAGTGAGTGCAAAGTCCAAGGATTTTTCATATTATTTATTTTTGATAACACCCATTAAAGCAACATTACATAGACACTGGTATTTTTGTAATTTAGCGCCCCCGGTTTCAGAGTGCAATCCCACTGTGGAAAATATGGACAGCTGTACACGTGTTTCTGTTATGATTATATGATCCAAAATTGGCTCTTAACAAAGTTGCCGACTTTCTAAACATCAGTCAAGGTGAACAACACAAGAGATAGCAGCCCGCTAATGTTACTTACTAGTCCAACAGCAAGAAGCCCAGCTTGGCGTCTGTCTTTCAGACTTTTATTTTTAGATGATATTAAGGCTTAAAGTTGCACATAATTAACAGCCTGTAAGTGCCATTACAGATGGCTTATTAGAGCACGCAGGTGTTATTCGGCCCGCCTCAGGTCCGCCAATGATCCACGTCTTTGCTGATATTTAGATTAGCCAGGAGGTGGGAGAAGCAGTACATCCAACATGGCGGTGGCCAGCGCCACATATTTTTGGCTTCAACAGTGCTTCGGAAACCTACGGGTGACAGCACTCAGGCTCTGTCCATTCTTTATACTGTCATTAGTCTGAATCCTCAGGATGAGCCTTCAAAATAAAAGCCCCTAGTAGGGATCAGGTGGATATTTTTTTCAAAAAGTTGTAGAAACCTTACCAAAACCTTCCCAAAACTCTTCCAAATTTTTCCAACAAAACTCATGCACTGGGAGCAGCTCCAACCCCCTGCAACCCTGATCAATAAGCGGTTACAGAAAATTAGTGGAAGGGTTATATAATATAATGATATTAAATGTGAAATTGCATCCAATAGCCGGTAAGCATTAAAAAATTTACCACAAAACAATCCATGTTGAGAAATTTCCTTGCTGGAGATCAGACATGAGAGAAAATGAGAGCTTTTGCAAAATTCTCAGAAATAAACAGACCCCATGCAATGTGCTAGAGCTAATACTTTACTCTGGGTGATCTTTTATTGCTCCACAGGCAATCCATCCATTGTTTCTTTGGCCATTCTTTTGACAAGAGGGTTCGTTATTTCCATGTCACTTCTACAATTGACTTGGCATCCGTATAGATCATGCAGACTTTTGAGTTTGCATTGTCTATACTGTGTTTGCATTTTTTTTTTCCCAATATGTCCATGCAAGTGTGTGAGTCTGAATCTGAAAACATAAAAAATTAAAAACCCAAATATCAAAATATATATGAAAGTGAAAAATGAAAATAACTGTATTCAAAAGAATTCTCAAATTGAATCAAACTTAAATATAAGCTAAAAAAAAAAAGTTTCAAGATGAAAACTTAACTTTCAGTTTCAATTTTTTGCTTTTCAACTGCATGACATGATTTGGCTCCATGGTTGATAATGTAGTTCTCATTTCCATTCAGTTAAATGAAGGCAAGCTGAACGTTCTCTGTGAATTTTACTTTGCCTCAAATGAAAGTTTTCCTGTGTTCTTCCACCAGAGTTCAAACCGTTTTAACCGTTGACCTCATTGCCAGCCTCCTACAGGACGACCTCTTCTCAACCCTGCCAGAACACAACGCTTTGATGCTTTCAACAAAGACAAGAGTGCCTTTTGAACTTGACAGCTCTTTCATTCTGCGTCTTCCTTTCCATCTGGTTTTCTCTCCGTTTCTTCTAGTTCTCTCCTCCTCCTCATTTTGTTTATGCTTGTTTTCAAATGATCCACAATTTATATTAAAAACATTCCTCAACTCTTCTGCAACCTCCCTCCTGCAGAGAAAACATATGCCGTTGTTAATTCAGAATACTTATATTTTGCACCTGATTTCACGGAACGCTGAATTTGTTTCCTCGAGTCAGATTTTTTCCATTTTGTAACACATCACATGGGAGCAGGAGGTGATACATCCAGCATGTGCATCTATCATATCCAACATGGCAGATGTTAGACTAGGAGTGATGCCGTCAGAGGGCCTCATTTGGGCCTGCACAGCAACACGAGCTGGAAAGAAAGGTGGGAGTTAAAGTGATTCACGTCACTGGAACGGCAACTTGTCTTCGTGAATGACCTCTGATACATATATAGTGTATAGTGAGAGAAATTTTTAATTAACAAATGTGTTCCTGTTTGCACACAGCTTGCCCTGCCAAACAGATATTGATTGAATCAAAATATCAGGTTGGGAGAGTGGTACTCCCGGGCGATGCCATCTACCCTCCCTCCGTCATGGTTACTTTATGGAGATATTTCCCTCTGACATCCTTCAGCTGCTCTGTCTCCACTCTTGACAAGGTTTCCTGATGGATTTTTGTTGCCAGGCTACCCGGACGGTCAGCGCAGAGCACTGGGGGAGTGTTAATGTTTGTACCATTGGTGTTTTGGCCCAGGGAGGAGGGGGAGATTTTCAGGTGCAGGGCACATGCAGATGCTGGTGGCTACTTGAGCAGATGTCGTGAACCTGAGCTGGGCAAGCACGCAATGTAACCGGGTTCAACTGCCTCTATGGATATAATGACAGAGACAAAAAGACCGAAGAGGACGTTGATGGAGGAAGCTAAGGAGAGAGTGACCAAGCAAGAAGCAACCAGACGAGTAAATCTGGTTGCAGGGTGCACTAACATCACAAAAATACAGAATTTGATTTAATGTTGCTTGCAGTGTTGTTGTCTTAATGTCACAATAGATCTTTTTCACCATTTTTCAGCCAGTTTGACGTGAAACAGTAGGTAAATGCAGGTGTTATCAATGATGCAGTCTTCTGGTAGGCATACAGGTTAATGATCACAGAAGCCTACAGTCAAAATAATGCAATTACTAACTTAATAATTATTCAGTTATTGGATTGGTGTAGGGCTATGCTCTTAGATCTTGAGTGACAGCCTGCAAACAGGGCCCCTCTGCAAGTGAGAATGCCAATCAGAGGGCAAGGTATGGGTCTGGCTGCTTAACATGAGGATACACTTCATTTCTTTGCATGTATCATGTAGCAGTGTACATTTTAATATCCCCTTAAAAGTCTAAATCTTTTAATTTAAAAAAAAAAATCGTTTATGAATTTGTGCCATGGATTATGAATTTGCCCCTCAAATATCCTCTGCATGTCCCTGTTCAGAGGAAATAGCTGTCACAGTACACACATTCAAAACTTTCCCAAGCCCCAAAATCTGGAAATATAATCGTTTGTTTCCTTGCACAGGTTTACATTCCTCTATTCTCTTCTGATTAAGATGTTTTCCATCCTGCATCAAATCAGCAGTAAAACTGCTCGGAAGGGGAGGGGGGTTGGGATCAACACTGAATCTGTTGACTTCCTGTGATGTACAATCTTGCACTCTTGGAGAAAAGTGAATACCAATTTTGAATAATCTTCATATTTTGGTGAGACAATGATAATAACAATACTGGATACTGGAAGACATTTCATATCAGCAGCTTTGAGAAAATCCAAGTCAGTCGCGATCAACACTTTTTGTGGCCAAATACATTTCAATAAAGAGAAATGGCTGGTGGAATTTAAATGCTCTGCTATTCATCTCTTTCTCTATTCCCCAAACGTTTTGACGTCGTTCAAAGGTCATTTTTTCTGACGAAGGGAGGAAGTTGTGAGAGGAATGTTGGGTTTGTCAGACCAAACAGGGAGTGCTATGGTCAGGGATGTGGGTGGCTTGGTTTCTGGATGACCTCTCTGCATGCATGCTTCTCCTACTTGATTCTTGGTTTCCAATTGGTGCAGAATCTAAGACCCAAAGGAAAGTTGTTGTTGTTGATGTGCTGGTAGCATACTGCAGTTGAGTTACTTGTATATATTTCACTTTGTGACACAACCCTACATTCCTGCAACCCAAAATTACAGTAACTGGCAAAGTAGGACACCTCAAGTTAAAATCAAAACAAGGTAACTCATTGGTGAAAGACTGAGCTCAAAGGGGACAGCGTCATCTGTAGTGGCAACTGTAGCTGCTTCAACTTGTGTACAGTTTCATTGAGAAAATAAGGAATTCTGGGTAACTCCATTATTAACATTACGATGAAGGCTGGGTGGTTCTTGTTATTCGTTCTCATTAAAAACATTGTTAGTTGTTTGTCACCTTCTCCAAAGAGTGAAGTGTCACATTTAGAGATGGACCCAAATGCAGATCCAAAGGCATGGTTAACAAAAGGTAACTTTAATAACTACTGAGGCAGGTTGGCGAACACAAACAAAACCCAGAAATCCAAGAAATCCAGAATCCATAAAAAGACTAAATAAACAGGAGTCCAACAAACAAAAATCCAGAACTGAGAAAAACTAGGAAAGGGAGTAGGGACACATTGAGAAGCACTAAGACAAATGAACGCAGGACTGTGGAACTTGGTTATGTTCTAAGGAAGAAATAAATACTCATGACACACACAGTAAATCACTTCTGTGGAGACTCCTTTTTCACCTCTGAATATTTCTGCATGTTGTATAAATACATATTTTGATTATAAATCAAAGATTAAGATATTCATACATAAAGAGTTTTGTACACAGTGTCCCTGATAACAAAGCCAAATGTGGCGCCCAGATGGGACACGGTGTTATTGTGGCTGGACACGGTGGACCTGGACTATGAGCCACACACACACACACACACACACACACACACACACACACACACACACAGGGATAAGCATGTTGATAATCTAAATTTCGGCAGCAAATAGGCTGGTGAATGACAGCTGGTCATCCCAGTCCCTCCCCTGACAACTGCTGGGCTATGAGCCAATAGAAAAGCAGAAAGCGGGTCAGAATGGTAGATTATATTCCCATCAGTGATGGAGAACCAGGCCGAATTGGACAAAGCCTCTTAGAGCCACTTACAGTGATTATAATAATAAGATTTGAGGGTATTTGTAAATCAAATCACTCTGAGGGATTTATTGAACTGATGAAAACTGAAAATTGTTTCTCTTACTATGGAAGCTGCTGAAGGTGTCAACCGGTAACATGCTAACTATAGCTAAAAAATCACAAGGTCTGCATTCTCAGTGTCCACTTACTGATACTAATTAAGGTCCAGTTCCATTCAGGAATATGTTTTAGTAATTATACTGTCTATGTAAAAATGTAACAGTTCAATGAAGATGTACATTTATTGTAGTGTCATATGTTCATTTATATTTCTAGATTTCCTATGCTGTCATAAAGGTGTAAACTCCACTTTCTCTGTAAACTACTGTTGTACTTGCTTCATCATAAATGGAAATACCCAACTGTTCATTGAACACACTGTCAAGGACAGCACTTGGATGTGTAGACATTTCATTATCGACAGTAGCCACAGTCTACAGCTTACATGACGTCCTGAGACCCAGCATTTTACATTTGGATCCTTTAGCAATCCACCCTAAACAAATAGCTATGAATCAATGAAAACAGTGTGATGAATATTATGACTGGCATATTTGCAACAAACCTAGAGATGTTTGTGTCTATATTACATGCACACCTTTTTTTTATTTTACCATCATGACTGGTGTTATGTAACCATGATGTCATCTACAAACTTGTGTTTAACAGCCAGCTGGGGAACCTTAAGGCCTTGGTGGAGGCGTGCACTGTTCTTTCTTCTTTATTTCTGAAGATAATATTCTACTGAATTGGAGCAGTCCAGTAGGTTACATCACCAATTACGTAAGATATGTAATTTATACTGTATCCAAAGTGACCTTTAGGCAATGAAAACATGTCAAATTGGTCCAATTGTTAATAAAGTCCTGGCAGAGGAAGATCGTAGAATTCAGGCAAGAAATCTGACTCACTTTCCTGAGTGTGACTCTAAAGGGAGGAGAGAGGTGAAGGTGAAGAGTGAAGCAAAGTTCAGAAAGGAACATATTATTATGTAGCGTGAAAGTTAGAGTTGCTATCAGGTGGTGAATGACCAGACCAGAAATGGGGGGACTTGGATGTGTTTTTGACCCTGGCTTCTTAATCCCAAAATGGGTCACTGTGAAATTAAAAGAACATAGTAGGTCTGATAAAAATCCAGTCATCAGTATGTTTAAATTTTCCTCATTCATAAATAAAGATTCATGCTGTATCCTTCTCTGTCTGTAAAGACATCCGTACAAAAGGTTAAAGATCAAATTCCATCATTAGCAATGATTGGATCTGATTTTAGTGTGAACATCTAAAGCAGGGGTCGGCAAATAAGTTTGGACCCGGGCAAATTTTTTTTCTGACAATTCCATCGCGGGCCATGACCATGCTTTCCTACTAGAAAAAAAAAAGGTTTTCTATTTTTTCTATTATATTAAAAATAAACGTTATTTAACTTTAAAAATGCATTTAATTAAATTTAAAACATTAATTTGCTTCTATGTGCTGTTATTACACCCACTGCTGCATCTCCTGGCGTCTGTCATGAAACAGGCAACCTGCCCTAGCAACCTGCCGTAACTAATGTATACAGCAGCGCAGATCTGTTTCCCCATGCCGCTGATGTGCATTCACAATTTTTTAATTAGGCTATTTGATATTTGAGCCGACCTTGTTTGGTTTTGTTTTTTTATTTAATGAAACATATTTGTTCACGTTGCAGGAGGGACACTTTTATTTTCCACAGGTTACAGCGTATGCACGTGCCAATTAGCGTTCCAACCTGTGCGTCAAGTAAAGAGGCTGCAAGGATGTTCTGGCTGCTGTTTTGTCACGTCACTTATCAGCTACTTTTCAATAAATGTTGTGAAATCTGTGGAATTGTTGTATTTTTGACAGAAAACACGAGGTTTAAAAGATATATTAAAAATATATATATATTTTAAAATAAATCAGCGTCATCTAGCGGGCCAGATATAATTGATGGCGGGCCAGTTTTGGCCTGCTGGGGCCGCTAATTGCCAACACCTGATCTAAAGGCATTCCAGTGTCATGGAAAATTAATTGTTACAGTTATACTGTACCATGCCCGGAACACCTCCAAAGGAAGGCGCCCAGGGGCCATCCCAATGAGATGCCCACCTCAGCTCGCTCCTTTCGATGCAAAAGAGCAGTGGCTCTACTCCGAGCTCCCTCCAGATGTCCGAGCACCTAACTCTATCTCTAAGGCTGACCCCAGCAACCCGACATTTCAGCCACTTGTTTCCGTGATCTCATTCTTATTGTCCCTACTCAAAGCTTGTGACCATGAGTGAGAATTTCGAATGTAAATGCACTGGAAAATCAAAAGCTTTGGCTTCCAGCTAAAACACATCAGATTTTCAAGAGAGATTTCCATTAACTAGTGTTTTAACAACAAAACAGCACTACATTCAGTTGGCTAAGAATAGTCAACATTTTCCAAATGCAATTTAGACACATGGATCATTAAGGAGGCAGAAACAGATTAACAGAGATTGGATGTTAACTCTGCAGAAGCATAGATAAGTCACATCCTCCAGGTCCTCCTGGGAATTCTTAAGATGTTCCCATGTGGGATGCATTGTACTATCCCTCCAACTTATTCTTGGTCTGCCTTCTGGTCACAGCTGTATTTGCCTAAAGTACTTTCAGAGAAGACATGCTTATCAGTACCATTTCAGAGCTCATTATCATTGGTGATGTTGCAGGTTCTGATACTCACTTGTACACAGCTACGGTTGCACAAGCGATGTAGACCTCCAATATTGCTTTCAGACAGTGTGTTATATCACCTAAAGCCAGCTCTGAGTCACTTCTTGGGAAGCAGCACGGAACACACATTTATATTTTGGCCATATCAGAAGTGGATATGCTAAAGAACTGTAAAATTGCCTGAGTGTAATAAATTAGGAAGCTTATGTAAGGAGGGTTGGAGGTTATGAATATAATGGCCACCCATGACCAGGTAATAAGAAGGAAAACACACACACTGTGCTCTAACTCCCAGCCATGGCTTCAACTATACCCCACATGGCTGCCAAGTTCTTCCTCTGAGGTCATGCTGTTGAATCACATCCCACGGACTCATGCAAACACATTATTATAGTCAACGGAGCATATTGCAAATATAATAAGATTTTGAGATTATCCACCCACTTATCTATCTAGGTCCACTTCGCTTTAATCCTCAAATCATAGTCTTTATTCACACCAACGGAAGGGGAGAGATGTTTTCCCTGTTTGAAAGTACATTATGTTATCATATTATATAATATTTCACTAAGACTGTGCCTTGTTTCCTGATCCACACCAGTGTTAACATGCTATTGATGCTCTTTGTCACTGTCAAGTGGTGACATTATATGTTCAGTGGTGGTTGGGTTTGGGTTGTTGGGGGTCACAGTGCATTATATAATGCATGCATGTGTGTGCGTGTCATGTCTGTGTCATGTCAAAAGATGCATTTGGTAATAAGGGGTAATAACTGAGACGGATGGTTTTTGTGGTGTAAATTACACACTGACTGAACAGGGCAGTGTCCAAAAAATAAGTTACATCAGGCATTACGACTGACCTGACTAGTAGTTTAGTATCTGTTTCTAACAAAGAATGTGCCTGGAGCACTCTTTTAGAAACAAAATCCTTCTATGTCTTTGGTAACCGTATGTTGCTCACATAAACAGGCGTGCACCCACTTGTAAGCATTCAAATATTCACACACACCATGACAGTCAGAGAACAGAACAGTCTATGGATGGCAAAATATGCAGCGCCTTTTAAAAGGGAAATAATCTGCAGTCTGCTGCATGATGTCCAAAATGGCAAGATGTCCAACACATGCAGTGATCTATAAAAAGGAACAAAAGAGAACGTTTTATTCCTTCAACATGAAAAACTTTGACCTGCCATCAAACATGACTCACATACGTGTCAGTCATCAGAGAGCGACATGGGGTGTACAGTAGGTGTTGATGGGGGAGAACTATGTGCTTTTGAAGCCTTGATGTTGGGTAGGGGGACAAAACTGGTTCTTGATGTCTTCCGCTTTAGTCATAGGTCATGGCAGCACCCCCAACCTCACCTGCCATTTCCTCCCCCTTCCATTTTTCCTTCCGTATCTGACGCAAGTGCACCCGAAATCTAGTTTTTTATTGATCCACACAAGCAAACTCTTTCACTTTCTCTACTGCCAACGGCTGGTTGGGTAAAAATTCAGAGCTTAGTACGAGACAGCATCAAGAACAAGGACACTTCCGTATCCTGACATGGGACTCCATTTGAAGGGAAGTTCAAAAGTTTAACAGAAAACCAAACTGAGTTGCTCTGTCTTGTTCCTTTTCGACTATCATAATCCAGATTTGAGAAGCTGGGGTTAATTTAAGAAAGTTTAACCTAATTTAACTTTTGCTAGAATGCAATTCAATGTCCAGCAAAACACTGTGTTGGTCAGTCAAATAGGTGCAACTTTTATTTCACAAACTTTGCAATGAAATATAAAATAGTTGTAAATTCATGTCTCGTATTATTATGAACTGCTATGCAGTGTACTCTGAGTTATACATCTGTTACTCAAACTGTACTATACCATCATGAAACATTATAGAGATAAGTTACAATTAATTATAACTTCAAGTGTCTTTGATTGATGCATCTGTAATAATGCATGCTTCATCATAATGTTTGATTGTCAGTGTAAAGAGAGAGGAGAGACATAATTGTTAACGCATTCATCTGTGCCATAGAACTTTGTTGAATGTTATAGCCTTACCCTAACCCTGTATGGTGAACAAAGGTTGACTGTCAGGTTCAGTTTTCCAGGTTTTAAGTATACACATAATTAGGCTATAAGCGTTTTGTATGTTTCATTTCCAGTTAACTGAAGTATACCTGGGACGGATCTCCAAGCCTCCAGTGTCTGATAAAGCACAAGTGTCTATAAACCGTATTAAAAGCACTGAGGATGAACATCCATCCATCCATCCATTATCTGTAACCACTTATACTTATCAGGGTCACAGTGGGGCTGGAGCCTATCCCAGCTGACTTTGGCAGGTACACCTTGGATAAGACGCCAGCTTATCGCAGGGCACATAGAGACAAACAACCATTCACACTCACATTCACACCTACGTACAATTTAGAGTCACCAATCAAGAGAAAACCCACGCATACACCAGGAACCTTCTTGCTGTGAGGCGACAGTGCTAACCACTGCACCACTGTGCCGCCCCTCTGATGATGAACATATTCCATCAAAAGAGTCAGTACAGAAAAGCGGTTTAGAAGAATCTTACAAACTTAGGATCAAGGTTCCACTGGTCAAAATGAAGAAATAGAAGACGACACAGAGGACGTCTAGAGGAAAGGCATTCCCCAGTACTTCAGAGAAAGATAACTGGAGGGCAGAAGGTGGAAGGTCTGATGACAAACCAGGAAAATGTGTCAGTAAGGAAGGTGCAGAAAAAGAAAAATGGTGTCAGAGATTACAGTAAAAAGCATCATTGTCTGTACTGTTCCATGAGCTGCGGTAAAATGGCGAGGCACTTAAACGGAGCAATGTAACAGCTGAAGCACAAGCAATCACTTTTTCTCTGAACTCAAAATAGCGAAAATTGCATTTTGAGCTCATCAGAAACACAGGAAACTATTATAATAATACTATTAATAATAAGGTCCTAAATGCTGGTAGTGGAACATTGATTCCAAGACAGCAAACTAGTAAACCAGTGAAAACAAATGACATGTACTGCATAAACTGCAAAGCTTTGCTTAAAACAAAGTAATAATGAACATGCTTGCTTGAAAAAAAAAAGCAGTACACCAAAACAAGACAAAAGTTGGATCCAATCACTCTGAAAAGTTTGGGAGCTGGTAATCGCTGTGTACCAAGATGAAATCACCCTAAATAACCCTAACCAATCATCAGAGAGGAGAAAAACATTTTGAAACTTGAAGAACATTCATATTCAAAGCACGGACATGAAAAGAACAAACATGGGTACATCCGTTATGGTGCATCTGCCTGTATGGTTGCCCTGCCTTGACTGGTCCCAGCTGAGGAAGCGTGACCACCATCGCCCCCATGTCACCTGCCCCAACCCACCAATCCCCACTCTCCAATTTGAAGAACTACATTATTTAAGCTAGAACCGCCTGACAGTGGGGGCGGCTTGGTTGTTTTTGTGTTGAGTTCGCCTTTGTGTTGGTGTACCTTTGAAATTATTAACCCATAGGTTAATGGGTCAATGAATGCACTTGTATTTTGTAGAGGTATTTCACTGGCTACCTGGGGACTGGGCTAGATGTAGTTTATTTTACTGAGGAATATTTTTGTTAGAAGCAGGGGCTTCTGTTTCTCTGTGTTTTTGGTTATTATTAAACAGTTTAGATAGTACAGTTTTGTTGAGTCTATGTTATCTAAACACAGGGACGGCACTACACCGGGGCTAGGGGGTGCTATAGCACCGTCAAAAATCTTTGGGGTCTCTTGGGGGTCTTTTGTTTATACTTGCGCATTAGGCTAAGGCTAGCTAGCCTACAGTCCGTTGCTATGGATCGTTTTGTGATGAAGAAAAAAAGAGTGCAGGTAGAAAATGAAGACCAAGACCCAGTCTCCCAGGGGGACAAAGAAGAAGAGGGAGATTCAAAAAATGAATCTGAGAGAGGAACTCGTGAGCCAGGACCTGAAGGAGCACCGGAGCAGTCCATCTCTGCTAGCTGCTCTACAGCCCCCGTTAGCTGCACTGCTGACACAGACACTGCTCCCTCTGGTTTAAGTCACCTGTTGATGAACCAAGGCGGCCAGTTAACAGGCACAGGGTGTTTGCACTTCTCGCTGTGGCTTTGTATATTAATTATTAATTCCATTTTTGACCTTATGATGTTGTGATCTGAATCATTAGTGTGTGCACTTTACAGCCTATGTTATTAATTTCACTATTCATTTAATTTTTTAAGTTATGATGTGATGTGATCCGAAACAATATTGCCAATGCATAGTTGTTTGTTTTCATTAATTATGCATATGGAATAAATACAGTATGGTTATTGGCAGGCGCATGGGCACTGTCCGGTGCTGAATCTGTCACCTTTGCACGTGAAACATTTTTGCCATTGCCTTGTGGTCACTTGTATTAGGCTTAACTATTTTGTTGAATATTCTTTGGCTAAATTCAGTTAAAGCTACTTTTATATCGGACATGCTTGTGCTGTGCATCATAGCTGCTTTTATTGAGAAAACGAGAACCTCCTTATAAAGTAACTGAAGTCATGAAAAGCAATTATTTTCTTAGCACCCCCACGTATCGGTCAAGCCCCCCCTTAGCCCCGGGAGAGAAAAAATACTGGCTAAACATAATCAAAACTTGAAAGGAAAAAACTATTTTGTTGGTTGAAACAGCATCGTCTTGCCCTTGTAGTTTACCTTTTATTTTTACCTATTTTTGAAATATAGTTAGCTAACCCTCAATTTCAAGTTCACTAATAGGTAGTGCCATCAACTGAATGTTCTAGGTTGAGAAAAGTTTGGAAAATGCTTTGGGTATATGCTGAAGTAACTAAAGCCACTGGGCATGGGTAGACAAACATAGCTTATATTATATATCAAATTATTTATAAATTAACATAGTAGTTAAATGAATACCGAAAAGGACTTGCTGTATTTGATCACATTGGTTTGTACAAATGTACCAGTCAGTGTATGTACGTGTACATGGTCCAGTTTTTGAATGCTGTATTCAGATTTTTATTTGTTTTGTAAAGATGCAAATATGACTTCTATTGTCACCTAATATAAAGTTCAACTACCATTATCATGAAGTGTTATTCACTCTGTTAATCTAAACACATATAAATGTAGGATATTGTGTTCTTTTTTTCTATTATTATATATTATAAAAGATTAACATTAACATCTTGAACATATTCTTAGGATTTAAGAACCCAGCGTGAAGGGATTCCCCAAGGAATATTCAGGGGTTCCCCTGTTAGAGTGGGGAGAAAAAAAGTATCTTCAAAGCATTTTGTCATTTATTCCACCGGGAACATGGATGAGAGTGCTGGTGGTGGTAACAAAGGGGGAGATGAAAGTCTGGCTGAATCCGTACGTTTCTTTTAATGCCAGCAAAGGTCAGGCTCATGTGCCCTCCCACCCGCCTCCACTGGTACACACATGAAAGCGACACAAACACAAAAGCGTACACAGCGGCATGTGATTTAACAACAGGGAAGCCATCCTGAGGTTTCCTCATGTTGGGACTGAAATGTGAATGTAGGTGTGACCCTGCGTGTGCACATACAAGTATATGCCTGTTAATACAAACATGAGTATATGTAATTTTGTATCTCGGAACAGTTAAAAGGTGGCATTTACCTTGTTAACTGGTGACTATCAGCCGTTGCATTTGTAGATTAATTAGGAGTAATTATGACAGCTGATAGAGACAGGAAGAGAATATGTATCTATCCTCATGTATGCCTCTTTGTATAGTTTCTTATCCATTACCTTTAAAAGTTAAAAACAAAAACATACCTGAATCGCCTTTAGAGTTTTGTTTGAGTGTCATGTACCCAGTCACGTTTTGAACATTGCTTGGTGTGTTGAAAACATCTCTATTAAATGTCTGAAACATTTTTTAAATAAGTCTTTTGGAGCCTGATTGTGTAAGCATGTGTCATGTCAAAGGAACATTCAGCCGTTTTAACGAGGGACAGAAGTTTATTCCTTTGCCACAAGTGTATTTGTATTGTTTGTATATAGTTAACAATATATTATTTATTGTCAATATAGCCTCGCTGAATCTGTTTATTGCTTTGAAGAATGTAAAATCAATGTTCCAATTAGAGACTGTATTCTACAGAAATGTTCTAAATAAACTAAAACAAACTTGTAACTACTGTCCATTGTGCACTTTGTTATTTGACTGACTTCCAACACAGAGATTGGTTTCTAAGAGAAACAATGTATATTAAACATTTACAGCAGCCATTCTGACATGAAATAGTGGGTCAATAGTAGGTAACAGTGATACTATTTAAGGCTCAGTTCGATTCAGGCCAAACAGGGTGCTGCTGTTGGCTCACTGGAAAGAATCTGCTCCAATTAATGATGGGTAGGTATTTTTGCCCACATAGTGAAGTACTATGTAGCTGCAAAGTGGACGAGTGTTTCTTCAATTAACTTATTAGCTCCAAAATTAAAGAAAGATATCAGGTTAACAACAGTGTGGGAAGTAAGAGGAGCTGATAAGTTTCAGAAAGTAAAATTGAGAGTTCAAAGTCTACAATCGCTTTCAGCAGGGCCTTACAAAGCAGAAGAGATACAAGGGTCAATTCATTTATATACCATTGCACTGCCCTCGCCATACGTGCTGTATTCAGCTTGGCAGTCAGATAAACTCTTTACAAATATCACAACTCTGAAGACCATTGTTCCGTTGTCCACAGGTTTATTGGCATAAAGCAATGATGATAATAAAACATACAAACAAAGAATAATCAGCACTATGCAGCTTTAAACATGTACTGATAAACAACCTAAATGTGCCGATTCAATCCCTCATGAAGTAAATTTTATGGCTCTTTTACTGTTTTCTACTGCTTTGGATGTTTGGATTGCCACTACACGGGTTTTACGTATTTATTTCTACTTATCCACCAATGTAAATATTTTAACACATTAATTATCTATTTATAGATCTGTTTGGATTTTAGCATATGAACTTTAAATGGCATAGGAGCAATGCAGTTGTTTGTAATTTGTTACACGGTAAATTTAAACATAAATACGATATAATTCATAAAAATATAATTTATCCAAGAAATAACCACCTGCAATCATAGATAACAATAAAACACCGCAGCTCTGAGAACTAGGCTCACTGACTCCCTGCTTACGGGTCACATGGCTCTTCCCACAACTACTGCAATTCCTGAAGTGGCCACAAGGAGATACTTATATATATTAGAAGGATCAGCCAAAAAAGTATTATTCTATACTAGATAAACCAGATAATCCGCATTAGGAGTGGATTAATTGTTCATCAACTGTGTTATCAACATTTTCTTGTGTATTTACCTTAGATGTTATAATCAACATAGAAATATGAGTTGATCAAGGTCATATGGTGACATATTTATGGTCTGTAGGGCCTAAAATGGGCCTAAAATGGAGGAAATGTCAACTATGTTACCTGTCAACTATGTTACCCATCAAGTGTAACACAGTTGACAGGGAATAACACGGTTGACAATGTTGTCAGGGTTTACTGGGTTTATGCTTATTAAGTCTGTTGATTAAAAAACATTAACTTGATTAAATTGTTACTACACAGAAATTAAATGATAATATATAAAAGTGTAATAAGGTAGTAATTACATAAATGCTTGATTTGAGTGATATTTATCAGGGAAGATAAAACCGTTCGATCTGAAACCATTCATTAACTATTGTTATTAAAATGACATACATGACTGGAAGTGTAATTACATAGTAATTAGGGTACATAAAACATGATTTGAATGATACAGGGATTAATTCAACAATATATTATCCATACACTGAATAAATACTTACACTCTAATTAGACTTAACAACATCATTATAGATATTTTCCATTCCACTCTATAGCCTACTCATATTAACAAACAATGATTTCATGGATCATTTTGATATGTTTCAGTGATTTGAAATGACAGTTCCCTGATGACGATTTTAGCCCTATCAATTATGCTATACACTAAACATTACTAAACAGTCATTTCTGGTCTAGAGAGATGAGGTTATCTGCTGATGAGAAGCAGCGCCAGTACAGGGCTCGGTGTGATGTTGATCTTGAGAAAAGGGCTGCATATTTAAAGAAACAACAAGAAAAGTGGCATGAGGACAGACGGCTAGGGAAGGTGAAGACAGTTCAAGCCTTGAGTGAGAGGGAGACGAGAAGAAAAAGAAAGTATTGGAGAAGAGCCCAACGCCAGGCCAGAGAAAGAAAGAAAGTGATAGAGAACTAGGTTACTCCACCCCAGAGTCCTGACGATGAGGCTCGGATATCAAGGTAGAAATTTAATTAACAAAATATGGTTTAGACAATAGATTTGATTATGCAGTGATGGTGAAAAGAGTAAAGTCTTGTCATCCTTATTCTGTTCATTAAGCATAAATGATGAACACATGAACAAGAAAGTGTGTATAATTTTGTATGTATGTGTTTAATTTCAGACAGCGTATTGCTGGAAGGAAGAAAGTCAAGAGGAAGGAGTCCAAATTATATAGGGAGATTCAGGCTCTGAAGGAAAAACTTAAACAAGAGAAAAGAAAAACCCCAAAATTCAGAAAAAGACTTGCAAGACAACAGCAAGATTCAGAGTCACCCAGATGGAAAACCTGGCGCCTGTTAGGGAGGGTGCATGTGCCCAGAGAAGTGCACAAAACGTTAGTTTTCCACCATGCTCTGGTGGACAACATATGCACACGCGCAAGTACACTATGAGCAAACACAAAAAAACTAGGCAGGTAATTGCAGCTGCAGTGTCAGGAAAGATCTTGAAAAAATATAACTTCAAGAAAAGAATTCAGGAGACCCATCAACCCATCAACCCAGCAATTTCTCGAAAAACAACAAAAGCACAGTGAGTCCTCCATCCTCTCTAACAAAGTGAAGTACAGATCCCTATGCTACAAACTGTACAACAAATATATATATATACATATATTAATTTGTCCACCCATTTCTCACCACTTAAACATTGTAGGGATTCAAGGCAAGAAAATCCAGGATTTTTTTCTCGTGTTTCATTTCTAAATATGTTAAATTGTTTCTGATATTCAAGTAACAAATTCTGTTTTCATGCTCCTCCACACCTGTAGCTTATCTCCCTAAACACAGCAAGTAAGTCTGTTGGTAGTTCATGGACCAGTTGAAAAACATGCTGCATGCAGTACAATCTTAAAAAGCACCCTGAATAAATAAATACACAGCAAAGTTAAAAAACAAAGCATCATTCCATAAAAACTGACCCGATCACAATAACACTCACTAAAAAGGTTGCAGAACTGCTGCTACAAGAAGCATCTTGTAGAGCATAATTCCTGGGGGACATGTCTCCTGCAATCATTTTCAGCTACATACACTGGTGCACAATGATTAGGCAAGTTGTATTCCTGAGGATTCATTTTATATTAAGTCAATCCAAAATGTTAATAAACCTCAAACTTGAGTATTTAACAAAGGCAAAGTGAGTTTTGGCTTTCTCACACAATTACAATTATTAGCTTTATTAACTATTTGTGTGCAGAATTATTATGCAACTATAACCGAGCCAAAAGAGGCCTCAGCTAAAACTTTAAACAGAAAAGTCTGACGCCACCTTGGGACTTTCACCCAAAGATCTACTTTGAGATAGGATAATCTCAAGAATGTGCTATTAGAGGGGTCCCCAACACAGGCAAGTCCACACAAATTAAAAATCAGAGATGTGCTGTTTATGAAAAATAAATACACAATATATTTTTAACACAATGTAAAAGAAACAAATCAAGTGAGACAAAAAAAGTCATAAAACCACCTGCATAATCAAAATACTAACAAAATAAAAAGTTAACTGGCTTGATGTGTGTTCACAACAATTAAAACAAGCAAGGTACCTAAATGTGATAGGGTCAGTTTTTATGGAACTGTGCATGCTTTTAACTTTGTGTTTTTATTGAGTGTCTTTTTTTGTGGGCCAGCCATGGGGTCGAGGCAAGGGGGCGACGGCGGAGGTTGGCTGAGGGCAGGTGGTGGTGGATGGTGCCCATGGGGAGAGGCAGAAGGCAGTGAAGGCAGGACACGGGGGAGAGCTCCAGGGCAGACGCCTGGGTAGGATGCCAGTCACCACAACATTCGAGGGACCGGGTCTACAGGGCGAGTCATGTTTAATTATATTAACGTATTTTATGTAAATAAACCATGAACCTTTTTTTTAAAATGATATCCCAGAGTTTCTGCTCTGTTTACCCCTGATTTTTAAAGAGCCTGCATGTCTTATCTTGTAGAGTCCTAGGCTTTTTTAACCTAGGTGGTGTTGTTGGCAACATTTCAACTTAATGTTATCTATTTATAGTTTTAAATTCAGCTAGCACCATGACATATACACCGGTGGCTGACACACCGTACAAAAAATTAGATTAAAAAAAATAAAATAAACATGCAATAATAAAAATGAGCACCTCCTACCCCCCCAGATTTCAGTGGGTGCGCAGCATTGCTTGTGCTCCACAGTCGCTGCAGTGTTATGCAGCCGTTCTAGTCAATGTATCAAACTCCCCAGGCTCCACCTCCATCCGGTTCAGAAGTGCCCGCGCGAGCAGCCCGCGTCAATTTACACAGAAAGCCAGACACAGAAAAAGCAAAGAGAATCCGGTCGATTTGTTGTCATGTTACATTCTGTTGGCATATTATGGAATTTGGTAATGTTCCGGAATGTTGTCATGTTCCAAAATGTGGCCATGTTCTTGAGAGTCCACATGTTCCGGAATGTTCCCATGTTTCAGCATGTTTGCATGTTCCTGAATTTTGTCATCTTCTACAATGTTGGCATGTTCATCCTGACGATGATAACATCCTGGCGCTGTTTCAAACCCCACCAGAAGCGCTGCAGACGTGGGTTTCCACTCTGTTCTGCCGAAAATACACGGCTATATCGAGCAGGTCAAGGTGGCCGGAAGCCAGGCACAGAAACAGCTTAAGGAATCCGGGTGATTTTCAAAATAAATCACCCTGTGCAATCTTCCGATTAAAATTTCAGCCAAAAGGAAAACTACATAGCATATTTAAATGTTTAGAAGCACTTCAACCAATAAAAAAACAAACAAAAATCCCCAAATCTGAGCAAGTTAACGAAGCAGGTAAATTGCTCTGCTTGTCAAACACTCCTGGTGGGGTTTGAAGTCACAGGATGTACGGACAAGTCTGTAGTAAAATAAAATCATATGTGAGGATATTTATATCAACCAAATGGCAGGTATGTCAGAAGATGATTGGCTGCAGACACAGCTCAACACTGCAACACTGGATCCTTCCTTCAGCTTTACACTGATCAACAAAGACAATTCACATCTGCAATTTTTACTCTGGTTCCCATTCTGGGCTGGTCCAGGATAAAGTAGAACAAATCACAACAGGATAAGGGGTTCAGTTCCCACTGGGGTATCTCCAACTAAAGACAACTGCACCATACATGAATGCCATGTGCTTTTGATAAACTGCAAGATACATATGAACGTTCTCATGTCTGTTATTATGTTTGTAGAGTAGGTCAAGCAGTTGGACTGTCTGCCTCTGATCTGCAGTGCACCTCTAGCATCTGGAGCAGACTTAATTTTGTGCTGTTTTCTATTTCTGCACCAAAATCATATGTTTGGAGTATCAGTCACATTTGCACTTTCTAAAGGTGACTCTGAAAATTATGTATTATATTGAAACAATGATATACAGACAGGATGTTGAGACTAACCTGACTATAGCTGCCATCCTCCAAAAAGGGTAAAGCTTTAAACTTTTAGGAGCCACCTTTCAGGCCTCTAGGCAGCGTTTGATACTCAAAACATAGGTTTCTAGTGGAGTATTAGTTTGTTTTGTTGCCCCTTTTCTGTCTGAAGGCTTGTTGCTGGCTTTACAGGTGCAGTTCACACTGTCTGGCAACAGAAACGTTTGCTTTTGTTTTCAGAAGGATTTTAAGGGAGTTTCTAGGGATGCTTGGCTTCTCAGCGAGATTCCTTTGCCAGTTCATAGCTCAATACTCAATGATACGATCTATCCCACTCACAAATTTCAGTCAAAACAGCAATTAGTCATGTTTTCCTCCCTACGCTACACTGTTGACCCACTCCGAAAAGCATGTAACTCCCTGCACACGGACCCTGGCAATATTCTCACATATTGTTTTTCTTACATACATTCTGCAGCTTTGGCTAAACAATTATGTTGCAATGAAAAGCAGTTACCTCCCTCCTTTAAGCCCCACAGGACCCTACATCTGATGTCGATTAAGTTTCCATGTGTAAAATATCACGAAATAATGGCACTGACATAGGAATATCTGTGTGCCAACTTGCGTCCCATTTTGCAATCCTATCCCATGTGATGGAGGTAGCTGCTATAAAAAAACCACACATATTACAGCATTGTTTCTTCCAAAGCTGGAACCCACAACATTTGATTGTGTGGTGTTTTATGGGACTCTGTGGAGGTAGAGAGCCATTTGAAGAAAAACATTTCAGTCTTTTGTTTGACATTTTTACATGTAAATACCACAAATTGCAGGCGCAGCATAGAAGAATTTAAGACCTCCAACAAAGTTCAGTTGCATAACAGGAACAAAGATTTATGTGGTAGCACACAGAGGACTGAAGGAAGTGTGACGCAGAGAGAACGACACCTGTAAGAGAGACAGTGAGGAAGAAATATGGGTAGTGTTGTTTGTGTGAGAGAGAGCATATCAGAGTGAATTGAATTGTTGTGCATGCTTACAGTTAGAGGTCAGCAATTTAATTTAATTGCAATCACAATCCACCTTTTTCCCCTTTTGATAGTCCATTTCTCCATTTTCACCCTTTAACACAATTATTGCATGAGCTTGATTTGTAGTAATCAGAAGCCAAAAGCTAATCATAAAATAAATCTTTTCAAGCAGCTCAATTTTATTGTTTACATCACTCAAGAAAGAGCTACAAGAAGTAACTTGTCCACTGAGTAAAAATATAATAAATAAAATCTAGTTGGATACATTACTATTGGTTTGTTGACATAGCATGGTTCTGCTAGTCAGTGAGGTTATGGGAAGTTTGCAAACAGAAGTAAGAGGACATTAAACATGCCTGAAAAGTAGATTGTGGACATCTTGATCTAAAATCTTCAGATTGCCTAACCCTTCTTGCAGCATCTATTTCCTCACGTCCCTCTCCCCAGCAACGAATTTCAACTCGTCCTGGGGGATCCTCGTCCTTTCAGTGGGTTCTGGGTTTTTCCCAGATTCCCTCCTCCAAATGAAGGAACACAGGAGGCATCCTAATCAGATGTCCGAACGACCTCAGCTTGGTCCCAGCCACCCTGCGGAGGAAGCTCATTTCGGCCACCTGTATTTGTGATCTTGTTCTTTCAGTCACTACCCCTACTACCCATAGGAGAGGGTTGGAACGTAACAATGGACCGGAAAATCAAGAGCTTTGCCTTCTAGCTCAATTCTTTCTTCCCAAAACGGTCCGGTATAACGAGTTGCTGCCCCAAGCAACGGAGTTCAAGTACCTCGGGTCTTGTTCACGAGGGATGGGAAAATGGATCGTGAGATGGACCGGCAGGTTGGTGTGGTGGTACTATATAAATGTATATAAATGTACTTTTGTGTTTTCTGTCTGTTTGAGCGTGTATATGTGAACATCACTGTGCATTCACTTGGACAAAAATGCTGAAATGGCAAAAAGACAAGTTGCTGTTATCTTAGAATTTCTAAACAGTCACTAAAGCTTGGTGTTTGTTACCCTCAGAGCTGGCCTGGCCACTGCTTAAACTGCACACACCCACACAAAATCTTCCAACATTAGATGGACTTTTCCTCTCATCTACAAAGCCTGGAGTCTCCATTGGATTCCTGCCTACAGCTCCCTTTTGAACAATTATTCCCAATCCTCTTAGTGTAGTTTACACAGTCGCGCACACTGATAAAACACACATTTCTCAACCACAAACAGTTACACATTCAACATTTAAGCACAGACATTTAGTAGATTTCAACAACTCTTCATATTGAGAGGCACTTGGCAATGAAAGTAACATTTTTCACTTCTAAGCACATGTAGTACAACAATTGACCAGAGGAAGTTGATCAGTGTAGTTAGCACCGCAGATTGTTTTACCAGCAACGAAGATTTCAGGACTTTTTCTGAACACCTTCCCATCTATATTCATTGATTCATTTGTGCCAATGATCAGCCATAACATTATGGCTGATCAGCCATCAACATTGAGCCAGCTCATTTGTTGGATCACATGGGCCAGCTTTTGCTTCCCACATGTATCAATGAGCCTTGGATGCCCATGACACTGCCGGTTCACCTTCCTTGGACCACATTTGATAGGAACGAACCACTGCAGACTGGGAACACCCCACAAGAGCTGCAGTTCTGAGATGCTCTGATCCAATTGTCTAACCATCACAATTTGGCTCTGGTCAAAGTCATTAAAATCCTTACGCTTGTCCATTTATGCTGCTTGTAACGCATCAATTTTGAGGGCAAAATGTTTACTTGCTGCCTAATATATTCCACTTACTGACAGGTGCCATGATATCGAGATAATTCACGTCGCCAGTCAGTGGTGAGAAAAGGTAAAGGAAAATAAAACTCCTGCCTTCAGTTGCTCTAACAGACACCCTTTCTGCTATTTTTACTGAATCCGGCCAATCTGATAAAATACAAACGCCAAAGCACACTTTTGTAATGTTGTAATGTTTAGTTTACAACATTTTAACTGCCAAGCAACCTGCCTCCCTGAGGAACATCAGGCCAGTGGAGCCACATCAGAAAACATGTATATCTTCATGTCATGTCCTGGTGGAAAATATGAGGTGAATAAGAAACAGCAGTGTACAATTGTGAAGGCTTTAAATGATTCCATCTATATTTCTGCTGGTTTTGACATCCCAGAATGTCTTTTTTAAAAATATATGAGTCAACCATGACTGCTGACCTGTTGAGCTGTGTGCTAATGGCTTCAGAGAAGATTATAAATTAAGGTTAGAGAAACAATTACAAAGCCACAGTTTATTCTTGTGTTGGTAAATTTTGCTCTCAAAGTTTCCTTGCAGTAAATATACATATCAGAACGCACTTATAACTCAAAGGTTCTTAAGCAAAGTTTTCTGGTATGTTTCAGTCTGCAGTTAGAGGGGAACCGGCAAGTTCTCGATAAATTATTAAGAGTTGTGTAATCCCTAACTTCTTCAGCCTTAGAAACCGAGGTCATACAGAGAGGCATTGTTTAAACAAAGCTTAAATTCTAGTAGATATCTCAATTTTTCGAAACATAAAGGCATAAAATGATTCAGATCTTTACAGCAGCTACATTGGATAATTACATGTATAAAAGTTCCAGAGATGATTTTTTTCTCTCTCCATTTCTAGCTCTTTTTCTAAAGATTATGAAATGTAATAATATTCTTAAAGGGTAGACAAAAACTTCTCTTTCACCACTTTTTAATTGTCTTCTTTAAAACAATATAAGTTAAATTTCCTTATCCAATGAACATTCTCTTTTGTTCATGAACAAAATCTACACTTTTTTAAAACATCAACATTCATATTTTGTATTTAGTTTTCTTCAGTAACCACCCGAAAACAGTGGGACAATGTGAAAGGTGTCACTCTTAGCAATGAACTTACAGATAATGTCACCTAAATCGGCAGAACCCTCATGTTTACAGAACTTCATAACAAGCTTAAGCACATCAAGTTGTCCGGTCAGCAACTTTACTGCTTTGTCTCACTGCTCTCATTTGACCACCATTTTCAGAGAATGTTAGAATAAACGAAAGTGGAGCCAACATTCAAACACCAGCTGCAGAACAGAATAAGTTTGAACAGTTTATTGGAACCAAAGGGATGATAGGATGAGGACTTGAAGTGAGGAGAGAACAGTGCAGGGCTGGTGGTGGGGGGGAGCAGGTAAAACAGGTGCACACGGACACATAAGGGGGCCAATGGGAAGCGCTAGGAAGGCAGGAGGCAAAAACCTCTATTATAACAGAGAGAAGGCTCTAAAAACTTGCTGTAGACTACCTACTCATCATTCAATGTCACACAGATAGTTAGTGAGCTAACTCTTATAGCTAACTGAAGAGTATATAACATAATTGGAGGTTGCCAGAGACCAAAAAGAGAGAAAAAGGTGAACAAACCGTTTAGTGAGGTGGAACTAAATGGATTTTTTTTCATGTATATAAATGATATTTTCTCAGTAAAGTATCTCAGAGTAAAATTATAGGTTGACCCATCATTTTTTATGTCATTCATGGTTTATAGGTTTTAATCTTAGAATTAAGGTAAGCAATAATTTTTTTTTTATTGATGTACTGAATAGACCTATTTCACTGCAGCCATTTTTACATGAAATACTAGGGTTAACACAGGTGTTATGCTATTAATTATACTAATTAAGGCTCTGTTCCATTCAGGTCAAACAGGGTCAGGGTGCTGCTGTGGTGCATGTCGGCTCACTGGAACCTTAAGTAGTATCACTGACGACACCAGCGTTGTCATAGAAGACATATTGCCTCTTTCATGGTGCTCCATTTTTCAGTTGTTAAAACTGAGTATAACATTACCTCCAGCAGAGCGCTTAGGTCATAGTTGCACCATCATTGGCTCATTAATCAGCTTTTTGGCTACTGCTGTAGCTATATGACTAGTAGCATCCAACCATATTTATACATGCATATGTTGTCATGCTTCCCGTCATTTTCCCCTTTCATTGTGTCTCTCTTTGTATATTCTGGGCGTGGCCTCCAATTTCGCTCTTTTGTAAATTCTTCTGTATTTTCTTTTTTACCATTTTGACTAATCTCCATGTGCCATCTTTCCGCCACATCCAGTCCTCTGTTTGTTTCCACAAATGCACTTTTGGACTCCTGTCACCACCAGCCCTGCTCCACCCCAGTTACAGCGCCATAGGCTCGCCTCACCTGCAATGCACATTACCTCGGTGTTATCATTAAACTGTTTACATGAGATTCAGTCTCCAGTTGGTGTTTGCATTTAAGTCCAAATATGAATGCCAGCATTCAAAAGTACGGTAGCTCTCTGAACAAAGTCATCTCTGCTGCCAATGGCTTGTTTGAGCACCCAGGCTTCATTCAGCCCAACTCAGGTCCGCCGATGATCCATGTCTGCCGATTTTTATATTAGCCTGTAGGCTATGAGGCAAGACTTCCAACATGGCAGTCCTTTATACTGTCATTGGTCTCTCCCTGAACTATATTCTTAATCTCCCCTATATCCATGCAGAAATACTACATTTTAGTCTTCAAACAGCCACACTAAAGAACAAATCCAGTTATTTTCACAAGAGCAACATTTATTCAAATCAATGAGACTTTGTTCTCGTGAGCATTGGACATCAGATGTACACAATATACAAATGGTGCGTTTTGTAGCAAATATACTTTCTATAGAGACAGCAGCAGCAGAATTGGCATGTACAAAAATACACATTTGATTTTCTCACAACACAACATACCAAAGAAACAAGATAATAGATTTATATATAATAATGTATTTCTGTATCATAAATATGCAGAACTATACACGCTGAACACAAATTCACTGTAATGGAGGATAAGAATTATATTAATAACACAGGATAAAATACTTTTAGACCATTTAAAGTGGAAACACTCGACATGATATTGGCCTTATTCCAGTGTGTGATCCTGGAAAAACTGTTAAGTTCATACAGTAATAACACTGTTTTAATGCTCTTACATTGTGATAAAAATATTATTATTTACAGGGTTTCTTTTACATAATTCAAATGAATGAATGACACAGTAAAATAAGGCCATTTGTTAAGTGTAACCTTAGAAATCAGTACTGCAGTGGCAGCAGCACTGAAACAAAAAGATTCTTCTTCTTAATCTTATTATTATTATTATTATTATTATTATCATAATTATCATTATCACGAACAAAACATACAACAGAGAAACTGTTTCAATGATGACACACACACACACACACACACACAAACACACACTGGCTGTCCTTGTCATTTTGAAGTGCTATAAAAGCAAGAATAAAGGAGGTTTCTCCCTCAATGGCACAAGTTTTCTCACATTCCTGCAGGACACGCTGTGAATATTCGCATCATATTCAGCATCACTCTGACTTTCTTTCACACGCGCGTGCGCGCGCACGCACACACACACGCACACACAGTTTTTCCTTCTTCCTTCCCCCTCCCCTCCCTCCCAGGTCACAGCGATATAAACCAGAGCAACAGAGGACAACACTGCGTGCTGTGTGTCTGGAAACTCGGCTCATATGAATAAATACCGTCCCAATTGATTCACTGACTCAAGACAGCCACAACGCTTCACCCTGTGGGGAAAAAATGTTTCACTTTACAGATGTGATTAAAAGGTACAAACACCATTAAAATAGACTAAGATGTAATAAGTATGTACAGTGGCTCCTTCTCTGGCACTCAAACATCACAGGTGTTGTGGGTGAAGGTAAAAGCATGTTCATAGTATTGGCATGAAGACATGTCTATATTGCTGTCATTACTGCTGTTGAGAGAAGTGTTAACATTTATTGTGCCAACATTTGTATCTCTTAAAAAAAATTTGACCTTTTTACAAAAAGATTTAGCCACCTTTTAAAGAAGTTTTTAATATGTTTTGCAAATATCAGCTATGTTTCTGCTGGCTTTATAAAAATTCTGACGTTCTTTCTAAAAGACTGGTTTCTTTTTCATTTCTCAAGAACTTCGCCTCCTTCGTTTTCTTCTCCAAGCGCTGAAAAAGCAGCGACACATTCCAAAGGAAAAACAAGGACACACTGCCAGAGAAAAATATTTTTCAGAGGAACCAGATTTTGGCACAAGAGCTGTAATGCTGACCTGTTTTGACAACAGCTTTTGTGATTGTTTATGGATCCAGATGTCCAAGGAGACGCCATATTTTCTATAATGAATTCACTAAATCAGGCCTCAGTATTCAATAAATCATTTCTGAGGGTCCCAACTGTGCTACAAAGCAACATTGAAGTGTAACTGTACCTAAAATCTGAAACCCTGGATGTACCATCACCATTTATGTTTTGGGCTGACTGCTGCCAGAAAAAAGGAGCATATGGAGGAATATTATCACATCAACGATGAAAACAGTTGTACACAAGTGAACCTATCAGATAGAAATCTCTCTCATACACAGTCTGTCTGTACAAAGTTCCCATTTACACGTATGACTCTTCTGCAAAAAAGAGCTGGTCAAACTCCTCCACTCTTGGGTCACTGCACCGCCTGCTCTGCCATTCCCTCTTCCCCTGTACAATAGCCAGCGCCACCTCCTGACTCCTTCTCAGGCAGGCGTCTGCATCCTCCTGACCCTGGGAGGAAAAGTAGTCCCTTACAGCACGGGTAGCAGAGGGAGACAGGCAGAAGCGTGGCTCGCCGTGGTTGGGCTCCACCTCTGACACCCTCAGGCCGCCATCTTGGGGCTGACCTTTTGAAGTACGAGGTCTGTCCAGAGTGAGGCTGGTGGGGGGGCTAAAGTTCGCAGTGACCTTGACAGGTTCAGATGCTCGACGGGGAAGGCTCCTCCCCTCTTTGTGTCCCTCCATGGCTGGAGTTAGAGAGTGAGACTTTTGCCTCTGGAGGACCAGAGTCGTGGTGCTCTGTCCAAAGAAAACCCCCTGTGGAGGCTGCGCGCACCCGTTTCGAGTCCGCCTCTGTGTGACCTCACTTCCTGTGTGCGGTTTGTTAGGGGAGGCTGGGTTCTGGGGTCTGTAGGTGCAGGTCTGGTCGTGGAGCTGCCTCAGCTCTCTGACTGTCAGAGATTTTTCCGTCCCCCTGTAGAAAGGAGATCGGCTGTGCTGCAGCTGCAGCAGAGCCTGCTGGTAGGATGGAGGGCAGCTGGATCTCCGCTGGCAGTTTTGGTTTGTCGCCGTGGCCTCCTGGGCACTGGCGGAGTAGCCATTATTGGTTTGGTGGGTTTTCCCATTTACCACAGGCAAGTCCTCCTCCGTGTGTCCATTATCAGACTGCTTCAGTGACAGGCGGCGCTCCTTCTTGAGCCACGTGTTAGGGTGGAGGCCATGAGTCTGAGAGGGGGTTTGGCTGGTCCGAGGAGGTGGGGTGGGCTGTGGCCAATGAGGCGGGGCTTCCTTATGAGGAGGGGAGACCCTGGGCGACAGCTGGGGCCGTCCAGGAAACAGAGGGGAGAGAGGAGCAGGCTCAGCCAATGAAATCACCCCATTGGTGGCATAGTCAGTAGAGTACTGTGAGAAGGCGGAGTCTAAAGAGCTGAGGGAGGAGCCTGTGGGTGAGGTTGCTGGTGACGACAGACTGGAACAGCTGGCATCCAGTCGCAATGGAGGTGGAGGAGCGTGCTTCATCTTCCTCCGCCCACCATTCTGGACTTTGGCTCCTCCCTTCTCACATCCATCCTCTTCCTCCTCCTTCAGCTGCAGCCCGCTCAGCCGCTGCTCCAGAAACACCTCATCCTCCTCCCCCTCCCCCTCCATGGCGGCGTCATAGCTCGCCTTCCTGACTGGCAGGTGGTGGTTATCGGTGTGAACAGTCACTACGCCTGGGGGCGTTGTGCTCGCCAGGGCCAAGGCGGGCTCTGAACTCCTTCTTAGCCTCCTGGGACCCTGTGACGGACCATTGGCTTGGCGGGGTCGAGGCTGTCGGACTGCGGGGCTGAACCTTCTGGGTCTGGCCAGCAGGGGGAGCTGCAGCAGGAGGTCAGTCTCAGGGTCGGGATCCGGGTCGCAATCACTGAGGGTGATGACGGAGTCACGACTCCGGCTGTCCGGCTTGTCCTTGTCACGAAGGGGCAGCTGGTCCTGGTAGGGAGACTCAGGGTCGTCATTCAGCTCGTTCTCCAGACTGTCGTAGGACGAGTCGTTCATCTGGAAGGACGACACATCTGGGAGGAGAAAGATTGAAAAGAAAGGAAGGGGAGGGAGAAAGAATATTATTGAGACTTCAACAAAACAAGTGGTTAACTGTGGAATCGTCAAATTAAGATCAAGAGAATTCAATCCAGAAATACAGAGAAAAACACACTAATTTAGCAAACAACATACACAAGATTTCACCTGCCAGTACTACTTTACCATTACAAATCCTATAATAGAGAAGTAGTCCTCAAATTATACGGCTTTTGCAGACATCCTTCCTCATGCCAGTATCCTACAATTTTGCATATTTCTGCTTTCTAGCTACGAAAATTAGGAACCAAAGTTGAGACAAACTTTTATTTACACGACAACCTACACAATAAATAGAAAGCGTAACTACTCCCACAGTCTGTTGCTCTCTCCTGGTACAAACTTCATCCACAACGCTCAAAAAGAGCAGTCTGAGAGAAATGAAGAATCTCGAACCCTGAACTAAACAAAACGAAGCCACAGTTCACCGCTAGAGACGAAGCGAACAGTGGACAAAGCGTCATCATGCTGCGTACTCATCGACCTCTGGTGGTTATTTATAGCGTCAGGAGGAAAGTTAGTAGTATTTATGAATGAGGAGATTCAATGCTGCTGCGTTAATCAGCATCTGTGACCCTGCAATCACTGAAATTACTGCAGGTCAGTCTGCTGACCCCAATCAATGGGCCTGAAAGAGCCTTGGACATTTAATTGCACACACACACACACAGTCTTATATTTTGAGGTGTAACACATTGAAGCGTTGTGAGGTAACAAGCTCTTTCAGAGAAGTTAAGGGGCGGTTGTTTAGCCACTTTGATTAAGTGTTTTTGTCTGTTGTTCAAAAGTTTTGCTTCATTTCTGCCCCTCCTTTACTTCTTTACCAGACATTTTCAATATAAGTCAGCGACAAGTTATTTCACTCAGCATCTATTCCTATCCTCCTCTCTACTCCGCTGGCTTTCAGTTCTTACCTGATCCGTGGTCACTGCTGCTGCTCTTTTGGCTGAAGCTCCTGAACAGCGTCGTGACGTCGTCTCCCAGGACGCTGCAGCAGTTCTCTATGAGGAAGCGAACGAGCTCACACACCTGCAGGCAGAAAACATTACGGGGTTAGAGCAAGAACACTTTTCTTTGCTTCACTGCAGCTGCTGACCATTTGTTTTCATTGTTATACAGTTGGACGAAGATGTAATTCTGTTACTGTTTATGCAGAACTTCATTTGCTGAGGCAATTCCTCCGAGAACCAGCCAAAGTTCTGCAATAATTCAGCAAGCAGTTTCTAAATTTCTATGTCGGCACTACATGTTGAGTAAACTCGAGGATTTGCAAAAACACACACACACACACACACACACAAAATGGCAATCATTATATTCACACTGCCTAGTGAACATTTTGACATTAACTGCGTATGATGGCGCGCCGAAACACTGAAAATAAAACTAGTGTAGAGTTTTTGTGCTGTCGTCTGCTGACCTAAATAACTACATAACACCAGCTCCAAACAGCTGTCAAAAGTTTCTGCTCATGTGTCCTATATTATCGTTGTGAGAAAAGTTTGTTTGCACTGATGTCGACCTCCCAACTATAAGAGTGTTTGCATTCCACAAACCAAGAAAACACCAAACTCCTTCTTCCCAGTCCTGGTTAATGTCCTGATAATAAGATATGACATCATGTATTAGCTTTATCATTTTCTCAAATGCTTGTTCAATGCAATGTTTTTGATAATAGCTTTTCTGAAAGATATTGCCACAGAGGGAATGATACATTTTGCAAATGGCTTCCAACATGAACTGTCTGTCCAAGTCTTTGAGAGCAGGCACCACATCCAGTTTTGAAACGTGCCGACAGCGTCTGTGCATTTTTCTTTTTTTTTTTGGAATCAGTCCTCAAACAAATCGCTGTACTTGGCTGAAACCACCACCTTTTAAACTAAGCAGACAAAATTTACTGAACACACATGACGACGCGCCTGTGACACAAATAGTCGATTAATGCCTCGGCCACTGACAAACGCTGGAGTCATATCCACCCACATTTCAGTGGAAAGTTTCCACTAAAATCATCCTGGTGCGTTTATGATTTGTTTTTCCTGCCGTTGCTGTGCCTCTGTGACACCGCGGAGAACACAGTGAAGACAAACACACTTCAGGGCTGCCCTCTTTGTTTGTTTGTTGGGCCAGATGTTGTCTGTTCGTATCTGCATGGTGTCCATATGACTCAGTGATAGAAGAAGAGTCTGTCTGGATAAACCGTGCACAACCAGGCTGCACTGTGAACTATTTCAAGCTTTAAAGAGTCTTATTGTCAAAAAACAAGCTAAAGAATTTAAAGGGTGATGAGTTAACTTAACCTGTTACCACTTCAATTAAAATCTTGTTTCAAGAACGTTTCTTTATTCTGCTACAACTTTACACATTTTCAGGATACTGACAATCAGTTCTTGTTGATTTTTATTAGAAACAGGTTGAAATTATTTCCATTGTGTTTTTTTTTTTGTTTGTTTGCTTGTTTGTTTGTTTGAATTCCAAAAAGTCTGATAATAGACAATAGAAAAAGTAGCACTGATGGAAATTTATTTGAATGGGACTGTACAAACAGTACTAGAACAGCACTAACAGGAAGCAAAGGATATTTGAGTACAAAGCAAAGCCAATAAAAGGCAGTCAGTGGTCAGACAGTTGAGTAGCTTTTAGCAGATTTTCCAATTTGGCTTTAAAGCTTTTCAAATGCACTTATAATTCTTCATGTCCTCTGGTAAGGCAGCCCACAGAATACTGACTGCCCAAAAGAGTGGAGCACAGTCCCTTACAGAAGATATCCTTCAGGATTTTCTCCAAAAGAAAATTGTTCACATTTTACCTGACAATGGTGGGATACAAGAGCTGTATTTTATAACTTATATAACTTAATGAGTTCCACAGTAGTTTCATTCGAGCAATCTGGGACAGTTAATCCCCCCCAACAACTGTTTCCAGAGCGCAAACGCAACATTAACCTTCTGGCTTCATATCCTCTGTGTGTACACTACCTCTCTTCAGATACCAAATGTACTAATGACTGCTGTATGAAAGCCCTTAGGCCACATTTTCCTTGGATTATGGGTAATGCTCAATGCTGCTATCCATAACCCGCAGTGACAGTTAGCATACACTTACACCACAAGCGAGTACGAATTACAAATCTGTCTGTGATTATTCCTCATTGCCTCCAAAATAGCCGACACTAATAAAATTTGCAGGTAGATTACCCACAGCTGCTGAGTCGTGGTATGTGCAAACATTACGACATTGTTTTCACGAGTCACTTCAGTGACTTTCATCAGGGGGAGCATCAAACTACCCAATCACCTTTAAGAGAACGAACCGGTTTGTGAATACAGGTGAGATATCTTTACCTTTAGGTATTGTTCCTTTAGGTATTTGCTCTGTCACACGTGTTATCAGTGCACAGTGGATTGTCTCATTCCTGAAGAACGGCACATCATTGACAAGCATTTTCAATGTAAGAATGTTTATCAATAGAAAACGGTCATTGGTGTCAATTACCTATTCAGTTATCTAATCTGTGCTCCACAGATTTAGATTTGTAGGTCTATGTGTCTTAGATGGTACAGTATTTTAGGTGTCTAGGTTACATAACTATTGTTTCAACTGCATTTCCATGTGACCCTGACGAGGATAAGAGGTTATGGATAATAGATGCATTTCTATACGAAGTAAGAGAAGACTACAAGATATATCTCACTGAAACACAGGCCTTTTTACTTCCTTTCCCTTTTCTTTACATAGTTTTCACTCGTTCCCCTCCTCTCCCCTCTTTAGTTTTCTACTTCACCTTCTTATCTGCCCCATTTAGTCGTTTTCCTGCCCTCCTTCAATCACTCATTCAGCATTCCTCACTGTCGCTGAGAAAGAGAGCTGCTACGTGTTGCAGAGAGCCTGTGGGCATCCAGCACACTTTCACTCCTCCATCAACAGCCCATTCAAAATTGCTCCTTCTACTTTAACTCAGTAGGATGTTATCTTAAGCGCTCTCTCAACGTTCAGAAAGAATTCAGCCGTACGCTGTAAAGTATTTGTCTGCAGTATGAATGCAGGTTGATTGTGAACAACTGCCGCAGTATACAATAATAGGATACAATACACAGAGCATATACACTATCTGTACATGTGCGTGGGTGTTTGCGTGACATGTCACAGCTGTGTGTTAGTTGGTCATTTCTGAGAATTTCTGAGGTCACTGGTCAACTGCATCACACTTCTGTTATTTCCTCTACTGGATACTGTGTTAATGTAGAAAAGTCACTTTTATTAAAAAACAAAGCAGAAGCAGTTTGGTTCAGCTCAAGACAAAAAAAAACAACTTTCTTTTGAATGATTTGTCTCTCTGTCTCCATCTTAAGTAATACACAAGCTAAAGCTGTATTTACCCTCTGAAACGTTTCGCCAAAAACATTTAAATTATATGCTGCATGAAAGAGCCAGCGACACAGAGACTGAATTGGGCAACACTGAGCTTTCACGTGTCTCCAAGACAAGGTTGGAAACTAGCCATTACACGGCCAGGGCCCCACGCTGGTTTAAATTGGCCCCTGGCTCTGACCACAACGCGGGAAATGTCGAAATCTCACTTTGTTATTTTTTAACGTTTTTTCCCAGAAAAAAAGCCGCCTGTGCTCGGGCTGCAGTGTGCGAGAGGGAAAGTGTTATCAGGGGAGTATTTGTGAAAGAGATATTTAGGTATTTGTGGCTGTTGAAGGTATTTGTGCGTGTGATTTTGTGTGTGCGTGTGCATGTGTGTGTGTGTGTGAGAAGAGAGAAAGAGAGGGGTGTTTCAGCGACACAGTTTTTCACTAAAGCACACACTTGGCCTCAGGATTCTGTAGGAAATTCTTCGCATGTTTTCTCAATGAACCTCAACCACCTCAAGTGTGCGCACACACACACACACACACACTCACACACACACACACAAAGATAAGCAAACCAGCTACCCTCTGAGATTATGTGTAACTCAATTACTGTGATTTTACAAACGGACCACAAATCAAGAAGCTTTGTATGCTTTACGTCTTAGCGACTACACAATAGGCTCCGGTGGACGAGAGGGGGCTTCCTCTGTGGGCTCTGGCTGCAGCCACTGCTGAGGACTTGAGTCAGTTCAGGTTAACGTGGCTTGCTGAGATGTGTGGGAGGAAGACTGAGCAGTGTTAACTTCAGAAAAATACAATTAAGACAAATTCTGTGTCAGGAAAAAGAACTGTCATTAAAACTGCAACTACAGATTAAACTAGTTTCTGATTAGCTGGCTGCCTGTCAATCAAATATCAAACTCTCCACAGTGATTGGGAGTAAATCATCATGAAGCTGTGAAGCCTTACTCTCTTGCTCTAATCTTGGGGATTTCAAGCTCAGAAGAGTGTGATTGAACGTCGTGCTTTTAACCGATGAGTGATTGTCAGTGATGACGTGAACGTGAATGAGCACATCTGTGTGTGTGTGTGTGTGTGTGTGTTACAGCTGTCTGTTAGTGGGTCAGCTCCTGCTCGGAGGTCAGCACTCGAATCTGCAGGGTAACCTTTTGTCTGCTGACAAATGGTTTCCAGTCTGGCAAGAGGTTACGTGTGCATGTGAACATATATGCGCACGCACGCTTCATTCGTGTCATTAACATCGAAATGCCTTGACTCGCCTGTCTGTCTGGTCACACGTGTTTCATACATCACAGCAGCACGTACACACTCGCGCTGACGCAGTTTGCTTCCACTGAAATGTTAAATTCCTCAGCATTTGCACGCTGTCTCAGCAAGTCTCTCAACACACACACGCACACACACACCTGTAGCAGCTCAGGGTGTTCAGGCTGTTGTTCAGCTTGACATTTTGGGAAATACATTCATTTGCTTTCTTGCCAAGAGTTAGATAAGAAGATTGATATCACTTTCATGCACGTATGTTCAATGCAAAGCATATTTCCTCAAATGTCGAACTACAAGATCTGAGATGGAATTATTAGCTGGAACCATCCATCTGGTGTGTGCGTGTGTGTTCATCCTCACCTTCTTGGTGCCCTCCCCCTCCATCTCGGGGGTGCTAGGTGCTGGAGACCAAAGCATGCTGGGAGCAATGCAGACGGACAGGTTGAAGGCGTTCATCTGGTTGTCGTGGGCATTGCGTTGGATACATTGCAGCACAGAGATGACATGTCGCAGCAGAAGCAGGTTCTCGCTGGGCAGGAGGTGGAGCAACCTGAGATGATTAAGAGACCACAGAACACATCCTCAAACTCTTGGTCGCTGGTCCTTGTTCTTACAGTGTGTGATAACTCTCTGTCTTCCTTTCTCTCTCCGACATTGTGTAATTAAATGAAAAAAGGGTTATAATGATGTGTGTAAGGTGCTCATGAGAGAGAGAGACAGCAACACATCGTGCATTATTATTTGAAAATTAGCAGTAGGATTTTGGCAGTAAATGTGATGTATTTTAGGATTTGAAGAGAGCGTTCTTACCTCTGGACAGCTTGCATCCTCTCCTCTCCACCCTCCCCTTCTATCACATCCATCCACTGGTCATACAGATCCACACACAGCATGCTGCCCGGAATGTTTCGCAGAAAGTCCTGCAAAAAAAACAATGAATGAATTAATTGAGATTTATTTTTTAATTGATTGATTGATTTTTGTGTGTCCTGGTTGGATGATTTTATTTAGGTCTGACAGCGAACATTTTTTTGGTTCTCTGTTCTTTCTTAAACACTGAGTTCATCTTTGAGTCTAATAAATGCAGAAATTCCCAGCGTACAAACTGTCTCGCTGCTGGTTTGTTTCATCCTGAATTCATGCAACATTTCAATCTTCCATCTTGATCAGGTATATGAACCACGAACCTGAGAAAAGTTCTAATATATTTATTTTAAAGTTAAATAAATAATGAAGTCAAATCAAAGAAATGAGGCCATCTTGTGCACGAAACACCTCGAGGATTTAACAGAAATAGCCATCGAGGAAATGAGGTCAAAAAAAAATATGACTCTGTCAGATGCAGACAAAGCAGCAGAACAGACACACAGTACATCCTGAATGGGAATTAAAGAAACCCTTTAACAACATTGTTATAATGTGCCCACACTGTATAAAATATTTCGAATAGACAGATAAAAGACAATATTTATCATGAACATCCATGTTACTGTATCTCTACTTTAACACAGGATTGGCATTGACGAATGTTCTGTCATTGGACTGTTTTGTCTCAGGTGAGGCACAATCGGTCTCCATTGTGCAGAGACAGGTAAAGCCCAACAAAGAGTGGAGATGAATCAGCTCTGTATAAAACTCCAAACAGCTCAGCTGCTCCCTGGATGCCCGACGCTACGGTGGCTGTTCAGCCTGGATGCTGAACAATGAGCACCTTGTGTGTGTGTGTGTTTGTGTGTGTGTGTGTGTGTGTGTGTGTGTGTGTGTGTGTGTGTGTGTGTGTGACTGGCAGCCTGCCTGGCTGTGCAGAGACAGATTATCCCGTCTGGACTTATGTGACTTTGGACGCACATCACTCGTTCCTGCTTTCTGTTGTCTGGTTTCAAACCAGTGAGACGAGGGCAGAGCTGTAATGTGGTTGAAAGTGTGTGTCTGTTACCTTGAGGACAGCAGCGATGACAAACACAGACTGGTGTGTGATCTCCGGGTCCTCCGTCCCACTGTCCAGCCTGTCCCGAAGTTCCCGGCAGGCTTTGGCCCCAGCTGACCGCCTGAAGATGCCCCGTGTGTACGGCCCCTCCAGATACAGGAACACCAACATGTCCTGGAGGGAACCGGGAGATGTGAGGTTACCCACAGGAAGTCTCTTCACATGATCTTTTTAGAAACTATTCTGAATGAAGCAGGGTAACTCTGCATGTTTGGACTTTCTAAAAGGGCATTTGTTGTTGAGGTCAAAGTCTGACTTGCTTATTCAACAGATTGGAGTTTCACTTCTCTATTATGTCCATTATTTATTTCAAGTCAAGTCAAATCAACTTTATTGTCAACACTGCCATATGTACAAGACAGAGAATTGAAGTATCGTTTCCCTTGTATCTCTGGTACAAACAAGCAATAAACATGAAAACATAAGCTCCAAAAAATGAATCTACTTCCCCATACTACTTCTCCCATTCCCTAAATACACCCCAAACCATCCCGTGACCCCCTTCAAACAGGGTCCTGACCCCTCCTGCTGGCTTTCGTGACCTGCACTCAGCTCACCATGACAGGCTTGGGCAGGCCGTGGTCTGGAGAGCAGACAGAGCTCAGGGGTCGTCCGAACAGCCGTCCCTGAGTGGGGGAGAGTGAGGTCGGAGACAGGGGCAGGCTGTCCAGCTGTGTGTTGGAGCCTTTCCAGAAAGGCCAGTTGATCAGAGACCTTTTTCTCTTAAAAGACTTCTGCTGACCAGGCTCTGCGGGGAGAGAGAAGAGGAAGAGGTGAGCTGCAGTTTCAGACGCTTGAGCAATGCATGTTGAAGTCACTGGAATGCAACTGCAAAACTGAAACTTATGTAATGATTCTGAAAAATGTATTACATGTTATTTAGACTAAAAGTTGCAGACACTGGACTTTTTCAGCATTCACATGAATGCCCGGTCTGTCCACTAAATTTCAGCCTAATAATCACGCCCAAAGACGTTTATGTGACACAGAAAACACAGAGGGATACTGTTTAAGAGAAAGACACCAACAAGACAGCGACAGAACGAAAGAAGAAAGAGCCACTGATTCACACATATGCAGACATGCCCTCAGGCTCAAGAGCAGCATTTAAATTGAAGTTTGTGTGTGCTTTTGTGTGTGAAAACATATGTGCATGTATGGGGCTCTGTGTGTGTCTTCAGGCTCGTGACTGTGTGTTCCTTGTCGAGTGTTTGCTTAGCGGTGCCGGGTCACAATGTCTACCTGTGCTGTTTGTGTTTAAAGTCTGTCTGCAGGTCTGTCGTCTACATCTTCTCTATGACATAACAGCTCAGTGTGTCTCCGCAGTTATGAAACTGCATACTGTGTGCGCGCTGAAGGACGTTAACGAGAATGAACAGCAAACATTTAGTGTTTAGTCTGATCTTGATGCAAAATGACTTAAAGTGAGTGTGACCAAACAACAGGAGAAACGACTGTAAGGAGACTTTCTAGATCGAATAAAGTACGGATAGCTGTTATAGAGTAGTTCTGAAAATCCATCCATGCTTTTTCTGTAACCGCTTATAAAGGTCACGGACTCTATCCCAGCTGGCATTGGACAAGAGGTGCAGTACACCCTGGACAAGTCTCCAGCTGATCACAGGGACCATAGGGGCAAACAACCATTCACACTCAAATTCACACCTACCGGCAATTTATAGTCACCAATTAACCTGCAAGCTAATTTCATTAATTAGCAGCAACAATTTTGCTAATTGATTAACCATTAAGGTCATTTATTAAGCAAAGATGACATAAAATTTGACAATGTCAGCTCGGGGTCTGGGAACTTGTAATGGACAATAAAAATAAAAATTATTATCCAAAAAATATTCAATAAAAGATCTGATTAATTGCAGCGCTATTGTACTACTTTGCGATAACTCTAAAATGCCTCTAAGACCTCATGGTGACATCTGTACAATTGCAAACCCTGCAGTAAATCTTTTAAAGGGTCATTGTAGTGAAATGCAATCGTCACAACTTTGATTTGCCAGCAATCATGAAACGATAACATTTATGTTTATTAAGCAATTGTTATTTGTATCCAAGGGTGGAACTCCCTTAACAAACCAAAGATTCTTCATTGGGTGGAGGACCCAGCAACCCACAAGGGCCCACTAAACATGTGGCATACCTCACATAGAATTCATTATTTAACGATGTGCCGTGGCGTCATGCCCAAATACACTCTGGAACAAAGTGCAACAGTAACAGAATTTATCGGCCTGCTCTAGCACTTCTCAGCAGGCCTTGACATCATCAAGAAAAACATGACCTCGCTGTAAATCAGGTGTTACATCATTACAGCTTTCTGGTCAGGGAACTTTTTTTTGAGAGAGGGGATGAGGAAACAGACAGACTACTCGTTGACTGTCATCTTACTATATATCTGTCATCTTACTATATATATATATATATATATATATATATATATATATATATATATATATATATATATATATATATATATATATATATATATATATAATATTTGAATATTTGAATATATTTTTACAATGATCTTCAGTGTTTTAGAACGAACTGACGATGCCAGAGATGCCAGATCAGAAAGGTTCGTTTGCAAGGGGGTGACATGGCAATTATTACCCAACCTCTTGATATTTAATTCAACCAAATTAGGTTGGTTGACCTAATTTGGTTGAAGACCTCTTCCCATAAATGAACCATCAACACTGCAGTGTTGTCCTCCGCAGCTCCAGCGGATGAACCACTTGGGCTTCTGTATTGTGTATTTTTGTGAACAATGGTTATCTAACTTGACAACAGGCAGACTATTGAGCACTGACAAGCTAGCATTTTGGAAAATCCTAGGATTTGTGGCATAATTATAGTTTGAGCTAGACTGGATATCAAACTTTAATACTCCTCTGGTGCCGAGTGAAATGTGTTGAGAGCACACATTGACAGCTGTCATGTGCCCAAAGCTGACACTGAATACTTCCTCTTATTTTAAATATTAGTTATCATGTCACCAAAAAAAGTTTCACAACAGGTCAACACTAGAATCAAACATTTGCAAACAGTACATTGTTAGTTTGAATCAACCACTGTGTTAATTTGGTGTTTTAGTGTGCAGTAGGCTCTTAGAGTACCGATCACCTGTAAAGCCTCTTTAGTCCAGTCAGAACTTGAATGTTAGAGAAGTTTCTGTTGATGCCTTGGGTTCCCTCGAATCTGCCACAAATGCGCATTTCAAAGATGTATCACACTGCTTCCTCACATACAGTCCAGCAAACTCTAGTAAATGGAGTGTGAAAGATTGCCCATATACGCTTCAAGCAATGTCATAGTGACAAACTTTTGTCAGCCTTGTTGGAGAACTTACTCGCAACAGTTCCCAGATTTCCTTCCAAACCTTGTTCTTTTCATAAAAAGGGTGCTGTGGATCGCATAAAATGTGCCGCTTCTCAATCATGGTTTCTGGCACAAAGCCCTCCAAAGGCCTGAAGGCGGACTTCTCCAACATGCCCAAGTTGACTGCTGACTAGCCTCACATAGCCTCTCCACACAACTCATCTTCTGCTAAAGCTAATGCTTGACAAAAACAGACATTTGTTACGCTAGCTTTCAGGTTGGGTGTGAGCGATTAGGCCTCCATGGCGGTAGGGTTGGAGCGATTATGTAAGATGCTGTTATGCTGGAGGCGAAGGAATCTGAAGCAAAGCTTGCGGTTGGCAAACTGAAGCCTCCTTGACTGGAAAACACACTTTTTCTCCTCAACTTGTTTTCCTCTAAACCTCATCTCCTCCTTTTTCCATCCTGGTTTCTGTATCCCCATTATTCGTCCTTGTTCCTGTCCGCCGTCCTCTTGTTTTCTTTCCCCTCCTCCTCATTTTTCTGCCTCTCTCTCTTTTGAGGTCCCCTTGTCAGTCTCCCTCTGTAAATTCTTCTCTTTCTATCTGTTACAGTGTGTTGTTTCTTTTTCCTTCACCTACGTTGACCCTCAGACTTACTCAATCGCTGTGTCATCTCTTTTCACTTTCCATCTTCCTATTCTCACACTCATCCATCCCTTCTGGGGTTTCTTCCTCTTTGTCCGTCTGATGTTTTTCTTATTTTCAAACTGCGTCTCTCCTAACCCCTGCTGTAACCCCTTGTCCGCTAAAATCTACTTTCCCACCGTTCTCCTTGACTCCTTTTCTTCTTGTTCACCTTCTGATTCATCCTCAGATGACGACTTTCTGTGTCAAGATCGAGCGCAAACAAAGTAAAAAGGTTTCTGTAAGTGAAACAAATTCAGAGGAAGTACTTTCTGTTCTGCATTAATACTTCTGTATCCTCATATTTCTTTTTGTGGTTTCAGAGAGAATTAGATTTGTGGATGGATTCTTGACACAGACCAACCATCTACTTTAAAACCTCAACTGTCCTGAAAAAATTTTATATCTTTCACAGCTCTTTGTCACAGCACATACTTACTGCTCTTACTTACTTCATATGTCTCATGCAGAAAAGTCCATGAGTAGATACTGATTTTTGTTTGAATTTGTTTGTTTGTTTGTGTATTTGCAATACACCTACTACTGATAATCTACTGATATAACTTGAGCATGTTGCAGAACATTTTGGTTTTGAAGTGCTTTACTGTTACCGCACACAGTTATGTGAACTCACCAACATAAAAAGTAGCTTTTCTTTTCGAAATATCTTTACTTATGTTCTGGAAATGTCTCCATGTGACGTCATGAAAAGCGTCTGACCCAGAGTGAGGGAACCATAATCTGGACCAGCTGTCTTACCTATAAGTGGCACCTGCCCCGGGGCAACCTTGCTGGGTTTGAGGATAAACTGGCACTGGGTGTCTGGGGGGAGACACTGGTCCAGCAGCAGCACCCCTGGACAATCTGTGGGACTCGTTGGATCCCTCCCTGCTCCTACTCCCAGTCCTCCACCGCTGCTCCCACCATCCCGAATGTGGCTCATCTTAATGCTGAAGGGAAACTCATGGCCTGAATGAGAGGTCAAGGTCCAGAGGTTAGAGGTCATGGCTCTGTGTATGTGCAGTTTGTGCATCTCATAAATTAGGGTAGAACTTATGCTGTGTAGCGATGAATCAGCAGTACTGAGTTGGGATGTGAAGAATTCAGTGAGAACTTCAAGAACAAAAGATTATGGTAAGGGACCGTCACAGAAATACCACTGTGACAAAAGACTAAGTGCTCTGAAATGCTCCCAGATGTTTGAGTTTTTGATGTCCTGCTGATGCCTGTACAGTAGTGACCCACACTGTGGGTATTCTCTTCCTGGTTTTCCAAAATATTCACCATGGGAGGGATGAGACAGGAAGGTTTTTTGTTTACTTAATGAATTTAAGAAGTATTTGCAGGTTTTTAAGTCACCAGGATCACACTCTTTCTTTTACACATGTACCACTGGAGGTGAAGTGCCTTTTGTTCAGACTGCTTAAAAAGGGAGAGTCTAAAGAGAAAAGAGCAGTTTGTTCTCATGTTGTTTTAAACTTCTGGGGTCCGAGCAATTACCCATGATTACATTGAAACGGCCATTGATATGACCCCACGGGGTTCAGAAAGGTTTTACATGATGTCTTTGAAAGGTGGGCTCACCGATGAGAGGGTATGGAGGATCGTCCTTACTGGAGCTCACCCACAACCGGTGGTCTTTAACACAGCCCTGGAGAGGGAAAAAGGACAGGTTTGCCAAATTAATTTTACATTTTAATGAAAAATGACACTTCTTTTACCTGTCTAGGTACAAAATTACAGATGTATAAATGCTAATTCTTTTTAACATCACCTCAAAGTATAATCAGTGGATGTAGAGCCGATTATCTTGTGTACTCACCGATATTCCAAACTGCAGCAGAGCCATGCGAATGACATCAGTGGTGCTGTCAGTGTTGCTGACCGCAAGTGTCTTGGCCTGGTGGAAACATTTTAGAAACATTATGGAAATATCTAGTTGTTTGTATGTTGCATAAATGGTAGCCCTGCTCGTTACCTATAATTACCCACTTAAGGACAGACTAGGCGATCAAACATTATTCATGTTTGTGCTGATAGCAGCAATAAAAATCACAGAGGGAAGAACATATCTTACATATGCACAATTTCCAATATCCTTCGCAAATATCTTCAGAGGAATAGTCTTAGGATCGTCCTTCTCTTTTCCCTCAGTTAGCCGGCTGTGTGTCGGGGAAAAACAAAGGAAAGAGGTCAATGTTAAAATAAAAATAGCATTTGGATATAAGTTTATTCAGTGCTGTGATATGTGAGACTAACATTTGGAGTTAATGCCAGCATGTAAAATATCAACGAAATATCTAATCTTCTCTGTCCCGTGAGGGAAATTTGATTTGCAACACGAACTATGAGATAAAATCCCAAAACAAACCGGACGACGTAGCATGGGGTAAAACCAAACATTTACCTTTTGATGAGTGCCAACCATTTGTCCTTGTACTCCTCAGAGCTGAAGAAGAGTAAAGTAAGAGATACAACATATTTAGAGGAAATCATGTCAAAAACAGTTTTTTCCTCTGTTATGCAACTCCTGCTGGCTAAAACCGCAGACTTCACCCCGAGCTATGACTGGATTCCTGTTGACGGAAAATGTAATGAGTGTGTGTGAATGAGTATGTATGTGTGTACGGCATTGACGAAGGCGCAGATACACGGTATATGAATGTATCTGTATGTGTGTTGCAAGTTTGTGCCTGTTGTGCGTGTGTGGTTATCTACTCCAGCCTTACTTACTGCGGTCGGACTGAGTAGCTTTACGACTGGGAACTGCATTCACGCTTAAGGGTTTAGGGATTTCGTGGTTGCGGGTTGAGTTTTTAGTTCTCTACCATACTGTGCATTAGCACCTCAGAACATAGTGTACTTTTTCAAAAGTACATTGGAGCGACTGAGACAGAAATTATGCTTACTGTGCTTTAAGTGAATAACTATCATGCAATGTGAGCAGATGTACCGAATGAACTTATATGAAAGGAAATTAAGTGATCTCAAATGTGAAAACTCGTTTATGTTGTACTGTGTGAATGTGAGTACCTGAAGGAGGCCACACAGTTGCAGGTGGGCCAGCCCATGACAAAGCTCCTCTCCGGGTTGGTGCTTCCCTCACATACCTCCTCAATGCAGCTAGCCGTCCACATCTCACACACTCGGACTTGGGCCTTCACCTTAAAATGAGTGGGAGACCTGCAGAAGACGCAGGGTGATGCATTAAACTAAACTAGACTAAATTAGCTATGACTATCACTAAACTAAATGTAATTGTACATCTGACCAAAAGTCCAAAACTCAAAGATCTTCAATTTACTATGATAAGAAACAGAAAAGGGAGAATCTTTATGTTTCGAGAAGACAAGGTCCTGATAAGGACATCTTTACCAGACGCTCCAGAAATAAGGCTAGGAGAATCATTAAGGATCCCAACTACCTGGATAATGGCCTTTCTCCCTGCTGCGATGAAGGTTCCAGATACACCAGGCCAGCACTGAGAAGACCACTAGGAATCTAAATGAGGACTAGGAGTGCAACTTAAAATCTTACTTACTTATTTTACTCCTTATTACTATTATTATTAATTATGTAGTTCCATTAAGATTACATTACTTCCATAATAACAATTATTTAGAGTTTTTTGAGTAGATTAATAATCCGCCAATCAATTAAAGAATAAAATCAGGAGAAATCTGTGTATGACAGAAACATTGCAAAAGAAAATCTGTGAAAGTTGCATTAAAAACTTTCAAGACTCTTATCAAGGGGTTCCACAAGGAATGAATTGGGGTCCCCTACTGTTGCAATCTAACTTTTAATTTTCCTCATTTAACATTTTTCCACAAACCTCTAACACATAGCAGCTCTTCAGGAAATACTTTAGATTAGAATTATAAAAAGATCTTTGCTGAAAGATTTTAAGACAGGCATGCTCAGTAGAAGTGTATTTATCCACCAGTACGTCTGTGATTACAGAGGGAAAAGCTCCAAATGCATGCATGTGGCATACACACACACTCTTCCTGCTTTTACACACACAAACACACATACACATCACTTAACTTCTTTTCTCTCTCTCTCACACACACACACACACACACACACACACACACACACACACACACAAACATACCAACACATTCCTTTAACTCACCCTATGTTCAGCCACAATGTAATAGCCAATTATAGTGTATACTCTGTTGGAAGGGTCAGCTCCGCCCACTGGCACATGACCACAGAGGTCCCGCTGTGTCTGCATTGATGGGTGTGTGTACAGTAAGTACATAAGTACACAGAGCAGAACTTTGTTCTATGTCTGTGTGTTTATATGTGTGTGTTAGTGCGTGTATGTGTGTGTTTGTGGACTTCAAAAACTTAAATGTGCTCTATTTTTGAATCTGTGTGTGCTGCAGTTTGTGCAGTTTGTGGGTGGGGAGCTCCATACTGTAGGCCCAAGGCAGGCCACTGTGGCTTTGATCTGAGCCAGGCTTCATATGGATTTAATTGGCTGGGAAATAATTATATACTGGGGAGAAAATGTGGCAGGGAGAAGTGAAAGAAGGGAGTAAGGGAAGGAGAATTGAGGGAAAAATAGAAGAAGGATGTAACTCCATCCTGTACAAACTTTTTTCTCTCTCTCTGCTTTAGAGAAACAAGGAACAGATGAAATGCTGCTTCGCTGTTTCTCAAATTCGTTTCACTTTATTTTTTCCTGTTTACGTCTCCCTGTCTCAATTTTCCATCTCCCTCTCGCTCACGCAACCACATAAACATACACTCCTTCATTCTCGCTGTCATTTCACAAAGACACACAGAAGGGAACTCACTTGGCCTTGGCGACGAGCAGAGTGTCGGTGAACAGGAAGAGGTGCCTGTCCTGGGTCTGCAGGCCTGTCTTCAGTTGTGTTTGAGCATGGCCCAGGAACAGACGGCCCGGACACTCAGCCAGGAAGGCCTGGACAAGGGGACAGGACTCGGGACTGACTGGTGTCAGGCAGCTTTCCCTGGGGGACAAAACCAAGAGACGCAAACAATGAGATATACTATCGATCCCCAAAGGACAAATGAGTGGTTGGGATGTGTGAAGTCGTGCTTCTGTTGTGAGCCCCAGCATTGGATGTGGTTGGGCTCAAATTCAAGTCAGTTTTATCTTTATAACAATATCATAAATTTGTCTCAAGGGGTTCCCAGAATGGCCAAACAACTACCACGAAATGCTTAATAAGTGATACAATACAGCTGATCAGTGACCATCAGAAGAGTGAATGTGCAGAAGCCATTATTAAACCACGCTCAATAGCTAGCTATTATGAACACTGAAGAATGTGTTTACCAAGGTAGGGTTAAAAACCTTGAAGAATTTTTATTTAGTTTAATTAATTCCAGTGTTTTTACTGTGCTCTATTAGCACTGGGGGAGTTTCCAAACTCTTTCAGAGAGTGGAATAATGATACGGCAGCATGCATGAAACTAAAACACATGAGACCCGTGAAGCCAACTTGGAAAACTGCGACTGTGAAAATAAAACGTCCAAACAGCTTTTGTAGTCTAATTAAATGGAACATTTACCTCATTATTTACTACATTTTCTTCACTGATTCCTCACATTTGCAACCACACACAAAGTCCAACATCATCAGGAGAATAAATATTAGATTTTTGGACCTGCAGTCGTGTATTACTATCTGCATGTTTGAAAACTGCACAAAGATGACTCTAAACAGCTACTAACTTCTACTATTATTTGTGAGGTAAATAATGAAATTAACGGTTCATCCAAAACTCTTGTTTGTCTTGTCTCTGTGCCTTGTCTTTTGTTTTCCCCTTTTTCTTTTCTCCTTTCTTGCTTTGTAACTATTGTTCTGAAAAGTTATTTCAAGATATTTTCTTCCTTTCTTGCTAGCGACAGAAATCTCTTCGAATTCCGTTTGAATTCAAATTGTCTATCTTGTATCTGTTTTCCTGTCAATGTGTGCCAGTGATGGACTGATGAAAACAGTGGGGATTTTTAGAGGAAGAGGAAATAGTTTGAGGGCTCCATCCTTTCCTGTTTACCCTCCACCACCAGATAAAAGACTTAAAATCTCCACTTGCGCGCACACACACGTACACATTTTCTATCTCTGTCACTGCCTTTCTGTCTCTTTTATGTACACAAACATGAACATACACTGCCTGCTCTCACGCATGAACACACCCACCTCTAAACATAGCTTCATGTCTACTCTTACACATGGACATCCTTGATACACACACAAACACACATATTTCCCCTTCAAGAAAGCATACAGTTGTACTCCAAGTCGTCATACACCAAAATCCTGCCAGCTACATTGCGTAAGTGATTGGTTACGTAATTAATTAACATAGACTGCACTGCAGTGCTTCTCTTTTTGTCCGTCTTTGTGTATTATCCAAAAATAAATCCAAAGGGGGGCTGAGTGAATTCAATTAAAAGCCACAAATGTGGCCAATTAGGCGTTGACGCTCGGTGGGACCAGGAGTTGAAAACTCTATTCAACTATCCTAGAGTGACAAATGTGTAAAGGAGGACATGACATAATGTTCAAAACAATTACAGAATCAGCTACAGCTATTGTTAAGTGACAAAGCAAAATATGTTCCATGTGGCATACTGTACATAACTCATGCTCCCTTCCATGGCTATAAATTAAGCTTTTCGTTCTTTCTTTGTCAGGGACGCAGCAACAACCTGTAAATCTTCATTTTTTTGGTGTCAACTCTTTCAGCATAGTTATTCTGTGACTCAATGTTTTCTCTTTGTCCAAATGTATCCAAAGTTCAGAAAGTTTAAAATGAGCCTTCTCTGTCCTTGACAGTCAGCACCAAAGCTCGGCGTCTATTAGATCTCTCAACATGGCAGCCACCGCTCTCTTAATGTCGTGCCACATGCCACCTCAGGAGGACAGCACAAGGGTAAAAGACCACCACAGAGGAACTTTGGGAGGTTCACCATTATGAAGCATTAGTCGCTTTCTTTATCAACACATCCTCCTCTGTTCTTATTGTCCAGGCAGAACCAGGAAACGCTCCTGTTGGCAGAGCACACACACACACACACACACACACTGATACAAACCTTCCTGTAAAGCCCCTTTCACATCTCGTTGCCTCTCAGAAAAGACAACATCTTCCGTATTCACCACACATCCCTCCCTCCTGAATGTAAGATTGACAGCTGAGCCAGCCATCCTTTGAATGTGACGGACGAGCAGCTAATGGCTCCATTGTACGTCATGTGATGTTGATAAATTGAGTGCTCAGGCTGCCCGCGAATACATGGACACATTTGTTAAGGCACAGCACTGAGGGGGGAACTGTTGACTTTTTAGAACACAATAAGGGGCTGGTGTACAATGAACCACACAACACAGCATACTAATGTCCCAGCATGAATAATTAAGCGGCACTGGGCATGATTTAAATATAAAGGTTGATACATGTGATCAGCATAAATCACAGAGTAAACACGTTTCTCCACCTTTAGACAGCTGATGAGGAGAAGAATAAGAAAAGAACTACAAGAACTAAAATCAAGAACTACAAAGTTGTTGCATGATAGACTAACTGCCAGTCATCACTGACTGAAGTGATGTAATTTTTCAAAAAAAAAAAAACTTCCAGCAACAGAAGTAAAACTTGACTCAGCGGTGAGCTGCTGTCACACAAACACACACACACGTCTGATTCACAGAGTCCTTAATGATTTAGGGTTGTGTGGAGGCTGCAATGAGAAAGATAAATAAAGTCTTAGTCATGGACACTACCATTAGTGAGACACCTGTAAGCATACACCCTGAGGACAACAGCTGGACAAACAGCTGCAACTTTCTCCTCGTCCTCTCATCCCTCTTTCCTCCCTCAGCCTATTTTCATCTCCCGCCGTCACTCATTCAACAGATTTTCTCTCTCTTTCTCATTCAGTTTCAGTTTCATCTGTTTGTTTGGTTTTTTTTCAACATCAAAATCCTAATGCACTCGATGGCCTTACGTAACGTCACCTCGGACGTCAATTGGTCTATCCAGATCGAGCAGACCGACTCCCTCGGGGCAACGATGACATGCACTTATGTAACTCTGTCCATCTGCTCAGTTTTAAACCTGAGACGGACTCTGTGTGTCCGTATCATCTCTATCATCTGCAGCTGATTTGGTGTAGCGAATCAGACTCCAGCAATACGACACATTTATTTTCTAAATGGAGGATGGCATCACCGGCAGTCTGACCTCTTTCTCTCAGATAAAGGCTGTCCAGACAAGCAGCGATTGACGGCTCGGTGCATGTGTGTGCGTTAGACTGTGTCCCTGTTGACATGCAGATTGCAGAAACAGAAATCAGTCTACCAGTACTATCTCTGAAATCCACAGTGGTGCCTTTTGTCCATGACTGCAGCGAATGTGATGATAAAGACGCTACACATGGGATACATTTCTGAATTTCAGTCAAATTATAATTCAATATTTTTTTGTATTTATGTATTTCTTGGAAAAGAAACAACGAATGAACCGTGGCCCATTTGTCAAACATGAATAATTCAGTTTTTGTTGCTGATGGTTTTCAGCTTTCATTTTATCTGGAGTTAAACTTGGAATATATAGATGATGTCACCGTCCCGCTGCCCTGTGTGGGTGACAGGAGAGCAGAATCATCAGGCATGCTGCCAGAGCTTGAAAAACAAAACTGACTCCTTTGCATCTTTTACACCCTCGCTGTTGCTTTCCCTAACCCTGAGCTGAGTCCGACTGCACCACATCATTTCCATACACACACACACACACACACACACACACACAGGTATACACACACCCACAGAGGATGAGGTCAGAATATTTAAACTCTTTCCTTTTTTTTTCACTCAGTGACCACGGGGCTTGTAAGCCGTGATATCTTTAGCAGAGCTCGTTATTAAAAGCAGGAAATGTCTTTTTCATGAGGTGTGAGCGGCTGTGTGTCATTCCGAAGAGCAAAAGTCCTCAAACAATCAGAACAACGACAATCAAACTTTCTCTCTCTTCTAAAAGCTTATTTTAGATCAGGCTTAGGTTTCAGCTTGAGATCAGAATTGGGGTCAAATAAACAGTAATATCCTGACGTCTATGAAATGTGTGTTTGTCTGAGGAATGGAGGTTGATGTAGTGTGTGTGCATGTGTTCACATTCAGGTGGTTTTTGGATTTGTGTGTGTGTGTGACACTTTGTGGTGACACTGTGGCTTATACTGAGTGAGAGTGTGAGGTCAGGGGTGTCAGCCAATCATATGTTTTTGTGCTTTATGTTACAGCCACTTTCCTCCCTGCAGTATAGATTTCATTGCCTGAGGTGGTGGTGGCGGTGGTGGTGGCGGCAGGAGGGGACTCCAGTTTGAACCCGTGATACCCTGTACTGTAAGTCTGGAGGCTGAAAGATGAGGTTATACTTGTGGATGAGGTGCATGTGTGTGTGTGGAGGTGATGTAAGTGGTTCAGCTGAATGCCAGAGAGCTTTTCAGCGTCTCTTCGCCTGATGGGAAAGACAGGATAGAGGGAGCAGAAGAAGGAGTCAAGTCAAAGATGAAGGAATACGCTGTGAAATATACAAAAACTCCCTCCATCAGTGATGGTTATACACATTTTTTTAGGGAACCATCTGTTCGGTTTTGTGGCTGTCACAGTTTCGGTATGGATCCACCAGGCCGACCGATTATTCTGCAAGTCAGTGCTCTTCTGGTGAGATTTTTATTCATTTGTTAGTTATTTTCCTCCCTTTCTAGTAAAGCTGGGGCCGGTGATGCAACAACGAGGCAGCTACTGCCAAGTGCTGCTGGCAGAACTGATGAAGCCAGTGAAACTGTATTAATAAAACAACAAGAAAGTTGAAAAAAAAAAATCACTACCATGACCTTGCACCTTCACCTACTGCGAGTCACCTGACCATTATAATTTCACACATATCCATATCCGGACATTAATGAGCCCCTGACACACTCACTGACATGCAGGGTTTTGACCCTAGGTGACCCCCACCGGCCTCTACACCTCCTGATGAGAGGTTGAAGGTTAAGGGTGACAGCTGAGAGTGTCAAGCCCTGGCTCCATACATCCTGAGACTTGTAGCACACACACACACACACACACACACACACACACACACATACTGATCAGACTAAATGACTTTCAATCAATAGTTTCCCTGTTTCGCTCTCTATCTATGCCTACAAGCTGAACAGCACACACACACACACACACACATGAATTTGCCTGAGAGCACTGACCCAGTTAACAGTGGTGAGTGTTTCCCTCAGCACTGGTCTAAATGGTCCAGTCTCACACTTTCGGCGTGCTGCAGCTCAGCCTGATCTCCCTCTGCAAACACTAAAAACTGCCACACACGTCCTAAACATGTCTTGGAGTTTCATCCCCCGGCGTTTGTCCATTGGAGAAATCACGATGACATAAAAACCTATTTTTTAAAGCCATAATTACTTGATGAGTATTTTGAGGTTTTTCAAGTCCACAGCCCTGACACTCCTTTTAAAGGAGAGTCAAAGACTGAAAGGTTCATGAAATTCCCATCAGTTTTTTTCTCTAAAATCCCAAACAAGCTTGCATTGGCATTGGAAAAGATAACAAGAGTTTCTAGTAAATAAATACTCTCCCCAAGAGGTTTGTAATGGCTTATTTCCGACCCTGGTAAAGGAAGGAGGGGATTTGTGCGATAAGAGGGTGATGAAAAGCCCGACAGCTCTGGGAGAAGAAAGCATTTAAAGTCTCTGTAAACCATGAATAAGTCAGGCGGGTCAGCCTCTCAGTTTTGTAAAGCCAGTTTGAAACTTGTTTCATTTTATAATCTGTTTGTCCAGCGAGAGTGTACAACGCACAGCTGCCCAGAGGAAATATAACCTTCCACTTTTTTCTAACTGTCTTCAGACAGATTGTCAGTGTGGTGAGTTTAACCTGCAGCCTCCTCGCTCCACTCTAATCTAATCTATGCTATAACCCACTTAACTCCCCGGGTGTGTGTTTCTGCTGAGAATTCACTTAAAGACATGAATCAGTGAGTCAGTGAATGCTTCAGCAATCTATAAAAAGGCATTACTGTAGGTCTGCAGTGACAGATGTTGAACAATCCTTAATAAACTGCAAATAATGAGCCATACAGTTCGTACAAAAAGTCAGCTCAAAGAGGTTTGAGCAAATGAAAACCGTATCTGCTCAGAAACTGTGCAGTAAAACTCGTACAGCATGGTGGTCCTTTACTACAGCGGCTGCATTTGTTACTTCATCTACTGAGAGAAATCATTTCTCCATTAAGGGACGACAGGCCAACAATGATGTCAGCACCACAGCAGCAGGTTGTGTGTATGTGTGTGTGTGTGTGTGTGTGTGTGTGTGTGTGTGTTTGCTCATACCTCGATGTGCTTCTCGATCTGGTAAGTGCTTTGCTGATGACCAGCGAGGGAGCTGACTGTCGTCTCTGGGCCAAGGTCTTCATCTTCTGCACAGTAGGAGAGACAGAGGAGAGCGGTCAATGCGAGAGGTGACTGGAGGTGACGGTCTGCACCATGCCATGATAAATAACATGTAATGTTTAGAAAAAGCTCGCAGTCAGCACTGGTTGGGGCTGCTTTCAGTCCAGGAAATACAGGCAGACAGGGAAACAGACAGAACTCCAGTGTTTGGGTGAGTGACGAGAAAAAGGAGAAGTGACAGCCGTGAAGAGGAAAAAGAGGAAAGAGGAAAAAGGAAGTGGGCTGAATGGTTAATGGTGGCAACAGAGGGAGACCAAAAGAGACAAATATGTCATCTAGCAGAAGTTTGTGATCCCTCATATATTGTCACTGTAACATGATGAAGTGTAAGCTCGCTTGCAGAAGTATGACAGGCATCCCTGCAGCCACCGCAGCTATTTCAATTAAACCCTAACTTATTTACGACATACCAAAACCATGTGAGCCCTGAATGTGCTTCCATCGACACACATCACACTCATTCAATCTGGAAAAGGGGCTACAGAAATTAAATAAGACTCTGCCTCCTGAACTCATTTTGCGGTGACTTATGGGTAACATTCTTCTGCTCTAGAATTGGACTCATGTTAGTCATACTGGCCAGAGAGTTGCGACATCGTGGATTAAAAATGTAGAAATGAAGAAAATGATAAATGACGATGATAAATGTAACAGGATATGCATGATGGGACACAAGACTGAGTGTTTGGAAGAAGGAAAGATGCATCTACTTCACTTTTCTTTAAACATACTTCAATGTGACAAACCCCGTCCTGACAGAACAAACAAACAAACATCACTGCTGTTTGCTGTGTTGCTCTGAAATCTCCCTGACGGCTCTTTCGTTACATGTTTGGTCAGTTTAATTTGCTCTGCGGTTTGTCCTGGTTTGAGGTTTTCATTGGAAACTGACCCCGCAAAGTCAGCGATTATCCATACAGATTCCATACGTTTGTTTTTCAGGCTTTCACGTTAGTACATATTTTCTGTGAAAAACAACCTTGCAGGTGACAGTAAGGTGAAGTGCTTGTTCTTTCTGTACAGTAAGTGTTAGGTGATTGACGGGAAGCCTGAAGCACTGACATGAAAACAAGTTGATGAAACAACATCGAGGCGTCATGCCCTGATGTCTCAAATTCTGCTGACCGTGTGCAGAAATCAAAGAGGAAGCGTTATCATTTAAGCTAACCCTGCAGTATAAACACCACACGGCTCATATATGTTCAGCTTGTACCTGTCATGTATGTCACGTACAAACCTCTCAACACGACCAACTCTCACGGTCATGCACATTTTCTCAGTGAGTGGCGACGAAGCAAAGCTCCAGTTTCTCTGCTCTCTCTCTCTCTGACAGCTCATTCCTCACAGCTTACCAGAGCTGAACACAGCACAAAACTTCACAAACCGAGCCAGGGTGCAGCGACTGCTCGTAAAAATGAAAAGGGGCTACAGCAACAACATTTGTAGATTCATGAGGCAAAGGTTTCACTAACAAGTCCAGGGCTGTGAAGTGCTGAGATACTTAGAGAAACAAATGGAAAACATGAGTAAGTGTCGCTGTTGCCCAAAAGTGATTTATCCGTTTGAAGAAATTGGAGGATAACACCAAAAGTACTTGGAACTACTTGTACAGTAACTGCATTGATTTTGAGGTTACACGTACATCTGGGTTGGTTTGGTCATTAAAACTCCAAAACCAGGCACATAAACTCTGCTCAGCCTTCTTTTCACAGAATACCACACAACAATGAAGGGTATAAGGTGTTACACTACAGGAAATGAACACTTTTATATCATACACTGGTTACTTTTTAAGATTTTGGGGCTTTTGCTTCTATAATGTGTCTTCTTTCACATTTGTGAAAACACCCAAAATGCACATTTAAAAGTTTATTTGACTTCACTTTGTCTGTTTGCATCTGTAGATTTCACTAAATGGTCCCATTAGAGAATGTCTCATTTGCATATTTAAACAAATATTAAAAAAAAAGTTTCAGGGTGATACGTGTCCACCCTGAAACTTCTAGGAATTTTACAGCACAGATGGTTTTCTCAAAATGAGTTGTTTCTCATATGCTAGGCCAGAAATTTTCATTTTGTTCATATATTCTTCATAATCTGATTTATTTATACGAAAATTATTATTATTATTTATGGCTGTTGACAGTGTATGATGGTGATTAGGTGATGAGTTATAAAAAGAGACATCAAACCTTTGGATCTGCTGTGTTTTGAACGTTCAGATCTCTGTTCTGGACATGTATTTGTATATTCAAACATAACATTTGAAGTGTCATGGTGACCTTCCTTTGTCATCTGTACTGTCTCGGCAGACTTTGTTGTAATGAGAATTGTTGGTAATGTTGGAGTTTTTTTTTCCCCACAGATCTCAATCGCCTGCCTGCTGAGAGATGCAGCTGCACCGTTTAAACACGCGCTGGGTGGGGGGGCGCTGTTCACTGCAACTTAACCGAGCGGCCGCTGGAGATTCACCTCCTCTCTGTCAGTGTGAAGGGACTAAACATGAGCTGAGAAAACTACATTAAACATCAGGAACAAATCGACTACAGTTACAGAAAAGTCTGAGATTTTGAATCAGCTTTAGAGCCACGTGTTTTCTGTGTTTTTCTTGAGGAGTCTCAGTGAGCTGATGTCATCCAGGCTGTGTTTGCGTGCTGACTCCCGTCTGTCTGATGAGCTCCTCAGCTCAGGATAACACAGACTGCAGATCAGTTAAGTCTGCTACTAAGATGGAGATTTGGGCGTTTTTCTTTGTTAACATCTTGTTGATTCAGGCCAGGATTTGGTAACATCATTACAAAATATCAAAACGCAGAATCTAACGCTGTGTCCCTTTTTCCCCTTCAAACTAAACGCCCACTCCTTGACTTGCAAAACGTTTGGCGTGTCATGAAATACGTTTTCAGATCAGCCACACGCACTGGATTTCACAGAATAAAAGAAGGAAATTATTTCACACCACCAGCAAACTCATCATTCTCCAGCCCCAAACTGACCTGGACTGAAGCACAACTCCAGCTTTGAAAGGAAGAAACAAACCCAAAAACAAATGATGGGAAAGAATGTAATAAAAAAAAAGAAAAGAAACGCAGATGGATTGGCTGTGATAGAGTTTCTCCTAAGAGAGTAACCGGAATAATTTATCCTGAATGAGAGCACCGGGCAACTCAGTGCGCAAAAAGTGCGCAAAAAACAGTGCCAAGAGTCAGCTCTCCATCAGCACCAAAAGTCCTACACAGAAGCGTCTCCGGTACCTTTTTGTTGTCGGGAAGCGCCTTGCTCTCTCCCGTCAGAGAGTCGGACCTGTTCTGTCCCATGGTCCCCTGCTGCGGTGACATGGTTTCCATCAAGACAGTATAGATCCACGGGGCCGAGCGCACAGACAGTATATTCCCATGATACGTGGTGTTAAGTCCAAAGTTTATCCGGCGGACAGGAGGGCACGAGTCCGAGGAGAGTCCATGATGGAGAGGAGTTGATCCTGATGAAGAGGAGGAGGTGGAGGAGGTGACGGGCGCGCTGCTCCTCTCTGCGTGTCTCTGTCTCTGAGCTGTTTGATCTGAGCGCTGCGGCTTCGCTCCGCCTCGACTCCCTCTAATCTTGTAAAGCCAGCGGCGACGAAACACACCGCTTCCGCTCGAGCTTTTCAAAATAAAGCCGTTTTAATGAAACGACTTATTTTGCAAATAAGCAAAATAATACAAGTATATAGAATATAAATAATGAGAATATAAAGTCGAGTTAAAGCAACATTGTGTGACTTGTGTGCTACACTGACTTGGAATCAGGTGAATGGTGTCTGTTGTCTGCTTGTTTGCTTCAGTAGGTCCAGTCACACAATTATGAGAGGATATTAGAAATGACGCTGTCATTACTGTCGTGATTGTACAAAGAACTAAGGTACATGAAGCCTGAGAGACCATAAAAAGATCAACACTAACTTCCAGGCAGAGGTTTTATTTCAATGAAATGACGAGAACAAGAAACAGTAGCTCTTCTGCTTGTTTTGTAATATAATGTGCAGTATAATATTTGTTACTTTCTGTTCACTTTCTGTAAGATAAGTTCCTTTTCACATTTCCAAACACACCTAAAAAGATCTCAACCACAACTGTGATGTTGTTTTTAAAAGTTCTCTTAATATTGCATCACAAAGAGGCTCAACTGAGCATTTTTATGTGTGCTATAGAAGTCAGACGCTCCGGATAAGTTTTTATTATTATTATTTTAATATTATCATTTATGTTGATTGTATACCTGACATACCTTACATGTGAACTGCGGTCTTAAGTGAAATCTATTCAACACTTTTAGCTTCACTCACTCTTCATCAATGTGTCCCTCTTTTATTTTGAATACAGGACTCACTTCTGGTCGTATTCTGATCTCATTTGCACGTCTTGACGTAGCTCATGTACCTGAGAGCATGCTTTGGTTTTTAACTCTTGAGCTTGTCTGTGTATCTCCAAGGGCGTGTTTTTATTTGAAGGACCCATCATGTTTTCCTCGTCTGGCACCCAGTGCCATATAGAAGGTGACTGTTCTTGTAAGACAGGAAAGCCGTTTGCGGAGGGTCTGGGGCCAGGTGTAAGAATGTACTCCCAGGGCCAAGAATAACATGACTGATGAGGAGGAATGTTCACCATACTTTTTTTCTACATAGGCATGATGCATGACACATTTGCCTTATAGCTAACAGTATACCTTACTGTAGGATAACTTCCCAAGTGGGTGGGTGGGTGTTTACTTAAAAAGTCTGAAGGAAAGATCCATCTAAGCTGAAGAGATTTGTTAACCATGTAAATATAGTTTCAGCATTTGGAATTTAATCTCTGTGTCCACAGTTAGGATTTAAATATTATACCAGATATCTGGATGTGGATTGCCATAAAAAAATATAATCTTACAAAGTTTCTGCCTAATGCGATTATTTCTCACAGCAGCCTGTTGTCAGCCATTGTCTCTTCCGCACAAACACAAAGGTATGCAACAATTGTTCCATCTTATCTGTCCGTTGAAAAGCAGCATGCATGGGATGATAAGAACACTGACAGTGCTCAGCTATCCCCCTTTGATCACGATACAAGTTGCATGAAACAACAACCAGGGCATACTGATGTCCGATAACAGTTTCAACTCTTGGTGCTGCATCCCTTTTCTCTGTGACTAAATCATTCTTTCATCAAGGACCAGTGCGGCCAAGTCCTATTTGTCCTCAAACTCAAGCTGTATTTCATGCTCCCTAGATTTAGGGGGTTAAATGACTGCTTTTGTTTCCTGCTGTTTGTCAAGAGTAGCCTGTCTGGAGGGAACCAAAGCAAAAAGCAAGACTAAATTGAGGGTGTGTCAGAAATGTGGTTGGAAACGCCACTGGTTGACCACGGCTGCTGCTGCTGCACTGTTTTGTTTCTACGTCCTCATTGTTCCACTCTGTCACTGGAAGACGCCGGGTTGCGACAATAAAAAGTGTGTCTTGGAGTAGTTTTTCTTTCGGTATCCATGGCAAAAGCAACACATCTCTTTGTGATAAGTAAAAACACATATTTCACTCAGCCCAATAAAACCCAAAGTGGGTCACGCACCTCGCTGTCAGACAGCAGACAAACACTCCTCAGGTGCAGAGAGACTTCAGGTCAGAGAGAACTCTAATCTACGCTAGTGATTCTCCTCTTAAATGAAAGGCAGAGAATCAATATGTGTCCTCGTGAATATCATCTGACATTTCCTTTGAAGTGTGTCTGAAAGGGAATGTCTCCGTCACGGCCGGAGAGTCAGGCTATTGAAAACCTGAAGCCAAGGAGAGTATCGCCTTGGACGGCAAACAGTTGATTCCAGAGAGAGAAAATGAGCTGGAGAGAGTCCAGACCTCTGACGGGAGCCGCACATGAAGGCTTTATTCTTGTCTGCTTTGGGTGTTAGGGTTGCACTTTGCACTGTAAACACATGAAAGAATGCACATCCACACACTATACATAGCTGAATATCTATTTAAAGAGCACTCGACGCTTCCCCCGTCTCCTAAAACAAACACACATGTGAGTGTGTTTGAGGGCAGCCCTCACGGACATGATGGGCAGTTTTAGAAGCTTTAGTGGATGTATGGACGGACGGTTCGTGGGGAGGAGGGATGGATGACAGAGATGCTTCAGGCAGACAGGGAGTTTCTGTGACCCAAAACAGTATCCACCACTCTTGGATGGACGCCTTCAACACCACCATCGCCGCCACCGTCGCCGCTGCTGCTACTTTAAGAAGCCAGACTTCCACGTTGCCTGCCAAAAATAAAGGCCCACTGTTTCCTCTTTTTTTTTTTCCTGAATAGCGTAGGTCTCTGGGCAACACATGTTTGAGGTATGGCTCTACAAATTCTGGAAAAAATGACATGTGGAGGGGAAATCATTTTTGGGACATTTTTCTGACCATATTGCCGTGTAAGGCTGCCGTCTCTGATCACTCCCAGTGTTAAAAGCAATAATACAGCTTCAGGATATAGAAAAACTTTGTCTCATTGTCCTGTGTAATCTCTTTCCGTTTAAATAGATCATCAGAAAGTATGTTAAATTATATTCTAACAAAGGCCAGTGAAGAACCTAACAAACCCTACATGTAGGCAGCCAACAGCTGGCTTAGCTTCAGTGGCTAAATGCAGCACTACAGAAGTCTTAATGGTGAAGCTCTAGGTTTAACCGCCCTCCAACTCTGAACAAAACCAGGTGATTTTCAGTGTTAGTTTGCCAGCGACAGGTCAACCATGGAGGTACTGGGAGCTACATTCACCTCCGCCCTCTCCACTAAACTAACATGCTCCAAAGTAGCCTCTCCACTGAGCACAGAGAGACCAAAGATCAGCCCTCCATCAAGCAAACAAGTCGACACCCAAAATATCAAAGCAACATTAACAAAGCATCACTCTGAGTCTTAATTACATTAATAGACATTCTGAAAGATTTACAAATGTCCATTAGAAAAATATCATTCCTATTCATATTGTTTACTGTAATGTTAATGGTTATGTTCTCCTACCAGCACTGACTGCTGGTAGGAGAGTGGACATGTGGTAAAGCCCACAACATTTTCCATAAAACTTCGTCTTTGACTTGACAACAGTCATTATTCACACAGTAGTTAAGTGTATAAATAAACCAGTGCTGTCATTTGTCTGAAGAGGACAGTCTTGAAGAACCACATTAAAACCCTAACACTAGTTCAATTAACCTTTTATGAAGGAGTTCTGTGGTTAAGAAACGAGTTAAATAAAAGAAAACATTACGCAAAGCTCTTTTACTGTTTAGGCAAGGTCTGTTTATTTGTAGTGACCCTTCACATACAAAATGTGAAGCACTTTGATTGCTCACATTTAGAGTGTAATGTTTCATTAATGAGAAGGAAAAAAAATGTGAAAGTGAAGACATTTCATCTTCACATGCTGAGTCCATCATGTGTTTACTCCTCTGGGATTCACAGATCCAGTCTTTAAAGCCTCTAAGACAAACATCAGGCTGAGTTACACAGAGCGAGAAGGCGGAAATTTTCGCATCACTCTCCTCCACAGTCAGCGCGTCTCTGTGTCTTTCAGTTTGTCTAAACACTGTGGCGCACAGAGGCCGAGGCGGATCAGGCCGCAGAGACGTGTGGAGGAGACAGACTGAGGCGGCCTGGGTGAACCAGACTGAGACAAAGCCTGCGGTGAGAGGGAGTGGTTCAGGTGGAGGAGAGGGAGGGAAGACATCTAAACAACATTGTGTTGGAGATGGAAATTGTGGGTTAGCTGGCCACTGCCTCCACCAGACCTGGCTCGAGCACTATAACGTTTACAGGGGTTGTTTTAAAGCTGTTCAAAGTACCCAACGGACGGGTTTTCATCACATCAAGGTCACTGTGAAACCATACAATGTCCTGAAAGTTGTAAGATGTACACTGACCTTCAGTTTGTTTTCTCTGTTTTGAGACAAATTTGGGGAAGTTCCATTTGGTTGACTGAGGTTCTAATTACTAAAATTACAACCGGGGCTTGTTTATTACTGTCATGTGCTTTGAGAGTAGCTTGTTTATCGGACAAGCTTCATGCAAGCTTAGAGCGTTTAAACCAAAGGTATTAACAGTTTTAATCATTTATTGGTCTCTTCTTCAGAGGTGTTTCCTGCAAATAAACATACTAATGTGCACCACCAACATGTTTTGAAGGAAGCATTATCGCTGCCAGGATTGCTTTCACTGACAATGTTTTTCCAAAAATCCAGGAAGCGCGACTTTCTGATATTTTGTTGAGAAGTAGTAGGAAGAAGGATGAGGGGAAAGGGTTAGTACAGGACTTTAACAGTGGAGTCAGGTCCCTGCGTCCCACATATTATTAAGTATAAATGCAATAGCCTGCTAAAACAATAGATACAGCTTAGAGAAAGATTGTGGTTTTTGTTTCACAGCGCAGTCCTGCGGAAAATTAGAAAAACTAAAGAATGTGAGTGTGAATATATTCCCTGAATATATGCCTGTTAAAGGGCCAGGTAACACATATTACAATGTTCAGTGGAAGATTTTCAGTAGTGGGAAAACTACAAGTTAAACTCTTTTCACCATCATTTTCAAACTGTGACTACTATTAAACTACTAAAACTATGTTCATGGTGAGATATCACCAGAGGATCAACTTTGTAATTTGACTTAAAGTGACTCTTTAAGTTGCACTTTGGCCAACATTTTCGGATACCTCAGTGTTGTCACCCGTCTGTCTAAGAAAGGCAACAGACACACAGACAAACAGGCAGTCATTCAGTCAGACAGACAGAGAGATAGTGAGACAGAAGTCCGAAAAACAGACGGTCTGAGCCTTGCTGTTGGTCTGTTACATATGCTCTCTTGTTGGGCACACACGCACACAAACACACCCCTCCTCCACCATCCAGACCCTCTAACCCTGCTAATCTGATTAGCACAGTCTCCCTATAGAGGGAGGGATGCTTCTGACACACTGCAATGTGTATGTTTGTGCTTGTTGTTGTTGTGATATTATCCTGTGTGTGTGTGTGTGTGTGTGTGTGTGTGTGTGTGTGTCCCTAAATCAAAACGTGTGTGTGCTCTTGTGCATGTGTGTGCTTGGAAGAGTCATGTTAAGGATGCAGCGGGACAGGTTCAGCTATTTCCTCAGGGTTGACAGGACGTTTGGTTTCAGTGGAGGGGTCACGCCGGTGTCAGCGTGCAGGTTGAATGGAACGGGGTTTCCGTGTGAGAGCAGCAGGGGTCCTGTGCGAGCATGGCAGTTTGGATCAACCAATCAAACAGCAAATGAGCTCCTGATTGGAAATTTTTGGACATAAACGGTTTGTGATATTGTGAAACGCTCCAGTAACGTCCATAAGTGGGACTTTTTTTTTAAATGAAGCAGATATTCACACATGTTAATAGAAGAAAGACAGTACTGGACTTTCCTAGTGTATGTCCTGACCACACCACATTCCCAAGAAAACATGCAAATGTTAGAAAAAAGCTGTCTAAAACCCCAACACTCTGTGGAGCAAGTTATTCAAGATATGCAAATGCTGACATGCTGACATGCTGCAGTGAACCCCACCCATCTGCAAGCTGAAACAAATTGTCATTTATATAATGAAATTAGTTAAAATTGTCTACCTCACACTTGGTCAGTATCCCTGCAAATTTATGGTCATATTATTGACGATGCTGCACCGCTCGATTCATGTCCAGTGTCGACGTTCAGTGTCAATAAAAGAAGTACTGAGTCAGTTATGAAGTGAGCTGCCAGTTAATCGTCTTATTGTAGTTAGATATCGTAGAAATAAATATTACAAACACACTGACATTCAGAGCCTTCGTTGAACTGTCACCGGAGCTCATCAGACGTTATGCAAAGTTGTATCTGTAGCATATTCTACTGGACCTTCCGGCTTACAGTCCTGTAAGCTGACCCTCATGACCCCATCAGCTAAACAATGACATCTCCAAACAAAGGTCATCTTCTGATGATCTTTTCCCAAACAGGAATCAGTCATGTCCATAAATGTTTGCACAACCCTTAAACAGCACTGTGCGGCTAAATTCTCCCAGGAACAATGCAACAAAACTAAATCCAATACAATGTGTCAAATGATCAAGGGTCGGTGACAACTTTTGATTCCTGTTTCAGCCGTCAGAAAGTGCAAAAGTGGTTTTGATTGCAGTTGGGAGATGCAGACTTCGGGAGTTGGTTCATATGCTGGCTGATGTTCTCTCTTAAATTTTTGAGTGACATAATGTATGCATTCACTGATACACTGTAACTGTGTGTGTGGAGCTGCCTCAGAATTGTTGATGTAATCACAGTGGATCATCAAGCTGCCAGGAAATGTTTGCATACGTCTTTGACATTTTGACAGCAGAAAAAGTCACGTCGGCATCAAAAAGCTTATTGTATGTGCAGTGTACAGTATATTCAGGAAGCAACTTCGTAGAAAAAAAATCAATTTATGCAGTGATTAGAGGTCGCCCATTGAATTATCTGAGTTACATTCTTTCCCAAAGTAAATGTGTAACTTTTACTGAGTTGCTGAAAGGAAAAAGATTGCAATTTACAACTAAAGAGAGCAAAGAAGATGCCAGTGAATTCAAATGATACAGTAAGAAGTGCAAAGCCCTGATGAGGCAAGGATTCCTCTGAAACAGTCTGACCTTGGTGTAGTAAGTTAGAGACAGCGTGCAGTACATTTTTGTTGCCCGAAGTTTCGCTGAAACCTTTGAATGATGACGGGTTACCAGTGAAACACAGCAATTTTTGTTGTTGTTGTTGTAAGCAAAATATAACTGGTAACAGTGAAATGATTAGTTGATTAATCAATTAGTCCTTAATCGTTCAGAAATGCTGAACATTTGCTGGTTCCAGTCGAGCTATGTGAGGATGTTAATTATTTCACGAGAGTTGTTCTGCCCAAAGTTTCATCACCACTTTAATGCTGCTATAAATGTGAGAAATGTCTTAGTATTGCAAACATTACTATTACTTCATTCATCAACATCCATTCATCCAATCAATCAAACTGACCCCCTGCTAACAACTAATAATGTCACGAACCAGACAAAGCCATTTGATATATGCTCATATCCGGTCCATCAGCTAAACCCTCTGAGGGGGCTTTAAACCCCTGACCTCATCAGACCTGGGAGCGACGCATTTGACAGCTTGACAAGGTGGAGCAAAGAATTAGACTGGTTAGAAAACATCACTCACTTCAGTATCATAGAGGTCCTCTCGCTAGTCAGGTTTAAATGTTCAGAACAGCTTCTGAAGCTACAATGACAGTGACTGGGCAATTATTTGTATGAAAGAGTGGATAACTTCTCCGAGCATGCCCTTCGAAAGACTGCAGAACAATATTGACTTGGATGAGAGTGTCATGCAGTATTGTGCCTGAAAGCAGAGAGAGAGAGAGTGACTTATGGACTATACTCTCTCCCTCTCTGCTGGAAGGGTGAGACAGACAGAAAGAAAATCTAATCAGGGGCGTTTAGAGGAGAGGATGAGTGTGTTTATGTGCACTTCAGTCAGCAGCCTTAACCTTTTATCACTCGCGGCACAGCTGTGTGTATGTGTGTGTGTGCGCAGGAGAGTGTGTGTCTGATTGTGAAGTCTGTCTGCCAGTGTTTGTGTGGTGAGCGCGTCACTCAACGCTAACATTCACGGCGGCGGCAGGGCCCTGCGTGTAACCTGCTATCACGACCAGCCGTCTCTTATCAGCCCTCCAAAGGTTAAAGGTCAAGAGGTCAAAGCCTGCATTCCACCAGAGGTCAGGATCATTAGTGGATGCTGAACCAGCCAACAGCCATGATGGAAAAACATAAAATCAGTGGAGAATATCCTTAGCATTTTAGATTTTCTATAGTTTCATTTTGTGACTCTAGGAGGTCAAAGAAGAGCATGAATATAAAGCAGGACTCACATGAATGCTGGCTAGTAATATATAAGAGGCACTCTGTGCTGGAGGGACCATTGAGATCATTTACTTGAGTAGAAGTAGCAATCCACAGTATAAAAATACTCCATTACAATTACTATTGAAAGTCCTTTACTTTAGTAAAAGATGACCCCATTCAGAGTTATTATACAGGCCTATATAAGTGACATATTACTGTATTATTACTGATTCATTATAGTGTAAGCAGAATTTGACTGTTGTCAAAGTAGAGCTAACTTGATATTATGCTGGGTAGCTTACATTCTGAAAATTAATCACGTACAAATATGTCTGTCTGGAGGAAAAAGTGCAATATCGTCCTCCTAAATGTAGTGGAGTAGAAGACCACAAGGCCGTATTCTGACCAAATCAGGCATCGCAGCCAATCGCTGCAGGGTTGTGTGGTAGGGATGGGAGGGGGTGCTAGGGATGTGTCCATTTATGCTGAAGTTAACCACTGTGAAACAATCAGGAAATAACTTTTTATGTCACTGATTAACAGGCTTTCTCAATGCGGTGCTCCATCACTCTCATTCACTGTCTATGTCTCTCAACCAATGCTCGCTCCCTCGTCACTATTTTGCAGCGTAAAGTGCGAGTCAGCCTCAGATTTAGAAGCTTCTACATGAAATAAACAAAGCCAGAACACAACAGGGTAGAGTATCAGAGTTTAGTCTGTGAGTCCACCTGGATAGTCTCAGTTTCAGAGACATTTCATGCTGACTGTGAAGCAGTTTGACCAGTCTTATCTTCTGATTGGCCGCTGCTGTCTGACATCGGATTGCATCTCTCCAAAAGCTGAAACTGGTTCAGCTTCTCTGCCACAGGTTTTTCAGCATTCAAATAAATGGAAAAACGTTTCGCCTCTGAGCCAGATCCTGTCTGAATCAGACTCAAGGAACAAATCTTCACAGGTCATATTTTTATCAGGTTTTATAAGCATTTTTGCCCTTTTCATGATGTGATAACACACATGAATACTGTATTGATAAATAATCAGTTTATATCGTTGACACTGGATGGGGATGGAGGTTGCACGGGCAGCTTGCAGGAAGAGAAAAGCTGATCCGAGGTCGAGGGAGCGGCTCCCTAAAGCTGTAATTTGCCGGGATCCTGTTCCACTGCGGCTTTACTAACCCAGCAAGAACGGGGAAGGCATGGTCTGGATTTTATTAAAAGGCAAGGATGCATATGTGTGTGTGTGTGTTTCTGTGTGTGTGTGTGTCTTAATGAGACTAGATGGCACGTCTCGGCTATAGAGTGCCAGAAATAAACCAGGATCTGGACCAGAATTGCAATGTTGAACTTTTTCCATCTTCTAGCCGCAGTTAACCCGCCTTAATTTAAGAACACACACACAAACGGTGAACACATGGCTACACACACTTACACAAACCCAATAATAACATGCTAACTTACACACAGTCACAATCACAAAAAATGTGTCAAATCGCACACAGAAACACACACACTCAGCTCTCTCTGCTTCCAGGGAACGCCTGTTTTCTATTTTTAAACGCTCTGTTGAACCTCTGCGGAGCCATGAGCGCTGTAATCATTTTTTCTTGCTGCACATTCGGTCATGTGTCCTGTCAAAACAAAGAGGCAGAGAAACGTGCAGCAGTGGCCGTGAGCCAACTGCAGATAACTGGACTTTTGCCCAGACGCCCTGACACGCACCCACCCTGCTTTGTCAACATCTGTTTGCATGATGTAGCGAGGTACATCATCATTCTCATCAGTGATGTGTGATTCTCTGACTGACTCTGAGGAAATGTTACCTCTTAAACTCGAGGCAGTAGAGATGTCTCACTTGTGTTTTTTGTGCACGGAGTAAGTTTAAAGCATCAACAGGTGGAGCATCGAGTACAGAGGACTGATGTTTCAACAAATCATCACAACTCCCTGACCTCAAACCACCCAAATAACTGGACAAAATCTTCAAAGAAGTTGCTGCATGAGGCAGATTCTCTTGCATGTAGTAATTACCTCAGATCAGTGCTAAAAATGTGCTCTGTGCTTTCCTAAAACCAGAAGAGTGTAAGGAGAAAAACTTGTGGGATGTGCTGAAAAACCAGAACATCAAACTATTCTGTTTAGCTGTGCGTTTTTTCAGTGTTAGTTTCAGTACTGGGGGAAGGCTCTATAATCTGTATCCAAAGCTATTATTTTCAGCATTGTGTTTGGATGACTTTAGTCGGCAGAGGTGCTCGAACACAGAAATCATCACTAAACACCTTCCATGTATTTAGTACTAGTATTATTTTTCCTCTTTCCTATTGCAACACCTTTTTCATCTACTGTAGATTCATTTCTGCATCAGAATGTCATTTTTAATGTGACTGAAAAAGATCCTTACCAATAATTTCATCCGCATGAGCCAGAGTATGATAGAAACCTCACAGCAGCAACATGTGGAGGAAGGGCTGGTTTACACGTAGAACAGCAGCAGTAACTTCATGTAATAATCTAACTCTCCAGACAAATTGACATGATCATTAATTAATGTTTTAATTGACGGTTTATAATTCTGATGTTTAAAACATTAGACTGGAGACTCCAGTTTACAGTTTAACATCTGGAGTAACGTCGCTGTTCTGAGCTCCATCATAACTCTCTGGATATTTTTATTAAAAGCAAAAGTCTACACTCTGAGTCAGAATATTTTTTCTGTCATATCAAGGGGACTATTACAGCGAGTTTTCCATTTTGGCACAGGAGAGGCCTACTGTGCAAAAGCCCTGCAAAGGGTAATAAATAAAAATAAATTAAAAAGCACCCTCCATGTTTTCAGTGAATTATGTTCACTTGTGTTTCCTTCTGCTCAGAGCCCACTCCATGGCAGAAGATCACACACACACCTCTTCCTTTATTAATTACAGTCACAGGACGTGGACCTCAGTCTCACCTTGTGTATAATCTGAGCAAAGACCAGGCAATCGACTCCCAAAAACATTTCAATGTCAAAGTTAAAAGTGACCAGTGCGGGGCTGACGTCTTTGATGGCTGCACTTCTGGAGCTGCGGCACCTATATTCTATCAGGGTGTCCCCTCTAAGGCTACCACTAGTGGGACAAGAGCTAAGCAGTTCATGCACTGCACTCACTGAAATCTGGGACCATGACAACAAGGCAGAAGTTCAAGCTGCAGCCTTTTAGTCACCAGACTGAGCGTGTGAACACATTTCATATTCAAAACCTGAATTAGCTGGCACTATCTGGTCCCTGGGACATAGTTCTGTGGGTGGTGCTATTTTCTTTTTCCTTTCAGCCATGATATCTATCGATCACTGCTTAAACTACCCACAGTTCCTCTGTTTTTGAGAAAAAACAATCAGAGATGTAAAATGCATCACTTCTTTTGCACCGGAGGAATTTTTCCCAGGAAAAAGCTTCCAGGCAGCGAGTGTAGGAATGAAAAAAAACTCATCATTGTGTTTTTTCAGTCAGTCATAAAGAGAAGGAATTTGGCACTTAGGAAAAGTTTACTTTAAGTGCCTTTTGTAATTATAATGATATACACCGGTCTTCTGTTTAATCGTATAAAAGCTTGTTAATAAAAAAAATAAGTGCACTGTGATTTCTTATAGGCAGTATGAGGCGTCCTGTACATCAATAACACCTGCTTTGGCTTTCCAAAAGTTTTGCGTGTGTAGGTGTGTGTGTGTAGGTGTTTTTATCTTTTGAAAGAGAGAGAGAGAGAGAGAGAAATATATACGTGTGTGTGTGTGTGTGTGTGTGTGTGTGTGTGTGTGTGTGTGTGTGTGTGTGATTCTTTGAAAATGGTTATACAGAGAAGACTATATGGACACTTTCTTGGCAGCGCTCCATAAAGGGGCAAAGGGACACACACCCACACACCCACTGACACACGCACACACACACTGTGTGTGTGTCGGTGGCAAACGTAAGCATTCACATAAGTCATTAAAGCCTGTGTTGCCATAGCAGAGCTGCAGCTACTGTGGAGGAGAAATGGTGGCATCGTACGACGAGCCCTGTCCTAAGAATAGCTCTGATGAACCGAGCAGCCTGTGGTCGTTCTCTCTGTCTCTCAGACTTTCTCTCTCTCCTTCGTAACAACATGTACAGACTCAGTATCTTGTCTCGCTCCGTCTCCTAATCTGAAACCCTATCTGCTGATAAGTTCCCTGCAAGATTTTAGATATTTTTTCTCATGAATGCGTTTGTTCATTAGTTGAAAAAATCAACTTGTTTTCAGAGAGCTTCAACAGGAATGAAAGAGAAAGAGAGAAACTCAAAAGAGTGATTTGCAAACTGGGGAGACAAATGTCCGTTTAGAAGGCAGCATTGACCTGTTTTGACACAATCTATAATCCGATTTGTTATCTGAAGATGACTCAAATTTGCCTTTAAAGCGTTCACCCTGCAGCCACCCTTATGAGATCGGTTGCATTGGGAAGCTGTGAAGTGATGTGCAAGGGTTATGCTGGATAAATGTGCAGGGGAGTGAAGTGTCCTGATCCACACACCTTCCTCTAAACAAACAAAGGTGCAAAACATTCATCTAGTCATTCCCTTTCGGCCATTCTGCAGACACACTGCAGCAAACCCTTTGCATGAGCTTTCAGTGTTCTCAAAAGTCTTTCTGTCAGCAGAACAATTAACCACAATCTATCTTATATTCATCGAGTTCAGATGACTGCGCTGCACAGACAACAGACTGCACCACAGAGGATGGTACTATCATGTTGGTATCATCAAACCAATATCAAACAGGAAGCTTTACACTTTATCAGTATGCATGCAATATCCATCTTAGCACTCTAATGTGCTGCAATTACTGTACACCTCGTTTTGTCCTATAATAAACCCTTGGATATTAGAAGGGCAGAAGACAGAAGGTTCTCGCAAACAGGAGGAGAAAGCAAGCTAATTAGAGCAGCAATCCAACAAAAACATCTTGCGAGAGAGGTAATATATCACCTTTCTAAATACTGGAACAATAACAGACTTATCATTTGCTTTTTGGGCTGGAATGTGAGATCTGAAAGCCAAAGATTTCAACTTACTGGCCAGGTAATCATTACAAAGCTAGTATTGATTTAACAGAAAAAACCCAGCAGATTGCAGCTGCATCACGTCAACATAATGCCACTATAAGACAGACCTTTGCAGCTGATTGTCTTGTAAACATTGCAAAGCAAAATCCAGTTTGTAATGTTTACAAGACAAACATCATAGTCTGGCCTCTGTCGTGTAGCAACGTGAAAATGTTTGGATGTTTCCAAAACCTTGCTGCAGTGTTTGAGAGCGTCGGACTTAAAGCCTTCTCTGCTATAAAAAACATTTTTCCTGCTGCATCTCGCCACATTTTCCTGGGTGCAATAAAATATATCATCCACCATTCTACCTTTTATTAAAAAAAAAAAATAATCCTTTTTCTCTGTTGTAATCTATCCCTGAGATTTCCAGAGCCAGATCATGTAAAAATTTACTGATGAATCACTCTCTCCAGCCAGCATCAGAGATCCTTTTTCTTTCTTGTTTTTTTGTTTTTCTCACCCCATCCACCCAATCTCTGTGTCTGTAGAGGACTCTGGTGAACTGGTCTCACATACTATGTTCATACTGTATATGTGTGTGGACTTCAAACAGCATGGATGAAAATAGGTCTGTGCATGTTTTTGCCCTCAGTAACCCATAATAATAACCCAGCCTAATGACCAAAGTACTTCACGGATGGCTTAAAAGTGCATACCACTTCTCCAAGCACACACACACACACACACACACACACACACACACACACTACAAAAACAAAGCAAAAGCCCAATCTTGTCTTCCATCTCCTTGAACGCTCTGGCAACAATCTGGACGAGCTCATCCACTGCAGAGCTCCTCTCGCTCGCTCTCCTTCAGAAGATCAACTGCTGAGAGGACAGCAGTTGCGTTTGGAGGTGTTGCTATGGAAACGCAGTTGCTGACATACTGTTTGACCACACGTACATGCTCCTTAGACACTATCCTGTCCTTAGTATCTCTGAAATTTTTAGAATTGTTTGATAGTCACAAGAAACATGCCAAATTTTGGCAGTTTAATGTGGAAATGTTACATTACAATTCCCACCTAAAAGAATAATGTGTTAGATAATGTGTTAGAATACTTTACAATTCAAGGGCTTCCTGTTAAAGTAGTCATTTGTGTAGCCATAAATGGACTCAAGAAGCAGGTTCTTAACTCATTGTGCTACTTTGTATGACAAAAAGTTTTATGATCATGATCAATCCCTTTCTTTCTAGCTTTTTTTTTTATCATGTAAACAATCTCCACACCACATGCACTTTAAGATACAGTGCATGTCTTTAAACATGTCAGCTGGTATTTGAAACAGACACACTGACTCACTGATGCAGAGAAAGTTCGTCTCCAACATCTGTATATAAAATAATGGTTGCTGTGTTGGTAACCATGGAGCTAATGGGCCATCTAAGTCTACCTACATCTTCACTGTTGGAGGACAAGTTTCTTATATGCTGCACATTGCTGTTTCAAAGCAATCATACGGCGCCCGGCAGTTAAAAGAAAGTAAAGATTACAGGCAGTTGCGCTAAAACCACAGTGAACACTTGTTCACTTCACAAAGCCGCACTGATACAGGAAGTATCAGATAATTACCACAACAACATTACTAGAAAACACACAGTAAAGTTTCGTACTATGTTTTCTATATGCCCACCATCTTATTTAAGTGTCTAAGTTCTGTAATTTTAGAAAACGGATCTGTTGTCTAACAGCCGACAAACTTGTGATCTTGTGGCAAGAGGTCAGTTTCAGTAAGGTGAATTTATTCGTAGGCACAGCAGCAGAGGGAGCTACCTCTCTCACTGTAGTTGTAAAAGTTATCAGAGGGGCAGCCAGGGCCTGCCAGATGCCATTTCATCAAAGACTTTATCCCCTTTTCTCCTTGCATCCTGCCCTTACTTCCTTTCACCTTCGATCCTTTCCTCCCACCCTAACACCAATTCTTTTCTTGTCCTATCCTCTCTTTCTGTCTCTCTTCCCTGAACCCCATTTTCTTCCTCCTCCTCCTCCTCCATTCTAACCTGGGAATGCAGGGTTAGTGGGACATAATCCCTTCTCTTACAGCTGGCCTAATACCTCCTGCCGCCACCCTGATGTCTCAGACTTCACAACCTGCCGTGTCACGACCACGGACTGAAGCTGAGGAGACATAATGCAGCCTGACGTTGAATCCCTTGCTCCAGCTCTCTTTGGAGAAAGCAAAGCTCTGATGATGACATGTAAGGAGGCCTCACCGAGCCATAATGGCCACCCATGAGGAGGGAAGCCTAGAGAAAATCCAGAGAACAGTATTAGTTGGTCAGAAAACAGAGTCCTTGCATTTGAAATGCATCCTAGTGGTATAAAATTGATGGTTTCCTCTTTGAGCATGGAAATTCACACCAGCCACAGACAGTGGAGTTATTATTAATGGTGATGCAAGTCTTTGCACAACAACTACCTGCTCACTGTACATTATTACACTTATTACATGTCTACTTACTCAAGAAATCAATAATCTGACACAAAATATTGAGTTAAAATTATTTTATTGTATCCACTCTCTAGGAGTCTATGATCAGAACCCCGTCCATAGCAACAGTCTGTTATACAGAAATAACAGACTGTAGAATGCCGTAATTGATTAAGCACTGAGTAAGTATTCAACAAGTTAAGACTGAAGACTTGTCAAAACAAGTCTCAAGTCTTGGTGAAGCAAGTCTGAAGCAAGTCTAAGTCAAGTCTCAAGTCCTTACGGGTGACTAGACTCTAACATCTCACTCGAAGTCCATGCTGTTTTATTCATTTTTGTTTTGACCAACTCAACATGTTTTTGCTTTAGAGAGTCAAGTCTAACAGCGGTGAAGTAAAATCAAGTGATAATTGTTTGGACTTGAGACCAAGTCTCAGTCTGCAGCTCACACAACACACTACACAAAAAAACACAGAGACACTAGAATAAACATATTTTTTTGCTCTGAAAGGTTGGAAGGTCACAACTTCCAAAGCTGAACTTTTAGTTTTTAAATTTGTGACATGTCTAGAAGACATTGGAGGGATTCCCCTTCAAACAAAGACACACTGAGGAGATAAAGCACCGAGGCAATTTTTCATACACACACACACATTCTGTACATGCATTAAATTAGTCACGTGCGAGCAATTGCATACCTTCATATAGCATGATTGTTAACCCATGATCCCTCATACGCACACACAGGGCTGAATATATACAGAGGCACCATACATGTCTAAATACATATACAGTGCACCAGTATGACCTGATTTGTTATGACTTCAGGGCAGTAATGATATACCTGGAAGAGTCAGGAGATAACTTTAATGATACACTGAGCTTCATGGCTTCTGAACTTCAAACTTTTAATGTATGTGAGTGTGTGCGTGTGTGTGTGTGTGTGTTCACCTGTTAATGGCTTTATAACTGATATAGCATCAGACCCAAGGCTCATAGTATCACAGGGCTGTGTTGAACACAAACAGACCGTCGTTCCCCCCACACACACTGACCTCTGAGTCACACAACCTTCTTCATGGTTTTCCCCCTTAAACTCCTCACATATGTTTTGAAGTTAGAATATTTGGGAAAATCTACATCTAAACCTCCTTCACGAAGGACATATTTGTAAGTTTTACCTCCTTGACTTCAAATCCTGCATACTTTATCCTTTTGCTGACCATTTTTTAATGAATTCTGTAATTCTTTGATGTGTTTTTGGAAAGGTCGAGGCAGTAGTGTAAAATCACCATCATCATCTAAACAGTGTTCAAATCAACTAGCAGGCTCTTGAAACTTAAGTTGTTTAACCCATCACAATGAGTGTAAAATGAGTGTAAAAGCTCTGCTTCACTGTTACATTATTGTTGTGTGCTAATACTGTTTAAGTTTGGTTTACTTGAGTTGTTGTGTTCCCTTCTAATCACATAAGTTTATGACAAAATAAAGACTGGCTGTTTCAAGAGCGTGCTCATTGTTTCTCATATTGTTCAGTTCAGTGGAGTAAACTACATGTGATTTGTATTAATTGGACAAAAACATGGGGGGAAAATGTTGATACTGGCTTTTAATCAGTTAATCAACTGTACATACGTGAGTACATATGTGAGTCTGTAACTAATATTTCACTATCTCTATAGTTTGCTCACAAATAGCACCATACACATATATAACACAAGATCACCATGGCCAAACTGAACTCACATATTCCTGCACGTTCTACTAATCATATCATCATATATTCTACAATGGCTGTCAATAACGATATGATTATGAGTGGCCGGAGGCTGTGTATTATTTCCAGATAACAGCTCAACTCTTTTCACTTAATAAACTAAAGCAGTGTTTTCCTTTTTATAATCAAAATGACTACTTTTTTTTTTTTTTTACAGACAAGAGCCTCAGTGGAAGAAGAATCATTTACTACTTGTGCTTTTATTTGACATAATTAGTTTCCACACTGTGCAGGGAGTTATACACATTTATAATAATTATTTAGGAAAATACTGAAAAAGCAATTAGTTTTAATTCAAGTTTACATTTGAAGATTTGCATCAGTCTTTTTGCACCAGTGCTTTTAGGTTTTTGAGCAAAGAGCTGGCGGTCTCACCCCACACATAAACAGCATTCCTCTGAGTCTGTCCAGTCTGTGAGCCACCTCACGTGATGCCACCTGACTTCCTACTGCACACAGTGGCTCACATTTACACCTCTGTAATCCAATAAACACAAGTTTTATAATGTGTCTGCACATAAGATTGACAGAATGACCTGCAGAAAACAAAATAAAAAGACATACACTTAACAGTAACATCCCACACAGTAACATTTCAGGGTCCTGTTAAAACATTGCGCATATGACAGTCCATATACTGTATGGCAATAAAAAGAAGAGTAGGTCAGGTAGAGATTAGGTATCTACAGTAGCTGACATACTGAAGGTCGAGTAAATCAGGTCAGATGACCTCATACAGTCAGATACCTACAGGTTTTTTGTACTTTGATAAATATTTACATCAGTGTAAATCCTTTAGAAAGCTGTGCATCTTGGAGGTATGTTTAGGATTTATCGAGGCTAAGGCACAGGCATAAATAACACTTAAATGTGACAATAAAATAGAAACATTTTGATAACCTGTATCTTTTTGACGGGATTCAGACCGATGAATGTGAAGTTGGATGGCTGCCTAGCTGGTCTTAAAGAAGTAAAAGTGTTGGTTCACTGCTGCCAGAAGTGATCATAAACAGACGTCTTTGGAAGCAGCTGAACTCAATTCAGCATCTCTTTCACGCTTACCAAAAATGTGCCTCAGACTTTATCAGGTATGACTTTCTTTTGATAGTCCACTGTTGACTCCTAACAGCAGTGTATTCTGTATTCTGAAGTGTTTCAACCATCATATAACTATCAATCACTCAGCATAGTAGTAACAATTTATAACAAGTACACCTGCTCTGTTTTCTATTGACACACTTCTGGGAGACCGTCAACAGCGTCACACTCCTCTATTGTCCAAAACACTGTTCATGCAGAACCTCCTGCTGTTTATGGCAAGCCCCTAAGGACAAAACTCATCCCATCAATGTCTTTGTTTGTTTTTAATCATATGTATTGTGTACATTATGTAACTTTTTTACCATAAAATAACAGATTTAAAATCATGTTGATGCTACACCGATATATAATCAGGTGAATGGTGTCTGTAACTCTGTGCTGTGGGGTCAGTCGCATAATGCTTTACGGCACTAAGTCACACACCATTTTTGTGGATCATATTTTATGGAGAAAATGTTCTCTGGTTTTTCCTCTGAGGTCCTCTGGCTATGGCGCGTCAACTCTCAGTAAAGGACAGTAAAGTATACTGCTGCCAACTATAGCCGTGTTAGCTAATGTTAGCTCAGTTTGTTAGCTGGGCTGCCTGGACAGTGAGCTCAGTACATGGACATGATGACAGAAGGGAAGCTGACGTAGAGGGAGAAAGCTAAGAAAAGAAAAGACCAAGACTGTCATTTAGTCGTGGGCGAGAGCTTTGTGAAATAAAAGGCTGAAAGACAGATGCTGAGCTGGGCTCCTTGCTGTTGGACTAGCAAGTAATATTAGCTGGCTGCTATGTCTTGTGTTGTTGACCTTGACTGATGTTATAATATAATCATCAAACAACACGTGTATAACTGTTCATATTTATGACCCTTAAAACATGGTGTGCTAAATTGCAAAAATACCAATTTCTAAGCGATGTCAAAGATATTTTTCTGTCATCATTAGGTGAGAATTATGGTGTCCGTGGCTCCAAAACAGATGATGTGGATTCATTCTAAACCACAGATAAATCATGCAGCATTAAAATGAGTGCCACTCAACACATAGAGTGTTTCCTCAAAAACCTTTGAGGTTATTATCCCAGAGCAACGCAGAGAAAAAAACATCAGGTTCAGCTGTGTCCACCGCTGAGGCACTTTGAGCATCTGGCAACACGGCTCAGACCCCCCTTGAACAGCTCAGCTCTTTCCAATCACATACAAATCTCTTTTGGTCTGCTGGATTTAACAGAGGCACAGAGAAGTGGCTGTAATAACGGTCCAACTTATCCTTCTAAATACCACCGACATTATGTGTGCTTTAATGTATTGTGGAGATTTGTATCAGTATAAAAACACGCAAGCTCCAAGGTTATGAAACAAAGCTTAAGGACACATTTTGCACTATTTTCAACCTTAGCCCCACAGTGTACTGTGTGTGTTTGTCTTCTTCTTTTAAAGCATGTTGTAACTTTAGAAAAGCTGTATTTAAATAATCTTTGCTTGGTTAATCACTTGTCTGCTATAGATTTATTATCTTTTTTTTTGTACGCAACAAGTGGGAAAATTCATTCTGGTGTCTTATTAAGCGATCAGTGAAATTCCTGAAGTTCCAATGCAAAATATACATCACCCAGTTTGGCATGCACTCCTCATAATTCTACAGCATTCCATAAATTTGATTACAACCGGGAAATTTGACTCCATAGAGCAAAGAACAACTTACCCTGATGCTGTGAAACTCCACACAGCTCCCAGCTCTGCTCCTGGCAGTGTTCACATGCTTGTCCTCCATCCCTACCAACATCTCCATGTCCGAAAACCTCTGTCCTCCAGCTGGCATTGTGCAGGACTGTGGGTGTGTTTCTCAGTCAAATAGATGTCTATGCTGAGCTCAGTTAACATCAGCTCAGTCTGATACTCTTGGTTTGTGTCTTCCTTCTTTCCAATTGATATTGTCCTCTTCTTCTTGTCTTCCTTTCAGGTCTCAGGATCAGAAGCCCCCTCCTCCACACCTGCAGCGCTATAGATCCATAGAGAGGAAGCAACAGGCAAAGAAGTTTCATTCACCCAGAAACAAATTGTCCATCAACGAGCTAGAAAAGGCTGATTTTCTTAAACTGGACTTACTGTCCTACTCCCAGTCTCTCTGCTGCTTCACGTCTGTCTGTCTGGCAAGGTGTTTGGTCTTGGTCCTGTCCAGTTGGTCATCCCCACCCCCTCCCACTCACCAGTCATTCCATGCCGAGACAAGCCCGTCTGGTCCCATTGGCTAGTCAGGTGGAAGGGGGCAAACAGAGGGAGGGGCTGAGGGCAAAAGGAGGCGGAGGAGGTGTAGGGAAACAGATGAGGGGGGGTATGGGGGCTGACAGCGTCCTCCAAACTGTCAAAGAGGAGGGAAAAAGGAGGGACAAAATAATCAATGTGTTCATTTGTCATGAGTGATGTGTGAGTGATGGGAAGAAAAAGGTACATTTGCAGTCTGCAGGAATATTTCTCTGCTTACTTTTTTTCTCAGAAATGTCTTTCTTTCTTTAAGTAAAGTTGGTTTTCACCACCTCCTCCTCTCTACTGCCCCAAGGTTGAGGGGTCAACAAGAGAGGGGAGAGAAGCTGCAGCAACAGCAGCCACTTCCTGGACTAAACAGAACAATAGGGATCCAAGAGACAGGGGATGTTGGAGGGGGAGCGTTGTAGCATATAAGTTGTTACACTGGAATTAAAGGGAAAAAATAAGAAAGCGACAGAGGAACCAAAAACACAAGTCAGACAAACAGTGATTACAGTAAATTAACTGTGTGTGTGTGTGTGTGTGTGTGTGTGTGTGTGTGTGTGTGTGTGTGTGTGTGTGTGTGTGTGTGTCAGTGTCACCCAGTGCTCCTCCTGCAGACAGATAGCGTACCACAATGGTGTTGCCCCCCAATGCTCCCCCCAGTAGCCTTTTGCTATTCGAATGCACTGTGCTGATGTCAGAAAAGGCGGCATTGTGTTGAACCATGTAGCCCTGTGTGGAGGGACACACACACACACACACACATTTGAATAGCGAGAGGCTGTTGTGTGTATAAGCATCCACTGTATTCCCTTCCCATCTCTCTGTCTGGTTACTGTATTTGAAATATGGTACAACACCTCCTATGAAGACATATATCTATATACACACCTCAACAATTAGCTGTAGCTCATAGTATGCTATAACAGTCCATGCAGTGCCATAAGTTTGCATTATATGTGTTGGGTAAAGCGTCCATATTGATGCATTTATAGTAATGCATGCTTCATCATAACATTTCATTGTTGATGATAAGTGTGATGTGTTTTAATGCATTTAAATATATATATATATATATATATATATATATATATATATAGAGAGAGAGAGAGAGAGAGAGAGAGAGAGACTAAATATGTTTAATCAAACTTTATTTTCACTGCTGGATGGAAGCAATCAGGTATGATGTTCTAACAGACCATCAACAACAGTATGCAGACACTGTATTCATATTACAACCCCCCTGCACACACTTGCAGACACACAGCTGGGGTCAGTTGTGCTTAGAGTCCTTCAGGAATTACGCTCTAGAGGACACATAATTACCCTTTTGCTGTTTATGATTTAATAATTAAAATAAGTTTTAGCCAAGTTGTTCGAGATAACACTGCTGGGCTAGACAGACACGGTCACTGTAATCGACCGTAAGCATCATCATACTGAGGTAGTTTAGCTTCAGGTCTCATCTAACAACACCAAACACACTGTCAATACACAGTAATGTGGTCTGCTACCACACTGATAGCTATGCTAATGTCGCTAGAATGCTAACATGCTAATCGCAACTAGCGCACTAGGAAGCTAACATGCTAATTGCAACAAATTGAATTGGTAGTCATTTAGTAACTAATCAAGAGCATCTATAAGACACTTGGTTATAATTCATTATAAGTCACATCTATCATGTTTCATGAATGTTGACATAGAGGATCAGAGAGCTTTATTTGTGTTTATGACTGTAGTCATAAATGATTATGAATGCATTATAATTCACTGTGAACACAATACTGATGTGGTCTTGATAGAAAGTGTTACCGACCCCATGACTCTTTCCTCTAGTACCACGGATGTTTTTGGATTTGAGTTACATGTTGGCAACTTTTGTGAAACTTGCTGTGTACTGCAGGTGCCCATAGAAAACTAATGACTGTTGAAATTTCTTCAATAGGTACCTACAAACCTGGCACTCAGAGAATAACTGTCTGTACCTATTGTGTTTAGTATATGTCGTTCATCCATAGAACTTAATTCATTAATAGTTACAAATGACAAAAATAATAATAAAATGAATTGAGTTATTCCATGGTTCATGTAACATTCAAGTTTCATGGAATATGCTCATTGACATTGTGTTTAGTGCATTTGTTATCTTAACACATTAAAATAAGGTAGTAAACATGACACCTGCATAACATCAGCATGACCATTGTGAGCACATTAGCATGCTGATGTTAGCCGCACCTGTTAATTATGCATAACTTAATATAATTTGAACTGGTTATTTGAATATTCTGAAGACATTGACAACAACAAAGCAGAATTATGATCTCTGACACACAAAGCAGATTTTTTAAATTCTGTCTTTCCACACTAATTTTCTTGATGGATTAGTGGATAAAACCCGCAGGTTGTGAGATGTGCATTACTTCATGAGTGAAAGGCATTTCCCGCCAAGACGACAGCGAAAATATGATAGTCCATTTATAGATTAGAAAAAATATTTCATGCCATTAATCCTGTGCTGACCCCGTGCCCCCTCTCACTCACTCAAATCATCCCCCTTGTTGTGATGAGTTGCAAACTGCAGGAATCAGGCATTAAGATAAGATAAGATAAGATATTTTGACAGCATGTGATGGCTTGTTTAGACGCTGTCTCAAACTCAAACCTTGTACCTTCTCTGGACTCTCTCTCTCTCTGTGTTTAGGTTTGCCTTGTGCTCCAGTTTCAGCAGTTTATAGAAGCAATGTGTATGTATATGTAAGGATTATACGCCTGCTGCCGTCATGCTGGAGGAACGACATATCTGTAAAACCTTCAGAGACATTTATTGTAAAAGTAAATATCTATAAACTGTCGTTTGTCCCATAAATGTCCAAAATGCAAAGTGAAAATAATCTGCAGATTTAATATTATCAGATTAACGAATAATTAGGCCGATGAACTCAATCCTGGGTGCACACATCTGATGCATGCACATGTACACTGTGTACCCACTAAGCATGAGTGGGACATACACTTACACATACACATGGACACAAGATTGTATATATTAATTCCCACAATGCATTTGGCCTGGAGCTGTTGGAAACGCAATGTTGCTGGTCCTTTGTGGTGAAAATGTAGTTGGCTTCCAGTCAGACTAACTAGCTGCCGTGCTGTCTGACTCAATACAAATGAGACAATCTTTTATCAGACCAATAAACTGAGTGATTTTTCATGATTTGACTAATTGGATCCTGACTCACTCAACCTTTTCTAATTCCCAGCAGACAGATGACAAAGACAAGCAGATGAAGAGTTTAAGGCGGGCAGAGCGATACATGGTGTCTAATTAGCGTCTGCTTGATGGTCAGCCAGGAATGAGCAAATATTATCTTTATATCACTGTTATTTTAAATCATATCAGAAAGTTTATTATGTCAGCAATGAGAAATAAAATATAAATAAATATATATTTTATATCTGTATCCTATTTTAAATCATATCAGGATCACATTACTAATTGTTTTATGTTATTTTCAACCCCTCACACAGGATTGAAAGGAAAGAGTGGATAGTGTATCGCAAGATAGTGGAACACAAATACACTGTCAGTAAACATCTTACTGATACACTTTTGTGACTTAATGAACAATTTTGCTATTGCAAATTTGTTGTATAGAAATGTGGATAGTATGGATTGGATTAGATTAGGAGACTTTTGATTAGAGAAATTTGTGTAAATGGTTACATTTAATAAAAGGCAGGAATAGCAATTGGTTATGGGAAATGGTGATCTCCTGCACTCCCATCCACAGCCCGACCCTCAACCCTTACTTTTTGCCATAGGGCTCCCTGCTTCCTGCACTGGCACTGCCTGCTGGCATTGGACAAGAAGTCTTGTGGTGCAGAATCATCCACTATGCACATAATACTAGGACAACAGGCCGGGAGTTGCAAAACCAATAAGAACTGAGAATTTGACACATGCACCTGCAGATGTTGCCCCCATTTGAATCATCAAGGCTGGAATTATAGTTCACAAAGGAACGAGGAGAGGAAGGAAAATAAAACTCTGTGCAGAAAACAGTATTATGTGTAATTGTAGAGACTCACAGAGGAGCCAACCAAATCCCACAAGTACACTGATTGGTTGATCCAAGAAAAGAACATGCAAATGTATTACAGTTCCATTAAATTCCTTGGTGCCCCTTGTCTTCTGTCTGGTGGTAGCAATAGTAGTATTCTGTATATTCAGTTCTCTTTAGACAGAGCAGGTTGATGAATGTTTCTGTAGCACTGTGTATGTTCATGTCCATGTAGCCATGTGGTGTTCTTCCTGTTAGTACAAATAATTCAAGCATACATTTACAGGAAAATGTGAGAAGATCCTTCAAGCTCTCTTCCCATCATGACCTCTCTTATTTAATTTGGACAAATAGCCACGTTGGTTCATCTTATCAAACCAAGCAGAGCGCTATGCCTGTATATGGAAAGGATCTCAAACTGATGAATTTTTATTGGTGTGGAAGACAGCGCTGACTGACAGCTGATGACTTCACCACCTTAAGTTAGTTAGTGAGCACGGGGATCTGCAAAGGAGTTGAATGAGTGATTGGACATCTGGCGCGAAGCCTAAGGACTGCAATGCTTCCTCCTGTCCTCTCCTCACACCCTCTCCATCTCCCTCGCTCCTCCTCTTCACATCTTCTCACCCTCTTCGTCTACTCGCTCTCTCTCTCTATGTCTGGTTTGTATGGTGGCCGGATCCAATCTTTAGTTTTTCACCCCTGTCTCCTCCACTAAGAGTGTTTACCCATGTGTGATATTTTATGTCCACTCTAATGAGAACTGTAAATCATGAATCTGTCTGTGTGGAGAGGGAGGATTTTTGTCCACTGACCTCACATTAAATTTAACCACACTTTGAGAATGTGGAAATACTGTAGTTTAAGTGTTGAACTGACTCACTGTGTAACCTGAACTGACAGCAGGCCACACACAGGTATTTGATACGTCAGTGTTTTTTCCTGATGCAATGTGTCACACTGCTCTATCAGAACTGTTAAACTCACAGTATATTTGAGTCGTTTCCACCAAACATGACTTTAAAAAAATCTGATCTCATTCCAGATGTAACAAGGAGTTTTCTGGTTAATGTCTCAGATATCGGATTTACAGGTTAAAGGACAAATGTTTCTGGGATAAAGCAGACTGCGCTGGGTTGGGTTTAACATTACTAATACTGATGCAGTGATTTGTCATTTGTTCCATTATTTAAATGGATGGTTCCTTAATATCACAGATATCAATTTAAGGAGGAAAGTATCAATGTCATTAAGTTTAACAGGGGTTGGGACATACTTATATCTTGTCCTCAAATAGAGGGACAGCTGCTCTAATAAAATCTGTTTGGAAGTTTTATGACCGGTAACCACACCCAGCAGTGATGTCGTGGTGTACTGACACATCCTGAAGTAACTAAATATGTTTTATTTATAAAGTACCTTTCAAAACCGCAGTTACGGTGACACTAACTAAGTTAGAAACTGTAAATACCTCAATAAAACAGCAACAATAAACAATAAAAACAGTAAAAACTACACAGTAAGCAGGCAAGTTTTTATCAGCTTCTCAAAGCTATGAACTGACTCTGCATTTTTTTTATAGTTTGGGGAAGGCAGTTCCAGAGGGTGGGTAGACCTCAGAGGTCTCACCAAGGTCAGGGGGCACAATAACTCCAAAATATATAAAGTGGGGCCATTAGTGCACTACTAATGACAGCATAAAGATTGGACAGAGCCTGAGTGGCGTCACCCATAGGTTTCCAAAGCATATTTTGAGGCTGAAAATATACACCACTGGCCGCCAGTATGTTGGATGTACTGCTTCTTCCACCTCCCGTCTAATCTAAATTTCGGCAAAGACGTGGATCATCGGCGGACCTGAGGCGGGTCAAATGACGCCTGGGTGCTCTAATAATCTGTAATGGCAAGCACCTGTCAATCAAGTGGTCACGCTATTAATTATGCACAACTTCGAGCCTTAATATCATCTGAATGGGTGAATTAAAAAAAAAAATTCACCCTCAGTACAGTTGTCATGAACAGGGAAATTAGTTATAGAGACCAAAACCTTTGCCTGTAAACATGTTTATCTCTGCTGTGAAGTTGGGCATTTTAATACGGCTGCTTATGGAGGTTGACTCACTACAGCCTGTCTCAAGCGGCCGCTCGAGGAAGTACAGTTTTTAGCACTTTTGCATTGGTTTCATTTCCCAGCACCGCAGGTTGCTGCTTGTGCACTACTCACGATTAGCATGTTAGCATGCTAGCGACATTAGCATTGAGTGATAATAGTGTGTTTGGTGGTGTTAGCTAGGACTAAAACTACCTCAGTGTGATTTACTTTATCAACTTTTGATTGATTTCAGTCACATGAAATTAGCTAGCTTTGTGTCTGACTAACAGCAAAAGAGTACCTATGTGTCTTAGAGTGTTGAGTTACTCATTAAAACCAATATTATTGTTCTTAAAAGAACACTAAATGTCATAATAAGGCTGATTTTCAGATGCTGAACATAATGGACGACAGATTAACTGCCACAGCTGAGGCTGTGACATTACTGCCGACACCTGATTTTACGCCCTGTTTTATTTATAACCATATAACTACTGTTTAACATGCTCCAATGATGCGCTTTAAGACTTGAATGTCAACTAAGCTGTCACCTTACTCCCTTTGCAGCCTAATTTTATCCCTGATGTTTACACATAATCACATAATTACTTAGTCAGAGAAAAACGGCACATCAGGATCTGTGGGTGAAAGGAAGACTAGATGATAATTGTTTTGTGCTGGGAAGCATGTTGATTGTGTAGAGATTAGGGCTGTGCTGTAACAAATGTGTCACTGTGGAAGGAGGGGGGTGTTGAGTAAGAAGAAGGACAAAAGGTTAAAGGTGAGTCATACAGCTCACACAGCAGATATGGGTGGACAGCAACACAGAGAGATGGGTAAGATATAATCAGCTGTTTGTGCATGAGTCAGAGAGAGAGAGGACATGCAGACAGCTGAGCTCCTAACAGAGGAGAAGAGATTTGGAATTCATACTCAAGCTTCTTTTTTAACCAACTATGACAACTCAACACAAATTTACCAAAGCCAAATCTGTTAATTAACCTCCACAAATCCTACTACTGCATGATGACTATTACTCCTGTTAAGTGGCTGGTTTCGTACCTGTGTTTATTATCCCAGAGCTGGAAGTGGAGTGGAGGTTATACCAAAAAATAAGTTACAAAAGTGTCAGTTTTCACGTCGGCCTTGACCAGATTATGGAGAAGTCAAGCACAAACACACACACCATACACACTCATGAGAAACACACATACATTACCACACATTCGCATGACGCGCAGAACATTTACTACGTGATCATAACAAAGTACAGGATGGGGTCCATATCTGGTGATTTTGTCATGTAACAGTGATATAATAATGGTTATAAAAAGCTGTGAAGATTTTAAGTAAAGGAGTTCAGATTCGCAAGCAGCTGTCTCCGTGTTTTTATGTCATCATGTTTTTGGGAGTTTTCTCCACAACAATAACTCATCTGAACAGCCACATTGTTAGAGGGGGGAAATGTGATTTCATTCAAATATGGGGAGCAAGGATACTAAATGCAGACACTAGAAACATAAAGCCTGTGCTAATATAGAGGTAGTTTTGCTTTTACTGGACAAATATGCACATAGCACAGATTTCACTGATATCAGTGCATGAGACTGTGATATCCAATCAGTTATACATCGGCAAAGAAGTCTGTTGTTTTGCCAAATCAGTGTAATCAGAACCCCTGGACAGCGATGCTCAGACAAGCAACAGTCAAGCAGGTAAACGTTCCTGAGCTTTGATTGGGCCAATGAGTGCGTTGTGTAAGTGTGTGGGTCTGGAAGGGAGGGGGCTGCAGGAGTCAAGAGGGCACGTTGTTGCCAATCAGAGGGATGTATATGGCTGAAGGGGCTTAGTCTGATTATATCTAAGGTTGAGGTGAAAACAGAAATGGATATATCAGCAGCAGCAGACTACTTTTACCCTCATTCACACAAAGTGTTTTATCTATACCGTGCCTTTGACATTTCATAGATGACTTTTTGTCTTTCTTTGATATGCTCTTCTCATCTCCATATCCTCCATCTCAACTGGGTTTAGGCTGGATGATTGTGGAGGCCATGTCATCTGATGCAGGTAGTTCTTTCCTTCTTGGTCAAATAGCCATTACATAACCTGAAGGCGTGGTTGGGTCATTGTACCTTTGAAAAACAAATAATGGTCCTACGTAAATCAGATGGGAGGGCATGACGCTGAAGAATGCTATAGTAGCCATGCTGGTTAAGTGTTCCTTGAATAAAGCCTTAGCATTGTCAGCAAAGCACTGCCACACCATCACACCTCGTCCTCCATGCTTCATGGTGGGAACCACACATGCAGATAGCATCTATTCACCTTCTCACAAAGACATGACAGAACCAAAATGTCAAATTTACCTCATCAGACCAAGGTCCATTCCTTCTTCTTCTTCTTGTTGGTCTCCCTCCATCATGGTTTCTTACCAGCAGTTTGACCGTGAAGGTCTGGTTCACACAGTCTCCTCGAAACAGTTGATTTATTTATGTGGACTCTAATCTGAGGTGCTGTTAATTTTGCGGCTTCTAAGGCTGGTAACTGGTAGAACTTCTGCAGCAGAAGTAACTCTGTGTCTTCCTTTTACTGGTGCGGTTGGAGTCATTAGAGTCATGTGACTGCACTTGAAGACACATTCAAAGTTCTTGAAATTTTCTGGATTGATTGACCTTAATGTCTTAAAGTAATGATGGACTGCCGTTTCTCTTTACTTAGTTGAGTGGTTCTTGCCAGAGTAGCCTATATATATACACAACCATTTACTGTACACCAACATTGCCTCTGAAATACACAACTGATGGTCTCAATGCAAGATGGCAAGTAGTTACCTGTCAATTGAAAAGCTTTACTTTGAAGAATCTGAAAAGTAAAGCACATTTTGATTACTACATATTTTAAATGTTAAATGATTTTTAAATCATCAGAGTTAATCTACAATGTAGAAAACAACAAAAATAAAGACAAACCATTGAATGAGAAGGATTGTCCAAACTTTGGACCGGTACTGTACTCCCAGTATAATAAGCAAAGCAAAACATACAATAGGGTACTTATGCTCTCTCTCACATTATTAATGAAAGCAAAATATGAGCCAAAGAAGGAAAGAATGTGTCTTTCCTGCCAGTCACCATTATCATATATCTCTTAACAAATAGTAGTTGATCCTTCTTTCTGAGGCACAGCATGCTTCAAACCACAAAAACGTCTGCAGCCAAGCTTGTGGTTAGTGTCACAGTGCTGCAGCTGAGGGAAGCTTTGATCTACAAGACCTCACAGGTGTCTTCATGAATGGACTAAGGGACACAGTTCAGAACACAGGTAGCAGTAGGAGGTTATTAAAAGACTTGCTCAAGTTGCATTTTCAAACACGGGCAATAATGGTGGCTTAGCTTAGGTACAGGAGAAATCAGGAGAGATCATCATTGCTGTCTTAAAAAGATCATCTTTCTTAACATTAAGCAGCACTGTGATGGCGATTTGCTCTGATGAGTGCGTACTAGTTTGTCTGATTACTTTACACGGGTATTACCGTGGTTTTGCTGCTTGAAGAGACATCTTTACTGCATAGTTGTGACCCCGACGAAGGCCTGATGCTGCTCTTCATTCAGTGTGATCTTCCTTTGTCATTGCTGCTTACGCTATTCAACATGCATTTAAAGTTGGATTAGTATAGACATGAAAAATGGCTCAATGTTTTGTGCATAATTTGATATCCTCTGAGGTAAATGTATTCAGCCTGCTGCCATTCATACCCCTCTGGCATTGAAATATAGGTTTCACATGACAGATAATGTTTTCATGGAATTTGTATTTACATTCACGAGTAAATACACAGTATTCTGCTCCAAATGCAGGAATGTAAACCCTGAAATATGTCCAGATAAAAAGATCGAGCTGCACAGGAAAGTTGAATCACCAACCCTCGCTGTGTTAAGGCCTTGTTCATCCACACAACTAACACACCACCCGTGACAGTGTTGACATAGTGATAATTGAAGCAGATAGTGTGTATTTCAGAAATACCACACATGTCTTATCAGCACGTGATCAGATTTCTAAAAAACTGGAAAGCCAATGTTGTTCTTGGAGGTGAGTGAGGTTTGGCTGGGCTCCTGTCGGATTTTATGCTGTATTATCTTAGAAGCTGAGACTAATCTTATACTCACATCTTTTCTCGAGAGTATGAAAACTCTGAGGTTGCCAGGTTTCCTTTTTCTCTTCAGAAATAGTGGCATTTACATACCTACAAACACATGTCTATGCATAAAAGAGCACATGTAATAACCACACACATGCCCACTGTCACAAAGACCTACGTTTCACCCCCATTTTGAGATATTTATTGTTGAGATAAAGAGCTGAATTTATTCCTACTCGGGAGCTTTAAATAAGAACTAACAGTCAGAGGTTAAATAATGAAGATACGTCCTCAGTCAAACGAGGACAGATGAGCTGTGTGACGGAGGGATACAGTCAATACATCTTACTCTATCTGTGCTACTCACAGGTTGAATGTAACTAATTACATTTACTCAAGTAATATATGCAACTTTCCCTGAGCCACTCCACACACGCAGGGAAATGTATCCAGCTTTCATTTATCTAATTAAACTACTCAACACTTTATGCATATAGGGCTAAAATGATGTCAGGGTTCTGCTGTCTGTCTCTCTCCCTCACTGTGTGTGTGTGTGTGTGTCATGTGTGATTGCCTGAGTGGAGACAGGTGTGCTAGAGCCTGAGCAGAGCCACATCAGCTGCGCCTCATCTATAATCAAGACCACTCCTAATACTCAGCCCTGCCACCTTCACTCTGTCAGATCTTCGCCTCATCAGTTTGAACTGTGAGCATTCTCAGTTTTCTTGTTGTTGCCTGTTTTCTTTTTTTTTCCTGTTGTCTAATCCTGTTTACTGTTTGCCTTGCAGTCCAGTCTACTCTAGTTCCAGCTCCCTATTTTGTCAGCCCTCCTTCCCTGCCCTGGATCTTTGCTCTTCACAGCTTCCAGACCAAGCTTTCCTAGGTCTGCATTCCCTTTGCCCTGTCTGCACTTTGTGCTCAGCCCAAACATGATGTGAAATCTTTTAGCAACTTCTTTGATAATTATCATTTTTCATGTAAAAACGGAAAACACAGACATAAATGTGAGGATTTTTTTTTTTTTTTGTAATAACTTTTTGACATTTAATGGACACTGTAAACATGTTGCTTTGTGCTCTGGGTAATTGTTCTAGCATTTCTCACTGTTTTTGTTTTACTGTTCAGCAGATGAATCCATAGTGACGGTAATCAATAGTTACACTTCTCGACAGAATAGTGAAAAAAAATTAGCTCAACCAACAACAGGAAGATATTAATCACATTAATGCACGAGTTATAATAATCTAATCATAATATAATACTCAGGAGCCATTTGTCTGCATAAACTACTTTTACTTTACGATTAAAATACCGATGACATATTCAAATATGTGCATATTCCTAATTATACTTTTACTTACTTAACATTTTCAATGCAGCACTTTTACTTTTAAGAGTATTTTTACATTGTGGTATTGGTACTTTATTTAAATGGAGGATCTAAATATTTCCTCCACCACAGCAGATACTGACTTCAGTTCAAATCTCTAGAGGCCCTTTACATCTCCATGACAAAGAGAACCTCCAAAGTTGAATGCAAAATTTCCTTTCAGCCCCGAAAAGTGTGATTTGAACTTCAACAATGATGGCATGTTCTGTAATCTACCAGCATCCTGTAGCAGGAATTTTTCAGTTGTGTAGAGTAAATAAACTTATACCATAGGAGCCTACTCACACTTTTTGGCTGGACCGCAGCAAAGCCATCCCTATAAACAGGAAAGTCTGTGGCTGCATTTCATTAATCACTCAACACTCCCTCGCTGACTTCCCGTCAGCACTTGCCCTCGGGGGAAATCCCCGTCGCCATCACAAGTGTCATTCCAATTACCTGAAAAACTGAAGTGAACTTGGTGAAATCGACTCTCAGGGGGCTGAGGGAGCAAGTCAACAACATTGCTCACTCTAGTGGTGTATATCACCCACAATGCATTGCAGTTATGTATTTGATGCGAGAAAATACATCCATTGTTAGGAGGTAGGACATAAAACTCTGGATGCAGATAGTTTATATAGTTACAGCTAGTATTTACTTAGATTGTTGCACTAATCAGCTTCTTTCTTATTTAACATTAAGTGCATGAAAGAAATGTGTGTTTTGCAAGATATCATAAACCCTTAGCAATAATAGTTTTGAAACAGCACATCTGCCTCACTGAAATTATTCCGCAGGTATTTCTGATGATTTGGAAAAAGGAGGACAGCATCTGAAAGTGTACAAGGGCAGGTGGATTTATTTAAATCCGTTTAAATCCCCAGCTCATTTTCCCTGTGCTCTCCATGTGGCCTCCGAGAGATGTATGCTGTTACCTAATACTAAGGGCTGAGGGGAAGTGGAACGACTGATGAAACAGCCTATGACTGACTGGTGAAGTAACACGATTGGTTTCCTCATTGACCATGGCTCCTTCAAAATGAATAGGTCCAGTGAAGAGCATAGTTCCAGATTATAACTCTCATGCCTCAACCTCTCCTTCATTGTGTAAAGTAGAAAATACAGTGGCCACAAAATGTATGAAAAAAAAACACAAAATCTGGAGCCAATCTTTAGTTTGTTTCGGTCTACTGTATGTAGCATTTAATATATCTACCACTGACTATCTGTGTAACAATTTGGCCACAGTATAGGGCATACACAGTCCAGCAATATACCAGGTTTCAACTTAGTCTTGTTGTATGGAGCATCCTTTTGCTGAATTTAAAGAAACATCCTAATAAAAAGATGGTTTATAGGACTTTACATTTTTTTTGTACTGCTTTCATTCTGCTGTGCAACTTTCAAAAAGGATATGATACAAGACAGATGCAGGCTAAGTGCCGTAAGGAAGGCTCAAGGCTTCAATATTTGATATATACCATACAATTTTCTTGTCACGTTGGGGGAAATGCACAGTTCTTCTGATTCTGAAAGTTTTATTGCTCTTGGTAGTGAATGTCTGGAACCAGAATCAAACAAGGTGGAAAGTCCGAGGAAATGAAAAAGAAATTGCCAAAGTATCAGTCTTTCCATGGTGTAACCCAAAAGGGGACTCTGCTCAGAAACTGTTGTTCCATTGTTTACTACAAGCCGGCAACAGCTGAATATAATCAATGGGAAATATCATCTGGATTTGTTTAAGAAAGCTACAGAACACTGCAAGGTAGCAACACTAAAGCAATACTTAGTGACTCAGATACTCAGTAACAGGCTACAATAATGGGACTATTTTTCACTTAAAATACCATAAAATAACAGATTTAAAATTATTTTGATGGGGTGAATTGTGTCTCTGTCATCCCCAACTTTGTGCTCTGGGTATGGTTCACCCACGAGAAATAGGTAACGCTTTATGGCACAGAGTCACACACCACCAACTATTTCACTGACTGTGGTGGATCATATTTTATGGAGAAAATGTTTTTTGGTTTGCCCTCTGATGTCCTCTGGCTACTCTTGGTTATTTACAGATTTTCCTGACTGACAGTAAACTGTCATAAATTATAGCTTCTTAGCTAACATTAGCTCAGTTTGTCAGACTGGCTGCACGGATTGTGAGCTCAGAGAACTGGGGAAGTGTTAGTGTTTGTACCACAGGTTGGTTTTGGACCACCAGACACAGGGAGCGGAATCGGTGCCAGCTCGGCAAGCAGGCAATGTGTCCGGGCTCACCAGCCTCTTCGACATAGTGACAGAAACGAAGAGACCGAAGCTGATGTTGATGGAGGAAGCTAAGAAGAACAAGGAGTGACAAAGCAAGAAGCTTCCAGACAAGAGTCAATCTGGGACTGACTTTTAGTTGTTGGCAAGAGCTTGGTGAAATAAAAGGCTGATAGACAGACGCAGAGCTGTGCTTCTTGCTGTTGGACTTGTAAGTAATAGGCTGCTATGTCGTTATGTGTTGTTGCACTTGACTGATGTTTTGCTGTTGTCATTTTGATCATAAGTAATAATAATAAATAAATTATAATCATATTACACTCTGGGAATACCATCAAATCAATTTCAAATCCAATTATATTATATTGTATATTATGCTACTAATACCAGTAAAAGATATTTAGTGCATATGCAAAAAAAAGTTTGACCACCAGATCTTCAGACTGAACTGACTATACAGAATCACAATTATAGTTCGGTGATTGACAGCACCATTGTCTGCTCAGCTGTGACACAAAATGCATTACTTCCTTCTGAATGCAACTGACAGTCATGATGGGATAATGGTGTCACTGCTGGTTGGTTTCTAAGCTATTATCTATCCATTATAAACTATTATTAGAAGTAGCACTTGTACAAGCACCGTACTAAACCTAACAGGTTGAACCAGCATCAAATGAGAACCCTTACCTATGCACATGAACAGTGATGTTAGAAAATATCATGGTTATGCTGTTTGTTTTTTTCTCTGTGCTTTTCCCCTCCCTTCTTTCTGTTCATCTCCTTGCTGTGCTGGTCTTAGTAACAAGACGCACCAGTCTCTGGTCCAGCAATTACTCCTATGTAAACCTGGTCAAGACACGACTGCTGGGCCAGATTATCCAGTTGCAGTGGGTTACATACCGTGGCATAATTTTCCATACTTCTTTAGGCTTCCAGCGATTTACCAGTGTTACTCTTGTGTGTTCCAGCATGTTTTTTTACTGCAAGCTTAGAAGTACTTTTCTTGTGTTTGACGTTCTCATTCAAGTTTTTTCCAGTGTGCCTTACTTTTATTCATCCAGCGTTCTCAACTGCTCTGCCTCAGTGAATCCTCTGAGCTGCTTGTCATACTTCACCTGCATGCCAGCCAGCCTTCAGCCCCCACCACCTTTTTTTGTGTTTTAATTCTCACAACGGACTCCTTTTAAAAACCTTATTGGCCTCTACATTTTGGATCCAAACACAAAAATGAAACTTAAGAAAAAAAAAAAAGGAAACAACATAGTCATTGGCAATAAATCTTGTGTGAACGGAAGAGAAAAACACGATTTAAATGAGCAAAGTGATTCATGAATTCCTCCTCTGACTGGCACGTGTTAGCGATGGGGGAACTGGAGGCAGTTAATCTGTCGAAAGAGAAGGAATAATAAGTAACATGAAGGAGCAATGAAACACTGGGCAAGGATGTCTGATTGATAAAAGACCCAAAACACCTCATGACCCCAGGTAACATCACTGATAATGTGACTCTTTCAATGAGTAATTACTGTAATTTTGGGTAACATCCATGCCTTACATTTGGATTTGGTTTTCTTAGTTTTTCCTTGTTATGATCACGTTCCCTCTCCAGCCACCTCTGGGTGCTCTATTCTTAAACAGTTTGCTTTGTAGTTACTTGATGGAAAATCTTAATATTCCTTAGAACAACAGTCATAAAAAGTTCCTTGTTCAGACAAATACATCAAGACATAATCCACTAATGTTGATGCAGTTTCCGTTATATGAAAGCCACGCTGTATTTTATGGACACGGTTCTGTACAAGACACATACCACGTACCGTGTTTTATGATCAGTCTACACAGCGTTGTATTACAGAGTGTTCCTGACCTATTTCTAAGAGCAGCAGATTCATACCAGGCGCTACAGAGCTGACAGATGATGGAGAGTCTCATTATTTTAATTTACCATGGCCATCATCACCCTGCAACCTAAGTCTGGCTCCGACTGTGTGAGCTTTAGCTAGCTCTCTGGTGCGCTGCCAATAGAGTATTAGTGATCCAGTTAGCTTAGAGTGCTAATGAGGCCCATTTGTCTGCACTGGAGACAGGCTAAATATTGTGTCTAATAACACTCTGCGCTAACAGCTAAATGCTCAGGCTGCAAAGATACTGAAGATCAGCCAAGGAAGAGGAACAGAGTTTGGCTCAGATTGCCAAATGGATGACAATATTTCAGACTAAAAGTCAGAATGGCAGGTTTAGTGCTGAAAACTTGACAGTTTGAATCCAGGACCAGTTGAAAGGTGGGAAAAAAGAGGTGACTTCTTAAAATTGCTTTTTTGTTTAAGTTAGACTCCAGTGGAGGTTGTAACTGGGCAGTGTTTTGTCATGTGTCTTGTTTTATGTTTCCTGATTTATTTTGTAATTCTCTGTATGTCTGTAGCTTAACTCAACATCTTACTTTCACCTTTGCATTTAGTCTATGGGTGTGGTCTAACAGTCTTTTTAGCTAAGGAAGGTTTCTAACTGAGAGACCAACTTTTACATGTCAGTCATGATAATGACATAGTCTAGTGTAAGTGCAGTCAGATTCTGAGATGTTACTTTCAAAGTTTTTATGAATTCTCCTTCATAAATTTCCTTGACCTCATAACGTTTTTCACCATGGTCAAGGAAAGTTGTTTAGGAATGGACAATGGGGTAATTTTTTTGAATAATTTTTTTTTGACAATTCAACCGCACCCTGTTGTTTCTTGGTTTCAGTTGTCAGGCCCTCTATGTTCATTCCTCAGTTCTGTGTTAGTTAGCCAGTCCTGCTCCTTGTGTTCTCTGTTCTGGATTCTGTTTATTGGACTTCTCTTGAAATTATAGATTTAGTTTGTTTTTGCCTGCCAGCTCCTGTCTGTTATTTTGTGTTTACCTGTCAGTTGTAAGTTGTAAGTTATTAAAGTTGACTTTTTGTTCACTTACCTCCTCGTCTGCATTTCGGTCCATTCCTTGAACTGAACAAGACACGTTTTGGTATGAATATCTATCAATGTTTCTGAAAGGTTTAATAAAATGATGAAAGATGAAATATGATATGAATGATTCTCTGAAAGATTGCTTTTCTTCATTCTGTCTGAAGGTTTTACACTACAAGCGTTTTGTGTACGTCATATTGGGCTCTGGAAAGCTGTGACAGGAATTTCGGATAACTGTAAACGAGTGCAAAGATAGCGGTGAGACCATATCACCAGTTATTATCAGGAGTTTCTAAGAAAGTGCTCCATTACACTGACCTTAACTTCAAGCTGAAGACAAGAGGCAAGACTGAATGAAAACAAAACAATGAAAAAACAAAGAATGTAAAAGATAACAAAACATAATTTCAGAGTAAAGCTCTGTTTAGCAGCTGGGAGGAGCCGCAGTTGTTTTTGGCAGCGCAGCAGCAATCCACCCACATCGGCCATTAATAAACAGCTGGTTTATCATTGAGCTGTGTCTAGTAAAGTGTCGCAGTAAATGGGTCAGAAAATGTGTCTCACTCCATTTTTGCTTCTTCCTATTCTTGGGGAACGAGTCTGAAGCAATATAATTCTGATTCATAAAAGAACATTTATAAAGAGAGCAAAGAGTCAAAACTCCTGCCCTGGAAATGGACATGACTGGAAAATAATCCTTCATTTTCATACAGATGTCAGTTATGTTGTTGTATCTGTCATACTCGCTGTTTGATGAGGTCAGCATCAGCCCTTATACCAAACCAGTGTATTCATATCTAACATATGCACGTGACCATGTTCCTTATGATTCACTGTGAGTGTCGACCTGAGGCCGTGAAAGTGAAGCAGTTGATTAAAGGCTGAGTTCAGAGATGGAATTTGATGTATGTACTGACCTCACATTCCCACACCTGGATCTGAGATCGCCTTCAGCAGACAAAGTGCAGGTTTGCATATTTGTGGTGATGCATATGTGTGTGTGGTGAAGCACACACAGTTGCAGGGAGGTGTGAAGTCGATGACTCAAGTCTGCTGGAACTCTGACTGTCAGTAACTATCTTCTTCTCCTCCTTTAACCCCTTCTCTCTACCTCTGTCATCCCTCCACTCGGCCGCTCACAGGCACGAGCGCGCGCATGCGTGTGTGTGTAAACTGCCAAGAACAGCTTGTCAATCCACATTTATCATAAATTCCCACTTTGAATACACAACTCTCTCTACTAAGGTCTATTGTAAAACAAAACTCCTTTTATTTCTGTTGCCCGTAGAAACTATCAAATAAAAGATCAGAGGATTGGAGAGAAAAGACAAAATTATAATTCAGTTAAACTAAGCAGGGTAAGGGCACTAAGTTGAATTATTTAACCTGAGGGGAAGATGTGATTTTGAACAGAAGTATAATTTCAGTCATTTTCAGCTGACTCCAAAGCAAGAATACAAAAACAGCTGTGACAAAGCATGACATGGTGTCTTCATATACACAAGGCAGAGAGTTGTGAGTCCATTGTTTTCATGAGCAGTGATTTAGAATAGTATGTTAAAGATGACACAGTATGTCTAGCTCATATCATCACACGCATCTGTAGTGTTGCAGGTTGCCAAGCGTCAATTCATAAGACTATGCTACTGTCCTATCATGACTACTGTATCTTCCTTGAATGATGTGTTCAGTGTGTGTACGTGTCAATAGACGTGCGCCGCTACTGGACGTGGCTGATGGATGTTGCACTTTGGGATGGAATTGTAATGATACCAACTGACTCTGCAAATCTCTATGGCTTACAGTTTTACATAACACCGTGTTTGGAGTAGCTTAACAGAGGAGCCAACATGCAAGCTTCCAAATCTTGATAATATATCATACAGCCCTGTGTGTCAAACGACATCCAACCTCCTGTCAGTAAATAAAGAATGTGAGGGTTTTTTGTACAAATATGCAACACCAATTCCAAAAAGTTAGAACGCATGTAAGGGGCAAGGCTGAAAACCAACACTGAATGACTTTCAACCCTTCAGGCAGCACGACATTCAAAACAGACATGACTGTATAAAGAATATTACTGCATGGGTAAACAAAGTTTGTCACTGCATCAACAAATGCCAGTTAAGACTCAACCATGCAAAGAGAAATACAAAAATCAGCAACGTTAATAAGACACAGCTCACTTCTTTGAGCCTGAGCTCTTTCAAGACTTCAAATGACTTTTCAATGGTGGGGGGGTGTGTTCGTGGACAAGCACTGCTGATATGTAGGTTAATGCGTTCTATGTACTCAAAATTGAAAGTAATCCCATTTAAGTGTCCTGGTGCTCTTGAGTCTCGCTGAGAGCACGCAGAGGATATCACAGCCGGTGAAATATGGCTACAGAGAATATTTCCCCGAGAGGCAAGGTAAAGTGATACTTCCCTGAGATCTTATCTGAGTGTGAAATGATTCAGAGCTAATCTCAGTCAAAACAGGTGAGCACATGAGGAAGGAGGCCCACACATTCACCAGGATGAAATTTAGCAAGTAAGAGGTAATGGTTTTTGGAAGGCCCTCCCAAAAACATGTGACCTTTTCCACTTCAGAAGAGAAATGATACAGAGAGCTCTGTGGTATATCCAGAAACAGACATCATATCCAAAATCAACACATGGCTTGATGATGTATCATACACTGGGACTGTACACTGTAATTAATTTATATGCTCTATGCTGAAATGCCGTGACTCAAACACACTGGGATGAAAGTAATTATGCTGGTGTTGTGATAAAAACTGATTAAATGTGTTTACTTCAAACTTCTCTGAAACCCCATGAGGCCGAGCCCAAGCAGCATTTGTTACAGTTCATAATCAGCCTGTAAAACAGATCTAACTCCGCCAACATTTTCTTCAGAAAGCATCTCTAAAGAAATGATGCAGCAGTAATAAATAACAGTAAGTGATGATTGCAGCATCATAGCTGGACATAGAAGATTTCTTGCAGATTTCATCAGAAGATAATATTATAAACAAGATGTCTGGGTCAGCAGCTGCGTTCCAGGTTCTAGAAAGATGTGCCTCCATTCTGCTCAGGTGCCCTTCAGCAAAAATCAATTCCTGCCAGCCGGCAGAGCCATTGTTTGCTGCTCTGAACACCCTCGAGAAGCTGCAGAGTTCACTTCAGAGATCAATACTGTAACTACTAACTAACATTTACATTCTTGTCAGTCCTGTTATTAGTATTGGTGATCATAAAACAGGGTGTAAAAACTAATAAACAAGCTGCATTCCTGCAGAGAACTCAGTGGGAGAGCTGTCTAATAACTCTTCACACAAGTGACGAAGACAATGCAGCTGTGGCCTGAATACTTAATGTGTTTTATTGAAGGAGGAGAAGGAGTTGTCTTGAACCAAATATGGTCATAGACACATCACCTTGTTCATCTGTTGCTGACAGCTTATATGTGTTTGTGTCTAGTGTTATTCATCTCTATTCTGTGCCTGTTGACCTGAAGAAATAACCAATATGTTCTTTGTTTAAACACTCCCAAAAGACTGAGCTGGAGTAGTTTGATCCCTGCTCGGTATCTCACAAAGGCCGCAGTGTTACATGCCCACATATGCACAAGTGAACACATTTATTTGCACATACATATCTAAGCAAGGATGATGACTTGCTTCACACAAGTGCCTGCATACATACACGCAGACTCACACACTCCAGATTAAGGCGGTATTGCTTTACTGTAGTGTCCAGAGGGCAAACCCCACACACAAGCACTGAAAAGCAGTCTCAAGCAAGTCTCAGATCTGGATGGGGTTTGGAGGGATGAAGGGCTGAGCTCGCTGGCAGCAGCAGAACCACAGACAATCCCACTAGGCTGAAATCCCTCAGCGACTGGCACAAAGCTCCGGTGGTGGCACCGAGCCCTAGTCCACTACCCGTCCACTTCAAAGAAACGCCCAAAACAAAAAAAATGCTTTGGTATCAGTCACGCTTGCTCTGCTACACTTCTGACTGACCTTGAAAGCATTCACGGTGAACAAAGTGAACCTGTCTTTTTCAAACAAGTTGTCATACCGGATGATGTTTGCAGTTTTGTGGATGCATTTCATCCAAACAACTGAGCCTTACATTTATTTATTGAAAGCCCACTTGAGTCAAACCATCTCATTTTCAAGAGGATCCTTAACACAAATATACAGCAAATACATAACATGATGCAAAACGACACAAATGCACTCACATATACACAGTCAAAGCTCTCCAGGGCTTAGCCACTCTCTCACCCACTGATTCCCCAAGACATGCCAAAATGCATACAGTAAAGTAAATGTACCCACACTAATACAATCCATTATACAGTGCATGTACCTACACCTTATACACCTTACCTTTCCATAACTCAAGGATAATTAGAAGCAAGAGCAGGTTAAGTACAAAGAGACACCTTAGTGAAATGAAAGGAAGTAATACGATAGATCTCTAGGCGGGTTGTTCTAATCAGATGAAGCTTTAAATTTAAAGGCACATTGTCCAATTTCTTAAAAATAAATAGGATGAAAGAAAAAGGATATGCCTTGAACAATATGATGACCTATAAGGAATTAAAATTTGTTTTAAGCAAGTAGGGGTAGTTTGAACATTTGAATGTTATTAGGTGACACTGTCATTCCAACTTTCTTCAGTTTTTTTATTTAGGACATATTTTGGAAAAATGAAAACAGAAACGACATGGCAGCCATACTGGAATCTGTCAAATCTCTCCAAATATTTGGGATTAAATTAAATTAAATTAAATTATGTTTATTTATTTATACATTATAGTATTTGTATGGCACCAAATCATAACAGAAGTTATCTCCAGGTCTAGACCAAACTCTTTATAATACTATTTACAGAGATCCAACAATTCCCAGACACATGAGAAATAAACCATTTTAAATGCTGAGTCATACTTAACTAGCATACTTTTAGCAGTCACGAGCTTTGTGAGCTTCAAGGGGTGGCATGTCAAATCATCTCAGCACTTCCCAAAGCATTGTGCCAGGTTCTAGTAGATTGCTATTTTCCACCCGTAGTTCCTGGGCAGGTTGATGGAATAGTACATAGAAAATTAGTATATAAATAGAAAATTATTCAGTAAACAGAACAAGGCAAAGAGACAATATATAAAATAGATAAATAGAAACATGGAAGCAGATTCAACAGGACAGGCTGCCGCCCAACACACACACACACGCGCACACAGTTCATAAATGTGTACACTCTTGTCTTGACAGTAGCCAACACTTGGCAAGATGTGAGAAGGCGTGGGGACTTCTACATGAAATAATGTCTGTTGGCAGAGTATTCCATTGAGTCATGGCAATGCAAGAAAATGATGACTTCCCAAATGCAGTTTTGCGTTGGGGTACACTACCCTTGTAACAGATCTTGTTGTTCTTGTTGCCTTCTCAGAGCAGAGTGTAACATATTTTTCAAGGGGGGAGCTGCAGCATTGTGAATAATTTTAAAAAGTAAGCAGACATTTGAGTGTTTTATCAGATTCTCAAAGTTTAAAATTTTATATTTATTGAGTATATGACAGTGATGGTAGCGCCGTGGCTTTTTATCATGGATTTTGAGGGTACTTTTGTATAATGATTCAAGTGGTTTTAGAACTGTTTTGTTTGACTGAGACCAGCTTGTAATACAATATAAAAAATGTGGTATAATCATAGCATTCAGATACATACTGGAAGCCTCAATTGTGAGTGAATTCCTTATGTATCTGAAGTTAGCCACGTTAAATTTCAGTGTGTTTCTCAGTTTTTTAACATGGTTTTTAAAGCTAAGAGTTGGGTCAAGGGTAACACCCAAGTACTTGGGTAATTTATCCACATTATTAATTGTTTGTCCATTTACTGAGACATCGGGGCATTCTTGCAGTGTGAGCCTGTTGGTTTAGGGTAAGGTAAGAGTTGTGTAGCCAGAGAGCAACCTTTTGCATTGCCTTTCTTAATGTCTTAACATCTGTAGCGCTCTTACCATGAGTGTATATGACAGTGTCATCTGCATACATTATTATGCTGACATCATCACACATGGAAGGCAGGTCATTTATATAGGTGCTAAAAAGTAATGGTCCCAAGATTGATCCTTACAGTACACCCAGTGTGCAGGCTTTAAGTGGAGAGAGTGTATTGTTTACATGCACACACTGGTGACGGTCACTCAGGTGTGATTTGATCTAGTTTTGAGTGTGTGATGAAAGATTGTAATTACCAAGTTTGTGAAACAGTTTGTTATGATTGACAGTATCAAAGGCCTTGTGCAGGTCTAGAAAGACAGCGCCAACCACTCCTCCTTGGTCTAAGTTGGTTTTAATGTCCTCAAGGAAGTAGCAGCAGGCTGTGTCAGTGGAGTGTTTTTTCTTGAATCCAAACTGCAGTGGATGTAAAAGTGCCTTGGATTCAAGGTGAGCAATAAGTTGTTCTTCCACTGCCTTTTCCAAGACCTTTGAGGCTGATGGGGCAGTAGTTACTGACCTCCTGAGCGTCGCCAGATTTATGGACTGGAGTTACTATAGCTGTTTTAAAAGTACTGGGAAAGATGCCTTCATTTATAGATTTGTTTATTATTGTATTTAGTGATGAAGTGACAGACTCTTTATGTAGCTTTAAAAATGCAGTGTGCAGGCAGTGTATATCCTTGGCCTTGCTGTTTGACAAGTTTGAATCCACTTTTGTCTCATTTATTGTGTTCAGGTCAAATACAGGCCCTTCACAAGTGAATGGCTGCGGAGGGTTTATTGCCGGAAACGTCTAATCATTAAAACTAATAGCAATAGCATGGCTATCATTTAGGATAGAGCTATTTACCTTGAGCTGAATGCTCTCATGTGTGTGTTTTTCCTTCCCAAGTAATTTATCGATGCTATTCCATGATTTTTTACTGTTCCCTTTGGCATCCCTGATAAGATCCAGAAAAAAAGTTCCTGTATAACCCTGTTTCTTAAACTTTTAAAAATTAGATGATCAGTACTTAATCTTGACTTTAAAAATTCTTTTAGAGCAGTATCTCTCTCTTTCATTATGTCCCATAGATGGCTATCAAACCAAGTTAGGTTGTGTTTTGTGTTTTGTTTCTTAGACCTTGTTTTTGTATATCTCAATACAATAGCCTTAAAAGCCATCATTAGATCATTGCTTGCTTGTTCACAGGATTTGTTATCAGAAATGTCAGTCCATCTTGTTTACTTTATTTCTTTTCCAATGAGTGCCAAGTCTTTCTTTGGGATGAAAGATATATTGGGATTGTTTTTCGTTGTGTGTTGATTCTGATAACGTGATTTAGTCAGCTTTCTAGCAGCCAGCATAAGATTATGATCTGACAGACCAGTGATCAGGTTTTGGTGATCCTGTCTGGTTTATTTGTAAAGATGAGGTTTAGTAGTGTTTGAGAAGATTTTGTTATTCTTGTGGGTTTACTTATCATTTGTGTCATCTGAAACATTTTGATAATGTCCGTGAGCTTTTTCCTACGTGCTTTATCAAGCCAGTTTAAATTAAAATTTCCCATAAGTATCACTTCACTCCCTGCATACTGTTTGAGGACATCAGCTGTACAATAAAAAAAGTCACTTGTAGCGGCAGGAGGTCGATAAACAGCAAAAACAGCAAAAGACATTTGAGGGGATAGTGTTATTTTTACCCCTACACATTCCAGGTTGCTTGCAGGTGTGTTACAATTGTGAAACTGTGAGGATAGTTAGGAACAGGATAAGGACGATCAGGCGTGAAAACTCCTTAGTTTTGACATGAGAGTAATGTGATCGCCATGGCGCCCAGCTGCCACGTAAAGTTTGATAATCATCATATATAAACATCATATCATTATCTTATCTTTTCTAAAACAGATGACAGTAGATAGATGACAGGATGAGTAATGACACGAACTGGATGCAAACTGGCCATCAACAGTCCATGGGCAGTTCCCTAAGGCGACATTCAGACCAAATCTGGTGCTGCAGAAAAAACACAGGTTTTACCCATTCATTTGAACGGGGGTACTGCATTTTGGCCATGGCAGTGAAGCCTGCAGGGGGTGTCCAATAAAAGCACAATGCTCTGCAGCAGAGAAGTTGAGCCAGATTCAACTTTTGGAGAAAATGCAACCCAACCAGACCATCAGTACAATCTGAAGTAGAAAGGAAACAAAGCTTGCATTTTCATCACAATGCTGTTGGATTATAAAGGCATTCATCGATTTGGCTTCTCTTTGAATATGCCAAGCAAAGAGCATGACTGCACTGTTCCAGGGTCAGTCCACCAAAATATCTAAGCAATTATGTTCTACCTAAATGCTCTACTGTGCCCATTGAACAACACTACAATATAAGGATGAGCACTATCTCTGTGAAGTGAAGTCTTTATTATTAGTGTCGTCTTTGCATGGTAACATAAAGTAAACAAACAGGAAATACCACAAATACTCATAAAGTCATAGAAAATAAGTAGTTAGATAGTAATAATAGTAGTTAGGACATAGTTCAGTAAAGAGTAACTAATAAGGACTTTGTTCATGACCCAAATTACACAAAGGTGTGTTTTAAATGTTCTTTACAAGAGAGTCAGGTTAATGTGGTATTTATGAGCAGTTGTTCAGAGAAAATGAATGGCATTTAATAAGTGACATGCCAGCCAGCTGCCCAAAAAAACAAAACAAAACAAAACAACGCAGCAATCTGTAGCAGACAAGTTGAGCCAGATTCAACACAACCGTCTTAGTTTAGGAGAATTGACTTTGACACGTTTATATTGGAATGAATAAAATTGCGTAGAGGACTCTCACACGTTGAGATCTGAGTGTTAAAAAGTACATCAGTCAGCAGAGTAGGCTAGGATCAATGTTAAAAGTGCTTTTTAAAATACCTGCTAAAATATGAGATTGGTTGGAGTTAAAAGCAGAAGAAAAGTCAATAAAAAGCAGCCGCACAAAACTCTTTGCACCCTCAAGGTCTGTGTGGATCAAGTTAAGAAGGGTGCATCTTGCACCATCCACACCTCTTTTTGGCCTGTAGGTGAATTGGAGTGGGTCCAGTTAGTCCTAGACAGAGGGACAGGGGTGTCTGTTTTCAGCCCTGGAGAAGGAAGCCATGGAAGAATACATCAATGACAGTCCCAGCTACCCGGCCAGGCCTCGGCATCCCAGCGCTGGTTCTCCATAGGTGGCCTGGCTGACTCTCGTTCCCATTTCTCCATTGGCAACTTGGACTCCTGTCCCTGATTGCCCATTGGCAGCCAACTTGACTCTTGTCCACATGTTGTGGCAGTCTCTATTGCCTGAGCTTCAGTGGCCTCCAGCTCCCTGGGTTCACTTGCCTCGCCTTCATTTTGATTACAATACCTACTGTTAGGTTATGAAGTTTAGCTTTCCTCTGAATGCTTCAAAAGAAGAACACGAACGAGAACTTCGTTTATGACCTGAGTTACACTAAGGTGTGTCGTCACTGTACTTTACAAGAGAGTCACCAGGTTAATATGGTATTTATGAGCAGTTGCTCAGAGAAAATGAATGTTATTTACTAAGTGACTCAGAAGGGAAACATGCCAGCCAGCTGCATCAGGTTTGGCATCTATCTTAAAACACTGTAGGTAAACATAACTAATATCAAACCTAGTCTTGCTATACTAAATTTATCTGGTGTGACACTGCACTGTTTGCAACCTCAATAGACTGTAAGAACAGTAGCAAAAAAGTGAGAAATTGTTCAACTGTACACAGTTTACCACACCGTTAACACAGGATAAATGCCAAAATGATGAGGGAGCTCTGCAGTATTTCTCTATCCAACTTCAAGTCAATGAAGCCAGCGCACATGGGAGAAGTTTGCCCTCAGAGATTTCTGCCAGAGCGCCTTACTACATGGTTAGGATTAGCCACTACATTGCAAACTACTTTGTTAGGTTAGGGGGGGGGAAGAAAAGCAGAAAGCTGCTTGTACTTCTTCTACCACATGTTACTACACTACAGCCATGAACTCACAGATGTGAGAGACAGGAGTACTGTGAGGGCCAGGAATGGATCCTATGAAATAGAGCAGATGGAATTCAGTGAAATGAAAAGGAGGAGGGGGGATGATGAATGAAAGAAGGAATGTGAAGGACGGTGTTACATTGACAGGTACGAAACTCCAATATATAATATAGATAATAAACAAATTCAGCCATCCATCCATCAATCCAATCATTTCCCTCTGCTTATCAGGAGTCAGATTGTGGAGGCAGCAGGTTTAGAAGAAACATCCCTCTCCCCACCTCCTTTTAGTCTCTCTATCAGGTCCTGGGTCTGCCACAGGGTCTCCTGCCAGTTGCATTTTCCTGGAACACCTCCAAAGCAAGGTGCCCAGGAGGCATCCTAATCAGACGCCTGAACCATGCAACTAGCTCATTTCATTCAAGGCTCTACTCTGAGCTCCTTCCGGATGTCCAAGCTCCTCACCATATCTCCAATGCTGAGCTAAGACACCATGCAGAGGCAAGTCTTGTATTCGCAGTCTCTTTCTTCCAGTCACTACACAAAGCTCATGGACATAGGTGAGAGTTGGAAGATAGATGAACTGGAAAATCGAAACCATTACCTTTCGGGTCAGCTCCCTCTTCCTCACAACAGTCCGGTACAATGTCTGCAAAACTGCTGGTCCATCTCGCATTTCATTTTCCCATCACTCGTGAACAAGACCCTGAGATACTTGAACTACTTTGCTTGGGCCAGCAACTCGGCAAAAACAGATTAGGAATCTAATTTTTTTGTAAAGCCATGATGCTTTATGATGTGATTGGCAACGTATGGAGATGAGTTGGTAAGCAAAAAGGCAAATCAATTCACAAGAACACATTTAAAATATGACAGTGGTTAATGAATGGATACTTAAACTGTGTAGGTACGTCACACAGAAAACGCTGGAAACAATGGATTATTGTATACTTTTATGTTATTTTTAGGTTCTGGACAGATTTAAGCACAAAATGTTGCAATGACATGTCATACAGTACAGGCCACCAGGATGCCTGACAACCACAACATTAACCGGAATTCGAAAATGTCATTCATCTGATATTGGAAAACTTGACTGATGTGTTAACAGTTAAAGAAGATTTCCTGACACAGTGAAGAGAAGGCTGACATTTTTTGTCCTCATGAGACTGCATCCTGCACAGAGCTGTCTATTTCTTGACTATCTGAAGAAGGATTAATCTGCCTTGAAATCTGGGCGAATTAAGACTCAAACTAAAAAACATGGCTGACTTAAGTCTCAAGTCAAGTTTTTAGTTAAGTCGTGTGTCAAGTGAGTCAAGAGACATTGTGTCACTCCATAGTGTTACTCAGCTCTCAGTTGGGAAGCAGTGGACAGGTTCAGCTTACCAGCCTGCAGTCCTATGAAGGCAATACCTTCATGAGCCACAAGCTTTAAAAAAAAAAAAAAGCATCAGCACTCCTCGGGTAGAAAACATGTTTATCGTGAATTGACAGATTTTACTTATTGTTCACAAAACAATGGCACAATACATTCACACAACATACAACATCATGCCCATCTCAAATTAGGACTAAACATAATTAAAAAAAAAAACAATGTGCACAATTTAGGCTATTGGCAGAATATGGCAGAAATGAAATACACTATTAATATTAATAATACATTTTCAATAGTCTATAACCACCTGAAAATAAGAATGGTTATGTTTTTTTTTACCTTAGAAGGAGCGTTTCTACAGTATCCCTGAACAGACAAACCAAATGCTGGCTCCAAATAGGACCTTTTACACTTTTCACGAGTTTTGCAGCCACTTTCATGCTTGGAAAAGGTGACACTTAATCCTACACACTGCTCCTTTATCCAAAATTGTATAAACTATTGTATATGTTTTATCTGTTCTGTTTACTTTAGTTTTATAAAAACAAAGAAACATAATCTGTGTTCATCCATCAGTCAGTTCAGTCTTCCTCTTTCTTCCACTGTCATTTACCATGAGAGTTGTTGATCCTCAAAAATACTAATGGAAAAATACACCCATATGGTTTCTATTTTAGGGTGGTTTTGTTGAAGTCTTCAGCTCTGAGGAAATAATAACAAAATTACAACTAAGATGACTAACACATTTCAGATATGCTTGGAAATTATCCCCTCAGGGGTTTGATCCCACAACAAAACCGACTAACACTGTTCATCGTCATCTTTGAGAAAGCTTTCTCAGTCCGTCACTCTCTTTCACCTGGGTGGATGTGAACACAGGGGGGATTATTTACATTTATGGTGTACTGTAATGTCATTATATTTTGGAAATACAAATGACGTCTCTAAAGTCAAAGTATAAGATTTATGACATGTTGCATCAGACAGAAAGTAGAGAAAGAAAATATAATGGCGTATGATATATGATATGAAAAGCATATCTAATACACTCTGAATCATCCGTTTTTTCTACCTTGTCAAACATGTTTCATTTTGGTCATAGAGAATTCTTCCTCACATTTCAACATATATCGTGCTGTGTTTCATTGTTGACACTTTTAGTCACTAATGAATTCAATGAATGAATTAAAATGGTGAAATTCTTCCACTAAAAGCACATCTGGAAAATATAAATCCAGTCAGACCAAATACAAGCAACATAAGCCTTATGGATGAAAGAAATCTACAGAGAGCAATCGGTCCAAGACATTGTTTTCCAATGTCAAATTACTATTTAAGTGTTTTGCATCAATTCTAAGTTAAGTCTCATCATGTCTAAGCTAGGGATATGACTTCTAATTTCAGAGTGATTAAACAGTGTAGACTGGTAGTGTAGTCTAAGAAGAAGAAAGAAATTGCAAAGAAATTGTTTTGTTTTCATTGTAACAATTATCATTTTTTAAAATGACAATGTAACCAAATCTAAGGCAATCAGGCGTGAATAAATCTAAAAAAAACAGTTCTTGGTGGGATGTGAAGCCATGTGGAGAACAGAGCAAAACAGCGCTGTGGCCCAACGTCATAGAATATAATAGAATTTCTGATCCTGATTGGATATGAACGGCCCAAACATGCTGACATTTCTCTGTGTGAAATCTGTGTTACTCATCTCCTAGTTAGGAAGCAGTGGACGGGTCCTACAAAAGCAGTACCTTCATGAGCCACAAGCTTTAAAAAGAAAGCATCAGCACTCCTCAGGCAGAAAACATGTTTATGGTCTGAGACTGTTCTGCTGAACAAATCACATACGGAATCATTCATGCACATAATGAAGTCACATTTTCTTTCAGTTCCCTGTGGATCAAATGGTTTGCAGAAACATCTGTGGTATGTTGGGGGCTTTATCCCCATTTTCTCTCTATCTCTCTCTCTTTCTGTTTTTCTATCTCTTTCTCTCTCTCCACCCCCGCCCCACCGCTTTTCCAGAATGGCCTGTATTTTGGGTGTGTTTCCAAAGAATATATATATAGCCACGCACATCCCTAAGCCACTAATCAACATAACCACAATCCCAGGCTTCTCCAGGACAGCCAGCATGTGGTAGCTCTAGAGACCTCTGATTGGTTAAAAGGACACAAAAATAACCCACAGATTGGTAGAATGAAGGTACTTTTTGAGGAGGGAGGAACAGCTATCTCCTGAGTAACATTAAGGGTTCAAATGAGGACTGAAACAAACATTATGACAAGATGCTTCAATCCTGGAGAAGGTTAGAAAACATGACAGCTATTGTGTCATCATACAATTATAAACTCTTAAACAAGACAAAGATGGCTTTAAACAAAGTTAACATCAGTCACAACTCTTGAAAAGATTCTTCAGTATTCTAGAAAACCTACATGATGGAAATAAGTTTTTGTGTGACATTAATATCAGCGAAATAAAGCCTAGTAGAGTATACAGTATGAGTTAATGTATCACAGCAGCATCAAAAACATCTCACTCCAAAGCCTTGCCACAGTGAACTGTTTCAGTGACAGAGATGGGACCACAGGGCAAATAAACACTGTAAGATGATTTAAGGAGTGACACTGTGTGACTCATTTGGTGTGAATCACTGTTGGATTGGAGCCTCAGAGACGTGCTCGACAGCCACATCATTCAGATCCAACAAAAGAGGATTTGACTATTGAAGGGGTCTGTGAAAGGGGGAGGGTTGAGGCAAGGCCAACTGTGCTACCAGGCAATGCTTAGAGCATACTCACTCATCATTAGTAAGCAGCAGATAGATAAACACACCGCTCAAACACAATACATTCAGTGTGCTTACATGCACATAAGCAGCCAAGTCAATGCAGAATTTCTACAATAACTTTCTTAAATAATAATTTTCAAGAAACCAGGTTTCTCTACGCAGGTTACGTGATCAGTTCAGTTAAACTTCAGTTAAACTCCATTCCCCTTGATGACCGCACAGTATGGAACATCGCGTTTCTGTTTAACACAGCTGCATTTTCATGCAAGCACTTATCTCTAGGAGCTCATTCAGTCACATCTCAGTAGAAACTACTAAAACAAGAAAATCTTTGAGTGCTGGTGACTGGGAAAGCCAAGACCCTCCACACATAATCAATAGAATCACTGTGTGCCAGCATGAACCATTGTTTTCCGTCAGAGAACCCTGTAGTAGTACTTCCAGTTTCTGCTGCATTCAAATTACAGTTTTGATTTTAGTCATGAAATAAAATTGAAATTGAAACCTTTGTCCATAATCTGAAAGTGACACATGACCTACAAAGAGGACAAAAAACTGTTTATGCACACTGACCTAATCGTGGGGGTTTAAATTGTCTTCATCTCCAAGGAAGGATCATTTCCAGTAATTTATTTTGTGTTCAATGGGAAACTGTCTGCAAGTGGTCAACCTGAAAGACAACAAGAAAGACAAGTCAAGTAAGATTGTGTTGTGAATGCATTAAATGTTGAGAAGTAAAGGAATGACTCAAAAATAGAAAAAAGGTCACTACAAGCCACATCGTGTATAGAGTATAAGTCAAAGAACATCAGATAACAATGTATGTAATGTGACTGTATCTAGAGATGTAGTGTAAAAGTGAAAGTGTGAAATGTATTAGCTTGTTTACTCTTACAGGCTGTTCTGCATCTTATCAACAACAAATGCTACATCAACTTTACTTTCCGGAGGAATGGCCAAAAGAACTCCACGTTCTGTCTCATTAGAAGCCACAAACACTCTTATGTGCTGCTCTGGTGGTGTTGGTGTTATGTTTGTGTTTCTGTAGTGATTCACCGGAGAAGCTTGTTCGTTACTCTAAAGCTTCGCCGCTACAAAGATTGTCCACTTTTCCGCAGTGCCACAGATGTTCCTTCTATGTACTTAACAAATATACTGAAACATAACATTAGCAGAGCTGTGACGTCAAAGCATTCCTCCATGCATTTTTTATAGTGTGTGTGCGTGTGTGTGTGGGTGGGTGGGTGCTTGGGTTGTATGTAGAAGACGCAGCCAAAAGAAATGGATTGCAAACAGCAGGAGTTAAAGCAGTGTTTTGTTGCTTTTGTTTAAACCGCAAGTTTAAGGGCATTTTAGTCCAAATACTTCAGTCTGTAATCAGATTCATTTCTTCAGTCAGTTGCTGCTGTTATCACACATCAGACTTCCTTCAGACCGTGGATTGTTTGTGTGAACGAAACTACGACAGGACTTCACGTCACCTATATCATATCAGTGAGCATGCATGTTCTGCAAACATACGAGCATTTTGTACCACAATAAATGAATGAAAATGCTCGGCTCTGTTGCATGTCACAGTTAACCAGCACCTTCAAATAAGGCAGATTTGATCAAGCCGATAACATTGCAGAGTCTCACCAGATGTTTTGTGCTAAGCTCAAAGTGATTAGTCAATTCAATTTATTTGTCACATATAATCATAAATTACATTATCCATCTATCCATTATCTGTAACCGCTTATCGCTGACAGGGGGGGGGACTCACAAGGGGGCTGGAGCCTATCCCAGCTGATTTAGGGTGAGAGGCGGTACTGGAAATTATATTAGATTAAATATGGTAAAGTGTGTTTTTATGCAAGTGAGACACATCATACTGTATGAAAAACATTCCAAGTTATCTGGATATTATATAAATACATTCACTGTATTAGTATAAGTAATGTATATGATGACAAACCCGCCTAATCATCAGATCGAGCCTTTAGAGTGAGGGGTCTGCTTTCACTTAAAGCAAACCTAAGACCCGAGCTTCTCACTAATTTCTTAGGGAAAACAGTAAACTCAAGGATATATATATATATATATATATATATATATATATATATATATATATATATATATATATACATACATACATGCATACATACATACTTTATTGATCCCTCTTTTTTCACTCAAGTTTTACATACACACGCCTGAAATACAACCACACACACACAAAGGGCTCATAGACATGTAAATGTGTGGTCATGGGCAGCCATGTAGTGGCGTTCTGGAAGCAGTTAGTGGTTCGGTACCTTGCTCAAGGACTTCAGGAGGTGAACTGGCACCTGTCCAGCTACTAGTCCACCGTCCATACTTTGGTCCGTGCTGGACTTGAACCGACCACCCTCTGGTTCCCAAGTTAAGTCCCTACAGACTGAAGGCTACTGCCGCCCACGATGATAATACTTGATGCTAATGATACAAAACTTTTTCTAAATGTGTGTTCCATCACAGTGAACATCAGATCTGATGGGCCACAAATTTAGCATCAGTGTACCGAATGTTTGTCTGTCACATGCAGAAGCAGCACACAAACACTGTGACAGTGGCAGCCAGCCCTGCTATCTCTTTCCCATTGAGCTTTGTTGGATGGTGACCAGCAGATGTTCCTCATATATCTCAGTGTACGTTCTCTGTGTGTCTCAGCCAGAACTCTCAGCATCGACAGCCAAAGATAAGACACAGATGGCAGGGTACAGTATCCTCCCATGCCCTCTTTCGCATCCCAGTTACATAAACCCCTGTGCCTCAAAGAAATCCTACCATAGTTGGCTGAACAGCACTCAGACGTACATCCTGCCATTACACAATTGTCCAGCTAGGCAGGGGCAGCTGGGAGAAGCCCTCGGCCAAGTTCAGACATATCAAGATACTCTTCCTTCTTTCACTAAATGAAATCTGAAGGCCGGGGCTCAATGGCTGAAGCTAGGCCCCATGGGGAGAGGGGTTAGCTTAAACCTCCTATCTCCCATCATCCCCTCAGCACCAAAGATTATAGATTACATTGTGTCATTAGATTTACCTTATTACATTCATTTCTAAGTTGCCAACAAAAACTATTCACTGAGGATCTTCATGCATCATCCAACTCTAAGCTCAAACTGATGCACCGACAGATACGACATGAGGCAGGATCTGGAAAGATGAGATCAGGAGCATTGGGAGCTTTTTAATAAGATGCTACAACTAATTAAAACTGAAATTTAATCACTGTCACAGGCAATGCTTCACGTTTTCGCTATTATTTGGTTTAGATAATAATAACTACTGGATTGGAACCTAAAATCACTTTTATATTAATCCAAGAAAATAAAAAATCTGATCCTTTTTGTTTAGATATTTATACACTTTCTATAAAAACACATTTATAGTGCATTATGAGGTTATTTATTGTGAATTGTAATGCATTCATAATTCTTTATGACTACACTCATAAACACACATAATGATTTCTGTTGCCTTGTAGTAAGAACTCATAGTGTGCTATAACAGTCCATGCAGTGTCATAAGTTATCATTGTATGTGTTGAGTAAAGTGAAGTACATATTGATGCAATTATAGTAATGGAAACAGAAATGAAACCGTGAGGTATGAAACTTTTATAATATATTCAACATACGAAAAAGATGCATCAATATGTACTTTACTTTATTCATATATAAATATAATTGCCAACAATGTCTGATTAGAGCCTTCCCATTCTTTATCATTCAGGATAGTGAAAGACCATTTAAACTTTTACTTTTACAAAGACATCTGACTGCTCTATGATGCAACACACTGCTTCATGCCAGCAGACCTTAGTGCATAACTAAAGATCAGAGAAGGCACCTTGTGATTACATCACTTGCCGGTAAAGTGACTGTTGTGAGGCCTGTTTTCACAACAGAGAAGGTATTCTAGATCAAACATGGATTTCAGGTAGAGCCCAGTGGCTCTAATGTGCTATTGTGAGTGTAGATCATTGGGTCAGTTGTTGCAATAACATTGTCAGTGTTAAGTTTAAATCCCACCAGGGCTGCCCATATTCAAAAATCTATCTATCCACAGTACTGTAAAGCACCAAGGACAAAGGCCTCCACATAATAGCATGTTATATGTTTCTCATGTTGTGCAATGTTGTTATAAAAGGTTTGTGGACGGCAAAAAAAAAGCATTCCTTGGGTTTACGAGACCTCTGGAGGAGAGCTAAAGAGTCAGTGTTAGGCCTACTGTGAGTCACACTCCTGTGATATTGATCTACTTGACTGTTCCACTGATTTTCTATGGATGGATGCAGGTTAAACCCTTTTTTATGTATGTGTTTGAGAGGGAGACAGTAAGTGAACTGGAACCACGAGAACAGAACATTTGGTTACACAAGAAACTGTTGGGTTTTTTTTATCTATCAAAGTGTTCAAATGTTTTGATATGGTGGGCCCCCACAAGGAATGCCTTGATCAGCTTGTGGGAGTGTTGATTAACATATTAGGAAATGGGCAAAAGTCAATGTCGACACTCCATATTCTTTTGTATACCTGGATTTTGGGGCGTTTTTTTAATGGTTTAGACTAGGCCACTTAACTGAAAATAAAGGACCAGAGTGGAGGATTTAGTGGTATCTAGGGGTGTAGTTTCATATACCATTCGCCTCCCATCCTCCCATTCCAAACATGAAGGAGAGTCTATGGTAGCCACGAAACTAGTAAAAAACATTCAGCTTCCTATCTAGAGTCAGTGTTTAGTTTGTCTTTTCTAGGTTATTGTATGGCGGTGCAACACAACAGATCTGTGGAAGAAGACCTGTGGCATCTGTAGATATCAAAGGCTCATTCTACGGTACCAAAAACACCACGATTCTTATTTTCAAGTAGTTATTTTTTTTAATTTAATTTTTTATTTTAGAAACTTTATTGATCACGTTGAACGTGAGATTAGTTCTCCGCATTTAACCCATCCAGGCTGGCATCTGTTATACACAAATAAAAACACAATAACACTGGACCTTTAAGAAATCTTTACTGTGCCTTTCAACAAAAACAAAGCACAAAGCCAAGGTCCATAAAAAATATTTGTCCTAGTTTAGTGTGAAAGAACTTGACTGGACTGCACAAAGCCTGACAATCCTTTGGCCCTCTGGCTTGTTTACCTATTATGTGTTCTATTTGTTTCATCTCCTAACACCACATATCAAACTCATGTGAAGGGAACCCCCAACATGGTAAATGGAATGTACTTATATATCTCCTTTCTAGTCTTCTGACCACTCAAAGCACTTTACAGTACTTATCCCATTCACCCATTCACACACACATTCATACAATGATGGCATTGGCTGCCATGCAAGGTGCCAATTGCTCATCATTCTGAGGAGCTAACCATTCATACACATTCACACACCGATGGCACAGCCTTCAGGTGCAATTTGGGGTTCAGTATCTTGCCCAAGGCCCAAGGACACTTCGACATGCAGACTGGAGGGGATCAAACCACCGATCATCTGATTAGTGGACGACCCGCTCTACCTCCAAGCCACAGCCATGGCTGATTTGCTGTCCAGGGTTCCTCATGTGTGGAGTCATTGAGCTGTCTTCCTTTCCTTACGTCTCCTAGAAATAAGAGTAACTGTTGAACAGTTAATGTAATAACACTTGATGTCAGGTTAGATGCAAAATGCTGTTAGATACACTGTGAGCCATTAAAATTTCATTTAACAAAAATAACACAGTATACCTCAAATTACAAAACATTATGTAAAACGATCAAATAATGGAAAAGAAACAGCTTAATCAGATATTATCACCAATTTTAGTACATTAGCTAGCAAGCTAATAATAGCCATCTTAAACCATAATGTCTCAATATGGTTCACATGGTTTTCTGTAATCGTAGAGACTAACAACAACCAGCACACTACAAAACCAAGTCCAAAGTCTAACACCACCTCTAAGCTAAGGTTAGCCAGTGAAGCAGAGAGAGGAATAAGGCACTTGGGAACGTGCATAAATGTAACATCCTCCGGATTTTTCCAAGAAAATCTGATCCAATTCCTTTACAGACAGTATATGCTGTTGTATAAATGGGGAGAGTGGGGAGGTAACCAGAAAGGACCCAAATGCAGGGAGGTGTGGGTAAACAAAAACTTATCTTAATAACCAAAAAGCAGCTGAAAGTCTAGGCAAAAAACACAAAAGGGCAAAAGCAAAGACAGGGTCAAAAACAGAACTAATACAAAAACTGGGAAGCATGAAACACTATGAAAAACACTGAAAGTCCAAAGGTAAAGAAACAGAGAGAACACAGAGAACCAGGGCATGATCCACACAGACACAAGAATACAAGAACCCCAGAAACCAAGAACGGACAGACAAGGAAACAAAGCAAACACAGGAACTAAATAGACCGGACTAATGAGAGACAGGTGAAACGCATCAGGGGCAGGTGCAAAATCAAAAAAGGCGGGACAGAAAGTAGGACAGACAGGATGGAACTACAAAATAAAACAGGAAACACAGAAGCAAACTCAAAACTGTGACATCAGCAGCCTTTATGGACATAATGATAGAGGGGAAAAGGCCAAAGGGGACGTTGACAGAGGAAGTTTAGAAAAGAAAAGGAGAGAGTGAGTGAGCTAGAAGCCACTGGTTTGGATTAGATCTGGGAATTTGTAAAACAAAAGGCTGAAAGACAGACACCGAGTTGGGCTTCTTGCTGTTGGACTAGTAAGTAATATTAGCTGGCTGCTATGTCTTATGTTGTTGACCTTACTTGATGTTTGGCTGTTAGCAAATTAGTTGACTTGCTAGTTTTTGATCATAAGTATAATCATACAGTCAAAAAATCCACGTGAACAGCTGTCCATATTTACACTCTGAAACTGGGGCGCTAACATCACAAAAATAAAAATTTCTACACAAGTGTTGTTTTAATATTCTTGGTGAAGGATCCCAAACCAGAAAGGCATGCATTATATGTGAGTTGGATGGTACGTGAGATGGTGAGGTGAAGTAATGTCAGATGAAGAGGGGGCTCACACAACACAAACAGACTTCTCACACTAACCTGCATAGGGCTTGCACAGAAAGATACAAAAAGTTGTTTACAAAGCTTCACCGCCAACAGAGCTGGATGAAGGAGTGTGTGTGAGAGAGTGTGTGTTTGCAGTCATTCCTCAGGTGCAGGTGAGGTTGCCTTACTTGACCTGAAAACATGATAAAAATACAGCCAAATTAGCTCCTAAAATAAACCTCAGGGCAAATGGGACAGACACTAAATAGGGGCCGCTTCACGGGAGACACAGTATTGGTTGTTATGCCAATGCTTATCACCACCTGTACCAGTTTGTCTCCTTATTTATTTGTTTTTAGATTTGATGCTCTTCATAGAACCTGCTTGCAGCTCACACACTCACTACCTGTCAAAAACTGGAGATAAAAGACCATTTTCACAGATTTTTGAGCAGGAAAAGGACAGTTTGAACTAATAACATGGTGAAAATCCATTTAGTTGAGTAAAGTCCAGTGCTCTGGCTTTGTGCATGCTCAGACGGCAACCTCTGTGGCTGAAAAATTAATTAATTAATTAATGACTGCAGTACCTTGAATGGCCACTTGAGGTTGGCTACAGAACATGTCCAAATTTACATGTTACATAAATGGATTTGGTCTCTATAGCTAATTTGATGAAAACTGTACTGAGCGTGAATTTCTATTTAGTTCAGATTATATTAATGCTTAAAATTGCACATAATTAACAGTGTGGCAGCTTTGATTGAGCAGCCAGACCTAGTTCACTGCAGACATTTTGACAAAGCAGGAAAATGATGAAGTTCCAGCACTCTGGCATTGTGCATGCTCACTCGTTGGAATGGCTTTCTGGAACACCTAATAGAATGGAGCTATTATTAATGTTATTAATTCCACCTGTGGTTTTTCCACTTTGACAAGTTAATATGAAAAGGGTCTATTGTCTAAAAATTGAAGTAACTTGAACAGAGTGAAAGTGAAGGTTTGTCACAGTTTGTGAGGCAAAACACAGATTTTCTGATCAAACTGCAGTTGAAGTCGTTTTCCTTCTCTTTTCTCTCTGCTCCATCACGGTTGACTTTGACACTGAAAACTTCTTTTTCAGTCAACTTTATTTGAAGCGGTTTGTATGACAGTGGACAGAAGCTGTATATCTATCTGTATATCTTATCTATAGACCCTTTGTGTAGTCACGTCACATAATATGATGCATGTACAGTTTGCTGTTTCTTGCTGTTCCTGTTTGTTGTGTCTATAACCAGATGGTTGATGTGGCATCTATTTAGGTCAATGATGTTTCACATTTCCTCAGCGCCCTACAGAAGAAACCTCAGCCACCACTCTGTTTGAGTTCAAAGAATTGAGAAATCTGTTCAAAGTGAAAATCCTTGCATTGAATCACTCTGCAAAGCAAAGGTCTTCATTATCACTTGAAGAATGAAATGAACAATGACACAAAAATGTGAAACATTTACTGAGCGGTTACTGACATTTTAATAAGCTAACAGAGGCCACAGCAGAACACGTTAAACGTTTAAACAGAAGAAAAGATCTGCTGGGCAGGGCTAAAGCTGGACTGAGTGCCAGAGTAAATGTGGAGCAACTTGTCATTTTGTTATGCTTCTGCAACCTATGATCCAAAAGTAAAGAAAACCATATCTGCACAAATCTAAAGAATAGACTGGAACCTGCTATTTCACTGAGAGGTATTTGACATGACGAGATTTTCTGGTGCCCTAAAAAAAGTTTTGTAATCAGCAATAATCATAAACAAAGCAGTAAACAGACCAGTATTTTATTTTTTGATCATCTAGAAACATTTTTCATCTGTTCCATTGTTGATTTCATCTCAATACAAAAACAATTTAACAAAAACAGATGTTTGCTGCTGTGTTTATCTGACAAACTTTGTCTGTGCACTACTAAACTACTAATCAGTAGCGCAACCAGCCATGTTAAAAACTCCCTTTAAAACAGTCCGGTCTTCTTATGATGTGTCAGATGGCAAGGCAGGAAAGATATATTGTTGAAAATAATGAAATTTAAAGGTATAGTATATTTTAGATTCTTTAAAGTAGCCGCCTTTGCTTTGATGCTTTGCACTCTTTTGGCTTCTCTCAGTCGGATGCATAAGGTCATCACCTGAAATAGTTTTCAATTAGTTATAGTTATAATAGTTAATTAGTGGGATTTCTTCTTTCTTAATGTGTTTGAGTCCATCAGTTGTGTTGTTCAGAGGTACTGTTGGCATACATTAAATAGCCTTTTCCTGAAAATTCCAAGAACCTCAAGCGCAGTCGCAAAAACTATAATATACGATGAAGAAAACTGGCATTCTCTCAGTCGCCTTCATCAGGTCGTCACCAGGAATGATTTTCCAACATGCTTTACGCAGTTCCCAGAAGTGCTGAGCGCTTGTTGGCTGCTTTTTCTTCACTGTGCGGTCCAACTCATCCCAAATCATCTCAACAGACCTTTTTTCTCAGCAGCCATTTTGATATAAAATAGTAGGTAAATGCAAGTGTTACCAATGATACTAATTAAAGTCCCGTTCCATTCAGGTCAAACAGAGTCAGGGTGCTGCTGTGGCATGTTGGCTCACTGGAAAGGCTCTGCTACAATAAATGAAGCAGTCATGTCAAAATGGCTGCTGTAAAAAAGGTCTGTTGGGTTCATATCAGGTGACTCTGAAGGCCAGATCATCTGATGCATCACTCCGTCCCGCTACTTCTTGGTCAAATTGCCCTTAAATAGTCTGGTATCAGTTGGCTGATCCCAGACTGGCTGAAAACAAATTTGGAACAGTCAAACCCCAAATTTGTCTACCACTTGTCATTTGTTACATAACCTCAATAACCCAACATGTAGTCTTCTACTTCAGTAAGACTGAATAGAGATACAGTTTAATTGGCCCCGTTCCCATGAAACTATACACTGTGTGTTCTGTGTAAACAAGCTTTAAGTTTGATGGAGTAGCTTTGATGAGCTGTAAAATAATGTTGTCGTTCTCTCTGTTGTGTTGTTGCTGTTTGTGGTCATCCAGTTCCGAAGGACACACACTGTACCCATACAGTGAAACAATGAATGTAACAAAGCCAGTGATTATGTAACAATTAATTGGGCGGTGTTTTGTGTAAACAAACATGGAGTACTTTTGCCTTGGTAGAAACATACATATACTGTAGCAACATGCTCCTCTAATGCCTTTGAGACACACACACACACACATACACACACACACACACACAATGGTTCAATTTCAGTGCAAAATAAAATTGACTGAAATCTAAATGAAATAATTAAACTGGTTAATTCATCATTAAAGGGGGTAATTAAAAATGAGTGCTTTAATGATTAGTCGATTAATCAAACAGGCCATTAACATTATTAATTATTATCATATTAGCTATAATTTTCAACCAATAAGAAAATGAAAACGATTAGTCGCAGCTCTACCACACACAGGATGGAGTATACAGTGAGACGTCTCTCTGAGGAATTCACATTGAGATGTTTAAAATGTTTAAAGGCTTGGAATAATATTTAAGTGTATACTTAAATAGTATATACATCAGGCTTAATTATAATATACTGTATTTTAACAATGTAACTGCTGTAGAGGTTTATAAAGCAGCAGCAGAACTGTTCAGACTGTTCTGACTCCAGCTTCTTAGTGGCTGCTTTAAAAATTGTTGTTTAGACAGAGAATTCAATACAGTTTATTTTAATTGCTAATGTTGTAGTAAGGATGTCAGTGTACTAGAGTCACTGCACACAACTTGGTTGGTGGTCAGAAGGTTGAACCTATCTAAGCACACACTCATGAACATACAGACATGCACATACTGTGCACAACAGCGCTGGACCAAGTCTTCCTCCCTCTAAAGAAATAGTTGTAGTGAACCTTTAGCATCTAATGTATGGGTCAAGTTTTCAGCTTTATAATCTTAAAAAGGTCAAGGGTGTAAGATTTAGTGGGCTGTATTTCCAGAATATAGAATATTATGTGTATAATTGTGTTTTCATTAGAGTGCAACATAACATGTATCTGTATTGAATACAGTGGTCTCGGTTTGGTACGCACTATGAATCGAACAATACGCCATTTTATATTTATTTTATCAACTTCTGACGATGCACTGGATCTGCACTCGACTACTCCGCCTTAGGTTGCATTGTCGAGCGCAGATCCACTACGCTGTGCCTCCCACATTCATTCAGACCAAGCTGCTGAGACAGAAGCTACATGCGAAGCTAGCTCGTTGCAACATGAAATCAAAGATTCTCCACCATCCTTCAGATATGGTGTTTGGAACTACTTTGGTTTTCATATTAAGTATGACCCTGAAATTTAATTTAAAAACTGTACTTTTGAGTTGAAACAAATGTTGGTAATTTCAATAAACTACAAGTTAAAAAAGGCATGGAAATTTCACTTTTTTGTATTGAAAAAATATCAAAAATGTGACACTAAAGTATTGAACCGAACCGAACCGTGAATTTTGTGTATCGTTGCACCCCTAGTATATAATCACCTGAAATTGTTTTTGTTGGTTTAGAATGAGCCTTTTATATGTGGGACCTTTTCCAAGGAGGCCGCCATGTTAACCCTTTGCAGGGCACTGAAGACGAGATGATGAGATGAAATTTTTTCTTTTTTGACTTTTTAAAAAAGTTTTCAATTTTAGGCTGCGAATCAAAGTCAATAAAGTTACCATATATGGTCACTTGCCCACCTAGGGTAAAAAAAAATCCCAAAAATATGTGGGACATTTATTTCCAAATTAACAATCAGACATATGTCTTACGGAAAAATACTTTTACCTGTATACCTTTACATACAAGTGTTTCATTGTTGAGGCCCATTGGTTTAGTGGTAGCTTTAGATCCAGTCAGATCCAGACAGAGTACTTGCAAATGCACTTCTCACAGCAGCTGGTTCCTTATTTAACAACCTTGGCTTTCCCCTGCAGAGATGTTGGAGGAGATGAGGGTCAGGACAGTTTCGTCCCAAAACAAACAAGCTCGCCTGACATCGCTGACCTTTCTACACACGGTCATGAGATGCTCAGACACCTCCGATGCACTCCCATGACTGTTATAAAACTGAATGTTATTAATGAAGCAAGCTGTTATACAACAGCTCGCCTTTGGTTCTTGAAGCAGTGATCAAACCTGGTGGAGGGAGAAAAGGCAAATTTTTTATAAAACTCCATAACACCAAATTATATGATTATGAAGACCCATAAAGTCTTTCTTTTCACAAAGTTGCATTGTGAACACGCCAACAACTACAATTATGATGATCCTTGTGTAATTGTGCAGCCCTGCAGAGTGCAAAGATCTTTCAACAAACTACACTCCTTAATATTCCTCCCTCCCTCTGTCTGTTTGGCTTGTAAAAAACGTCAGTTCACAGTAACCAACATCTACATGACCTGATACTTTCCCCTCGAGCCACAATGTCTCCTGCTCGTTGTTTTTGTCTTCACACGTTCGACTTCATTTGGAAGCTGCAGTATGTCAGCTCTAATCAGGTCAAGTAGATTTTTATTGTCAAGAATACACATGTATGTAAACTGTGGGATGAAATTAACTGTGGTTTATTCACTGGTGCAACAACAACACATTACAAAATTAGACAGGAACACAGTATAAAAGACCACATGAAGTGTTAGTACAAGTACAGAAGAGTGCAGCAGTACACAATGGCGCAACATAATACCATAAATACAGTGATAAAACAGGTAAAAGTTGGTATAGACAGTACAGTATGTGGTGCAGTGATTCATTGGGACCAGTTCTGGGCTTGCATTACAATAAAAGACTCGTCCAAATCAGACTGTGATCCTGTAGTATGAGTGAAGATTTATGAATGACATGTTTTCACTGTGTTGTTGTTTTGTTTGGGTGTTTTTCCCGTCTGCATTCATTTATCCATTTTTTTTTATGTACTGGAGTGTGCCTGCATAATATAAGGGTGTTCCTGTGCCATGTAAACAATAATATACATATATTATGTATGTACTAAGCCTTTAAAAAACTAATACAGGTTACTTTAAGCTTGTTTTCATAACGCTGTAAGTGTTACTCTTTACTAAGATCAAGTTTAGGACCACCCCAAAGTTATTCAGCAGTTCATTTATTCTGTCTACCTCTCTGCTTTGCTAGATAGATTCACTAAAATTATAGTCAACCTAAAGGAAAGATTGTCAAACATGGTACCATTTTAATACCATGATGACACGGTTGGACACATCAGTCTGTCTCCTTCCTTGTCAGGGTATGTGTGTGTACATCGTACCTGACTTGTATAACTCTTCCAGTATTGTATCACTATCTTACCATCCTTTTCCTGATGGCATAGTATCTGCCCAGCAGCAGTATTAAATTAGTCAGTAAACTTAAAGGACTTGGTAATAGCCGTAAATTGCTGTTTGCTTGCAAAACCAAAATACATTTGTTTAACTCTTGAGTAAATTTGTGCAGCTGATCAATTGCAACCTGTTTTGACAGTGCTCTCTGTAAAGATAACAGCAAAACCGCACCAGACACGTCGCAGTCGGAGCATTTCTTTTTTTTCCCCCCCTTTGGCTGTTTTAACAATCAGCAGTTTGCAAAAGGTGTTTTATTCTACTCCATAGCAGACATGCAATATGGTTTGCGGGCAGTTGCAACAGAGCTGGTACATAAACCTCTCCTATATGAGAATCAACATAGTATTATAGGAGTATGGGAGTATTAAACAACATTTGCAATATTGTAAGTAGTAATAAGTAAATAAAAGATGTGTGTGGGCTGGGTTATCATTTAGCTGCAGGAGAGAGAGAGGTGTGTGTACGCACCAGAAGAGCAGTGCCAGGTGAGTTGTTTGACACAGCTGGAGCTCGTTGTCTAATCACTCTGTCCTTTAAATGCAGCACGCTGGGATATTATATAAGAAGAAGTACACACCACATGCACATGCATGAATTACTGCAGTTATTGCAATATAAATATGAGTCAATATATTTCAATAAATAGGTTTTTATTAAAAAAAAAAATTCAAAGTACTTTTATTTCATAATGCCACACTTATTTCCAAGCTTTTTAATTTATATGACTTATATTCAAAAGAAGTTGGCACGTTTATCTCAGAGCAGCAAAACCAAACACAGCTTCCAGGGCCAATGGAGAACAGGGATGATGAGGTGTTTTGTTTCTGAGACTTGTGGTTCAAAAGTTAAAGGGCAAAACATAACGTTCATGTAATAGTGCCACCATTTGGCCAGTTTTGTGTCTGGGGTGTCAGTCATAACCAGGCAGGACACCAGGAGAAACTAATCAGGGACAGGTGCATAATCAAAAACAGGCGGAAAAACAAGGCAGGAAGTAGAAATGCAAGACACAGACAGGGGAGAACTACAAAATAAAACAGAAAACACAAAACAAACTCTAAAGTAGTAGTAGTATATATAAGTTTTTAAGATATCCCCATATTTAATATGTGTGTGTGTGTGTGTGTGTGTGTGTGTGTGTGTACACACACACACACACACACACACACACACACACTTCTTCCACTCTACTGTCCTCAATCTTCATCCCTTCATTCATTCCCTCCCTACCTCTTGTGTCGTCCCTGTATCCACCCATGTCATTTTCTCTTGCAGATGCAGGTGTTTATGCACCTTTACAGAGGCTTTACTGTTGTTGACAGTACAATAACAGACTAGACCGGTGATTACACACATCTGTCTGCAAACAGGGCTGTATTAGGTTAGCTTCACGTGCCTCCTCTAACTGCAACACGCACCTCCAAAAGGGCTGATTGGGTCAGACTAGACACGGAGGCTGGTGGACAGGATATAAATCATTTTTAGCCCTTCATTCAACTGTCACACTTGAAGTTAATTACAAGAATATATTTCATAGTTTGACCTAAATACTGTGGAGAGGTGTGCGGCTACATTTCATGTTTAAAGTTTGCAGGTAATTGTAGGTATACATTTCACAGTTGAACCTAAATACGGCAGTTAATGACAGGGATACATTTCATAATTTGCTTTAACACGGAGAATATCCAGTCAGTGGCCTCCAAATGTCCTGGGCATACATGTTACAACTATTACAAGAGAATGCCTTTTTCTAGAATCAGGTGTCATTGTATATCTATAAACCACTGGTTCTCTAACTGTGGGTCGTGTGCCACTGGTGGTGCGTGACCTCCTTGTGGTGGTACTTGGAGGAATCTCTGATATATTTTTTGAAAATGAAATTAATTCATTTACATAATACAAACACATGATACTATCAAAATACTATGTTGATGATGGAATGTAATTTAAAACAAGCTTTTCATTTGCCACAATATTTTGTTTCAGTCTTACACATCAGTCACATTTATGCAGGTAAGCTAAAATATAATGGTAACATAGTGAGTGGAGGTAAAGGTGTAGATCAGGATTTTTATTCAGGGTTCATAAGCAAAACAATAAATAATCTTCTCATTAATAATAAACCTGACTCCTGTGTGAACTGTGTGTAGCCGAACAGGGTCGACTGTATTTTAACGTCTGTCATGATGCTGGTAGATGATGGTGGAGGAGAGGTGGTACGCCTCAGTAACACTGCTATAAATGATCAATCAATATTTCTCACTAAATATTCATGTGACATGAGAACCAAGTAATCCACTTTTCAGACTTGAGCTTAAAGGGGAACAAATACCTCACTAAGATATATTACAGCTTCAAACAAGTTTAAAAACCAAATGCAAATGGCGTTTGAGAAGATATATATAAGATATATTTTCCCTTTTTGCAGTAGTAAAACAAAACAGCTTCTTAAACTTTCATCATGTTTTCATTAAGCATGTGTATGTTCTGTTTTCACCAATCTGTCCTGGACAGTATACCACTGAGCTGCGACTACACTACAGTTCCCAACTTACTCTCTCTGTATAGATTTTCCCAGCCAGTCTGGGGATTTGGAGTGCTCAAAGGGCAGTTTTCTGTAACCTCTTGGACTACTGTTTCCAAACTCGGTATGAGGATTCCCAGGGGCCCCTTGGGAGCTCTTCATGGAAGAATATGATTTAATTTTAACTAATTAAGATGACAGTGACTGTTTTGAGAGGATTCATTTCCAGAACTAGCATGAGAGAGAGCGAGAGATTACCACCACACTGTACATTACCTAAATGATCTCAGGTGAGAATTTTAGACGATCTACCTGACCGACATTTTGTGTATTTTGTATCAAGTGAATAAATGCATGCAGTTGGCAGCCCAGTGGCCGAGGGGCTCAGTGCTCTTGTGACAGAAGGACTTTAGTGTGTTGACTGCTCAGCCAGGAGAGACTTTTGGCTGTCATCTCTAATACACTCCTGTCATGTGCTGGCAACCTGGAATAACTCTGCACTAGCCCAACCTGAAAATTAAAGGTACAGCGAGGCAGTCAATGTAGTCTTACTACAGTAAGTCCCAACCCTGCTGTATACCTGTACATTTTCCTCAATGAATACAGCAAACACATAGCTACATTATTTGCTCAGACATCCAGAGATCAAGTGCTGCAGTGTCTGGAATAATACTACCTGGTAACAGGTTTTCTGTGTGTCAATTATGGTATGGTGATCTGATTAAACACAACTATATTTAGGAAATGCATTAAGTGAGCACAATGTAAATTTAACATTTGTACAATGTAAGTTTAAATTGAGTTTAGTCACATATTTACATAATAATGGTCTATCCACCTTAGTTGATATTGTACTAAAGGACCAGTATGTAGGATTTAGTGGCATCTGGTGGTTCTGGTTGTTGCTGATTGCACCCCCTTGGCTCATTCTCTCCTTCCACTCCCTCTGGGCAACTATAGAAACATGGTGGATCAACATGGTGGACTCACTGTAAAGTAACTAAATAGAATTATTACTATTTTCAGGCGATTATACACTAATGAAAACAGTACACACTGGACTTTCAAGCTGTGCAACTTTGCAATCACCAAATTGAAATTTGTCAAGTTACCAGTAAGGTGTGGGGAACAGGAACAGTTCCCCACTTTTGCTCATCAATTATCCAGTTTTCTGTGCTACTCTTTAAGGCTATGGTGTATTTGATCCTCAGAAGACTTTCTATATAATATTCCCTTAATTATGGCTGCTGTCTGCAGGACTAGGATGAGGATGAAGATAGATTTTAACATTAAGGTGAAAATGTTTTGTTCAAAAGTATCAGCGTGTGTTGTCCATGTGTCTGCCTAGTTAAGAAGATGAAAGACAATGTGGAGCTGCGACACTTCTTTTTCCAATGAGCTCATCCAAAGACAGACGAAACTCATTCAGTAAACACAGAGGGGCTGGGAGGATGGAGAGAGTGTAAGAGGAGGAGGATGAGAATTGTTGTTTTTGGATAACTGGGTTGGAGCATCTACTGAAGAGGAAGGAGGGGGTCGCAGAATGGCAGCAGGGCCTGGACATTCAGCACCTGTGTGAATTTCTTGGCCATGCCGATTTCCGGTGGTGAGCAGAGATTTTTGGTTGTGTATGAGCAATCATGAGAAGCAGCCAACCACAACGTAATTAGTCGTGGAGAGAAATGACAAGCAGACACATTATAATACATTTTGATGTGATGTCTTCATCACCTGTGCTGGAATTGTCTGCTCACACTGCCAGATGGACATAAGATATGAGACAACCATTTGTGCCAACATTTGTCCTTTCAGAAAAGGAATTCCATTACTAATTACTCATTACTTTCATAAAACTGCAATATTACATTACCCATTTGTTAAAAAGATTGCCTCTGTATGAACCCTGACAAAGTCCCCTTATTTCATTCTGACTCTCTGATCTTTATCTAGGTTTTTCCCGACCACACAAAACGTGTTTTCTTAGGGAGGTGAGTAAAGGTTGCATTCATTTTACTGCTGCGTGTCCTCCTGACAGAGACAAACACATACTGACAGCAGAAGCAGCACAGAACAAACACACACACACTTGTTTTCACGGTGTTGTAAGTATGTTAACATTTTAGTTAGCTTTCAGTTGTAATGGAATGACCGATTGGCAACCTCTACGGCTGTGAAGTGAAGCCAACGCAGAAGTGCTAAAAACTGCAGTTCCTAAAACGTCCACTTGAGGCTGGCTACAGAACAAGTCAAGTCCCGTATTAAAATTTCCAGATTCACAGCAGGAATAAACATGTTTACAGCCTGGTACAAAAACCAGTTTTGGTCTCTATAGCTAATTTCCTCTTTCATGACAACTGTACTGAGGGTGAATTTTTATGGAACTCACCTGTTCAGATTATAATAAGGCTTAAAGTTATGCATAGTTAAGAACGTGGTTTGTCTGATTTGATTTGAACATTTTTGCTTTGGCCGCCTGTTGAGTATGATGAATGTTACTTTCCTTTTTCACACAATTTTTACTATGATGAGAAAACAGTCTTCAACAATCCATCTTCCCTAAAGTGAAATCGAGACCAAGAAGCACTGCCAAAGGAAACACATCTCTGAGAACAAAAAATTTGTGTGCTGTGTTTGTGAACTAATCAGCTATTCAGTCATCTTCTTTGTTCTTTTATCAGTTCATAAGTTAAAATATTAAATGGAAGTAATACAGAAGAAGAGGATATAACTCATATAAAACAATATTCACCATGTCAAAGATATATGCAGATTATCTATGGTTTAAATGGCGATTATCAGAACACTGACCATTGACTGGTGTTCCTGTTACACTGGTGAGTTAAAGTACTGCTGAGAAAGCTTCAACCATGTGACTCCCCCTGAAAATGAAGTCTGTTCTTTGGGGATTCTCCACATCGCCTAACTGCAGGTGGTGTTACAAAACCACACGAGCCGTTCAAGCTTTCATTATAAATTAACCTAATTTATAGCTAATGGGAGTGTCGTTTAGTTCAGTTGGTAGAGCAGCCGCCCCATGTACAAAGGCGGCCCAGGGTTCAAATCTGACCTGTGGCTCTTTCCTGCATGTCATTCCCCATCTCTCTCTCCCCACATTTCCTATCACTCTTCAAGCTGTCTCTGTCAAATAAAGCTTAATTTTCTTTTTTTTGAAAGGCCAAAAAATCACTTAACCTAATGATGACTTCTTCTGTCCAGCTGTGTTTATATCCATTTTATAAAAAGAAAAGAAATTCATCATATTTTTTCAGGAGATGACACAGTGAACGTTCCTTTTTCTCTAGAACTTCAGTGTTTGTTTCACAGAGAATAAAGCTGTGGTTCATATTTATAACATACTATAAACTGTATTTAGCACCAGTATGAACAGACAGTGATGCCAAAGCCACAAGCACTACAACAACATTTTCTGTTCTCCTCACACACACACACACACACACATAAATAAATATATTTCACTTTCTGATGCAGTACTCTGATGTCCTCCATGCTCCCTGCTCACGTTGCCATGGTACCAAAATGATGTTGTCACGGGTCAGCGATGCAATGTTCTCGTATTGTTAACACAGTCCACAAAAATTGTAACTTCAGCCTTGAATTTAGGCCAAATCATGAGACAAAACACTAAACCAGTTCAAGTTTGAAAACCTCAAAATGAAAATTCTCTGCTGTGTCAGAGAAAATGTCTAAAAGTGTCTAAAAACTCTGAGCTTATTTAAAACAGAACATTTTAGTCTAAAGTTTGCCTTCAATGATCAGTGGCTATTATTATATTTTAAGATAAATTGTGACAAGTAAAATGATGCTATTAAAAATACAAAATTGAAACAAAACTTAATTAGATAATGACTTAGAGTAATAAGAAGTAAAGCTAACATAAATATTAACATTAATTCAATAAGATCTGTAAATGAGCATCGTGACTTCAGGATTCTGCAGCTCATCCATCCTGTTTTGCACGTGGCTCTCAGGTTTGGCCCTGTGCCCGCTCAATCCGAACAATGAGTGTTGTTTTCACCTCAGGGGCATGACAGAGACAGGCATGAATCATCAGTCATCAGAGGTTGCTGGCAGGCATATGCAGTCATTCACTCTATAAACCAATTATAGTAATCAGAGGGGATGTTTGCTTTATGCTGCTTCCTCTTTTCTAACCACGAAGAACATGTGAGCTAGCAGAGTTAGCATTCGTCTTCTTTATACTTTATACACACCACCACCAGGACAGCAGGCACTGGTTTGCTCATTGCTCCCACATTAAAAAAACAGATATGGTCACAATGACAATGTTAACATGTTGACCTTAAACAGGTTTAATGTTTGCCATATGTCAGGCTGAATTTTGCGTAAACGTCTAAAACAAAACATCTAAAATGATGTAATTTGATGGAACGTGCAGCCATTAAAAAAACTGAATAACTTCTTCTCTATTTTATTATTATTATTTATTTTTTACTAGTTTCAGCTTATTTGTTGGTTCTGTTGTTGCTGTCTTATTGAATCACTCTGCATGAAATGTGCTACACAAATAAAGTTGCCTTGTCTTGCTTCACTGCATGCTGGGCACTCAAAGGTTTTTTGAATGAGCCGATGCCAGCAGCCAGAACTGACCACATGAGGGTAGCTGTACAGGGAGTCACTGTGAATTGTCAGGTTTTGTTTTACATTGGAAGATATGCACAGCTGCAGTGGCTTTGTGGTTGGTTTCTAAGAGGCTCTGTCTCTTTCTAGGAAAAGAGAGAATGAGGGGCTTGTAGGTAAGAAACGAAAGAAGAAAACAGGAAGGGGAAAGGAAGTGTGAGAAGGAGAGTAGATAAAGGGAACAAGAGGAAGGAAAACAGCAGGTGGAAAGGCATATGGGAGTGTGAAAATCATGGTGGGAAGGTGGGAAAGAGACTGAGCAGGAGGTAGTCTGGGTCTGTTTTGGATGAGAATTGATTTGATCTCAGGTCACTTGCAGCCAACACCAGTCATCCCCAGTTAATCATCATCCATCTGGATACCAGCACCCAAAAAGGCCCGGAAGCAATCTGTGCCGCTCCATCAAACACAACACCACATCTTCTCCTCCCAAAGTCTGGGCAGTCGTACCAACCACCTCCAGGATGAGTTGTCTGTGTCAAAAATCTGTTTCCACCTCATCTCGAGGTGTACATCCTGTGGTGTTTGCTACATCGTCTCATCGAAAGACTTCACTGTTGCTCAGACACAGTGCCATGACTCAGCAGAATCCTCTTTCAAAACCGATCTATATCTCTGTTTACAGCAAGGTTAAGCATTAAACACAGTCGAGGGTCAGCTCAGGAATGTCTATTGTGCTCCTGCTGATCAGGTGTGTTGTAACCCCGCACTATTAACAGTCAGACCCAATTCTTGACATTTCAGCAGAGCTTAAAGCCAAAGTCAACTCCTTTTGTCTGTAAAAGTCCTGACTGTGCAGCATGCACTAGTCATGACTGCATCATTACTGTACACCCACAACAAAGATCTACGAAAAGGGTGGAAGTCACGTACCAGTCTGCCTTTATTTCAAAAGGCATGTTAAAAATGTAGAGCATGCATGGGTGAATTATGGTCTGGGGTTTTATTGTCATCTTGAGGTTGAAATGTGGGTTTAATGGAACATGAGGGCTCTGCCATCGAGGAATGTGGTCGCGCAAGGCACTGATTGGAGAAAAGTGTTTGTATTAAACTCTGCGAAACGGGCTCTGTTCATTCGGAAGCCCCTCTGACCTGGATTTTACAAAAATCTGTCGTTACATTATACGGGGAAGGAGTCTTATGTAGCTTCTCGTTCCACATAGTAAAGCAAAGTAAAGGCGCACCAGGAAGAACCCACACTTTACTCAAATATTTACAGTATGATTCAAACAGCGACGGCTTTAACAGAGTGCTCAGGGAGATTTTATGATAGTGAGCGCAGTGTTTTTCCAAGGTTCTTTTTCCCCTGTTGTCTTTGTTGGGTAAATATACTTAACCAGTCCAGTGATGTTGCAATGTTAATCTGACAGAAATTAGCCTATAGAGCTTTAATACGCATTAGTACCTGAGACATATTAAACCTTTCTCCAAACAGTTTTCCTGGCATGTGCAAGACGATATCTGCAACATCTCACGTTTTGACACAAGCTTTTAACAAAAGGCCAATAATAGCAATTACAGATAATCCGGCCAAGACAAACACCATGACTGAATTTCTAGATCATGTGCACGTGTGGACACTGATGTCATCCTTACTGTGTTTCTCAAAAGTCTCCTTGGCTCATACGCTTTCTTTTCGGTGATTGTCCACCATAATCAACTCCTGCTCCTTGTTAATATATGGATGTCTCCAGCACCACCTGTTGCCTTAGTAACAGATTGTTTTACAGGATGATCCAGCAGGCGGTCTTGGTACTGTGTACAGATAGAATTAGTTCCATGTGTGGATGGCTGTGGCAGGGCTGGAGCGAGGGACAAGTCATTAGTGTCGGTGTAAACTGGGAGGGTGTGGGCCCAATCTGACTGGCTCATGCTTATTCTCAGACTAATAGACAGTGAAGGCTCTGGAAGAACATTAAGGAAAATTCATAATGGATTAACAAATGCAAGAATTCCAGCTGAGTCTGCACGCTGGATTACATCAATCCAAAAATAACACAAAGCTGCTATCAAGGCTCCTCTATTATGTGCGAATTCAACAACTGTATCAGTCAAGAAGAGATATTACAAGTAACCAGCATTTTAGAACCTTATGGCAAAACACTGCGCTGAATGACTCAGTGAGTCATATTCTTAGGAACAATACCATGTCTTGAAATGGTTTTCAAGTAACATGAGTCATGTGTAACGTGACACGAATCATTCTACTGCAATGAAAGTTTTTACAGAAGGTCATTGATTGCCATCTCATTAGACCTCACCGTGTCAGGTTAAAGAATGGAAATGCTTTGATCACCTTCTGATAATAAAATGTGCAGAAATGTGCACAGCAGGACAGATTCTCGTAAAACTTGGTGAAATGGTGTAGCCTCGGCCAAGAAAGAAGAAATTATTTTTCATTTTTCAAATTTGCATATCATAGAACACTGGACTGCACTGCCTTTGCGGAGGTCTGTACTCTCCGAGTGCCCTTCAAGTGAATCTATGTTGCCTTTCATTCCTACCATTGCAACATTGTTATTATTGCATTGTTGCATTATTGCATTGCTTTGGTTGAACACCATGTAACTGTGGTCTTGAGTCAATAACAAATCTGAATGTCTGCAGAGTAAACACATAGGGTTTTTCTTAGAAATTCAAACTCCAGCAATGCTTCCTTTCATTTATTTCCAAGAAAAAAGGGATGTTAAAATATGACTCCACAGAAGAGCTAGCTTTGAATATCAAACTCCATTTGTGCTTCTGAATGAAAACACATATTGCTACTGACCACTACTGACTGCTAGTCAGTAAGTAACCAGTTTCACAGCAAAAACACTATCAACAAAAGCCTGAAACTTTTCAAAGCACCACTTCAGAATAATCCACTTCTCTGCTGGTGCATCACTTGTTCATATTTTGACTGAAATATGGCTGGTGGTGGTGGTGCAGTGGTTTTGTGCAGAGTTTGCATGTTCTCTGTCTGCGTGTCTGCTTGGGTTCTCTCTGGTACTCCGGCTTCCTCCCACAGTCCAAAGACATGACCTTCACAGGTTAACTAGTGACTCTAAATTGGCTGGTGTGAATGTGATCTATATGGTTGTCGATGGTTGTGATGAACTGGCAACTTGTTGAGGGTGTGCCCCGTCTCTCACCCAGTGCCAGCTGGGATCCAGCACCCTACAACCCTTACAAGGATAAGCAGTTTCAGAAAATAGATTGATGTAAAAATTTTGTCACAAACAACTAGATTTGCTTGTCTTGTTTTATACTTATATTATATGTTTTTGAATCATAAACACAGCAAACTGTGCTAGAAACAAATTGAAACTGCTTAACTCAGATTATTTGAGGGAAAACATTAATATAAGATATATACTTTGGAGTAAACTGAGTTTTTTTTATGTGTTTGTTTCTTAAAATATAGAACTGTGGTAATATCCTGTGAAGTGACACAGAGTTCTCAACTTGATGTGAATGAGTTAAGAATGACTGTGACCTGACAAGCATTTTATCAAACGTGTCTGTTTACCCCAGCTTGTATCCTGCCGTTGATCTTTTTATTATGCTGACATCCATCCCTCTGAGTCAAATATACAAGTACACACATGCTTGACTGTGTGTGTGTGTGTGTAGACGTGGTTGTTGTCATGCAGCAAAGCAATGTGCCTCCTCGCCTCCATTTCTTTAGCACTAATGTCAACAGAATGTAGAGCCTGAAGCTGGAAACCCAAGAACTTTACACTGAAATTAACATGAAAGGACGTCATGTTAGCCATGTTAGCGATTACGCCAGTGCTGGTGGGTGATGAAGGCCCATTTATGGGAGCATATGAAACGTGACTGGCAGAGAGCAGCTCTGGGAAGGGAGAGGCAGACGGAGAGGGCAGCAAGGTCAACTGGGAGCCTGGAAAAATCATAGGCAAAGAAAAAAAAATGGAAAATGAAAGAAAAAGAGGCAATGCGGAGAAAAATGTGAGTGTTAATGTGAGGGCTGAGCCAGCAGGGAGAGGGAAGATAGATGAAGGTGAGGCTGAGAGAAACAGAGACAGAAAAATATCTAATAAATATAATAAACGATTTACCATTACAGTTGAAGTATACTGAATCCCCGTATTAAATAGCACACTATCGACATTGGATAACGGAGACATCCTGTATGCTCAGCTGCTGCAAATACCCTTAAGTGAGTTATAAGAAAAAGGTCAGAAGACCATCACTGATATCTAGAAGACATTCCTGTGTTTTTAATTTATGACACCATCCGTAAAAAACAAGATAGGCTACACCTAAACTGACAAGACATTTAACCTCTTTATTTTTATTTAAAAGCTAATAACGGTCATACCAGATACCAAAGGTTTACTTACTCAGTTCATCATCCCAGTTCTGAACTGGTGCAGACTAGTTCCTTGTGCTGTGCAGCTTTCTCCTGGAATGAACAACTGGAGTCTTATTTGTCATTATTTTGATGTGTCGGTGGCACAGTGGTGCAGTGGTTAGCACTGTCACCTCACAGCAATGAAGGTTCCTGGTTTGAGCCATGGCTGGGTCCTTTCTGTGTGGAGTTACATGTTCTGTCTGTGTGGGTTCTCTCTGGGTTCTCCAGCTTCCTCCAACAGCCCAAAGAACATAGTACAAGGAAAACTGTGGTTTCATATAGCTTGTACTCAATGTTTTATCAGTTCTGATTTTCAGCAACATTGTTGGTTATGCTTTCTTTGAGCTTCCAAATAATGTGTTATAAATAATCCAATTAAAAGATCGGCTTGTCGAATACCTACCCGATCGCCTGACTGTTGTCAAAAAATGTCACCACATATTTCCAGACCTCAACAATTACTTTGGTCTGAGCTTGGTTCTGCTCGAGGTTTCTGCTTCTTAAAGGAAGTTTTTCTTTGCCACTGTTGCTCATGGTGGAAATTGGTAAGTCATTTCATAAAGAGTACAGTCTAGACCTGCTCTATATGGAAAGTGTCCTGATTTAAAATAAATAATATTGTATTTATTTATGTATATTATAACAAACAGAACTGATCAATTAGTAATTAAATTGAACCCAACTGTTGTTTTTTCCTTAAAAGAGATTATTATCTAAAAGTATAAGTATTTGCTTGAAACAATAGTGTCAGTCATGTCAAACTAGAAAACAAGAGATACACTTCCATGGTTCAGCTTTGTGTCACAAGTGAATGTCAAATAAGATAAAGAACAGAAAAAGAAAACAAGCTGTCATGTTTAACTCATCTAAACTTGTCACATCCATACTAGACTACAAATTGCCCCATGATGCTTTACATGCTGTACATTCCTTTGTAACTAAGAAAAGAGTCCATTCATGAAAAGAGCAGAATGAGTGACAGGCTGTAAGATCAGTGCAAGATATGAAACAATATGTTGTCAATCTTAATTGTTTTATAATTCTCAGTGCGCTTAATTAATCAGTGTGCTGCCAAAAATCACAGATGGAATGTTTCAAGTTTCTCCTCAAAATTGCAAAAAAAAAGCTGGACTAAGAAGCTTTACATATAGTTATTGTGAATATTACCCACCACAGTGTAGATATATTATATTATTGTTTTTCAAATATTTAATGTTTCAGCATCCAGTCTTCTCTTTACTGCTTTATTACTTTAATACTGTCTGGGCAGCCTTGGCCTTGGAGATGAGTCAACATATTTAAAATGGGTAACTGCAAATCTAACATTTCAGGAAGTCATTCTGTCAGCCATTTCCTCAAGCTTCCCAGATTACAGGGCCATGAGTGTGCTTGTGTCACTGCACCACACTTCACATTAGCCTTTCGTCACCTCCTAAACATTCACCCAGGTGTTTCCCTAAGGTCACCGTCATGGTTTATTGTTGTTCTGACTGACAGGGGGCGGTCTGGCTCTCTGTTAGGGGTGTAATTATGACTGTGGTTTTGGCAACTGATGGCATTGCTGTCACTGTATGTCTACAGTGACACACACAGTGAGAGACAGATAGAGAGACAGGAGGAGGTGATAATACTCACTGTCTGCCAAAGTAAAGAGGGGAGACGAGGAGAGCTGACAAACAAAAGGATGTTTGAGATGACAGCAGAGAACAACAGAATTCCAGACGTACATAGGTGCAGATATTTGAGTGGGCGTGCGTGTGTGTGTGTGTGTGTTTCATCATCTTCTTAGAGATATACCCCCAGAGCCAATGTAAACTCATACAACACATACACAAAGTTTTATACAGAAACATCATATCTGATGACGTGGAAATTCTATTTAAGATGACGGTATTTTAAACATTTTCATGTCCGGGAAAGAAATTGGTTGAGTGACCTTTTTTTCTTCATTCTCTTACAGGTGTTGTCAAAAGCCCTCAAACTCGTCACTGCTGAAGACGGATGGTCAATTTCCAGAGCCTGTGCATTATTTGCACAGAGGACTATCCAGACTACAAGAAACCATCTTTACATATTAGTTATATACATTTAATGCCCTCATCGCAGACAGTAGAGAGATGGAGAATGAGCAACAAAGGTTGGGACACACACCAGAGATGTTGCAGTTCATGGTTGGGACCTTAACCACCCTTTCTTTTCATATTTGGAGAAAGGTTACAGCATCAAAAAGCTTAAAGTGAACATTATCCAGAGCTGTAGATTTGACAGACTGACTTCAAAAGTCACAAATATGTAGACATGAGACTAGACTTAGTCTTGACCGCTATGAGGCCCCTATATGACCTGTGATCAAAGAGATCTTGCAGGTTCATTGCATGTCACTGTGTGAGATGTTTCTGATAAAATCTTGTTTTGTTTTACATTTTTCAGTCAGTCTGAGCAATAGCAATAGACAATGAAATAGTAGATTCAACGCAGGTTGACCCTACTATTTCATGTCAAAATGGCTGCTGTGAAAAAGGTCTGTTTTCAGCCTTATTGGATTGTACAACCGATGCCTGTTGACACATCTACAGAAAAAAGAGATGACTCACATGCACCACTCTCATCTTTAAGAGTTGCGTCAGACAGAGTTGTTGTAGCATTAATCACATTGTGAGAATTTGACACTAAATTTCAGACACTGTTGTTGTGATGCAGGCTGTCTCACACTATGTAAGAACCAAATGGCCACCTCTCTGTGGCTGTGAAGTGAAACCAATGCCAGTGCAAAAAAACTACAGTTCCTCAAACGTCCACTTGAGGCTGGCTACAGAGCCAGCAAAGTTCTCTCCATAGCCCCCCATATTAAAATGTCCAGCTTCACAGCAGAAATAAACATGTTTACAGCCTGGTACAAAAACAAAAACATATATTTTTTAGCTTTAGAGTTTCTGAATTTCTGTATAACTCACCTCGTCAGATTTTATAAAGGCTTATGCATAATTAACAGCATGATACAGATGGCTTGTTCACCAATGATCCACTTCTTTGCCCACGATGACCATGTTTTATACTGTCTATGTGTGGAACAGCTTTGAAAGAAAAATATGGAAATGCATTTTATTTGGTCAGCACTTAGAGTGATAGTCCCACAAAGACATATAAAATAAAATACATTTATTTACTAATATACTAGACCAGAAGGAACCTCAGATCTACTACTAAAGTCTGCTATCAATACTGTGAAATGTTTTGGATGTCTCTGAAGTCTCCACAGAACAGTATTTGTAGTTACCGAAAGAAAGAAACTATGTAATGTTACCGGGGAAAAAACAAGTTATTAATCCATGAACATGAAGGATCAGTACTGAGAAGCCTCCTTCACAGTTCACCCTGCATGCAATATATTTCATGCTGCCTACATGGGAGCCAGAAAAGACGTACCTTTAATATCCCTCTTTAGCGTTTGGACTTGGTGCTCATATACGACGCCAACTTTCCTTTCATTTGTCTCCTCAGACTGGCTAAAACTGTCACGTTGCTGCCTTTGGACCAGGTGTGTGTCACTGCAGTATGCGTAGGTGTTTACTGTAAATCCCATTTAAAACAACAGTTTGATGATTAACAAGGTCTCTGTGCTTTTAGTTCACAGCAAAGCAGATCTTAAGAGACAAATAGTGGTTTTAACAGCCTCTTCTAGTACACCTGTCAAGGTTTTGACATTTCCAAGCCGTGCTTTGAAACAGCTCACCGCTTTACAGAGAAAGAAATAACTGCCAATTCCTGCCAACAAGCCCAGGTGTGCGTCTTCTGCCCCAGTTCCCAAGAAAGGCAGGTGAACTTGTGGTTGATTCAGGACTGTAATGTGTGGGAGTGTTCATCACTCATTTCTTGTAGCCAACTTTTTCTGTAGCTTGTAGATTTGTCCTCATTTTTGGATTCCAGTGTTCAAAAGCCAACCGCTCCTGCACAACTTACATGGCTGCTTCCTAATTTGATATCTGGAGTTCTTAATTTTTTCACCTCATTAAAATGAATATATGTTACAATATTTGGACAGTTGAGAGCTAAGCTTGAGAATCTTTACAGATTTCATTATGAGTACCCACATCAATTAAAACCCCGAATTACAACAAATGCCTAATTTATTTTATATCCTGTTGAAGATATTCATTCAGAATACCTCTGCTGGATACAGTCTTAAGTCTCACTTTAAATGATCGAATAAGTAATTTAAATACCCTTTAATTAGGCTACATTTGAATGTGAATATGAAGAACACGATTCCTGAGCCATAGGTCATTTATTCTTTATTCTTCATTTGGACCCCATTAGTTTCCTCGAAGTGGCCACTAGTCTTCCCGGAATCCAGGAAGACTTAAATGACATGTACATAAAACAAAGTCATGTTTCAGCTAAACAACACAGAGATGCACATGGTGCAAGCAGACGTGAACCTTGCCAAGGTTTTTCTGTTATAAATTCCAGTTGAGTCACTCGAGCAGCTGTTCCTCCATCTGATTCATGCAGGGATAATGAAGGCGGGAAAGAGGTTCCTCAGTGTATGCAAAGACCTCCTGACAGATGTCACCTCTTGACAAACATAAATCTGTCAGCAACACCGTCAGTCGGATGGCAAAGCCTGGGTGGAAATAAACATTCTGGTCGACAGAGCAGAGAGAAGAACCGTATGTGAAGCTCAGAATATGATGACTCTGGCTGCCACCATCTTGGCAGTCCTGCCTCTGCCGCCTCGCTCTGCCATCTAAAAGTTGCCAAAGGCGTGGATCGCTGGTGGAGCTGAGGTGGGCTGAATGACACCAGGTGTCAACAGTACTCACCTGTCAATTGAAGCGCTAATGTTGTAACATGTGCATAGCTTTAAGCCTTACTATAATTTGAATGAGTGAGTTAACTAGAAATTCAGCCTCAGTACAGTTGTCATGAAGGAGGAAGTCAGCTACAGAGACTAAAACTGCTGTAAACATGTTTATTTCTGCTGTGAAGTTGGACATTTTGACATGGGGGCTTATAGAGACTGACTTGTTCTGTAGCCAGCCTCAAGTGGTATTTTGTGGAACTCCTGCATTGGCTTTACTTCATAGTTATGCAGGTTGCCACTTGGTGATAACACAGAAGGCCCTTTCTAGAGCCAGAGTTTGGTTAGTCAATTCTGGGCTACTGTGGAAACTAGTGCAACATGGCAGACATAGTGTAAGAGGACCGATCTGGTACTTACAGAGTCAGTTCACCAAAATTCTTTTTTTTTTTCATGCACCCCTAGTGGTAATGAACTATGCGGGTATTTTGGGTTTTATTTTACATTTATTCATTTAGCTGATGCTTTTATCCAAAGTGACTTACAAAAGAGGGGAGACAATCAAGGTGCAGTGCAACAGTAAGTACTGTGACAGTTCTGGAGTGGGAAAGCATGATGACACACAGCAAAAGGCCACAGGACGGAGTCAATGCCTGGGCCAATGCAGCAAGGACTGAAGCTACGCACATATGCTCTGAGATAACTGCTGCTAATTTTGCAAGCATAAGTGGAGGCTTGTTGTACATCACAGTGCTCAGTGGAAGAAAGCTCTATGAATCAAGCCAAACAATCAAACACCAAAACAGAGGATGGTTTCGATCCATCGACCTCTGGGTTATGGGCCCAGCACACTTCCGCTGCGCCACTCTGCTCTGTTTCACAGGGCCACAAAAAAAAAAAAACACTATATGAAGCACACCTTTTCTTTTTTTGTCATAAGGGGCAATCAAAAGCATAATACAGAAATTGTTTCTGCCATCAAACTAATCACTGAGGAAATTCTATTTTTAAGTATTATCATATAATTCAGCATTTGTTGTTGTTTGTTGTTGATGTTTAGTAATAATATAATAATTTAGCAATCTCCTGTATGTATTCTTACAGAGTGCTCTTTGTCCAACTTCTAAAAGAATCACAGGGTTTTTTTGTTTGTTTTTTGTATCTGGGTCTTGTGATAAGGTAAATCAGTCAACACTGATTCTGCCTTCTTTTCAACCTCTTTAACCCCCCATCGCCCACCCAGGCTTTAATAGCCTCAGTCTTTAACAGCCTCAGTCCCACCACAGGGCAGATGATGTTTGGAAAAAAAACAAACAAAAAAAACACACGCTATCACACTTATACATGTTCTTTTTCACACACATGGTCAAAAGTTTCTCTCTTTCACACACACTCCCATGTAGATCTGAACCCTCTGTGCCGACCCCCGCCTCGCCCTGAGAAATGTGTCATATCAATGCTGAGAAGCAGGTCAAGCATTCTGTAAGTGCAGCAAAGTGAGATAATTGCAACATAGACTGCTCTTGGCTTACTATTAAAACACCCTCACCCCCCAAAATCACCCAGTCTCCGCCCCCGTTTAGACCCAACCCTTCTCAGCTCACTCAAGGCAGCAGCCTCTGGTTGAAAACGGCTAGTATCCGTGGTAGTGAGCTGATCATTTTGGGATGGACAGGTCATGAAATGCTCAGCGACGGAAAGATTAGTGAGCTGGACTAACGAGCTGTTTGATTGGTCTGATCTCCCGCTCTCTCCCACCCTCTCCCAATCCTTCTCCTTGATGTAAATCCGTGTGATGTTCAACGGGTATTAGGTCACAGAGGCTGGTCTTACAAACGCATCGGCTTTTCAAGTTACTCCCAACGACTGGTACCTGGTCCTGCAACACCACTGCCACCTTTGCCTTCTATGTCTTTGAACCTTTAAGGGATGAAGAGTTGAGGGTGCAAGGAAGTGTGACCAAGTATATGTGAATGAGTGCAAGTGATCAAGCACATGTGAATGTTTGGGTAGGTATGGATGTAAGGGGAGGGAGGGTGACTGAGGGCACAAAAGGGTTCACAGTATCCCTGACATTGGGTTGGTTTTAATGAGGGCTTGTTAGAGCTGCTGTGGCCTGGTGCCCTCTTTTGAGATGGTATGTGCTGTGCTGGCACCAGTTTGTTGTAGGATTAATGCCACACACTTTGATGTACACTTAGTGACCAGACAAATAGAAACTCCTGTACACTTTAAAACAATAAGAACACAGTTTCATACCTTATTGGGTTTAAATATGGTACAGGATAAGAAACCCATGTGATTGCAAAGATACTTCATAATTCACCAAGTCTATAGATCTCTACCACAGAGCTGAACACCATTGTTCCAAAAATATATTCTTATATGGTGCCTTGAAGAAGGTGGAAGAAATGGTCGTTGGTCAACTTTTGAATACAATGTTGGAAATCTACCGTAAGTGTTCAATTACATTGAAATCTGGGTGAGTGCTGTTTCTCCAAACTGGTTTTGTATTCCAAAAACACAACTGGTCATGTTTGCCAGTGAAGAATTATCTACTTGTTGTTGCACTAGCGACTTCTATTGGATGACAGGAGAACCTTGTTGGTCCAGGTGAAGCTTATCACAGATATTACCCAGTTCATGGAAGTAGCAAATTCTCTGAAACCTCGTCCCACATTGAGGTGATGGTGATGATTGAGGATTAAAGGATTACAGCATTTCTATGGATATACACACATAGTATCTACACTGTAGTTGACATGCTCATCCTAAAAAAATGTATCTCCACATTGGGGCTACAGTGGCTATGGCAGTAATAGATGGGGACTACAAGAACTGAGATTGTTCAAGTTGCATTTCTGATGCCAGTGGAGAGTGCTGAGAGTTTTTATTTTTTTAAAGGCTCATTAAAGGCTTTTTTTTGCCTTCTCAGTAACACACATCTTTTTTGTTTCTTAGATTTGTTTATTGATTTTTCAGTGACACGCCAGTATGAAAAGGTAACATTTCGAGTATCAATACTATGTCAAATGTGTCAAGTAAAAAAAAAAAAAAGAGACCAAACAAGATCAAATAGAGCAAAGGGAAAAGGAGACAAATGTACCAGCAATGTACAAGTCCATAAATATCTTGATGCCATAGTCAGACCACAGAGAAAGTGCCCTATCAATCAAGGAGGGATGAAACACAGGATTCTTTAGTCAGTAGTCCAAATATAATGTAGAAATTACTCACAATTTCAATTTGTAACAAAGCCATTTCCACTGCAAAATCAATGCTAACCATCCGTCCATCACTCATATAACAAACATAAGCACAGTTATGTGGGGAATATAGTTACGTACGATAGATTGTCTAGTGCTGCCATGGTAAATGGTGGTGGTAAAGTGTTAGTTTCTGTAAAAAAAAAGAATAACTGATTTAAATAACAAGGTAGAATTTATTGCAGGACTATTGTATTGAAATACAATAAACAGATCTTTATATTTTTCTGGTCGTGCATTGAACGTTGCCTATCTCCTGACCCCAAATTTGCTTCAGTATTTAGAAAAAGAATGACAGGAAAACCAAAGTGTATTGAGACAGGTTCCAACCTTGGTACAGTACATTAGACAGACCAAGACCTCAAAAAGCTGTTACTGAAAAGGCCCCAAGCCTTAAAAATCATCTGAGAATGTTAATTGGTAATCTGTGACCTATGGATATAATGGGTCCTTTTTGAGCACAAATATGAAACATCCCCCACCCACAATATCATTGTGCGTCATGTGTGTTCACTGCACATAAAAAAGAGCAGTCCTCTGTGTGTTTTCCAGCTGACCTGGATCTAATTATATCCACTACAGACAGGCAGATAGCCGCCAATCAAAAACAAAATTGACTACAGAGATGTACAATAGAGAAAAATAATATAAATGTGTATCAAATTAAACAAATTGGATTGACTTGCACTGTTTTCCATAGGGCTGGAAGCAGTGCTTTTTAACTCTTTGAGTACGATTCTTCTTTGTCTTTCAGGTCTTTCTTTGAGCAGAGGGATTAGGGAAGGTATAAAGCGTCGTGTCATTTGCCATCGCCCCTGCTCTCTTCATGCTGTGACCGAATGGCCCGAGGGAGGTAACCACTTAAAGCCAATCCATGAGTCTCTTGGCATCTCCTAACATGACCTTTCCTTGTTTTGTTTTTTTCTTCAGACGGCCAGGACCCAACCTAAAAAGGGGGGAAGAGGTTGTTACTACAACATGCTCACAAAGCTAGTGGGTCAGTGGGGCTTCTTTATGGATTCAAGGGAAGATAAAAGGTTCCCCAATGGAAAAATGTTTTCTTTGGGGGAAAAAAATCTAGATTTTAGAGATTTGCTGAAGTGGCATCAAGATTAACAAACTCCTTTTAAATTGTATCAATGGTATTATTGAGGGTTCCCAGAAGACATTTGACTTTGATCAATAAATTCAATTCTCCTATCCTATATTCTTACTCTGTGACCTATAGGGGAATCGAAGGAGTAGGGTGGGAAGGGGGGAGGGGTTGTTTTTTTTATTTTAATAAGACCTTTGAGGTACACACTCCTGTCAGAAGAGATGACCCACAATAAGTGAATCAGGAAATAGATGGCTAATAACAAAGAAGCGGACGGATGGTTGTACAATGCCAATGTGAGACATCAGAAAAAAGCTAACAAGACCACACAGATTAATTAGAAGCATCATTAATGAGGAAGTGATTTGATAAGAGTTTTGGGGGCACAGGAGGGTTATTGTTCCTACGGAAACACAAGGAAAATAACCCGAGGATGGGAAGTGACCCACATTTGGGAAGAGGAAAGATGGGGGCACAACCCCCCATTTGAACAGACACCCCCACACCTCCCCCTGGGCGGCCTGCTGATTGGTTCATTACCCATAGTAAACACATCTACTACCCCCTACCCTGGTACACACATACACACACATATATACACACCCTGCCCCCCTTCCAGTCTGATCATCCTGCCCTGGTGAAGACCAATGGGCAGATTCCATCACACATAACTCCACACTTTCCATCTGCAGGAATTCAGTGTGCAGGATGGAGAGAATATTCTTTAATTTGATCTCTTAATTTGATTTTAACCCATCAAACAAGGAAACACATATCTCTGCAGCTAATTAAACAATATAAAACAACGTATACAAATTTTGTTTCCTTGAATATATTCTTTTACACATAAAAAGAAAAGTTAAAGAATTTTTTTTGGTCTGTCTGTCAAACAATATCATCAAACTTATTATTATTGCAAATATCATCCATAAAATACGATATGTAACATGCACCATTATATGAAAAGGTATAACTGAACATACATAACTCAACATGTTGTCAAGCTTATCCATCCATTTGGTCTGGGAACCTCTAACCGCCCAATTACACAAGATAAACCAATAAAAATTTTTGATGTGAGTTTGACTCCACAAGTTTCTTTTTGTAGACTTTAGGCTAACATAAAATGACGATATAATTTCAGTGTCACATTAAGTCTTAAGTTTGTACATATATATATATATATATATATATATATATATATATATATATATATATATATATATATATATATATATATAAGAGATTATTTTTTTTATTTATTTATTTATTTTTTTTAATAATAGGTCTGTGTTGGATGTGTGATGTATTTATTTATTTCATTAAAAAAAGAGGAGGGTGTGTCAGATACATCTGAAGTCATGAACATCCTTGGGCTAATGTGTTAACTGATCTTGGATGTTTTCCTGCCTCCTGTTAGCAGACAGGTGTACTGTATACCTGCAGGCTGTTTGACACCCCACACTAAGGTGGTCTACTTTCACTTCGGATCAACACCATGAGCTGTATTCATTTGGACACATGCAGGGGTGGGAGTTGTACTGTTAGAACACATGTATTTCAAGTTGTTCTTTGGGGCTGCCTCCTGCCAGCTCTAAATGGAAAGACCCCCCTTGATGTGCTGCACTTTCATACCGCCCTCCAGGGATCTGGATGAACGCTCTCTGAAGGTTAAAGTTTTGGCTGTGTTGCATACTAGATGATTTACCTTTACCATTTGATGTCTGTGCCTCTCTTGCTCTCTATTGGCTGTCACTCCTGGTTACTGCTGCATTGCTGGGTGGCTGGCCATTGTCCTGAGGCGGCAGTTCTGCTGGCAGCTGCGCTCAGATGGAAGACAGGACTGACATGCTGCCGTTAGGTCTGCTGTGGAGCTCTGCAATTGGTTTAAAAGGAAACAAAAGAACATATCACACAGAGTCGAGAGGAATGCGTACTGTGATATATCAAAGAGATGACAGATAATAAAAACAATATACAAAAGGTAAAAACATGATTTAAATGATGCAATCTCATACTGTTTATACACACAGGCACATCCAACACAACTGGTAACTGGAGATCATATTATATATTTTAGTGGTGAAATGTGATGCCAGAGATGCAAATGTATCACCATGTATCTATCAATAAAGAGCATAAAAGTGGCTATTTCTAGGTCTATGGTATATTTCTCTACCTGGCCTTTGTAAACCCATCCTCAGATCACCTCTGTCTCTGCCTTGGTCTTTGGCGCCCCCAGGTGTCCACAGAAGGGACCACGTAATTAAACTTCAACACAGATGATTTAATCAATATGTGATGTGGTTAAATGAAATATATGATGTGTGCTTTTATTTTGTATTTGATGTTAAAACGTGGAACAGCTGCCATGGCTGAGAAGACATTTATATTTTCACTTCAGCAAGAGTTCATCATTATTATTCATATCAATCATATTTAACACTCAGGATAACCTCGGGATAATATAGTCAAATTGAACGTCCTACATATTATGTAGTCTTAGATCATTTAACACTCAAACTTAAATAGTATAAAGCGAATTAAGTTCAGTTTGACGTGAGTTATTTATTAATATTTTATATTTCTTCTCTAGATAGCCCACAACTGTACTACAATAAACACATCCAAACATGTGTAGGGCCTCTCATTTCATTCATTAATAAGGTTTAGTGAAAGCTCTGAAATTTGGTGGATATGTAATAAGATATTAAAATATTTTTGTTCAAGTCTCATCAGTGCGTTTTTCCTAAAGTTAACTAAAGGTTCTTCAAAGTAAGACACATCAAAGCACAGAGTGAATGACTACTGGAGACAGAGGCAATATAAAAGCTATGAACTGGATAAAAAAAAGAGTTTTGTGGTTAAACGCATCATTCAGGGATCACACCTGTCCTTGACCACTGAACGCACCGTGGTCACGTGACAAAGAAAACTGCCTGCACTTGCTCGGAGGGAGCGAAAAGAGCGTTTTCATCAAGACAATAAAGATGGACAGAGGAGACAACTCCAGCGCTGTGGTGTGCAAGTTGTGTGGGGAGGCATTTACTCTGCCTGGTAGGACATTTACATCCCTTTCAATGCAGACACCCTTCCGTTATACCGGGTTTTTACCGCGTTATCCTCAGCTTAACGAAGCTCGTCTGCTAGCTAGCTAACTTAAACATGCAGGTGTGTTGGCAGGTCCTTGGGTCTTAAAAGTTGTATAATTATCTGAACTCAAGACCCGAGCGTGTTAAATACAACTAATTATATAAAATTAATGATTTTCCAAAGTCTTATTGATTCTGCTGGGACGTGGTAGTTAACGACAAAATCAGCTTAGTTAGCTAACCTGCACCGAACCGAAGGAGAGCGCAAAACGTCGCGCCGACCGGATGGTGAAGATGTTTTGCTGGTAAATATTTTAGTTTATCACATAAAGATTGAGTGCAAGAATAAATTAGGCGTCAACTGTAGATTATTTTTAAGCAGAATATTCTCTCAAATTTCATTAATCAGCTGTCAGTTCCAGGTGTTTCGGTTTAACGTGCGACCTTGTTAACTGGCGACCGTTAGCCGAGTGCGTGTGGTTGTCGTAGTTAGGATAGCTGCTAAAAACAGGACGATATGTAGCTGTCATCGTCGGTGCCTTTTTGTTTAGAGTTACAGTGTCAACAAAAAGTACCTGTTTATCTTTGGTGTTTTGTATCAACAACAGTCGGCGCATTCGATGTTCGTCAGTTAACAGGGTCGCTTGTTAGACCGTAACACCGGCTATCCCGTTAGCTCTGGTGGCATTCCCAACAGGGATGTTATCAGGGTTACAAAGGGGCGGAAATTTATGGGAATTATCTGAAAATTGCGGGTAATTCAAACAAAACTGCATCATATCCAAAATATAAACATTTTGTTTTGTCATAAGCAGCAATGCAAAATATTTTTAAAAATTAAAAACAAAAAAAAAAAACATGACTTTATTGAACACAATGATGTAGTCCACGAGCTCAAGTGTGTGGCTTCAATAGCCTCGTGCTAAGGTGTGGTCATCACCTGCGCACGTGATGGGAGGCATGTAGGCGCGTGGCCTCAATTATCCTGCAGTAAGTGCATGTGACTGAGGAATAGCAGATGCTTCAATGAAATCTGGTTGTTTTAGTCAAGGTTATGCTAAAATATATTTTCCCCAACTATATTTAAGTTCTCTGTTAACTTTCAATTTTCTATATTCCTGGGTTATTCCCATAAATTCCCGTTAATTCCTATGAAAAGTTTCCAACTTTGAGAATCCCCGGGATTTTGCAACCCTAATTGTTATTGCTGTAACTAGTGGTGATTGTTGTCACTGTTAAGTTTTCTGTCAGCCCAACAACAGCCATGTCTCTTATTTTAATATAAGGAAACCAAGAGTGTGGTGCAGATTTGTTTTTGTTGTTGAAACATGTAATTCACACGCAAAACAATTTTTGTAAACGTCAAAGTAGATCAGTATCCTGAGTTTGTGCCATTTTTAATGTATGAAATGAGTGATGATTATAATGTTTGTGTAACACACCTGTAGTTTTGTCAAGTGTTGAGGGGGTCAACCTGAATCCTGAGAAATGGTTTGCTGTTCGTGCCATCCTCTTGTTTTCATGGTTCACACTGCCACTGCATCGTTCCTGATTATCTCTAATGAGCTTTTTTCTTTCTTTATTTTTTTTCCAGAGGATGAAGTTGATGGTAACCTCCCTCGTGTGCTTTCATGTGGCCACATCTACTGCACAACTTGCCTGCTGTCCATTCAGTATGACAGTGTCATTCGATGTCCAGAGTGTGAGGTGAAATGTGCCACTCATCTAACCTTTGCAGCCTGAGAGACAGAGTGACATAACTCAAACATCGACCAAAGCAAATCTAAGTTTCCCCCTCAGAGTTTAGTTCATTTAGAGTTGTTTTTAGTAGTCACACAAAGATATACTATAAATTCTGCCCCTTATAAATGGTTATTGTTATGAGAGTTGTCAAAAGTATTGATAATTTGAAAACAATGATTTCTGTTAATTATGCATTAGATACTATCAAAATGACCACAGTTATAAAGAAAACAGATCTCCACCCCAAATAACGCCATCGGTGTCCTAGTGAACAGTGTACACCTCGCTCTCCCCTTCCCCTACAGTCTACTAACAACACACAGGTCTGCTACAGACACAGAGAGCCATTACCTGGTATTAAATTGAAGACGCCGACTCGGTGTTTATTTTACAAACACAGAGCACGCAAAGCAACAAACATCCACCAACACACCTGGTGGATGCCGATATCATTCAGTATCAAGTTGGTTTCAATCATCTATGTTTTTAAAAACAAGCCTCCTGCTAACACACCTTACCTACTGCCAAGAAAACAACATCAAGGGTAAAAAAAAAAAATCCAAAATGAGAGAGAGAAACCGAGATAGACGGGGCGAGCAGGTGTGTGCTGTTACAGAAAGAGGTGTGTGGAAAAGACAAGAAAAAGCAAGGTGAGCAGATTAAAGTAGTTTGTGAGTAAACACTAAAATAAATAAGAATTAAATGGTGAAATAAAATAACATAAATAAAAAATAATAAACGTATTCATAATATTCAAACAGCAAATTCAAATAATATTATGAGATAAATATAAAACCCTCCGATCTTTTGTCACTTTTAGTGATAGTATAGACCTTTTTCACAGCGGCCATTCTGACATGAAATCACAGTTGTGACCAATCATACTAACTGAGGATTCGTTAGGGCTGGGCAATGACAAGGAAATCATCAAATAAGCTTTGTTTTTATTTGACACAAAAAAAATGAATTTTATGAAATGATGAATTTTCCTATTGGGCTTGAAGTGCAAACCTAACTTTCACCAAGCTTCACTCAAAAAAATAAATAAATTGATTAAATAAGGACAAATTTCCCTATTGGGATTAATAAATCCCATTAAATTATTTCCGCAGAACCCCCGTCCTCCCCCATTTTCTCTCTGATATTCTATTTTTAATGACGTGGCAGGCTGCTGAGAGCCAGTTGTCATTGGTGATGAACTTTCACCTTATTGGCCGCCAGCACCAGAGGCAGCTGTCTTAACCAATTACATGCTCAGGTTTGAGCGCCACTCAGAGATCATTGGGATTAATAAAGTGCAAATATAACTTTAACCAAACATCACTTTTTGTAAAATAAAAGGTGACTCTTGAAAAAATGTATTGTAACCCTGAAGAAAGACACATTTGGAAACAAAATGAATCATGCTATTTGCATGCTAAATAACAAAATCTAACAAAAACAAAGTTTTCGCGTGTACTGTTGTATGGACGGGGCAACTTCAGCGAAATACTTGCAGCTCAGTAGCTCATATTTGGGGTCAATTGTATGGAGCATGCGTATGAAGCCAAACTTTTCCACTGTGTATATGGGCACCATATCTTTGCCAATGTTAGCCACTAATGTTACCTGCGTTCTAGCTGATTTTTTTAAGGTTGTCGTCAGCTTGTGCAGCTCGCAGTGGCACACGCTGCTCCCACACAGCTGCGTGCTTTTGTTTCAGGTGCTGCTCATTTAGTTGCCACTGACTTCCGACAAACTTTACAGCGGACAGTGGTTTGCTCGGTGTCATCTGTTGTAAAACCGAACCACTTCCATACCACTGAGGAGACGGAGCCTTTTTTGGGGGACAAAGTTTTTGTCACTCTTATTAGCATGTGCTGCCATGTTGACGTTTTGCCGGTCTCGTGCAGAAGAGGTCGTCTTGTGCAGGGGAGGGGCCAGGCGTTAATGGAGGGAGCTGTATTGTACTCTTGTTAAAGTGAAAATCGTTTTTCATTTTTGAACATCATCCTAAATCATGAATTCCAATTAATTGATAAAATCGATTTATCGCCCAGCCCTAGGTTTCGTTCCATTCAGGTCAGAGTTACCCTCTAACCCCACCGGGCGTGGACAGTGCGAGCAATACGCGGCCATTCTAGTCAGTGTATCAAACCCCACCAGCTCCGCCGTGATCCGTTTCAGAAGCGGCCCAGAAGCGTCTCTCCACTTGGCTCCGCGTTGAATACGCGTCTGTTCTATTTTTGATGCTTGGCATGAGCAGCCCGCGTCAATTTACACAGACCACCTCGAGTAGGCGGAAGCCAGACACAGAAAAAGCAAAGAGAATCCGGTGGATTTTCAAAATAAAATACTCTTTGCAAACTGAGAAGCATATTTAGAAGAACATACACCGGGAAAATGGCCACATCTGAGCAAGTAAACAAAGTCTGGCGGGCTAAATGCTCCGCTTCTGAAACGCTCCAAGTGGGGTTTGAAGTTGCGTGCAGGACGGACCAAAACCGCGGCGCGTACGCGACGTGACAGAGACATGTGCGGTGGGGTTTAGGAGTCAGGGTGCTGCTGCGGTGCATATTCAGATATAGTAGACTTTAATAATCCCACACTGGGAAAATTTTTTCACAGCAGCTCATATAAACAAGGTGGATAAGAAATAACTCATACGTAAGAAATGAATTTAAAAAGTCATCAAGTCACACTGGTGTTCCCTGTAAGTCGACAGTCTGTGATGACCCCACCTGTACTTGTGCTCATTTCCTTCTAATTCCTTCTAACTTAATTAGTATCATTAGAAATGCCTGTAGGAACAGGCCACAGTGGGGCTAGCATGTGAAGGGCTGTGGTACTGGCATGCTTTAGCAGCCTTTTGCATCACACACCTGCCTGTTGTACCAGGCTGATGATCTTCTAACTGTGCATTATGGGCATGCCTTGTTGTACCGTGTACTTGCTGGCCACCTTTTTTTCTTTACCCAGCCATTTTTTAATCTTGTCTTTCGTGTGGAATTTCTCATTTGCATGAAGTTCAATGGTCAGAAATGAATGACAAAACAAAGGTCACGTTCTGCAGGTTGAGTTTACTGTTCCTCAAGGTGGGGTGTATGGGCTGCAAGAAGAAAGCAGAATCATCGGTCTCATCTACACTGCTAAAATAAACAAGACAAGAAGGTAAATGCAGTTCTGAAAGTTGAAACACAATACTGATGCACGTGCAGTTAAACAAATGCCTCCTTCATGCGTAATCAGAGAATCAGTCTTTACGTTGATAGTTACTTTGCTCTTGTAATCCCCTAAAGGTGTGAACGATTAAAGACTTGCAGAAGGAAAACGTTCTCACCATCCAGAGACTTGAATGCCAATAAAGGGGATATGGAGCAGGTATGTGTGGGTGATCACTGGGATTGTAAGTGGGGAATTCGCGTGGACGTACAGCGAACGTGAATGATTGATATTAAAATGGTTTAAAATCTAGGCATGTTTTTTTTCAGCCAGCTGATCTTAAGAAGATCAAGAAGACTGTGGACGAGGCGTTATCCCGGGGAGGAGAAAATCTTGCCCAGCTGGAACACATCTACAAGGTGAAAGCTGCACTAGATCCATAGAACTGCACACCTTGGAGAACACGATTGTAACACTGTATATATTATAGCAGGAATGACATGTTCCATGTCTGCGTTTCATCTGTGCAGACTCTGACAACTGGACTGGCAGAACAGGTGAAGAGAGAGAGAGCTCGGCTGGAGATGGAGCTCAAGCAAGCTGCAGACAAAGCTGTACATACTGTTCAAAAGTGGTATGGATATAAACTGTCAAGATATATTTAAATATTAAAAGCTTTATTGTGAGATCCTATGTTCTTTTTTCACAGTAATTCTATATCTGTAAAGCAAGATTTGTCTTGATGCCTGTAACTTCATTGTCAACAGGAAGGATATGCAGTTGAAGCAGCTGACAAAACTAGAGGCACAATTCTCCACCACCCAGGAGGTGGTATGTTGTGTTCGGGAGAGGATTAAGGCCCTGAAGATTTCCATGCAGATGGCCAAAGAAATCTGTCGTGTCCCCTTTCTGGAGCAGCACTGCACCCTCGACAAGGTGTGAAATGTTATGAGCACACAATGCATGGTCTGGTACTATAGAACTACCACTAGGTGAATGCTTTCCAACTATTTCCCCATTTAAAAAATGGTTTAAAATACAGTGCTGCTTGATGACAGGTTCTGGAGACGTTGCATGCTCCTGTGGATAGCCAGTCCTTTGATATGAAATGCACGAATATGGATTCTGGAATGAGGTTTGTAACTTTAAGCACTTTAATGTTTGCAGACACAAATAAACTACAAAAAGTACAGTGTGTTTCTGCTGTATCATACTGTAACCAACCACTGTGGGTAACATATCAAAATCAATGCTGAGATAGACATTTGAAATAATCACTGTTCATTTTGAAGTTGGATATTGTGTGTGTGTGTGTGTGTGTGTGTGTGTGTGTGTGTGTGTGTGTGTTGTAGCTGTGTTTTCCAGTCAGAAGGCCTGAAGCAGAGTCTATCATTGTCTCTGAAGATGGAAGAAGGCAACCCAAAGCAGTCAGTCCTTCAATTTCTCATTTGGATTTTTTTTTCCCTGCACAGGAATTAAAAACCTCAGTGTTCTCCTTGAGAAGTACATTTTAGTAAACAGTGTAATATGTCAACATTTTAAGTTACATACTTACTCTTTCATATGGCTCTGAGTTCATGTGGCATCTGTGTTTTGAAACCAAGTCCTTTTGCTGTTCCTTTTTAACTCGTTCGAGTTTCTACCAAATGGCCACTCCCCCAGATGCTCCCCGTGGCGAGCAGAGAGCAAGAACAGCAACTGTACCCCACCCAGACAAAGGTGCACCACCACACGAAAACAGGCCCAGAAGAGCCCTGCATCTCACAGTTTTTCGTCAGAGAGCTCCTCCCCAAGCCCAAAACCTCGTCGCAGGTTCAGAATCTCTCAGCACAACGCGACCTCAGACCTCCAAACCCCAGACGTAATTGTTGAGCACTTAGAGGAAAGACAAGAGCACGGTGTGTGTGGCTTTGTCACATGTTCTTGTTAGATCCAGTTAAATCCAGTCTGGCTAAATGTTTTGTGTCTTTCTGCAGCTCTTCCACCCACTGGTCCTGAGCTGGCTAATGACAGAGGGAGAATCCACAGGAGGAGGAGAAGTCAGGTGTTTGACAAGAGGAGAAGTGGTAAGGCAAATATATGTCTGTGGCATCATGTCATGCAACATGAGCCAGCAGAAACTTAACTAACTCCACTTTTTTTTGCCTCCTCTCTCTTCCCCTCTCCTGTTTTCTTTCTTTCTCGTTCCCTTCCTCATTCACCACCGTTCCACTTTTCTCCTCTGTGACACAATCTTCCTACTTTTCTCATCGTTTTTCTCTCTTCACTCAAATCCTCTTACTCCTTACTCCCGCCTGTCCTCCCTCTCCCTCTCATTCTCATAGTCACTCAGTGGGTGGTGGTAGCCCACATTGTGAATCCAAATCACTTCTACGTCCGCTATGTGACAGAGAAGAGGGAAAACGAGACCCTGTCTAGGAAGATCAACCAGTTCTGCTACAAAGATGGTTCTCACTTCACCGCCAGTGACACTGTGGAGACCGTGTGTGTGTGTGTGTGTGTGTGTGTGTTTAACTGTTGAGCAAAGTAGACACATTTTTTAAGTTTATGGTTTAGGTAGTGCTATACCTGAACACAGATTCATTAGTTTGTTAGCTGCTGCTGGCTTTATGTATGAATTGGTTTATTCATTACAGAATTATTTTATATTAGATTAGATTAGAGATACTTTATTAATCCCTGAAGGAAGTGTTTTCTTCTCCATGATAGAGACAGAGGTGTAGAGCAGCAATAAAATAATGGTAACTGTAACTATAAACTTGAATGGAGATACGACTAACGGTAATAGTATTGATAATCACAATAATAGTGTATGTACTGGACGTCGAGCAGGATGCCAGCAGCAGGCTCAACCAACTGGTGATCTACATGTAGCCACGATCCATGAGAACCTGCCAGACGAGAAAGTACAAACATTTCAGGGAAGAAGCTAAGCATGTGATTCATCCTTTACTTTACCGCTCCTCTGCAGGCTCAGTGATCTTTGTTAAGTGGACCGGCGGGCTCTGGTGCCGGGCCAATGTGCTTCAAATCCTGGAGAACGGATGTGTGGAGGACGTGAAAGCCTGCCCAGTTGACCAGCTCGCCAGTATCCAAGTCTACTTTCTTGACTATGGCCTCACCAAAAGCCTCACCATACAGAGGTACACACACAAATGGACATAAAGTATACATCATAGTGTTTCCAAGATGTTACAAAAGGAAGCCGCAGCACTGTATCTGCTCTCACTGCTGCATCACGACCTACTCAGCAAAATCAATGGCAGCCTTTCAAGTGTTTCCATTTTGTTATTCCAAAATTAGTTTATTTCTTAGGTTCTTTAATTTAATGTCTGCAAGTCCTGTAGATCCTTGCACAGTCTACATGTTTTTCTGACCGTATCATCCAGAGCAGGGCTGTTTGGCTTCACTGATGTGGGATCATCTGAAGTTGTTGAAATATATCAACAAATAATGTCAGTATGGCCTCAGTTTTAAGACATAATTCCACCAATGTATTTAAATGTAGCTTCTTCTTTGTCTGTTTCATTGATGTAGTGTCACAGTACGTGCAGCATATATTCTTAACAGTTGCGTTGTAACTGTCTTGATTGTGAAGCATGTTATTCTGTCACATCCTCCACTCTTCTCTGACACCTTTTCCAGTGACGAGGCGACCACTGAGTCTTCTCTGAAGGCTGTGAATAACCACCTGAGGAAGGTGACTGAGGCGATGAACATGGAGCTGGGTCACTTTGTTCCTCAGGCCATCAGATGTTCCCTCAAAGACCTTGTCCCATATGACCTGGTAAGACTACTGAGATGCTTCCTCGAGATACATTTTCCTTCTCTCATCAGTGAGGCTGTGGTGAACGTCACCTATTTGAGGTGATTGATTGTGTAACATGTCGATTTGCATAACTTGCGCTTGTGTCACAATGAAGTTGTGCCATGGATGTTTATGCTGCAAAGCAAATTCCCCTGAGAACAAGCTGCAGCTGTTTTAGACAGAGACCCAACAATATGGTGCTCTGTCACTATGTACATTGGAAAGGGCTTATCACGGCTGTACAACTGCTATACACACGCTGTCAGGACAGCACAGACTTCATGTCCCCACCAAGCAGCAACCTCTGGTTCTGGGAAATGAAGCCAATGCAGAAGTGCTAAAAACTAATTCCTTGAGCGGCTGCTTGAGACGGGCTCCAGGAATACGTCAAGGGTCCTGACCACATCATTCTTGTGCCAATAATGACAGTAGAGCTCACCTTGTCATGTAATGTTGCTTAATTAGGCTCATTTTAAAATATGCCACTATTATCATCACTCTAATGTTCTCTGTGTCTCTATTTCAGGATGAAATGTTTGCATTTGATTTGTTTTGTACAGTGTAGTGTTGTTTTATGGTTGTTACACAGTAGTCGTGTGTGTGTGTGTGTGTGTGTGTGTGTGTGTGTGTGTGTGTGTGTGTTCAGACAAAGGGCTGGAGTGAAGAGGCTCGGGCTGAATTCCACAACGTAGTTGGCTCAGCAGCAGTGGAGATGAGGCTTCTGGGTCAGGATGGAGACTCTTTATTGGTGGACCTGAGGAAAGCCCCCATGAACCAATCCAGTGACGTGCCCATCTCTGTCAGAGAGTACCTCGTTTTCATTGAAGTGGCCAGGTACGCATGTGCTAACTAGCAGGAAAAACGATCAGCAAATTTAGAATTATCTCTACATATGTAATTGAACAGAGGAAAGAGTTGAATGGGATTGAATAGATTCAAAATATGAATCTGACTTTCTGAATATTTAACCCTGCTACTGAAGCCGTCTAACTTTGCTCTTCCAAAAAGGTTTTATTCTCCAGTGACGTTGGGCAGAAAGCCCCTGCTGTACTACTCCCCTGTCTATCCCAAGATCAACACAGAGGTCGACGTTGTGGTGTCGCACATCAATAACCCTGCTGACTTCTTCATCCAGCTGGTACTAACTGTTCAAACAAGTAAATACTTAGACAACATGATATTTTCAGACAAGGCTCAGATTGCAGGGAAAAACTTAGAAAGAAAGATGGCAGCTTTAAAGGTTAGTATTTTAAGAAATCTCTGTCTTTCTTTTCCCATCGTTTTACTTTGTCTGCCCCACCAGGTTGATAACATGGAGTCCTTGTTGCTCTCAGCTAAGCTCCAGGAGTGTTACAGTGCAACAGAGACTGGAGGAGATCACCTCAGAGTCTACTGCCCTGTGATTGGACAGGCCTATGTTGCCCGCTATGATGACAAGTGGTACAGAGCTCAGGTCATAGGTGAGGACCAGTTTGGCACAGTTTGAATAAATCTCTCTTTTATCAGTGGCCATTGCTTATTAAATGTAAGTTTGACCTCTTTGGGTGTAAGTGATGATAGTATTGCACAGACCATTGCCAGCAAGGTTGTGAGCTTTGGCTGTTAGTATGAGTTACCATATTTATTTGTGAAAATATTTATTTGCAATTACGTCATTTATTTCTACCAACTGCATCTATTTATTTATCTCCTGTCTGTCTGTGTCTTTGTGTAGGTCATCCAGGGGGCAGAGAAGTGGAGGTGTATTATGTGGACTTTGGCAATAAGAACATCTTGTCAGTCAATGACTTGAGAATAATCAAGGATGAGTTCTTTGCTCTTCCTTCCATGGTGAGAACATATTATATTTTTACATTTACACACATTGTCTAATATCAACTTACACTTTAAAAATGAAAAACAAAAGTCTGTTTACATTACATAACGCTAAAATATTTACATTTCATTTACTTCTATTTATATACTACACTCTTGAGGAGTCAAGTCAACAGAAAGTGTCTGTACTGCTGTCTAGGCAATCCACTGCTGTTTGTCCGACGTGATTCCTCTGGATGGGGAGAGCTGGAGTGATGCCTGCACCAAAAGACTCATCAGCCTGGCTTACCAGAAACTTGTCACTATTGTGGCTACAGGTACTGACCACAGGAGGATGGGGCACTCACTCGTCACCAATCATCCAGGCTGTGGTCGGTGTGTTTATCACCGTCTTTGTTCCTCTCCAGAAACCGTCCCTAAGACTAAGCCTCTGCCAATCAGACTGTTTGAGAGCAGCCTGGACAGGCCTCTGTCCAACATTGCTGAACTCCTGGTCGAAGAGGGGCTGGCCTGCTTCAAAGAGGGGTGAGACTTGTTTGGAGTGTCTTCTATATTTATTGCTGACATAAAGAGACAAATAAGATGTATTCCAAGAATTTAGTAGTACGAGTTTAGCGGGAATTATTAAAGAGGAGATTATCTTTATTATTTAATTTTTTTCTCTTACACTCCACCTCTCACAATCACAAACTTGTACACTTTCTCCATATTACCTTCTCTCACTCACCTTCCTTTCTTCCTTCCTTCCTTTCTTTCTTTCTGCAGACTTAAGTCCAAGGATGCCACGCTCCCTGGTGATGAGTCTGCGATATGGGACCCTCCACTTGAGCATAGTTTGGCCACAGACGATGCTGATGCCCCTGACCAAAAGATCACTGGAGAGCAGGGTGAGGAGCTGCTGGATGTACAGCCTCTGCTGAAGCTCCTGACACAACTCAAGGACCTGAAAGTCAAAGTCAGCCACGTCAACTCACCAAGCAGCTTCTACGTCCAGCTCATTCAGTACAACTCTCAGCTCAAAAGGTCAGCAGAAAAGCCACAATTAAAAAGTCCTGTTCTGTAAAATACAAAGTATTTACTATGAATATTACACAATTTGTTGCCTGAACAATGAACTTTTTCCAGCTACATAAATCCACCTGAAACGATCAAATCCAGGTCCTGTCAGTCACATGATGTCGCAGGCATGCAGTGTTGGTGCTGTGATTATGTCGTGCTGTGTTTTTCAGGGTGTGTGAGCTGGTGAAGAAGGAGTGTGCGCTTACGGAGCCCGAAGATGTGGCATGGAAGGCTGACATGTACTGTGCTGCTCACATGAACGGAGTTTGGGAGAGAGGACGGATCAGCTCTGACGTCACATCCAGCAACACCGCAGAGGTACACCCAAAGAGCAGACTGAAAGTAGTGTTGGACCTCTTTTGTTTCCTTGTTTATTGATAAGAAGAGAGGCTGGTTTAATTAGAGTTATGTACCACCGTGCCTTACTGTACTGGAGAGTCGTTAGTCTAAATCATTCATTAAACATTATTGTGGTTTAATCTTGAATGAATTGATAATGGTGACTGTGTCTCTCTGCTGCCTGCTACCAGTTGATGCGCTGTGACCATGGCAACACGGTGAAGCTCCATGTCTGCAATCTGCGGCCGCTGCCATCCTCGTTGATGGGCTCTCTGGCACTGGAGTGCACTCTTACCGGCATCAGGTCTCTCACACACACACACACAGTTACAGCTAAACCCCACCGGGGACGTCCCTGTCATGTCTCAGATTTGGTCATTTTTCCTGGTTTATGTGCTTCTACTATGAGTGCGTAGGCTATGTAGTTAAATTGTTTACCTTTTGGCTGATCAGAAGTTTGCACAGGGTGTTTGATTTTTTTTTTTTAATGGACTGGATTGTGTATGCCATTTCCAGCCAGCTCGATCTGTTCTGTGAATAAAAAGATGGCTGCGTATTCTCAGCAAACCACGTTTAGGACGTTTCTGAAATGCGCTGCAGCGCTTCTGGTGGGGTTACAAATATTGACCAGAATGACCGCGATCAGCTCCGACTGGCACAGCGCACCAGGAACACGACGTAGCCGTGCCCAGTCTTACCCAGCAGTTACACCTACTGTATGTAGTCATACGCTAAGACACATACAGTACGTGTCCATCCAAAAAATGTGTGTATTTGAACATTAGACATCAATGATGTGCTTTACATCATAAGATCAAACTATTCTCATTATCTCAAAAGAATACAATCGAAATGCCCTACATGGAGCTGGAATTTGAATTACAGTTATTAATCTGTTCGTGTACTTCACGGTGGTTGTGGAGGTTTTTCTCACCTTGACCCTCCGGACTCTTCATTGTCTATTTCAGGCCAGCAGGAGGCCGATCCACCTGGACGGCTACAGCCTGCGATTTATTCTCCCACTACTTGACCGGAGCCTCGGCTGTCATGACTGTCAAGGTCTTTCCTTTCCTCATGCCATCAAGCTCCATTCCTTTCTTTATGTCCTTTTGTTCACATTTCCTCTTACTGTTAGTTTAGTCTCTCTCTCTCTCTCTCTCTCTCTCTCTCTCTCTCTTGTCTAGGAGTTGACAGATGAGCGTCCAGTGCCCGTCACACTGTTTTGCTCCAACAGGATGGGACAGTTTGTCAGCATTGCAGACTTTTTAGCCAGTGAGGGCCTTGCCCTCAGGAAAAACCAAGGTGTGTGTGTGTGTGCGCCACATATCTGGACATGTGTGATTTATTATTTACAGGTCTTGAATAATGTAAGCCACATTTTTTTTTCCTTCCTTCTCCATATATCTCTTTCTGGTAGACGTTACTGCACATCGGAAAACACTCAGAAATCCAGATGCAACAATATCTGAACTTTTTACATCGTTTCAGTTGGACTATTTTTGTAACCGCTTTTGCAGTCACATGGGACTTATTTGTGTGATATTTTTTATCCATGTCATTACATTTTTAAGAGTGCATTGTGCTCAGTTTTTTAAATTTAAGCCGATGTCTGTCTGATGTTAGTGATCACCGTGTTTCTGTCTCGTTGCAGAAATGCTGACGTTCATGAACCCAAAGAAAGTGATGCACAGTCTCCAGCGAGTGAGACACAGACTGAATGCTCTGACGATGGCAACACTCATCACCCATCTCCTTTTCTTAAACCTGTACCAGGTTCTCCATCCTCACACATGCCTCCAAAACCAGCCCCCCGCACCATGATGTCCGCTGAGAAGGTGATAGCACAAACACACATGCTGTCTTGGCAAGAAACCATTTTGATCCACTTCAGTTCTGCACAAAAATGCATAAAATAAACAGCAAGTCAAACATTCAGCTGAGTGCAGAACAGTATTCAGTGTGTGCAGCAGCTAAAGAAATCCCAGATGCTGTAATACCTAATGAATTGTGTAGAATTCTCAGATGAGCTTACTTTCAAGACGATCCACTGTCATTTCACCAGATTTTTTATGACTATGTTTCTATGGGTTTATCATGTCTCATGTAAAGCACAGTTTGACATGTGATAGACATCCTGAAGATATTTCTTTCAGAATCTACTGAATATAACGAACAACACAAAGTCAAATATGGAGTAATGAATGTTTGTTGCCGTATGTTTGTCCAGGTGACGACTAAGTTGTACCAGCCCCCCGAGCTGCCATGCCCCGGTCACATCCAGATAATTGTGTCTGCCATCGGAGAGGACGGTCTCATTTACGGCAGGACAAAGAATGCAGGTGCACATTTGTTTTCACGTTCATTCAAGAAATCGAAATTGGACTCAGAACATAAAGTGTCCGTCAGTCAGACAGTTGAGGAACAAAAGCAACAGCCACACGTTTAGGTGTTCATCTCTAAACCAGTTACAGCGTCTTATCATTATTATTGTTGTTTGACTTATTTTGTTCTATTAAGATGACATTTTACTTTTTACTAATATTCATTATTTATTATGTTTTTATCATGTCACACTATATGTAATTGAACAATTTGTAGGAACTCACAGAAAAACAATCACTATGACCTCACCTGTATGATCAGATGTGACAATTAAAGTGTGTGTGTGTGTGTGTGTGTGTGTGTGTGTGTGTGTGTGTGTGTGTGTCAGAGTGTCAGCTGGAGCAGCTCAAAGAGAGGATTCACCAGAGCATAAAGACATTACCCAGACCTAAGTCTTACACCTGGAAGTCAGTCCTGGGCTGCGCCGTCATTGGACCTGATATGTTGTGGTATCGAGGACAGCTGCTGGAGGTGCTGGGAGGACATGTTAAGGTCAGGAAGACACACACACACACAAAAAACCTTTCCTTGGGAAGACTTTTCATGAACCATATAAACATTCAACCACCACTAACAGTTAACCACCACAGACAAATGTATATTTGTCATCTTGAGGACTGTTACAGAGCACAGTAGGTTCTCGGGTGCGTAGTTTGGCCGTTACTGAAGCCAAACTTTGTCTGGCTACAAATGGCTGTAGAGGAGGTTTTCCCAGCTCGTGGTTCAGAAGCAGTTTAGCCGACCTCATTGACAGTCAGCACACACACTCTGTTACCTTTGTCTCCTTCCATTGCTCTGTGTACAACGGCACAACAAAAAGAAGTGCAGTGATTCAACTCAATTGGCTCATGGTCAGATCTGAATAAACAAGCTTTCTGTCCTCTTTTACATAATGTTAAAAGTAACGTGTAACCTGTGTAACACCATCCATCCGTACCAAACCATGCGGTAAGGCACAGACATGACATGTTGCTAACCAACAAACTGTATCTGCATGAAGCAAATTCACATGTGTGTGTCACCAGGTACAGTATGTGGACTATGGCCTGGTGGAGAACATCCCAGTGGTCCATGTGTACCCCATACTGCTGTGTGACGACGTTCCTCAGCTCTGCATGCCCTTCCAGCTGCACAACGTCAACCCTGTGAGTCTGAGTGTGTCCACTTCCTTTGCAGAGCTGTCTACAGCAAAGATACTGATATTACAAAATATTTATAAAATAAATTTTATTATTCGTTATATTTTTTTTTAATTCATCACTATTCAATTAATGTTTTTTTTAAGTAAAAAAAATACTTGCATGATAATGAAACACATCCACAGTCACAGCATCACAGTCATTCTGCTGCCACATGGCATCGCATTCATATGCTATGTTTTGGAACTCAACAGGAAATACAAATAATTATTAGACATGATTCATAAATTTAACAGTAGTCGAATGGAATAGAATTATTAAGCTGATTGTTGTACTGCATCAGTTCAAACCAGCGTATACCAGAGAGGAAATGGTGCTGAGATGAGCAGAGTGAAACAGGGATGCTCGAGGATCAAGCAGAACGCCTCCATGTCTCTAAAACCAGCAGATGACAGCTGCTGTCGCTGTAACACATGACAAAGTATACAATGTGTAGTTGGAGTTAGAGCGAGGCAACGCTGTAGATGAACCTGCATGTGGGGGGGGGGGGACATATCATGGACATAAGTCAGAGGACAAACGACCATTACCATGAGCTGTAAAAGCAGACGGTACACACGGCTATAAAAGATTAGCACTGTGAACGTTTTATTGAATGACGCAGCTGATTTCTCTGTGTTCGCAGTAAACCCTCTTCACGTGTTCACCTCATCTCTTCTCTCATTTCACATTTCTGTCTGTCTCCTCAGGTTGGTGGCAGGTGGCAACAGGATGCAGTTGCCATGCTGAGGGAGATGTTGGTGAACCGCACTGTGGACATAGACATCACGGTAGAATTCCCTGAAACACACTGCGTTGTTGTTTTACTACTGCCCACAGCAATAGTGGTTTGAGTAATCAACTACTTGAATAATGAAGTAGTTGGGTGTGTGTGTGTGTGTGTGTGTGTGTGTTGTAGGAGCTGCCGACTGACCCAAGGGGACCCCTCACAGTTGAGCTCTTCCTGGACGGGCTGAGCCTCAGCCAGATCCTGTGTCACCATGAACACGCCACCATAGACCAGACTGTATCAACACAAAAGGTCTGTGTGTGTGTGTGTGTGTGTGTGTGTGTGTGTGTGTGTGTGTGTGTGTGTGTTGTGTTTCTCACAAAGCAGTTCTGCCACATTTTACTGCGTTTCTCTGCAGAGACTGATGACGCCAGCCTTCCTGGATGACTGGGACATCGACACTGAGGTATTATAGCTGCAACGAAAAAACTGCCTTTGTGTTTCCTGTTCGGATCATAGAAACTACAGTTTGTGAAGTCATACAGATCTGCATATGCAAAAACAAAGAAACACCACAATCCTGTCTGATCGAGGCCGAAGCAGACAAGAGCTAACACTTATAACAACAACCACCTGTGAAGCTTGACTACGCTGTGGTTTTGTTTTGTTCCCAGCAAAGTGGGGCCAAGTGCAGTCTTATCTTTACCAGATATTGCAGGATGAGTTCAAGTAAGGTTGATGCAGATGCTCTGTCTCCAGGGTCTGGAGGACCCAGAGGAGCCGTTGCTGGGACCCTTCATCTACCCAGACCTGCCACAGGAGGGAGAGCAGTTTCCAGTCAGGGTCAAGCACCTGTTGACCCCCAATGAGGTAACTACTGACCACTGCGATAATATTATGATGAATGAAAAACTGTAATTCCTTTTGAGCTGATAGTAAATCTATTTGCCAAGATGAGTGTTCATGTGCGTGCTGCAGTTGTTCCTGTGGCCTTGGAGGGAGGGAGTAGCTGATGCGGAGGTGGATGGAGAGACTCTGGATGAGGCTCTAAGCAGAATCAATGCGAACATCAACAGTCTGCCACAACTCAGCAGCTTCTCTTCTGGTAACATCAGTTCACTGCTGTGTTTCCAGGCGCTGATCTCTGCACCCATCGCAGCAGTCCGTCGTGTTAACGTGAACATGTAGCTGACAAATCATGTGACTTGCGGTTTGCAGGCAGTCCGTGTCTGGCAGAGTACAGTGATGGGAATTACTACCGGGCCAAGCTGATAAGGTTCACCAGTGTGGAGCCGATCATGGTCCTGGTCCAACATGTCGACTTTGGCTCTGACGACACTCTGCCCATCACCAAGTATGAATTGACACACTGCAGGAGTCCAGCACATTCAAATAACAGACTGAAGAGTCCACATCATGCTAGCAGCTCTGTGAGCCTGGAACTTATGTTTGTGTTAATTGTTATCAGTAGTTACTGTGCCTGATCTATGGGTGTTGTGGATACGCTGATGTGTTGTTCTGGTGTTCTGTCACTTCCTGTCAGGCTGCGTCAGATGCCAGCCGAGCTGCTGCAATTTCCATCGCGGGCGCTCAAAGTCAAAGTCGCCGGCTTTAAGGCTCCGAGTGTCAGGAACAGGCAGGAAGACATGCTGCCCTACAGCCCTGAGTGGAGCGTAAAGGCTGCAATGGACATGATCGACCTGTTAAACGGCAGAATCGAAGCCACTGTTGTGGTAAGAGACGCACAATATGACTGTTTAAAAAAATAAAGAGCCGTCAGAACGTTTCACCGAGCGATTGTATCAGTTGTAACATTTGGTCTCACAGACGCTCGTCACAGCATGAGACATGGCTTGTTTTTAGTCCCTTACCACCTTCATGCGGCCTTCTTGTTGTGTGTTCAGGCCCGGGAACCAGAGCTCACAGTGCTGCTGTACGATGAGGATGGACAGCTGGTCCATCTGCCTCTGGTGAGCAGCGGACTGGCCGAGCTCGAGTGAAGTGGAGCGGAGATGACCTCCTCGACCCGCAGGGTACAGTTCATGCAAGTTAAGCTTCATTCCAAATACCATAAAAACACATTCAGTAATAACACACATCAATGATTTAAAAACAAATCACTGCTCATATATGACATGCATTGTGACCAAATGGCAAAGACTGTCACTGTTTTTACAGTGACATATGACCTTTTACACGTTTATCAGTTAATAGTTACACAGTTAATAAGTAATAAAAAGTCATAATAAAGATGCAACTCTAGAGCCAAATTAGATCAGATATTAAATGTTACTGTGTAGTTTGACATATTTGAGCTGCTTTTAATTCTCCATCTCGTCTTTTTCCAGGTTGACACGTCGACTTCCTGTTTTATGAACATTTAAATTTCCTTGCTTGACTGCTGTTTTTAGTTTTGCCATGTTGCAGTGGTCTTTACGTTGACAGTGTTCCTGTAGAGCGGTGATTTACTTCAAGTTTGGCTGTTTTGTGTTGGAGCGAGCTGTGCTGACGGAGCACTTTGTTTTCCAGTCATGTGACTTGTGAAGGTTCAGATTAAAGTCTGCAGTGCCGTCTCACCTCTGTTTCCTTTCTATGAACACGTGAAGTTCTCCTCAATCCTAAAACATCCTGCTGCAGAGTTACACCTCAACTAGAGTTGCACAATACCCACGGTACCCTGCGGTGCCAAATCGTAACGGTTCCTACTATACTAGAAATTCTACACGACGGTACTACCGTGGATTACTATACTACCGGTGCCAGTTTCCACTACATAGCGGCCGCCTCTACGCTCCTCCCGGCTTCTCACTGCATGCTACTCCCTTGTAAACAAACCAATATGGCAACTACTGCTGCTGAATGATTGGCTGTTTGCCTGTTACTGCTGACGTCCGGGGATATGATTGGCTGTTTCTGCACGCTGGGTCCGCCCGTCTGTTAGCTGATTGGCTGTTCGTGTGTTTCTGCCGGCCAGAACGAACTCCATGAAGACAGCTCCGCCGATAGAAATTCGCTTCAAAACAAACAACAAGCTAAAGTTCTGTCTCGCCCAGACGCGCGCACGGCTTACAGTCACAAACACGAGACAACACACTCACCATGGCAGAAGCACCGGGCCCGAGCGGCGAGTCTGCCACGGTGTCGTCGTCAGTAGCACTCACATATTTGTTTCAGTCTAATTCTTACTTCACCAGTATTATGTTTATCATGCATCAAACAACATTATAAGTAACTAATAAGTATTTATAACTTGTACAAATACATTGCAGTTCATAAAATTAATAATAATAATAATAATAATAATAAATGGTCGCAGTATCGCGATAATACCCAGAACCGTGATACTTTGTCTGGTATCGTGGTTACTCATTTTGGTATCGTGACAACTCTAACCTCAGCAACTATCAAATCAAAGATTCATGGCTCAGATTTCTGTTTAAAATAAGTTCACATTTATTTTACAAAAAAATATACAGTACGCTAAGAAAATAAATATGTATTTAACATTTTTACAAATTAAAATAGTTGTAAACACTTAAAACACTTCACACACACTGAAGCAGTTCTGCTTGAATCTGCTGACATTTTGTTTCTGCACAGCGTTTCATTACTCACAGGCCTTTACTGAAAGTGTAAACACGATGAGTTATTGTTCATTGATACTCAGTTTTATAAGACGTTTTTCTTCTTCTCCGTCTTTGTTGGTACATGCTTTAACTCAAGAGTGCCACCTGTAGACGTGGAATAATGTAACGCGTGTTCATCCTTGTGCACTGGACAGACATGTAAAAACCACAGCTTTAACTAGCAGTCAAAAACTCTACCCTAATAAAAAAAAAACTGAATTAAAATGCTATTAAAAAGGCTCCTGACTTCTTCACACTCGGTGTGGAATCAGCTGTAGTTTTGCCTCAGACTTCGGCAGCACATTAATGTTTGAAGACATGAGCTGACATGTTTTGTTTGGTTGCACTCAAAATGTTTAGTTTGCTTTGAGACGGCGTGTTTTTACGCCTTGTTGTCCACGATGATGTTTCCGTCTTTGTCTTTGATCCTGAGCCGTCCCGTGGGGTAACGGGTTTCCTGCCTGCCGTCAGTGTAGACCGTCTTCACAGTACCGTCTGGATACTCCCTCCTCTTGTAGTCGGCCGTGTGGATCTCCTTCTGGCCTGTGTTGAAATGGATCTCCTTGGTGCCGTCCTGAGAGGCAGCAAACCCAGTTAATTTTCATGTAAGGTGGAAGTAGGTGGGACTTCAAAATGTCAACTCTGACAAGGGGTCTCTCCTCTTTTATGTAAATGTACTTAGTTACTTAATCATACATCACTGCTCATCTGCATGCAGGAAGCTGAACTAGACAGCGAGCATTTATTTAATCATACAATCATGTGATGTGATGATTGGCTGAATTAGCACTCGTAACAGTAGAGGCGGCTGTGCTCTTTACTCACGGGTTCACTTGTATGATGGTCCCGTCTGTCAGCACGCTCTCCTCCCTGCCGTTGGGGAACAGGTTCTTGACCGTCTGGTCTGGGTAGGTGATTTCCTTACGGCCATCTGGAAAATGTTTTTCTGAGGCAGAAATAAATAATAAATCAGTGTATGATCATAACCAGGCTGGTTTCAGTCACTGGATAACCACAGTCAGCCTGTGAAGACCTCCAAGTGTCAGAATTGATCCACTATATAGTGCCCTCATAAAGGGTGGAAGACTTCACTCAAAGACTCATCAGCATTCAAAACGCGAGTTAACTCCTCATAGCTCCCCACAGAGTGACCTCTGCTCTCACCAGTCTGGTTGTTGGGGAAGTGCAGGACCTCCATGCCATCTGGGTAGGTGATGTGTGTAGTCTGGGCTTCAGCATAGTAGTAGATCTGAGCACAAGGAGCAGAACTGTGTTAAGAGCGTCACCAGTACATGAAGCAGATGATTAACACGGCAAACATGCTGCTTATGTTTAGTTTGTTGCACAGCAGACTCCTCGGTGCGATAAAAACATTTCCCCTCTGTTATGACAGCAGCTTAAAGTAAACTGAACTGACTCCACCTTCACGTCACAGTCGTTTTCATCTGAGTCTTCACAGAGTGAAATCTTATCCAAGAACATCGGACTGTCCTTCAACAGTTACTGCCGTTGAACCAACACATGGAAGTGAGCAAACGTTCCTTTGGCACGCACTCTTAAGGGTTTGGAAGGACTGCACGGTTGCAGAAATTCATCGATGTTCCTGTTATTGTAGGTCAGTTTGGACAAAAAGCTTAAAGTCTCACCACTCTCTGGTCGGCTGTGATCTGTTTGGTGTCTCCGTTGAAAAAGGTGACTTTGACCGTCAGTCCGTCTGCTGAAACCTCTTTCCTGGTCCCGTTGGGGAACGTGATAAGGCGATCACCACCGGCCAGAACCTTCTCTATCTGAAGCATAACATAAATGTATATATATAATTAATAATATATAATATATATATTTATAAAGTTTGTTTTTGTTGACAAGAAAACTAGAAAATACAATCACACTCGTGCTTTAAGATCCAACTTAAGGTCAGCTCATAAAAGCAGCAGCAGCTTTGCAGTGTTACACAGGTTGATTTCATATTCTGGTTAAACAGACTTCTTTCCACTCGCTCACCTTCCCGTCAGGATGTGTGATAACCTCCTCAGCTGATGCTGGCTCTTCTGGCTCACTGCGCTCGGCTTCTTTTGGCAGAGAATTTCTTCTCTACAATGAGAAAACATCAACAATTTATTAAACATGGGTGCAGTGACTGAGCCGGCAGCATGTCGTAGTCTCCAACAAGCCGGAGGCTCTGAACAGGATAAGAAGGTATCCTGTTAAATAAACTAAACTAAACTTTAGTAAAGTTCGAAATCTGTCTGATATTTGATGGACAGCCGTTTTAAAAGCAGCGATGCGTCTTTTTGTATTTGTCAGTAAATGAGCTGCAGCATTTTGAACAGATTCGTTACACCAGAAGAGAAATCAGCACTGACGACGTCTCTTACGCCGTGTGAGGTTTCTTGGTCTGGTGGTTTGTCCTGGCTCTCGCTGGCAGGTGTTGACCTCTCCTCTGTCATCCTGCCAGGCAATGAAGAGGAAGAGGCGCCTGATGCTGAAGGCCTCCTCAGGCTGCTCTTAATTCCTGCTGAACATCAAAACAAAACAAAAAATTGATCATCGGTTTCATCCTGAAAACAAAGCACCCTGAAGAAGTTGCAGGTCTGCATGTGGCAGAAGTCTTGGTCTGTTTCCCTGTGAATGGAAACCTTTACCTGCAGCACCCAGAGCCGGACTGCTCTCCTTGGAGCCCCTTCTAGTGGCTGTAGCAGTGCTGCTCTGAGGAGGGCTGCTGCTGCTGCTGCTGCTACCATTGCTGCTTCCTCCTCTGGAGTCAAGAGGACTCTGAAAACAAAGAGGAAGAACATGTGGATGTGGAATTGGTCAATACAAGATTTGGGGAGTGTCAGAGAGACCTGATGAAGATAAATCTTAGTCTTATGGACACAAAATTCCTTCCACGCCATCCTAGACGCACCGCTTTGATTCAATTTAATCAAGAAAATGTGATGCGACCATAGACGGATTTATCCTGACGCTACATTACAGAGGACATGAAGAGAACCGATAACAAACATCATGAACACGCTTACAGCAAATTTCACTCCTTTAGTCACAGATGACAGGTTTTCAAATATTTTGTGGCCGTCTTTCATTTCTTTGTCCTTCTCTGCAACAACAGGGTTCTTCTTCCAGGCACTGAGGCGGAGCTTTTCCAACACACGGATCTTAAAGTCAAAGAAGAATTATGTTCAGAAACACAACATGGCTGCAACTCGATGACAGCAAAAACAAGAGGAAAAAAAGTGAGGTGGGTACCTCGTCTCGTAGAGAGGCGTTCTCCTGATTGAGGGAGTCGATTTGTTGTCTCAGCCGGCTGTGCATGGAAGCCCAGCGACTCTCCCTGCCCTTCAGCTCCTCCTGCAGGGAGCTCAGCTGCTGCTTCAACGCCTGGCAGGGAGGACGAGGGTAGATTAAAGGGGAGTTCCACCGACTTCAGGATTCTACACGTAGTGTCTTATTCACACATCACTGAAATGATTGACTTCTGAATACGACTTTTGTCCCTCGTGTCACCTGGATTTCCTCTCGTTCCTTTTTGTCAGGTATGGCTCTGGCGGCCGACGCGTGCTTCTCGAACAGTCTGCGCTCCTTCTGCAGCTTCCTGTTCTCCTCTTTCTTGTACTCCTCAAGCTTGGCCAGCTCCTCTGCCTTCATCTGCTCGAACTCCAAACGCTCTTTCCTACAAAAACGTTACAGCCACAAGTAACATCAGTGAAACAACACGAAGGAAAATACTCAAATCAAATCAGCGTCAGACGGGAAATGAAAAGCGTTCAGTGCAGACAGATCGGTCACCTGAGAGTTTCCTGGTTTTTCTCGTTCTCCTGTCTGAGTTTGGTGAGGGCAGCATTCTCCTTCTTGAATCTCTCGATCTCGATCTCCAGCTCAACCAGTCTCTCCCTCAGCAGTCTGGACTGGACCTGCTGGCCTGGGGACGAGGATACACGTGCACATATACAGTATATAACCTCAAAATCACCATTCAGGAACATGATGTGGTCTCAGGGATCAAAACGCCAAGTACATTACGTGGTACAATAAAGTGACAGTGGCTCACCTGTCTCCACCTCTGGCGTTTTGGATTCGGGAGCAACAGAAGCAGCGGGAGGAGCAGGGAGAGGTGCATTCTGGGTCTTTGGCTTCAGCGAGGGGAACAGTTTTGTCATGAGCTGTGAGGCAGGGGGAGGATCTTGCTCCTCCTTGGCCGAAACAATAATCAAGCCCTTATTCGGCTCCACAACTTTGCTCACTGCCACCTTCCTCGACAGAGCCTGCTCTCGTGGTGGTGAGATTCTATTGGCTGTTGCCTTGGAAACCTGCCTGCCGTCACTGGCTGTGCTAACTGCGCTGTCATCCAGGTCGTTCCACGTGTCGTTGTCATCAAACACGACTCTGCCCCGCTGCCCGTCTTTGTCCTCTATCAGAGTGGACTCGTCGTTGCTGAGGACGCTGTCACTCCCCCCATCATCACCCAGTGTGACGCCTGAAGCTGAATCCCTGCAGCTGTCCTCGTCCTGATACGACCGCTTGTCATACGGCGGGTTAGTCTGTGCGGGAAAGCAAAGGGTGCTGGGAAACAAAGGCTTGACCTCCACTTCCCGGTCTTCAAATTCAGAGCTGCCACAGGATGAGACATCAGAGTTGTGGTGCTCGTCCTCTCTCCCGCTGTCCTGATCCTCGACGCTCACTTTGTTCTGGAGTCTGTCGTCTCTCCTCTTCGCCACAGATGGATCTGTGTTCACAGGGCTGCTTTTACATGGCAAACCACCAAAACTGCGCCTCTGAGGTGCACCTGTGGGAGGTGATTTAATGGGGGTGGAGGAAAGGCGGCGTGGGTGGAGCCTCCTGGCTGCCTGCAGCTGGTCCATCTGAAGAACCTGCAAGTACAGAACAGCCATTAGCATCTACAGCTTTACAGTACAGAATTTCAAATCTCAATACTTAAGCTGTGAGATTGCTGAAATATAATTTCAGTTTTACATCTCCTGTAATATTTTGTTTCAGTATCAGCCTCCGTCACAGTCATGTTGTATCTATAATTAGCTACAAGCTAAAATGTGACAGCAAGATAGTACAAGTGGTGTAAAAAGTGGTCTCTACAAGGGACAAAATCACTGCATTGAACTGAATCACTGAGTTGAACAAAGCACCTTCATGACAAAAGAGGAATTGGACGAGAAGGACAGCTCCTCGGCCGCTTGCTCCAGGAGCTCAAACTCTCCCAGCTCCATGCTTTCCAACTGCCTGTCACAGTCCCAGCGCTGCAGCTTATCCTGGAACGACAACTCAAACGAGTCCTGTGGGACTTCGTCATCTCCTCCTCCTCCTCCTCCTCCTGCTGCTCCTGCTGACCCTGTTCTTCCTTCTGTTGATTCCACTCTTGGGCCACAACTTTTCTCTCTAGCTGGATCATTTTCAGCCTTCTCTGGCCCTCTTACAACACCCACCCGTTTGGTTACAGGGTTTGGCTGCGTGTAGTGAGCCGGGTTCCTTGCAGCTTGAGCTGACAAACCCACTTTCCTGTTATTTTGCTCCGGCACCAGTTGTTTGCTTTGTCTGACTTCTGGGTCAGTTTGTGTCAACCCTGATCCTTCTGTGTTATGTCTTTGATAACTACCCAAAACCTTTGTCCGTGCTGCCTTATTCTCAATTCTGGTGCCCTGAGGAGGTGAACTGAGACCACGTGGTCGGTTTTCTTTGTTGAGTGTGGCGGTTTTACGCTGGACAGGAAGCCGTTGGACGCCATTGGCAGCACCTCTCTGGATAGCTGCAGGCTCTGAGTTGCTGCGAGAGATGACTCTGGCCTGGAGTTGTGGTTTTGGGTCCTTCTTCAGCTCCACGTTTGGTAACGAGACTTTGCGATTGTTGGTAAACCTCGAGAGGCCTTCGCCTCGCTTCAAGAAGGCTCTCTTGGGAGGGGCTCGTACAGCTTCAGCTGCATCTTGGCTCTGTTACGGTGAGGAGACACAACGTCAAAGTGATGGACATACTTGGTATTGTAGTGACTGTAAAGCCCAAGATAACGAAGGTTTGTTGGATTAATGAATGAACGCTTATTTTCTAACCTGCTGTTGCTGGGCAGACTTAAGCTTCTGCTCCTCTAGCCTCAGCTGCTCCTCCAACAACTCCTCAAACGTTTTCTTCTGACCCTCGATAGGCCTGGAAAGGGCCGCACGCACACACACACACACACACACACGGCAAATGTATGTACAGTTTGTCAAGAAATACACTCAAACAAAACAGTAAACATTCGAGCCACACTGATGTTTCTGCTGCATCATGACTTACTTGATTTATCTCTTCATGAGAGTCTCATTTCAACACTGAATCAGAATATAGTATTCACCTGTCGTGAAGGACCTTTTTTCTGCTGTCGTCTTCTGTCAAAGCCTCAGCAGTACTTGGCATTGACGTGACGTCATGTTCCTGATCGTCTTCTCTCGAGCTCCACGTCCCTGTAGGAAACACACACCGTTAAAACTTCACACCGAAGCGATTTCTCTCCCTCACTGTGTCAACAATCTGATCAAAGTCATGGTATGCTCGTGCTGGCAGCTGTACTTTATGCAAATATATAAACTATTAATTTTATTTCCACTTTAATTTTAAAAACTGTATTCTCACCCTCTTCCCTATCCTCCTCCTCCTCCTCACAATCTTGACCTCTCGGTAGGCGCTCCTGTCTCCCTGCTGGTGAGAGCTCTTGTTCCTCTTGGACGCCGTGTGTCACCCTGTGGCAGTTCATGGTAGGGCTGCACGGGGTCTGATAAGCTCCCTGGTGTGAGTTTTCCCCCCATTCTGCTCCTGACAGCCCTGGACTCTCTGTGTGATCTGTAACATCTGTAAGACACATTAAAAATCACTTCACACGTGTAGGTAAATACATATTGGATCTTATTCTCTTCATTTCTCTCTCTTTTTTTTTTTTTACCTCCTGTAGAGTCCTGAGATCCATCCATCATTCCCAGCAGCCTCTGCTGCTCCTCCTGGAGGCGAAGCAGCTCCTCCAACTGATGCGCTTTTAGCTGCTCCTGCATGTGCTGCTGCCATTTCCTCAACTGCACAAACACACAGTCATGCGTTTTAATTAGCCACGACGTTAACACTCTTATCCAGAGTGTCTCACGGTGTTCTTCAGGACATTTCAGTCAGACACGTTTGTCTGTTCCACATCAGTGTTTCCCAACATGCAAACACACGTTTGGCTGCCCGCCTCGACTGTCCACCGCACACGCTGAGAAGTTTGCATATTAGAAGTGCTAACTGTCTGACACACTTCCGTCACCGTTTGAGTCTTTGCCGACATAAATAGCTTTAGGAGAAAAACACTAATAATAGCGGAGAGGGGCAAAGAGCGCGTGTGGGGGTATTAGGTATCAGGAACAAGTGATATAATTAACTCTGGAGTTCACATAAATTCACCATTAGTAATGAATATGTCATATATCTGACCTATTTCAAACTTGATTTGATATGTTGAGAAAAGTCAAACATGTGCAAAAGTCCTATTTATTTAGCACGCTGTCAGTCAGAAACCTTCATCAACATTAAAACAGGTAAGCTACCTGACTGAAAGCTCGCTAAGTAATGGAGATTTTGGCAGAGATCGGAGTGTGTGGATACTTTTCTCCATCGTGTTTGATAGTCTACAGCTCTAGCACCTCAGTGAAGTGATCACAACATCTGTCTAAGCATGAAAAATCAGCAGTTAAGATGTCAAACCGGTGTCCATCCCAACAGATTACATGGTAGTGGGAAGAGCTGTCAGTTTCAGCCAGCATGGTCTTTGTGGTGTGTACAGATTGTGAAATGCAACAGTGTCCTTACCTGTTCTAGTTTTATCATCAGAGGCAGCTCCTGTGATCTGTTTGCCATCTCGTCCAAGCTCTCCAACTCTCCATCCGAGTTCCTCGGAAGCCCAGAGGACAGACCGTTCACCGGCCTGTCAGTGCCAGCCCTCTGTCCTCCAGGTGAGCCGGTGAATCCATCCACACCGAGGCAGCTGCTGTCTGCGGATGCGGGCAGAGGGGCGAAGTCGGAGGCAAAGGAGTCGTCTGGCTGCAGGGACGAGGATCTCACGACAGAGGTGTGCCGCAAGGAGCCAGCCAAGTCTGGACTGGGGTTGAGGATCACCCCGGCTCTAGCGCTACTTGGCATCCATCGTGCCAAAAAGTCCGCCTGGGAGTACTGAAGCCCGGCTGGAGATGACATGATGACCGCGCTCTCTCAGGATGGGCTCGCTAATCCGGGATTTGAGCGACAGATTATGGTGACAGGTTAAGGGTTGGCGTTAATCACACCGTGAATAAGCACGCTCTAGATGATGCCCAGATCCAAGAAAACTATATATGGTAACCGGTTTACATTGAAATACGTTAACCGTGTCTGGCTTCGGCTGGTTAAACGTTACACCGGAGCATGTCGCGACAGCGGAGGGTCGGTTTTAAATGAGCGTTTGTTTGGTTAGCAACAGCGCACTGACCGGCTGAATCATTGACAGCGTGACAACATTCATGTTAGAGAGCTAACTACAGCTATCACGCAACTCAGCTATATTAGGTTGCTCTCTCAGCCCGTCGGTCCATTTTCAGCGCATTTAAAAGGCTCGGTGTCAGTTACGTGTCTGTTGTTAGCAGGCTGCGCTTTCTATGAGACACAAAAAGTTTTTTTTACAGGTATTACACTGTAGTAACAAGGCAGAGAAGTTAGCGACATTAGTAAGCGTCGTAACTTACCTGTAACATGAAGGAAAAGTGTTGTTTCTGGAGCAAAGCCGTGCTTTATGGACACACAACAGACAGAAGTTTCGAAGCCTGCCGCCATATCAAAACAAAGCCCGCGAGAGTAAAAAAAAAAACGACAAAATGTGTTGTTGCATTATGGGTATTGTAGTTTACTGTTTTCGGTTTCGCTAATTTAATTTAAATTTGTCTTTTTGTTTGTTTTATATACACGACTATAGTAGTCAACATATATATATAAACTATGCATTAAAAGTGACATTTGTGTCGAATATTGTTTTTAGACATATTTTTTTAGAAAAACTATCTTCAAATTATATCCGGTTTAATAGCGAAAAATTATTTCAAAATAAAGGTCGTCGAGCGAATAAAACTACTATACTGTCAAGGTTTCATTTTGCACATTGGAGTTTTTATGTAGTTTGACTTATATTGCTATATATTTTATTATATCTGTACTTTTACAGCAAACATTAGTTGTTTTTATTAACTAATTTGTACAAGAACCTTTATACTGATATGAACTTACCGGATGTATTTTCTGACAGCTGTGATTGGTCAATACGAAAATACTGCGTTACACTTTTCTGTGAATCGAAACTGAACTGACAGTGTCAGAACAATGGAGAAGGTTGTATGTACTGTCCACGGTAAGTTACAATAAGTAACACTTTCATTGTAAAATACATAGTTAAATGTTGTCTTTGGTTTCCAGAGGTCATAGTTGTGTTTAATTGTCTGAAGCACCGTTTGTTATGAGCATGACAAGGCAGTTCATTTTCATGCTGCGTTTAACTTTTGACAAACCTTAAAGCTTTTTTTTCCTACGCATTCCCGTTGCTAACTTTCATTGAGAACAAGGTTTATATAATCTGCTAAATAACTCGTTCTCTCTGCATCCATACAGGCAGCCCGTGTTTGTTAAAAACGGGCGTCAAAGATGGACCAAATAAAGGCAAGAGCTTCTACGTATGCGTTGACAAGGAGGGCTGTGATTTCAGTCAGCTGGCCAGGTATTCACATCACCGAGGGCACACGTGTCCTCACTGTGTTTGACACTGTGAGACCACTTTAGAGAGGATGTCATAGGCCAGGGTGGATACTAGTACCCGCCACAGCAGTGACATGGATTATAAATCCTCACTATGTAGAAAATTCCTGGATAAAGAACCATTAGGTACACTGTAATCCAACCTAGAAGTGTCCTAAAGTGCAGATTAGATGGCTTATGAAATAAATTAGACATATTGGTTTGCCAACATCTAAACACACTCTTAGGCTCTGATGTGTCTTTGGCGGTACCACTCATATCAGCCATTACATCATACATGCAGGGTCTGAGTCTGTATTTTTATCATCTTCTCTAGCATCTCACCGTCCCACTGCCTCCACCATGAAGATTCGATGGTGGAACTCCAAGCTCTGGCCTACAATCAGAAACAGCAGGGCCACAGGTGGGTGTGCAGGTGGATTGTTTTATGGTCCAAAACAGTTCCAGCTTGCGTTACATTTATATTATGTACTCAGACAAATATCTGTGACCGGACACGTGTTTGGTTGAACTGGACCGCTGACTCTGAATTCATTCTCCTTTTCCAGGTTGTTCTTCCGGTGTGTTATTGGGAAAAAGGCTGGTCAGAAGTGGTGTGGAAGTGTGCCTTGGACTGCAGTAAGATAGCCCCTGTCACAGACCTCACACATCCTTTTTCATATACTTCAAATACCTTTGTCTGTAACTGTATCTGGCACTCATTTTTATAGACATCAGTTAATCCTGACAAATATATTTGACTTCAATAGCCAAGATTTTCAACATTTTTTTAATCAGTTTCCTGAAAATGTTTTAAATGTCTGTTGTCTTCCATTATTGCAGCCAGAGAAAGAAAAGCAGAAAACTCTCTCTGCCACACAGCTGCAGCCGTCTTGCCTGCCACCTGTGCGAAACCCATTTAAGGTTCCTGACAAGAAGGACAAGGACTCTGAGTGGAGAAGGATGCAGTGTAATGGAAGTGATGAGAAAGACAGTGAGGCAAGGCACAAGGCTGAAGGAGAAGCAAACATAAAGAGTGCAGGTGTAGGAGTGGAAGAAGAAGAAGAAGAGGAGGAGGAAGGGAAGAGGAGTTCATCGGATACTTACAGAGGTAAACATCTTCCACAGGGGATGACTATAAAGAAGAGAGTTTCAGATGAGGACAGAAACAGTCCCAAAGCTAACGGTGTGGAAAAAAGGACAGATAAGGTGAAAGACAAAACTAAAGAGAACCACACTGAGCCGGGAGAAGCAGAAAAAACGTTGCCTACCACGAGTGTCAAGGCTATTCATAGTGAGAAAATAAATCATACCTCACAGGATCCTCACAAGGACTTGCCCCCAAAACCAACCAACAGTGAAACCTGTCTGGTGCAACCAACTGACACAACTATAAAACACTCTAAATTTGCTCTCAGTAGTACCACCAAAGCCTCAAGAGACTCCGTTAACACCAGGAAACCCACATCTAACAAGCCAGCACAATCCGCCGAGTTGAGTCAAACCAAAAACCACAAAGATAACGATGACGACGTATTGTTTGTGTCGGAGAAACCTGCTACTCAGAAAACTCCTCCTCCTCCTGTTTCGGCTGTGCAAAAGACCCTGACCACCTTCTCTGGGTTCCAGCCTGTTTCTAAGGTCAAAAGTCAACAGGCAGATCCCAAAGGGCTGCACAGCCTGCTCACGGCTCAACTCCAACAGAAAAAGGTGAGTAAATAACTGAAATGTGAAAGCCATGATTGGCTGTTTGGACACATTTTTACATGTTATAGATGCAGACTAAGACTTGTTCTGAATTGATTTAAGATGCACATCTCAAACATACCTTCAGCATTTCTTCATTGCAGTTCCTTGTAGCCTGTCAGCACATACAGTATACATCAAAATACATTTTTAATAGCTAAGCGGATAAGACTGACCATGTCTCAAAATATTTATTCTTTTAGTCTTCAGCTCACTGAGCAGACAGGCAGCAGCTTGTATGTTCAACTCAATCATCATGTTAACTTGAACAATGGCGGATGAAGCCCTATTGAGCTTTGGGGCTTTGTTTCTATTTGATTTAAAGCTTCTGGGCTTCAAACACAGAAAACACTGGGACATCTGGTGGATCGCAGTATGTGAAAGTAAAATAACTGCATTGTCCAAAAAGACTAGGTATGAAGGATTTCTGGTGTCGTTTAGGCTCAGTGTCACTGTGGGCTCGTGTGTTTTAATGTCACTTAGTTCCAGGTGGAAACATTTCAAGTGTACATCACTGTATCAGAGTCGACTAAAGAGCCTGTCGCTTAGTGTAACTCCATAACTGTCAAACATAATGCAGAGTTTCTAAAACGCTTATGACAAGTGAGCTCGATTCTTTGACTTTCAAATAAATGAGGGCTCGGTTATCTTTTCTATGTCACCATTTTTATCTCTGTCTGTTCTCTTACTTTCCTGTCAAGGCCACTCTGTCTGTGGTGAATGTGGCTGCTCTGCCAGATAAAGGGGAGAGACTGAGGACTCAGGTCAAAGAGCTGGAGGATGCGCTGGAGTCTCTGAGCCTCACTGCTGCCTCTCAGCCAGGTAACTCTCTCACTGTACTGTAGGGGTAATAAATAATGTTTGTTTTGAATCCACCGAGTTCTACTGCTGTTGTAGATATTAATGCAGATTTTTAATTCATAAATATGGTGAAACACTTTTTTTCAGTTTTCATTAATGTCAGTTAACTAACAAATCACTTTCAGAGTCCCAGGGTGCACATAGCAGCGGTGATGCTTGTCCAAACAGCAGCCAGGTTAACCCTTTCAGCCGGCCAGGGGGAACCATCCTGCTCCCCAACCTCCCTGCCTCTGGTCCCTCCCAACACCAGGCCTCCGGGAGCTCCCTGGGGCTCCATCCGAGTCAAGGATACACCCAGACATATGGAGGTAGGCCGAACATGTTTGTACATATCCATTTTTATTTGAACATGCATATTTGAATCTAGCTAGAGGCCAAGAGGTGGCTATTCTTCCTCTCCAATGTGTCATTTTCATCTTGATTTAGTTTTTTCTCTGAAATTTTATCATTCATGGAAACACTCTAACTCTCAGTCCTTCATGTTTCCAGCAGACTCACAGTTCCAGGCCTTTTACGGTGGCAGGATGACGGATGATCGTCTGTTGGCGGTGAAAAATGCCACCTGTGAGGCCATCGACCATCTCCACAAATCCCTGGAGACCCGCCCTGACGCTGATGCAGATGCTCCGGACCCCAAGGGCATCAAGGTTAGACACTCCTTCAGTCACTACTATGACACTGCTAATGATATTTTGATAAAACTTCAGGGAATGATGCCCTTTTTTTTTTTGTTCATTCTGAGATGTATTCAAATAAAATTTACCCTAATTTAGGGCTAAGTTGTGCTTTCAACTTTGTGGCAACAGTTTGGTGAAGATCTTCAACATGACAGTGTCTCTGTGCACAAAGCCAGGTCCATAAACAGTTTTCACAGTTTGGTGTGGAAGAATTCGACTTGACAGAGTCCTGACCTCAGACCCATCCACCACCTGTGGAATGAACTGAACGAACACTGACTTGGAGCCAAACCTGATCACCTAGCATCAGCGTTAGACCTCCCTAAATCTCTTGTGGCTGAATGGTCGGCAAAATAATGCCCATGAGGTGATGAATAATCGCATGGTTATCATCATCTTTGGGTGTCCACATATTTCTGGCCACAGTGTTTTTGCTATTCTTTAGATAGAAGTCCTTTAGAAATGCTTGAAATTAGTTTCAGATTAGTGCCATATTTTGATTGGTCCACTACGTTACTCTAATAATTGTGATTGGTTGGTCAGGTGCCGCTCCTCGCCCATCAGAAGAAAGCTTTGGCCTGGCTGCTATGGAGAGAAGCCCAGAATCCCTGTGGAGGAATATTCGGTGTGTTCACCTTTTTTTTTTTTTTTTTTTTTTTTTCTTGCTGATCGTTATTAAAGAGTTACAATGGGGGCATTGTTTAGCTCAGTTGAGTAAAGCAGCCCCCCCATGTACAAAGGCTCAGTCCTTGCCGCGGCAGCCCAGGGCACGAATCCGACCTGTGTCCCTTTGCTGCATGTCATTCCCCATTTCTCTCCACATTCCTGTCACTCTTCAGCTGCATCTAGACAATTTTAAAAAGAGTTACAATGAAGACTGGTGAGAAATATAAATGAAAGATGTGAGATAGTCACGGTGTGGGATTTTTTTGTGTGTTTTGTCTTTTTGGATTCAGCGGATGACATGGGTCTAGGGAAAACCCTGACCATGATTGCTCTCATACTGACCAAGAAGATTAAGGCAAAAAAAGAAGACGAAAAAAAGGAAGAGGAGAAGAAGGAGGAGAGCTGGCTCTCCAAAACTGGTGACTCGAACCTCGTCTCACTTTTTGAGTTTGTGTGAAAGAATAATTAAATAACACCTCGTTTTGTCTGAATTCTGGACGTAAAATCGATGTTGAGTGTCACGTTTTTTAATTGTTTGTTTGTTGATCATCCAGACTCCAGCCTCGTGGTTTCTAACGGCACTCTGATCATCTGTCCTGCATCCCTGATCCATCACTGGAAGAGGGAGGTTGACAGACACATCAAGACAGGCAAGCTGAACGTGTACCTGTACCACGGGCCCAACCGCGAGAAAAGTGCTAGAGTGTGAGAGAACCATGCACAAACACACACGCACGCGATACAGTGTGTTCAAAATGATACAATCTTATCATTTGATGGTATCAACTGCCATAACTATAAAACAATAACAGATCTACAAGAGAGTAGAGTTTGTGTTTCTGACAAAACTTTTCACACAACACATACAGTTTTTACTTCTTTCTTGGTCTGATTGAAATAATAATTCAGAATTTTGAAAAATGATTAACAAAACAGATTATATAATCAAAATCAGACACTGATATTTAACTATTATCCAGCCGTAATTAGCAGTAGATTTCATTGTCTCAGACTGAACTCATAACGGAGCACATAACTGATAAAGTGTTTTCTGTCTGTCTCTCAGGCTCGCAGATTATGATGTGGTGGTGACAACCTATAGTTTGGTCTCTAAAGAGATCCCAGTCCAGAAGGAGGAGGCTGAGAAACCCAGCAAAGATGGCGATGACGTGGTGAGAAACATTTTATTCATGACACAAAGCAACACATCAGCTTCAATGGTGTAACATGAGACACTTCCTGTGAGATGTGAATAGTTATAATCCGTACTCAAAATCTCACATGTACACTTCATCTCATGTTGTTTTCCTCAGCCACCACGCTCGGCTCCTCTTCTGCGCGTGGCTTGGGCCCGGGTGGTCCTTGATGAAGCCCACAACATCAAAAACCCTAAAGTGCAGACCTCCATGGCCGTGTGTCAGCTGAGGGCTCGTGCACGCTGGGCCGTCACTGGCACGCCCATCCAGAACAACCTGCTGGACATGTACTCACTGCTCAAGTAAGACGAAAACAGTTTGCTTGTATGATCACAAAATGAAGCAAATAACAATCTTCAAATAATTAAATTATAATCTATTCAGGGGGATATTAGCATGGCTTAATCTCCCTCACTTATCAGGAGTTACGGCTCTAGAAATGGCCAAAAGGTGGCTGAAATATCAGACCAACAAATGCACTCGTAGGAGTGAAATCATCATCATCAGTCAAGATGGTTTCATTGGAGTGAGATTCTGTTGCTTTGCCGCCTTTCAGGTTTCTGCGTTGTTCTCCATTTGATGAATACAAACTGTGGAAAGCTCAAGTGGACAACGGCTCTAAGAGAGGCAGAGAGAGGCTCAACATCCTGACGAGGACTCTTCTTCTCCGACGGACCAAAGACCAGCTGGACTCCACAGGAAAACCACTGGTAGGGACGGGGACACACCTTTTGAATTTCTCATTTTAGTCATTTATTTTGGTCTTTAAATGATGACAGAGTATCTGCTTGCCACGACTAGTTAGCTAGTTGTTAGTTTTTTTCAGACAAACTGATGCAACTCTTAGCAAGCTACAATAAAGGTCTATATTGAATCGAACGTCAACCCACAGTCACCCTTGGTCCTGACTAAAGTGAAATGTTTCAGGTGTCTCTTCCTGATCGGAGCTGTGAAGTGCATCGACTCAAACTGTCCCAGGATGAACAGTCTGTGTACGATGTGGTCTTTGCCCAATCCAGGTAATATTTTTTTCTTAATTTAATTTTGGGTTAGGAAGGTTTGAAACTGAGAAACCATGATAAGAAAATGCTGAGGAATTGTAGTTACATGCTACATTGCATGCACAAAGTTACACAGAGCAAGAACAGATGTATGGAGTGCAGAGTGTCAGTAACAGAGACACCATTCACCTGATTACAAGTCAATGTGACATCAAAATGATTTAAAACATGTTATTTTATGGTAGAAAAGTTACATAATGAGGTGTTAAATGCATGGAAAAGTGGCTAGGACACTGGAATGACAATTTGCTCTTTTCCTTTAGATCTACTCTGCAGAACTACCTGAAGAGACATGAAGGGAATGATGTGAACAAGGGAAAGACTTCCAGCTCCAATCCCTTTGACAAAGGTGAGATATCAGCTGGTTGATTTAGAGTCCTCAACAGGCAGCATGTGTCATTAATTCTGCCCCAGTTATTGTGAGAGGTGTGACTGTGATTATATTAAATTATATTTGAGCACAAAATAAAACATCACTAAGCACAGAAATTATATTTTGTTGAGAAACTCATTCATTCAATTTCATTAGGGTGAATGAAGTCTGACATGGCCTTCTAATGGTGCTGTATCAAAAGTGTGTGTGTGTGTCTTCCATCCTCAGTGGCCAAAGAGTTTGGTATGTCCCAGACTGACCCTGCTCTGTCAAGTTCCCAGCAACCCCAACAGGTGTCCAGCACCGTCCACATCCTGTCCCTGTTGCTGCGCCTCCGACAGTGCTGCTGTCACCTCTCACTTCTTAAAAAGGTCCACACACACACACCTACATCACCAGTTTTCATTCTCACACAAATAAATACACACAAGCCCGCATAGTATGCACAAGCACTGATTTCCTGCTGTCTGTCTGTCTTCTCAGACTCTCGACTCGACGGAGCTGCAGGGTGATGGGATCGTCTTGTCTCTGGAGGAGCAGCTCAACGCTCTGTCACTCTCCTCCAGCCCGTCACCATCAGGGCCCGACCCCAAAGACACCGTGGCCCTTAATGGCACCCGCTTCCCCTCAAAGCTGTTTGAGGAGACCTGCGAGAGCAGCAAGGTGGGTCTCACAGTTCACTGTTTTTTAAACAGTTGATTGACAAGAACTGACCGAGGCTTACTCAGCTGTGCCGAAAGGGACGATGGGTGGGTTGCCTCCTGAATGTGAGAATGCGCCTTGCAGGCTGTTTGATATCTGCTGCAGTAAGATAAAAAGACTGCACCCACTGTTCAGAAAGTGACCATTGTTTTTGTTCACCAGAGGCAGGAGAAATGGTTGTATCAGAGCTGTGGATTTTAGTGGTTTAAGGGTCACAGCAACACAACAACAAAACAACTCATTCTTCTCTCTTAATCTTCCAGATTTCTGCTATTGTCTCTGAGCTGAAGGCAATCAGGCAGAAGAGTGATGGACAGAAAAGGTAAAACATTAAAGTCAAATCAAGCTCAGAAGGTTTATTGGAGCCCTCAACAATGTCACACAGTCTTCCTCCGCAGATGGAGTTTCATGGAAATGTTCATCTGCTGGGGAGGATCACGTGATCGTCTGTCATACATATTCACCTTTCTTAGGCACCGCTGTATAAGGACTTTACATTCATTGACCTGTAAACCGCTAGCATCTATTGACCTGTAAGTGGTAACTGCAGTTGACCACCTGTCTGTAATGCACATGGTGTCCTCTCTTCTCTGATAATGTGTAGCGTGATCGTGTCCCAGTGGACCAGCATGCTGCACATTGTGGCAGTTCATCTGCAGAGGATGGGCCTGAGATACGGTGTCATAGATGGGACTGTCAACCCCAAACGCCGCATGGACCTGGTGGAAGAATTCAACACTAACCCCAAAGGACCACAGGTAAGGGTTTTCAGTTTCCAGAGTACTGCTAAGAATCAATCTTCATAACTGGATTTTGACTGGTGTAACATTAAACATTGTGTTTCTGGTTTTCTGCCAAAGGTGATGCTGGTTTCTCTTTGTGCTGGAGGTGTTGGACTCAACCTGACTGGTGGGAATCACCTCTTTCTCATAGACATGCACTGGTGAGAGACACACTCACATGAACAACACATAAAGAGTATAAGAGCTGGTTTCCACTGCTTGATGTATAAGTACCTTTACCTGTTGTTATTGTATTATTATTATATTGGGTCATGTTATATTTGTAGTATGATTTACACTTAAACTGTCTCTTCAGTCTTATCCGTTGCTTCAATAGACCTTTTTCACAGCAGCAGAATTTTGATATGAAAAAGTCGGGTCAACACAGGTGTTACCAATGCTGCAATAACTGGAACTGAACTTTAATTAGTATCACTGGTAACACCTGTGTTGGCTGCAGTGAAAAGGGTTTACATTTTATAAGCAAAGATGCCATTTAAAGACATAAATACTTTATTTGCATTGCTCTTCCATCACAAAAAGATCACAAACACACAAAATAATAGAAAAGACATTCATTTTGGAATTATTAAATTGGTAAAATACATTTCACAGAGATGCACATCTGTAGATAGTGCTGGTGCTGTTTTACAGTGGCAAGCTCATCACAACAGTATATGGAAGTGTTACCAATAAAGTGAGAAAACCTGTGACGGTATGAGAGCAGTTGAGTTTTTAAACCTCTGAACCCTGTAAACTCTGACAGGAACCCAGCATTGGAAGATCAGGCGTGTGACAGAATCTACAGAGTTGGACAAACAAAAGATGTCACCATCCACAGGTAAAGAATCAGCACCATCATCATGTTATGTAGATGAGATTGAAAACAAACCCACAGACTGATAGGTTTGTTCTAATCTAATAAATTATTAGATTAGAACAAATCTTTATTTTTTATTTATCTTTACTGAACTTAATTTGTATACATCTTCATTGTCAGTTCATTTTACTGAAGGCTGCGGTGCCCTGTTTGTCGTGTGCGTGCGTTTCCAGGTTTGAGTGTGAAGGCACAGTGGAGGAGAAGATTTCCACACTGCAGGCGAAGAAGAAGGAGCTGGCCCAAAATGTGCTGTCAGGAACAGGAAGCACCTTCACCAAACTCTCCCTGGCTGATCTCAGAATCATTTTTGGTGTCTGAGATGAGAGGACTGACGACATATTCAAAATTCAAGTTCTAAGTCATAATTAATAAGACTGCGGTGATAAATGATACTTGCTCTAAGCGTTTAGTGAGTTCATTTCCCCGTTTGTACATTTTATTTCTAATTTTCTCTGGTCCAGTGCAAAAAAATGTTACTTGAGGCATGTGAAGCTGTTTGCAGATGTGTTTTTTTTGTTTTTTTTCCACCGTTTATGTTTAGGATTTTCCTGTCATTTCTTTTTATTTCTGGTGGCTGACTCACTATTTTTAATTGCTGTGTATTGTATTGTTGTGCATGTGCATGTGTGTTGATGTTTAAATAAATTCACCTGCCTTAAAAAACTTTAATTTTGAGTTTTGTGTGTTTAAACACAACAGCATGTGGTCCATGATAACATATTATCCTTCTTTAAGATGTAAATGTTTACCAGTGTTTTCTGTCAGATCGATCTCTTGTCTTCTTGCTCTGACGGCCCGTCTTGTGCATAGATGTATAGAGTAGCAGTCCACCATGTTTTCATTGCTCTCTATGTCAAAATTCAGAGTGGCTTGTTCTTTGTGCTGCCTTTAAAAACATCGGAGTTTTGAACATACCATCTGAAACTGCAAAGGAAATTCAATCCACACGTCAGAAAATCTTATTTTTTATTATTATTATAATTTGTCGTCATATAATCCATGTAATCAATCTGTCTTTTGTGGGATTTTTTTTAAAGGCATAAAACACGTCAGACAAATGTGGTTCTACCGGTGTTTGCGCCTATTGATGATTAGTATTGCGCATTTCTGCATTGTTTCACTTAAATCATTTTAGCTGTCTATCTCAAAGCACACATTAGTTTCTCAGCTCACAAGCTTCAACCAAAATGATTAAAAGAATAGCACAAACTGCTGAACACCGTGGTTGTGACTGAGTAGTAGTAGAGTAGGACGGAGGCTATGAGCAGCATTTGAACGCAGCGTTTGTAAGAGCGGGCGGTAGCTGCTCGATAACCCTCCGAGCTGCAGAGCTAGTGCAGTGAGTACGGCCAGGTACGGCAGCGTCCTGCCTCCGTGAACGTGGCCTTTACGAGTGCTGAATCAAAATAGCTACATTTTAGCAAGCCAGCACCAGCCCGCAGCCATGGCGGCTGAGGCGGACAAAGTAGAGCCCGCGGACAGCGAGCAAGACGAGGGAGAAGATGTGTACGAAGTGGAGAGGATCATTGACATGCGGGTGGAAGAGGTAAAGCGAGCTAAATGCTACGTAGCCGCCTGGCTAGCTTGGCAAACATGGCTGGCATTGCTTTCACTCCACTCTCACGACGCATAGCCCACCTACTACGGTGCACAGACACTCTCCTGTAACTAAACACGCACATGCGGTGTATTTTAAGTGCATATTGATGCATTGCTTTGCTCTTGTGTCACTTATGTGATTACTCTTGTGCTCGTAGCTCGCTGCTCTTCCACACACAGCGCTGGCATCGTTTTTTCTGTACAACTTCTCCCGTGATGTCCGCTCGCCTCTCCCCCTGCTGAGGCCAAGGACGGACGCTTTGCAAGCTTGCACATATTTTCATGATGGGTGGCGGCATAAGCTAGAGCAAACGAATCCAGAGAATAATGCTGGTGCATAAAACAAATTGAATGGTGAGATCGCCTGGCGGTAAACAATGCCAGTTAACGTAATTCCCTTATGTGAATGTAGTAACGCCTGCTAACGTTACGTTACCGCCGTAGCCGAGGTGACAATGACAGGCTAGCGTGTTTTTTACCTTTCTGTGCGTGGACAGATAAATATGTGCACAAGCGCCTTTGTAAGAACTTATGTTGGCATTATATCTATCAACCTACCCGGGTCATAATTATGTTACAGCATGCACTAATATTTAGTGGCTGTATACATCCTGCTGAGCAACTACAGGTCCTGCTTTATTGAATGAACTCACTAATGAGTAACTTAAATTCTTGATTTTTATTTTTATTTTTTTCATCAGGACTCCCAAAAGTCACCTCTTTATCTCACACAAATGATAATGTGACACCTTGATTACACTGTAGTGCTGAACACAACAAGAGTCTGTGAACACACATGCAAGGAATTTGGATGAGTGTCTATTTATTTGAGGAATAAACTACTTGTGGATTCTGATTATATATTATTATTATTATTATTATTATTATTATTATTAATAGTTTGTACCGACTTTAAACAAAATGTTTCAGCTCTGTTGTTTGTCCATAGATAGATCTATAAAGATATAGATATAGATACAGATACATAGATACTTTATTGATACAGATACATAGATACTTTATTGATCCAGAGGGAAGTTCAGGCATCCAGCAGCATGAGACACAGTAAACATACATTGAAATTAACCTATATTACAGAAAACATACATGAAAGTTAATCTATAAGATAAATCTGGATTTAAATTAAACCTGTGCAAAATAATCCATCTTTATGAGTAGAAAACTAGATAAAAGTAAAAATGGAAATATTTTTTTTTATATAGAAATAAGAAATGGCCCCTATAATAACTATATAATTACCACTACTTTATACTTCTTTGGAAGTCCCTCCCCTTATTTCTTCTCATGTTTTGTTTACAAAGTCGTGCTTTGTCCCAAGATGGTGCCACATTTTCATACTTCAATATTACCTAGCCCTTCATGTGAGTGGTTATGGAGAGAGTGCTTTTGTGTGGATGAGTAGACGTGGGTTGGAAGGGGAGGTGTTTGTGAGCGCCAGGGTGGTTTTTACAAGGTTTCAAGGATTCTCCATATTCACTGTGTTTGTTTACATCAGTATAACTAATTAGATTTTCTTCTCTTTTTTTTTTTTTAAAAACAGTCTAAAGTTAGTTTGAGATTAAAGGATCGAGAGAAACTAAGTTAACATAGATGAATTTATGTCAGAGAAGCATTGTTATTATGCAAATAATAAGCAAATTATTGGTGGGGTAGCAACTTGGTAGACAGTGTAAGAGCACTATTCAAAGTTGTGCAGCGTTGTATCCAACTAAACAAAATGGAAAAATTGATCTTTCAGTCAAAACTGTAGAGCTGATAAGTCAGTTTCCATAGGTGAAGACACGAAAAACATTTCAGTCCGTGTGCTGTTGTCTCCCATTGTTGGACACTTTCAGATGTTTGTATGAGAAGACCGTACATGCATGTAAAAGACATGAAACCTGTCTTATACCGTGTATCATCTGTCATGAAACAATCAGTGAATCAAAGAAATTTGTCCTGCGTTCAAAACACTATAATTATTAATGCCAGCTGTCATCCGGATAATGTGTTGCTCTGTTTGCTGGTGAAATAGTCATCAGTTAAACTCTGACACCTGCCACCGTGTCAGGCTGTTGTGGATGAGCTTAATATCTCCTCTCTTTGTATTTTTCAGGGTGAGGTGCTCTACAGAGTCCGTTGGAAGAATTACTGCTCTGATGATGACACGTGGGAGCCAGAGGCCCATTTAGAGGACTGTCGTGAGGTCCTCTTAGCGTTTAAGAAGTCCATGGCTGATGCTAAGGCCAAGAAAGAGGCAGAAACCAAGAAAAGCGTGGTAAGTTTTTAAGTTTTAATCAGATAACTGAACATCAAACCGTGTGGCCCCGTGGATCTTTGTTGTAAACAAAGAAAATTTCATTCAGTAGTCACCAAAAAGCTTTGTCTGTGTCCCCGCTATCTAACAAACATGTTGAGCGCATTTCCTTCCTCATAAACCATGAAAAGTATTTTAAACGCAGCATTGTTTATTAGCTTGCAATGTTCTTACCTTGTTGGTGTGTTGCTGCATTTCTTGGCGTGTTATTGGCACCTGTAGATCAGTGGAGTAGTGTGACACCACTGGTGGGATGTGTATTGCATCAGCCATGCTACATGCGTTCTCATGTAAATGAAACAGGCACCCGCTGAAAGAAAAGCAGCTCTACAGAGCTACTAGAGGTCTTAAAACTCCTTTAAACCAACAAGTCAAAAATACAAAATCTAATCCAACAATGTCACATTGCTTGTCCCGTTCTCCCCATTAGAAACTGCTGCCTACAAAGAGCGACGTGTTTGATGCAGACTCAGAAAGTGACAGCGACAAAGACCGTCCAACTGACGCTCCCTTAAAGAAGAAGAAGAAGACAAAGATCCGGGAAGAAGAAGAGGAACCACCTCCGAAGGAGAAAAAGAAGAAAAAGAAAGACAGAAGGAAGGAGGAGTTCAGGCCTCTACCAGCACCAGAAACGGACGAAGAAGAAGAAGAGAGAGCACCAACTCCGCCCTCTCCTCCCAAGGAGAAAAAAACTGAATTAAAAAAGCGAGTGGTTGACTCTGAAGAGGACGACGATGAGCCTGTTCCCTCCAAAAAACACAAGAAGGAAAAGGGAAAGGAGGGAGGAAAGCATAAGAAAGAAAAGGGAGAGGAGGGGAAGAAAAAGAAAGGGAAGAAGGAAAAGAAAATCGAAACTTCTGAAGACGAGGCTGCTGCACCTCTAGAAGACGACCTGAGCGACGGCCCGTCAGAGTCCCAAACGGACGATACTGCATCAACAGATACCGCGGCAAAGTCAGCAGAAAAGTCACGTTCGGACGACAAGTCAAAGCAAAAAAAGGGGAAGGGGGAAGTAAAGCTGCAAGGCATTAAGGACCTCATCCTCGACAAAAAGAACAGAAAGCCCGACGCCACACAGAAAGAAAGTAGCCTTCAAAAACTAAAGAGCCTCACCTCGAAAAGTAAGGAGGAAGCTGCCCCACTGTCAGACTCCAGCGACAGCTCCACACTACACAAGAAAGCCAAGAGCAAAGGGCAGGAGAGCTCGTCAGCACCACCTAAAGTCCCGTCTGCTTCCGCATCCTCATCGTCCTCCTCATCCTCCGTCACAGCAACTGGCAGCACCAAGGGCAAGGAGGAGGAGGTGGTAGCCAAAGAGGAGCCGGTGTTGGGACCGAAAGATGCCACAGGCTCCACTAACCTGTTTGAGAAGTTCCTATTAAACTGCGAGGCTAAGGACCGCGCCCCCCGCAGACAGCCAGTGCATCAGCCCACCCCAGAAAAGACCACCCCCACCACCACCACCACCACCACCACCAGCAGCAGCAAACCTGCAAAGGTACAGTGTTACTGCTATGCATATTTTTCTACTGTTTTGTATCATATGGAGACGTTTAGAGTTTAAAATAGAATACATGTTCATTTAACTTCCCAAAAGTGCAGAGAAGTTGTGGCTTAATAAGATCGAACACCAGTCCTCACTTCCTGAACGTGAAGCACGTGCATGTTCCACTTCATAAAGTCAGTGTCCGTGTGCTTCCCTAGTCAGCACTTCAATGAAAAAAACAGTTTATATGCTGTATAAAAAGCCACACCAGCACAGCAACAATATTTGTCTCTTCGGCTGATCAAAAGCCCAGAGGAAGTCACTGCGGAAAGGAAACGGGCAGTAACAACAATGCTGGTCTTTAGAGGAGAAGGCCGGAAGAACTCTTTGGCACTTATCCTCTCCTATCTGATACAAATGTGCTAAACAAAACCAAAAGTCAGGACATCACATCACATCACATCGTTGACACTGTCTGCTGCTTAGTGGTTTGCCATGAAAACAACAAGGTGTGTTAATACTGTGTTTTTCCCCCCCCCCAATAATAGGTAGCAGGAAAGTCTGAGAAGACCCCCAAGCAAAGCAAAGACTCTCCAGCTCAGAAAGGAGAACCTGAGAAGACGGAGAAGGCCAAGCAATTAGATGGTATGCATAACACTCAGGCACCAAAAATCACACATATAAAACATTTAGTGATTGAGGTTCAGCAATAAAACAGCTCATAATATAAATATAGATTCCATATTTGGTCCAGCACCAAGTTGTTTTGTTTGGATCTGTGCAGCTCTCACATGTCAAACACATGAGATACAGTATGTGTCCCTCCATAACTTCAAACAAGTCTTCACTGTGTATGATGATGATTGACAGCTGTGATGGAGGATGACAGGCTGTCTAGGCTTGTTATCTCCCAAAAAATATGACAATTTGCTCCTCCTCTAGTCCTCAAGCCTGGCCAGAGTTACGGCTTCACCCTGGACAGTGATGAGAGGGAAGGAGAGGACTCTGCAGCGAAGCAGAAGTCTGGAGACGAATCCCGGGAGCGGAGGGAGAAGCCCGAGGATGCACAGCGGCCCGGCTGGGAGAGGAAAACCCCAACAGACGACAGGAGGAAGAGGAAAGAGGACAGTGAGCCCAGACTCTTCATGGCATGTGATGACAATCAGGACATCCAGGACACACCAGAGGGCGCTGACAAATCTGGTATGTTTCTGATTGGCCACTGAGCACATGCTGATCTTTGATTGTTTCACGTTAAATTAAACATTAGACAGCACAGTGTTAAGACAAACATAAATGTGTTTAAGATTTACAGATAGAATAAGAGGTAGGGTTCAGCCCGTCAGCTAATTATCTCTGTGCATTGTGTGTACTACAGACAAGGGCCAAGCCACTTTGAGTCTTGGGATGGACCTGAACCTGGACTGGATGACTCTGGATGACTTCCAGAAACATCTGAATGGAGAGGATGAGATCCTGTCAGGTCCACCCTTATCTCCCAGTGAGTGTTTCCATTTTTTTGTTTAGATAAAAAGTCAAATTTTTAAGTGAATTGAATATTTGGGTGGGGTATAGTTATGAGAGGGGTTTAGAATGCAATCATAGGTGCCATTTAGCGAATATGAACCCATAGAGGACTGTTGGCTCTCTCTATCTACACCTCCCTGAAGTCCATTGTTGTTGTTTTTGAACCACATGTACACTTTTTTTGCCATCTGATATCCAAATGCACATCTGTTTTTTGTTTCTGGGTTGTTGTTTTTTTTCCATGTGCAGGATTAAGTAGTAGTGAACAGTCTGTCAACACTTACTGTACTGTGTTGTACTGTATACCCCAGATAGTTCATGTAATCACATGGACATCAAAAACTGCAACAGCTGTGTCTGCTGTTGGGGAAACCCTTGAACAGCAGCCGAGGTCTGCTTGTCAAACAGAATGGAATGGCACCATTGCTGTTAATATGTTTCGGTGCTAACAGCTGTATCCGGGCTATGTTGAAAGTATACAATACATATAGTCTTGAGAAAATCTCTGGCTGTCAGTGTGCCATCAATCAGCTAACAACTGTTTTGCCACAGACAGAAATCTATAATGTAATCTCCGAACTTCATTTGGCTCTACCTTGTTCCTGTCAGGTGAGTTGCGGGATGCTGTGAAAAGTGGAGATTACATGGCTGTAAAATTGGCACTTAATTCTAAAGAGGACTACAATCTGGACCAAGAGGTATGTTCTATCCCCTTGAAATGTTTAGTTTTTGTCATTTTTAATCAACCATTTGCCCAAACCATATTCTGCCTTATTTATATCTGCTGACTAGCCTGTGCCTCCATTGTATTTTAGTTTTGATTTACACCTATATCTCTTGAGCCTTCAATTTCAAGTCAAAAGCACATTTTACAAATTTTTCAGCTCGCACCTTGGTTGCCCCAGTGTGTATGTGTGGGAGTGTTTGTGCAGTACGGTATGAAAAAAATGTGAATTTTGTGGCTGACCAGTATAACACAGTTATAAACAGTCTGTCACAAATGCTACTAATAAGGTTGAATACTTTCCCAGCCAGGTCCTCCACATTGCAAAAACATGAACTGACACTGGGTTAAAATTATACTTCATGGTGGATATGGTTGAAAATATTTGAAAAGTATTTAACCCAAACAAAAAAAGGAAAAGGGAATTTATTTATTTATTGCCCCTTCTGGAATGTATCCATGCGTGAAATATTTGAGCTGTTTTAAGCACAATCTTTAACCTTTGCACAGATGTCACTGGTATTTGTTATGACGCATAATAGATGCCAGTAGACACATTTTCTGTCTCAGTTTCAATCATCTGTTTCTGATTTGACTTGATCAAATTTGGAGCTTCTGGAACCTCTTCTGGAATATCTTAGAAAACCCTCTAATAAATTGTCAAGTCAGCAGGTATGGAAACTACTGAACAATTTAACATTGGGGAAATGGCTCACTAAGGCTACATGATGTAGCTGAGAGGACTTCTTATTCACATTCAAAGGGTCCTAATAATCCACATATACAGCGCTGAAAGATAAAGGAATCAGTCTCTTCAAGATCTACATCTACAGACTTTACGGTTTCATGCCTACTGATATTCAACAGCCAAGGTGTTTTTCACAGCTTCAACGCACCTTTGCTTCTCCAACAAGGTAAGAGTGTGACCTCAAATGTTTATATTTTTTTATGGCAACAGAAATATGATATTTAAATTAAAGGTCCATTGTGTAACATTTAGAAGAATCTCTTAGCAAAAATGGAATATAGCATTCATAAGTATGTTTTTATGCGTAATCACCTAATATAAATAAGAACTGTGTTTTTAGTTAGAATAAGCCCTATATGGAGTTCACCATATCAATGTTTCTACATTAGCCCAGAAGGGAAAAGCCAAACACTGGCTCTGGAGGGGGACTTTTTATGTTTTTTACATGTTGAGGCCACCATAGTAGTTGCAAAGTTGGTTGCAAGTTGCAGCCTCACTGCTAGATGCTACTAAATTCTACACACTGGACCTTTAAGTGATGATGTTTGCATTTTATGATTGGTAATTGGTAGGTTTTAAAGTTAAATATATCCATAATGTATTAATTAGTGAATTAAAGGGCCATACCGCTTACTTTAAACCTAAACTGTATTGTTCTTTGTGGGCAGAATATGTAAAACACTAACGGAAATCTCCACTGAGCCTTGTTTTATAAGATCTTACTGCTGCTGCTGTTGTTGTCTGGATGACATTATAAGCTTTTTGCTCTAATGACTTACTGCTCTTAGCATCTTAAATTAAGCTAGATTATTGTGTCGACCGTAAACTGTTTAGAATTGCACTTTATTGTATGTCTAATTGTATATTGGTCCTATGATTCATCATTATATATCCATCATAATGTGTGCATATTAGAGACTTTGGTGTCATTTTTCCTTGCAGTGAACAAGCTAATGGAAAAAGCCACTGAACACATGAAGTAACAGGACAAGATGAACTCTTTGAAGCAGGTACATACTGTATATGCTTTTAGAACATGTATCATCATCATGATCATGGCACAACATTATGTATTCAGTACCCTTTTTTTTTTTTTACCTTAGCATCAAAAAATTTAAAGCATAACATGACATCTAAATGAAAAACTTAATGTTATGTGAATGGCTGAACACTATTTAAGTGTTTCTATGTTTTGCCATCTGTGCCTGGCCTAATCCTGGACACTGGTTGTTTTTTGTTTTTTTATTTTGCCACATTGAAGACATGTGTTAAATCACCACTCTTGTAGATAAATATTTTGTATATAGCATTTGTTTTGATTGCAAGCCATGAATGTAGGTCTAGTCTCAGTGCATATTCTGTTCTCTCCATGTAGCATTTCATCCAACACCCCATGACTACATATACTTGGTTAGACAATTACAATGTCAAAACGCTGCTTGATCCAATAAAGCCATTAACTATTCTTGAATGGGTCACATGTGGTTTTTGTACTGGAGATTTGAAAGGTGTCAGGGGTTTTTTGGTACCGATGTTGGACTAAAAAGTGATGTGTGGCCATCACATTGACTTCTGTTTGAATGAGCCGGATCTTGGTGGGGCAATGCCAAGGTGCTGATGCGTTAAAGAGACTGAAAAATGTGCAACGGATTTTGAAAAGGCAAAACTAAAATAATGTTACTTGACTTATCACCACCACTTGACAGCCAAAATTACATTCAAATTTTAGCTTTTTTTTGCTTCCTGATGGATCTGTGCTTTAAGTTCACTCAATCAAATTATTCATGAGGTCTGATTTGGCGATGAGTCTTACATATACTTGTTCTTTTGCAGGCTTGTACTATTGGTGAGACGAAGTCATATGAAGGAGAGAGGAGCTTGATTGAAGAGAGAAGTTCAAGTGATGCTCTTAGGTTGACTTCTGACCCTGACAGTGCACGAAATGAAGAGGGTACTCCAAAAGTAAAAGAGATTATCCCACAAGATTTGGATGGTCGAAAAGATGGTGAAAAAATGCCAAGCAGTCCTTCCAGTACAAACACAGAGCGAGTGACTCTGAGGGAACATGAAAATGAGGGGGATATAACTGAACCCAAAAACACTGCTTGTGATTCAGCTACCATGCAGGAAAGTCAAGGAAAGCAATCCCTAACCCCTAACCCTAACTTTGATCATTCAAATTCAGCCAGAAATGCAGAAGGGATGCTGACAAGGGACGATGAGGAAACAGAACAAAAAGGAATAGCTAACAAACTAAGTTCCACCAAGGAAGCGAATGACTCAAGTGAAGAGGCAGAAGATGTGGTCACAAGTCAGACAGATAGTACAGATCAAGTTCTGTTTGAGTCAGGCACAAAGGAGATTGCTAAAACACAATTACGTCGCTGCAGGAAAATTGTGGAGAGGAAGCAACCAACACGATCCAGTTCAAGGACCTGTAAGAAAGTGCTTGAAACAAAACCAAGCACAGCAGATGATGAGAAAAAGGACTTGTGCAAAAAGCACTTCTGTTTGTACTGCAAAATGTCTTTTACACAACTTGCAAAGCATTTGGAAAGGAAACATGCAGATGAAACGGAAGTTGCCCATGCAGTACACTTTCCCAAAGGTTCCAAAGTCAGACAGAATTTGCTTGACCAAATCCGTAATAGAGGAGATTATGAACATAATTGCCAAGTTCTCAAAAGTGGCGAGGGGGAAATTGTCACTAAGAAGCAGATAAAAAATCCTAGCGTATCTGTCCGTGACTTCCTGCCTTGTCAGCACTGCTTTGCTTTTTATCGCAAAACTGATTTGTGGAGACATGAGCGGTCATGTAAGGCCAGGAAAGGAGATCAGAAATCCTCTGAAAGGACAAAAAGGAGTGATAGTGCTGCTTCCCGGCTGCTTCCAATGTCAGAGTTCTTAACCGGAGGCTGTGAGGAGATCATCCACATCATGCATCAAGATGACATCTCGAGGCATATCAGAAATGACCCACTTATTTGTAAATATGGCAATGCATTGGCTGTTAAGTATGACCATGACAAGTCTCAGTTTGCTTATATTGCACAAAAGATGAGGGAACTGGGTAGATTTGTGCTCGCTGTAAATGAGCTTGATAAGAGTGTGAAGTACTTGCATGAAGTATGTCTACCATCCAGATTTGAATTAGCCGTTGAAGGGGCTAAAAAAGCTAGTGGTTTTGATCCCAGTTCCAGTAAGTTTAAAACCTTTTCCCTTGTCTCAAAGATTGGATACTCTTTGAAACGAGCTGCAGAAATAGCTTTCGGGGAAAGTCGCATGACAGAAGACAGTGACACTGAAAGTGAAGTGAAAAAGTTCATACAGCTTCTTGATACGAAATGGAATGAGTGTTTTACTCGCAAAGCTCTTGCATTATCTTTAAAGCAAGAAGTCAAGAAAGTGGAAGTAGACAAATCAACTGTGACAGAAGATTTGATAAAACTTCACAGGTTTATCACAGGGGAAGAAGATGAAGCCAGGAAGGAGCTGAAAGAAAGTCCTAGTTTGTCTACATGGAAAAAGCTCAGCGAAGCCACTCTAGCAGATGTGTGTCTGTTTAACAGAGGAAGAGTAGGAAATATTGGTAGAATGCTCCTGCAAACCTATACTTGTAAAAAGAGTAGGGGAACATTTGTGCCCTCTGCAGATCAAATAAGGAAAAGCACAAAATTGGAGCTTGACCTTGGTGCCAGTTTTACCAGGTTGGAACTAGAAGGTCAGTATGGAAGGAACATGCTGGTTTTGCTAACAGAAAGGATGGTTTTGTCAATCGACTTGCTCATCGAAAATCGAGAACAAGCAGGTGTGTCAAAAACTAATCCATATTTGTTTGCAAGGACTGAAGGTCCGTCCTTCATCAGAGGATTGGACTGTTTCCGGAGGGCTGCAATGGAATGTGGCGTTAAAAACCCAGAGGCACTTCTGTCCTCCTCATTAAGAGAGCAAATTGCCAGCTGCTGGCAGCTAATGAGCCTCACTGAACATGAACTGGAAAAAGTGGCCAAACTGGTGGGAAGGAGCAGCCAGGAGTGTTACAGGCTCTCAAGAAATCCATCACAGCTGGAGGAAGTGAGCAAGCAACTTCTTAAGATAGATCAAACACTGCCATCAAGTCCACCTAGCACTGCTAGAGATGGTAAGTACCCTTTGCTCCTCTGGATCCTTTTGATTACAAAGATTACAAAGTATAGTTAATATTTGTAATTTAACAGTCTCCACTCCAAGTTGCTTGTTCTGGAGACTACTGAATTCTAAATTTGATGAAGATTATATTTCTCTTCTATAACCACGATTCTCTATGCTCTTCTTAGGAACTGTGCAGAAGGCTGCTTTAAAGAGAAGACCTTGGACTGAGAAGGAGCAGGCTGCAGTGAAGCGTTACTTATGTGAATTTATCAGAACGATGAAGGTTCCAGGCAAAAAGGAGTGCAATGCTTGCATAGCCGCTGAACCAGATCTTGGTGGAAGATCTTGGACAGATGTCAAAAACTACGTACACAACACACTACAGACAATACGGAGAAGAAATAACCAGCAACACTCTGAAGGGAATGTAAATGAGAGTACGAAAACTACAGTCCAAACCACAAAGAAAGATTTGGAAGACACAGACATTGTTTGTATGACAAGAGTGCATCCAGATGACCTGAGAGAAAGTTCAGATTGTTGTATGACAATGGTGCCACCAACCAACTTAAGAGAATCCTCAACACCATTCCCCCAAGAAATTACTTCAAGTTATGCATCCTTATGTTCTACTAGTACAAATATGGTCCATACGAGTCAACCATTGATTTCAACGTTCACACCACTCAATGCTACTGATACACAAGTTGTTCCTACATTTACTCCACACAACACTACCAATGCACTTATGCCTCCTGCATACACATCAGAGAACAACATAATTATGCCATTGTCTCCTCATTATACACAGAATGCCACAAGTATGCCACCCCCTTCTGTGTATGCACCACAGGACACTACAAGTTCACCAATGATTCCTACTTATACTACCCTTAATGCTCCAAGTACCTCAATGGTGCCTACATTCACACCATTGAATACTCCAAGTTCACCATTGATCCCTACATACTCAACACTAAATGACAGAAGTAGGCCCATCGTTTCTTCATTCACACCTCTGAATCATTCAAATACACCAGCTTACCCCACAAACCCATCCAGAGGCCCTACAAATGCACAGGTTGTCCCAACAATTCATAGACCCAGTATTCCTGGCAGAACACTAATGGGACAGGAAAGTACATCCATGCCCACTGCAGTCACTACAGCTGCCAAGCCTCAAAAGAGAAACAAGAGATTATGGAGTGAGGAGGAGCAAGCAGCAGTGAGGCGTCAACTTGGAGACTTCTGTAAACTGGTGAAAGTGCCAGGCAAAAAGGATTGTGATGCGTGTTTAGCTGCTGAACCTGCCTTGAATAGCAGAACATGGAGGGAAGTCAAATATTTTGTACATAACTCAATTCAGTCAATGAAAAGAAGAGGACATCCAGTTGCTTCCAAACAAAGTGGAGGACAGGAACCAGAAATTCATAATCCAAACATAGAGTGGGATGGTCCTGTTTATCTGTCCCTGTAAATATTTTTAATGAACTTCACTGATCACTGATCAGTGACATTTCAGAGCTGTGTGAGGGCTTTAAACACGAATCATTAGGAGGTTCTGCATTCAGCAGATGTGAATTGTACTGTCAGTGAACCTTGGTCTCACTAGCTATACAGATTGTGACAATTACAGACTGTTCTACCCGTCACACTTTTTAAGAAATTCTTGAAATATTCAGAATCATGTCCAATGGACCAAGCTATTAGTGTACTGTTGCATGAATATTCAGAACTGGTGGAACAAAGGCCGTTTTGAACTGTAGCTTTGGCTCAGAAAAACCCAATATTGGTGTTTAATATGGTTAGATTGCATACATGTATGTAACATAGTCAAATATGTAACACTGTCAATTTGTTAAATCATTGCCAGTTATCTCTAGTCATATTATTTAGTAAACGTGAACCTATTTTTTTCCAGGATTTTCAGTCTGCCACAAGTCATTAGCTGCAGCAATAAGCTGATGTGGTACCTAAACACGCTTCCAGAATTTCAAACACAATATTTGTGAAAATGGTGAAAGCATTCACAATTGTCTGGGACTCCCCAGCCACCGTGACCAGGGCATTTCACACGTACTCTGGGCAAGGGTAGTCTTAATGACTGTACATTTCTAGAGAGATTTTTACTTTTACTTCAAAACTTAGGCGTCTATCTTTCTGCCTGTACTGTTTGCAGTAGCATTTTTATGAATTTTGATGATCAAAGAAGAAATCTTACCAGCAAATCTTTGCCACCAGTCCCTCCAACGTGATAGATGTGCGGCGACTTGCTCTACATAGTTCTCAAATGCCTGGCCCAAATGTATAATACTATTGCTTTAGCCAGTAGCCTATATTGTAGATGGCCCCTGATAGCCTGCAGCAGTAATGGCACACCTCCCTTGCTGATGTTAGAGAATTAGGAGCTACGTGTGTATACCTCTTCCTTAAATATTAAAAGCTTTTTTTTTTTCCTTTAAGGATCCTGTCAATACGATAAATGTTCATTATCTTCATTTGTGTTTGTTTTTAATAAGCTGCCAAAAGGTTTGGTTGTATTTTTGTATCACTATACAGCAACTGTGTAGAACATTTTAGTATTTTATTCTATTTGATGTACTCTAATTTGAGGTTAAAAAAGAAAACACCACCACATTGATCTCATTTGTATTACTTCATTTTAAGCTCTTATTGTCTGGATGTTTGTGACATTCATATCCAGTTGCCATGGTTAGATTGCCTTATTATGTTGATTATTTGATTTATTACATTTGTTTCCCCACTTCATGTTGACTGCATCTCATAAGGTCATTACAAAAGTTAATACATGACAAGATTTATAATATCTTGATGTCACCAGATGTTAGACAATTGTTGAAAAGGTTAGTTTCCTTCCCTGTTGACGAGACATTAACCATATTCAGATTGTTGTTAGCATTATCACCGAAAATTTAGAATGCAGATTAGTAAAAAACAATTACACATTTAATTTTAGTACTTCATTGAATTTTATGCTGCATACATTTCATTTTATCCCTTTTTTTTCTTTCACATACAAACCTTCCTGAAGGTTTAAAACTGAATATTAAACACAGTTTAATGTGCATTTACCAATAGTAGGCTGCTGGTCACAGGCTTTGCGACTGTAGTCCTGGCAAAACTTTTAATTTTTAAAAAAATTTAAAAATTGGTCACCACAGTGTATTTTTTTACACTGCATTTAACATGCAGTCTAAAGTAATTTTCACAATTTTCTTTGAGATCAAAAGGAGCAGAAGTTATGGTTAAGAGTTCCAGATAGCACTGCTGCTATTTGTGACGGACAGAATATTTTGTATTATCCTCAGTAGTATCTGTAGTGAACCGGTGTAGAGTAACAAGTGTTCACCCTTTCATACCAAAGCAATTAGTTCAGACATAACCTAAAATCCTGACCATGAGCAGGGTTGTTAACTCATTCACACCAACAGCAAATAGGTTTTCCCCATGTCATTGCCTCCTTGTTAAAGGGGTATATCTGTTTTGCAGTAGTAGTTGGGGTTACACCCCAGATACGGTGGTGTTTCAAATGATAAATTATATTTCAGGCACTACCATTGCTGTTAGGTGTTGCAAAGCAAAAAAAAAAATGTTTTCTGTAGTAGTAGTAGTGTTACTCTTCTTTCTGGTGCAATTATGATGCCTTCAGTTAATGCTTCTTATCAAGTATTGTAAGGAACCTATGACTTCTGCTTGTACAATAAAATGATTCTTGGCTTACAAAAACATTTTGTTATGAAAAAACCATTGTGTATTTTTTTTTTTAACAAGGTTTTATGTTAATGTTGCCTTTCCGCAGACTTTTTGTGATATGAATTTGTGTGGATCTTTAAACACATCATCATAGTTTGACATGTTAGCATGCTAACATTTGCTGAACAGGAGTAGTATACCCAACGTGCAGCAGAGGCTGATGGGAATGCCATTAGTTTTGTTGATTGAACCAAAGAATTTGATTTCGCTAGAGAAAGGGTCTACCCTCCCTCACTCTCATTCATTGTCTATGTCACTAAACCAATGCTGTCTCTCCCTGTCTCAAACACAAACCAGAAAACGTCTTCATGACTGTTTTGCAGCATAGAATGCGAGACAGCCACTGACATAGAAGCTGGATACTTGATTAAACCAAGCCAGAATACAACGGTATCTTAGTTTAGTTCATAAAGTTCACCTGGATAGCACTTAATGTCAGTGTTTGGCTACTGCAAGCGTGACATTGGGTGACGATTCCCCAAAAGTTGAATATGGCTTAACTCCTTCACCATTGATCACTACGTTTTTTTGGGGGGGGTTTGTTTTGCTCTGGTCTACCATGTGGGGATTTACTCGGGCCAAAATCTTGGGATCACATCATTAATAAGTCATTAGAATGCATCCTATAGGCAGCATGAACGTCAAGTAAATGTACAAAATGCAAGTGCAGGACTAACACCATGCTTAATAGCTCAACATTGTAGCATCGTACAGGAATGTCTCATTACAAACTCAACAGTGTTGACAGATGATGTGACTGCAGAAAGGCAGCATTGTGCCTTCTGAGGGCCAAAGAGAAAATAGAATTTCTAAAAAGAAACCTTGTAGAAATGTTTGGTTTAAGTTTTTGGGGGGGGTTCTCCCTCCTTAACTGTTATAAAGTTCAAACTGCAAACTAACATCCACAGCAGGACGGTGTGAAGCTGGTCACTTTAGCCCCTTGTATCTGACATTGTAGGGGTTTTTTTTTTTTTTTGTCTCCAGGATGTCAGTGGTATGTCCCTGAGCATGCTGGCAGCAGCGGGGGGACAGGACGACATCCTCAGGTTGCTGATAAAGAAGGGGGTGAGAGTGAATGGACGACAGAAGAATGGCACCACAGCCCTGATGCACGCTGCTGAAAAGGTAACATGGCCTCACACCCAAGATCAGAAGAGGGTCCTTTAGATGGTATGTTACTGTGGCGCTGACGACAATTGATATCTCAGATGTTTCTCTCTTGGTGGAGACAATCCACCCAAAAGAAGAGTAAATATTAGACCAAATATTGGCTGTCTCCATGTTTAAATAAGCCACGGTTTGCTAACAAATCTCCAGCAGGTGATAATATGTCAGTGTTGAGTGTCGTTGGAGTGTCAGTGGACAAAAACAAATTGATGCATAGTATCAAACACTTGTGGTGCACCAAAATGATGTGTTTATTTCATTTACACTTCTTAATGTGTGGCACCGTTGTACCGCAGTTTCAGACTCCAGTACAGTCACTTTGTATTTTCGGACTCATTTGTTTTTATTTCCATCTCTGTTAGAATTTCTTGACAACTGTTGCTATCCTGCTGGAGGCGGGCTCGTATGTCAACGCTCAGACACTAGGCGGGGAGACGGCACTGATGAAGGTAATGCCACGTCACACACAGATGTCTGTGTCTGACACAGAACAATGAAACCAACGACCACTTGCACCAGATAGGTTAAAGTTAAGTTAAAGGAGTGATTCAATAATAAATACGATTATTTTCTTTCTTGCTGAGAGCTCAACTATTCTTCTAAATTTAATGTAGTCTTCTTATCCCGAGGGATTTACAGTGGGACGCAGGTTGTGTTGGTAAATGTTTCCCGTCCTTCGCTTCAGGCATGCAAGAGAGGAAACACTGACGTTGTGCGCCTCCTGGTGGAGAACGGAGCTGACTGCAACATCCTGTCCAAGCACAAGAACACCGCCATGTACTTTGCCAAGCTCAGCAACAATCTGATGGTGTGTGATCTCATCAAGGACCACATCAGCATGTGAGTGAAGAGACAGTGTGTGTCTGAGGAAAGACAGCAATAAAGGCTTGTTTACACAGCAGTTTTAAAAACTTCATACTGCGTTTTTACATTTAAGGGATTCACACCATTTTCCTCTACACGTCTCTCCGTCTCTCAGGCTGTCCAGTGTGGCTGAAGACACCATCCGAGCGTACTTTGAGTCTCGTCTGGTGCTGCTAGAACCCGTCTTCCCTCTTGCCTGCCACAGGCTTTGTGAAGGACCAGACTTCTCTATGGAGTTTGGATTCAAGACGCAGCCACAGCCAGAGGGTAAAACACAAACTTTCTATTTGGAGTTCATCAAGACACAGTTTTTTTCTGTTGTTGAGCTGAGTCCATCAGCACCACGACAACATTCTTTCTTTTGTTCCTCTCCCACAAATACTCTCTGTCCCTCCCTCCTGCCTCCCACTCCAGGCTCAGGCATCCTCCTCTTCATCTTCCACGCTAACTTCCTGAATGAAATCACGGCCAGGCTCTGCGGACCGTGCAGCGTCCATGCCGTGGTTCTGAACGACAAGTTCCAGCTGCCCATCTTCCTGGTTGGTTCAGACTATTACATCAAATTTAGTTACACTTGGTAAAATACAAATACGTAAATCAAATCAGAATAGCAGCAGATCAAAAGATGATTTTGATTGTTTCTGCAATCGCACATTCATACATTAAGTAATTACCTCTTTCATTGTAGATTACTGTAAGTGATCAAGCAGTTATTTCTTAAAACAGTTGTGTTAAGTGACAATATGCTTATATTCATGCTAATTTATTCATATTTGTCTTTCAAACATTCAGGATAGTCACTTCATCTACTCCTTCAGCCCGATGCCAGGCATCAACAGACTCTTCATTCGTCTCGCAGAGGCACCAACCGCCAAGGTGACGCATATACAGTAATACAAACACATAAAAGCATCTGCTGCCAATCAGGCCTCCACGGCCACGTCTGTTTTTGATGTTTACATTTTCAGCCATTTAAAGGAAGGATTAAAGATCTGTCAGTCAGGTAATGATTGCTAATGTCAGCATAAGTGCGCTGGGATGGAGTAGCGCTCTCGACCAAAAGAAGGGGGCAGGAGACGAGCGTCCACGCAAGCTCGACAGAGTAACTGCAAGGACAGAAGCTGTGCACGTAGCTAACTGTGGTGGAAACACAAGTGTTGGATCATGTGGAGTATACAGAAGGACAGCGGACAAGTGAATTATGTTTCAGCTCTTGTTTCATGGATGTTTTGACACATGTATTTGTCTGTTAAGACTTGTATTAAGGTGTAGCTGACAAGCTGACCACAGCTGCCACACTCGATGAAGACGATACCCCCGCGTCGAAAAAGACAGCCTCCTCATTCATTTCAACGAGAGTCTGCTGCGGGAAGGAGTTAAACTTCTTTCAGCTTTTGTCGCAACATAATGCAATCCTGGAAGAGAGTGCACTTTTATTTCATGTTCTTACCTGTACTTGCAGCAGCACACAACACCTCACCTCACCTCACAGTATTTTAGTGAATAAGGAATAAGACCTTTCAAGCCTCGAGGAGCTGAGAGTCTCAAAAGTTTTAGCTAGCTAGCTCCTACAAATAACATAGCTTGCCAAGTTCCTGTCAAAGTCGACAAGCATCCAGAATCAAGTCTGTGCCCTCTGAGCTCACGCTGTGTCTCAAACTTTATTCAGGAGGTTAAGTTTTGTAGCAAAACTTCCAGTGATGGAGAGGTGTCAAGAGAAACAGCTGAGGTCGGTTGATATAATCAGCAGATCAGACAAAGTGATTTCGTCAAGGAAATGCAGGAAGTGAGCTTCTGTTAAGTGATGCTGGCTTATACTTTTCTTTTGGGGTGTAAGTCTGTCACTGTGTTTTCCAACTTTCCTACTCTGTCAGTGGCACTCGAGCCCAATCCTATCCATTCCTAGAAGACATAAATCTTTCAAAGCAGGCTACAAATATGTAGTTTTTTTTTTTTTCGAAAGGCTCAGAAAGTTCCTAACACAGCTGGATGCTGCTGTTGTGTTTTTTTTAGCAAGTATTACTCAAACAGTAAATAGTGCATTTGTAGACACAAGTGAGTATTTACAGCAGTAGGACAAGTGTGTGGGGGATTGAACTCAAAATAAATCAAAAGGTGTGTGTGTGTGTTCATGGCAATGAAGCAACATGATTTGATGTGTTTTTGGACAACAATGGAGCCCTGTGACACAGAGGATTAAGATAAATCAGGATTTGATCCACAGGCGATACTTAAAAGGATCAATTCGTTGCTGCTTTTGGTCTTTGTGTACAGAATATATCCAACCCTACTCTTGAGCTCTAACATAAATGTTACTCATATTTTCCACCAGTTTAAAAGCTTTAAAAAAAAACAGAATTAACACTATGTCACCTCAGTCAGTATAAGAGGCTAAAGATGAAGCATTTGTGGTGCTAACTGTTTCTTTTCTCTGATCTCCGGTCCTCAGGTCAAGCTCCTCATCTGTGCGTACAGAGTTCAGCTACAGTGATCCGATCATGTCAAAGGTTACATCAAGCCTGGCCAGCACACCAATAAACACACCACCACCACCGCCGCACGCACACGTACTGAGGAGCAGCTGAAATGCTCTGCCGAGCTCATTGTCTTCTAAGTGAGGACGAGCTCGTTGGATCCTTGGCGCCGTGGAGTGCTGACGTCAGTGCAAATTTCTAAAGACTGAAGCTCATTGATGATATCTGAATCGTGTCCAGACCCCAGCTCTGCGCTGGCCTACATATGCAGCACAAATGTGAGGATCTCACAAGGTCTATTAAAACCACGAGTAAACCCTCGAGCGAGCCCGTCCATTCGTTGGCGATGCCATCGCTACGCAGCTTCTGGGTGAAAGGAGGCACTCAGACGCTCCCTCCTCTCTCACTGTAGTAACCTCCGAGACTGAAACCACCCCCCCACCCCCGAGTCGTGCCTTTCTCCGAGTTCCACCTTCTGTGAGCGTGGGGTGTGATAGATGCGTGTGTTGTTTATACTCAACCCTAGCCTGTGTGTAAGTGTGTAGATTGATCAAGTTGTTTGGGTGAATTTGAAGAACATAAGGAGAATTTTCCATCACGCTTTTTTTTTTTTTTTCCTATTTTTAGCTTTTTTCTTGGACCAAGTTGATGCTGTTTTTTGGTAACACATTGCTTTGTAAAGGATCTCTTTCAGTGTATTAACCTTTATATCAGGACTTTAAAGTCTTGTTTTAGACGTTCATAGACCAGTTTGTCATCAGCGGAGTAGCTACCGATCTCGGTCACATCACTTTCGAATCAAGACAAAGTTCAAACACTGATTCAGCTCTCGTGGGCACAGACACAACGTACTTTATGTGCATCCTTAAATGTGGTTGTCCTTCCTTTTTTTTTCCCCCTTCTTTTTCTTGCCCCAGTGTCTCGTTTACAACACTTTCCCGCAGGTTACTGCACCAGACTGACGTGATTACAAAGTTTTTAATGAATGAAGAAAAGTTCCTTTTGCCTTCCATGCACAGAGTTGCTGTTTATATTTTCTGTCGTGTACATATTCACATACTATATATAAATATTTACATACATATATAGTTATAAAGTGGTCATCTGATGACTGATAATGTTTGGTTGCCACTGTAGGAGTGGGTTAAGTTATTTAGTGTGTACAGTCAAATTTCCTTTTAAGGGCTAACATTTATTTTTTTTTTCCACACAGACGCTTTACAGAGCCTGTCAGTGCAGGACCGCCAATCAAAAGTCACTCAACGCTCCCCTTCACTCTGACAATCCTTTTCATAGATGATATAGTCGACGTTAAACAGCAAGACATAAAACCCAAATGTTGTGAGAACACGACTTGATTTCAGCTGTGTGATATCGCCTACGAACGCAGCCTCGTGTCTTCAAAGCTTTGAGCGGTTCCGCTGAAATGTTTCTACTTTTTTTTTTTTCTGTCAGACATTGACAAGACGTCTCCACGCTGCCTTAAGATCCAGTTTTCACTTTTCTTTCGCGTTCCTATTTTTGACTGTTAAACATTATGAGCTGCACACGCGTAAATCCGACTCCAGTTTTTACTAAAATGTACAAAATGTTTGAGAAAGACGGAGACGAACGCAGATACAGACTCAAAGTGAAAAGGTTGATCCTGCTTTTCTGTCACTTTCTGAACATATTCTTCTCAGTCACTTCACTATAGAGCTGCTCACCTCTTGCCTACTCGGTAGTCAACACCTTCAGTCATATTTAATCTTTCACCCTACATGTGTGAAGAATCAGTACCGTGGAAAAAGGTGCTTTGGTGTAGATTTCTGGAGACCGTTATGTTAGCTCTGGCCAGCTCTGTAGTGAAGTGACTTAGTGGAATTGTGAACAGAAGAACCAGTCAGTGTGATGGAAAAGTTGAGACAATTAATGATGGCGCGTTGGACAACAAAGATATGACACTTTGGAATTAAGAGGGTGGTGTCTGAGGATCACTAGCTCCATCCCATCCATCAATGATCTGGAAAACCAAAGATGATTCCAGAGCAGATCTTACAAGTGATGTTGCATGTTTTATCACGCACTTTGCTATTACAACCACTCTGCAAATCACTGAGCTGTTTTTTTTTAATTATTTTTGTTTTCAATGTAGTTTTCCTACTTTTCATGTAAACTGTCACAAGCAAGGTAATGAAATCTGAAAACCTTAAAGCATGCATCCACAAATTATCAATGATCAATATGTAGGATCTGTAGTTCTGATAAAACTGTTTTTATGACACGTGGTAGTCAACAGTTTGTCTTGATGTTTGTGCTTACCGATGACTACTTTGCCAATCCCCGTCAACCGTGTCTCGATGTACACACCTTTACTTTGAGGGTGTTGCCAAATGTTTGGCTCTGAATGTTCCTGCAGGTAGATGATAGTATGTGTGTGAGAAAGAGTGATTTCGATGTTTGTATAGATGCTGCAGCCAGTCACTGTTTAACCCTGAGGCTGTGTCTCTGTTCTAAATAAAATGTGTACATATATTTCCACACCGATTTCTCTGCTTGTGTTCATTCAATCGATTTCGAGGTTGGTCACCAGATAGGATGGGTGTTCAAGACATGTTTTTTTTTAAATAAGCTGAGTTGATAAGATATGACAGGTCCTTGTTGAGCACCTTTAACCCCACAGGACCCCGTCTCTAACAGAGCAGAGTATCATAATCACGTGGATATGGGATGATTGGGAGTTTGGTGTGTGTCACTACTTTACAGGATATATTCAGCTGATCTTTTAAAAATGTGGACACCTCTTTAGAAAAGTTATTCTCAGTTTTGTTTCAGTCTTGTTCTCATGAGTAAACTTTCTGTGATCGCAGTAAATGCTGTCAACTCTACAGCCTAATTATTTCACTCTAACAATGAACTCACAAGAAAAGAAATGCAATGTAAGTAAATACAGACATGGCCTAAGTAAGGATACTTATCTGTGCACTGTTATTATTTGTATTCTTTATTTTCTTGTTAAATAGTGATGTTCAGTTTTGTTTTCCATCCTGACAATCTTCAAGTTATTTCATAAAATGCAAAGACAGACGTAAGACAGATTGTTTGTTTCCTGTGCAGTTAGAAATACCACAAGAGTAATGAGCATATCAAATAGTCACAGTGCATATATATATATAAAACTAGATTTTACTAATATTAACGATGTAATGCCTCCTTACATTTACAGGTCAAACCCAATCTCAAGTTGGAACAGCAGATACCACCGCTGACCTGCAGAAATATTTCAGTGTCAGAGTGGAAACAAACCTCTAAAATTGAGTATTACACTGCAAATTTCACAGCAAGGTAAGGCAGTGAAACATGCTCACTGTAGTGTACACTTAAATCGATATTGATTTTTTTTTTTTTTAGGGGTTTTTTTATGTGGCTCAAACATTTTTCTGCTGACCCAGTCCACAAAAGTGTATAGCTCGACTGGCCACCATCTGCTGTAGCTAATAAAATGACTATGGGATGAGTAACTCATATAAGCCCACTAATCCAAACTATCCCTTTAGTACAAATATAAAACATAAGTTACTGCATAACTAAGTATTCACTGCCTTTATCGTGATACACCTTTATCACTGTAGACCTTTTTCACAGCAGCCATTTTGTCATAAAATAGTAGATAAACACAGGTGTTACCAGAGTCAGGGTGCTGCTGTGCTGCGTGTTGGCTCACTGGAAAGTCTCCGCTGCAATAAATGGGACGGAAACCTTATTCAGTATCATTGGTAACACCTGTGTTTACTATTTCATGTCAAAATGGCTGCTGTTTATTGGAGGCAATTGTTTTTTAGAAGTCACATAATGTATTCAAGGTGTGAGAGGTCATTTTTGGTTAAATACACCTGGATCTGGAAGGGTTAGTGGATTTACTGTCAAAGTTGGAAATAGTGATAGGAGTACTTCTTCTAAACCTGTGTTAAGATCCTCAAGTTTGACGGAGACCAACAAGAGACTCTTGACAATGTTTAGCTGGTACTTCATCAGTTGAAGCTTTATAGCAGAGAGGTACGGAGGAAGTTACAAATCTACCAGTGGGCACGTGGAAGACTCTGAAACAAAGTTGAAGAGAACAACTGTCTGTTTTTAGCCATCGTACTTAAGATGCGTTTGGTGTAATCCAAACACGCGCTGCCTCCGCCGTCCCGCTGTGGGGATGCTTCGCTCCAACAGGCCCTGAAAGGTTTGTGTGAAACAGAGAAGTCCTGGAGGAAATCCTGCTGGAGTCTGCAGTAGAGTTGAATGCTGGGAGAACAAAAAGTCAAAGCTACATGGGAATGGCTTCAAACAAACAAACAAGCTGAAGAGTCCAGACCTCAGTCCAATCCAGAGTGTGTGACAGAACGTGGTTAACTGCTGTTGTTGTTGAGATGCTGCAGTGTCCAGATGTGTAGAGCCTCAAAGGTTCCTCCACTGAACATTGATCTTTCTCTTCTGTTGATCAGTCATCCACTGCGTTTTACAAAAGAAAACATACTCCCTTGAAACATTATGGGTGCAGGTCAAGGGGCTACTGAGGTGGCTGTGAAGTGAAGCCTATGCAGAACGCCGTCAAAAACTGCAGTTCCTTGAATGGCCACTTGAAGTTAACCTTCATAAGTCCCCATGTTAAAATGTCCAATTTCACAGCAGAAATAAACATGTTTACAGCCTGGTACAAAAAACAGTTTTGGTCTCTATAGCTAATTTCCCCGTTTATGACAACTGTACTGAGTCTGAATTTTTATAGAACTCACCTGTTCAAATCATATTAAGGCTAAAAAAGTTAGACTGGAGGAGATCATTTATTCATCCCTCGAGGGGAAATTCCCTTTTCACACATTTCTATATGCAGCATTTTACTGTTGGTGGTTTAATCCATAAAATGCTTTTTTTTTTTAATAAACTGTTGTATTTGAGATCTTACAGGGACACTCCATGTCATGAAGGTAAGTTTACTTGTCATGAGAAGAACTTCTCTTTCTGTCTGAATAATGTCTTCTGCAGTTTTGGAGAAAAAGTTTGAAAAGTAACCTTGATGGTGTCTTCAGGATTATTTCAGACTGGACTTGGAGACTAAAGTTTGAAAGACGTGGCCATCTACCATGCAAGTCACCTCTAACAAAATGTTGAATTATGGGAAATCTATCGATCTATCGATCATTTGTTTTGGAGCTTTATCCATACCCAAAATTTAGAAAAAGTTGGCTTCTACTGCTGTGATTACAATCCTCCTTTCTGTCGCTTTATGGAGGTGCAACACTAAATCGTTAGAATACTGGCAGCGTAGTTCTAGATTGCAATTCCCTCGTGTCACCCTCTCTTTCCTAGTGTGGAAGGAGAAATGACTGTGGCAGCAAAAAACGTGGAAAGCCAGTGTCTAGAGCCAGTGTATAGTAGAAACATAGCAGGTCAACATGGTGAATTCCATTGTAGAGGACCAAGTGGCAACCTTTGTGGCTGTTAGGTGAAGCCAAGGTGGAAGTGCCAAAAACTGCAGTTCCTCAAAAAGGCCACTTGAGGACGAGCCAGTCTTCATATTAAAATGTCCAACTTCGCAGCAGAAATAAACATGTTTACAGCCTGGTACAAAAAACAGTTTTGGTCTCTATAGCTAATTTCCCCGTTCATGACAACTGTACTGAGGGTGAATTTTTATAGAACTCACCTGTTCAAATTATCTTAATGCTTAAATTTGCATAGTACTCCTCCTCTCATCCAATGTCAGCTGGGATTGGCTCCAGCTCCCAGCGACCCTGATAAGGATAAGCGGCTACAGCAAATGGATGGTGGTGGCTTGTTTAAGCATCCAGGCTTCATTCAGTCCAACTCAGGTTCGGAGGTGTCAAGAGTCAGGTCACGGATGTGTGTAATTGTGGCTTTGGTAGATATAAAAGGTTCATTCTAAGATAATAAAAACATAACAATTATTATTTTCAGGTTCTTATACACTAATGAAAGCATAGTTTTGTATATTATATTCTATTTCTACCATGTTCTGTAAATAAATAAGTCCCTTAAAACACACACTGGACCTTTAAGTAGCCCAGAGAGCTTGAGTAAATGTACACTGGTAAATACCCTGAACAGTGCTGATGTCAAATTTGCCACCAAGGTATCTCATAAAATACATCTCTAATACTGAAATGTAGAGCAAATATATAAAGGAAGCAGATGGAGGGACTGAACCACATCAGAGCATCAAAAATGAAATGCCTCACACACACACACACACACACTGTAATTTGCTCTATATAATTCGTGGTGAGGTGAAAAAGGATCAGTCTACATGTCTTCTCAGATCTGGATCCAGGGTCACATAATTACATTGCAGAATTTGCACGTGTTGTAACAGGGACATTTCCGACATTTTGCTCTGACGCACGCAAGATCTGGCAACTTTTATCAGACAGTCTAAGACACAAAACCGTCCGATCCTCCATTGACTGCCTGCGCTGCGTGCTTGCTTGCTTCCCTCAGTGTGTTGATGTAGATACAGTCTGTGTGTGTGTGTGGCTGCACATGGATGGAAGTCATTTTTCTGCACCGCCGCCTCATGACGTGAACACGATCTGCACGTTTCTCTGATGTAGGTCACTACTTTGAACGCACCTGATCCGCCATATTAAACACGTAATCGTCAGATCAGTGGACTTTTTTTTCCCTTCCTGACGCAAAAAAAAAAAAAAAAACCCACGAGCTTAACCCTATGAGGTGTTTCCTGTGACACATAATTGGCCCGTTGTACTCATAAGTGAGTCTGCAGTGATCTTATCGCACTTAAAGGTATTTAGTTTGATCCCTTTGACATCATTTGATACCTCACTTCTCCTACAGGGAGTTCATGTTTTTGAGGCGTGTTCCGTCATTTTATAACTCTTGTGGGATTATTAGTATTAGTCATGTTCTGGGTCGTTTGGTTTCTCGCGTATGTCTGGATGAAATGACGTGAGGAAACCCGATGTTGCACCGACAGATCTGAGAACATGAACTCTCTCAACCCGGATCCCCGCTCCTGATTGGACCCGAGCCGTGTACTTCAATGCAGCCTTCATTTAGCTGTTCGACAGAAGCCCTTCGTGGTCAAACTGTGGCTTCTGTCAGCGGGACTGAGCTCACTTTACACGGGAGCTGTGATATGAATCGGTTCGGTTAAATCAGCTTAATGGAGAATTTAATTGCCAACCATGCAACCCCTGATTGCTCCAACTGCGCCTGCGCGGCGAAAAAAATATTAAGAAATACGAATGGATGCCGTCAGAGAGGATAGGAAAGGAGTGAGGTCTCACTCTGACTCTACATCCGGTTACTGTAAACGTGAGCAGATATGCACGAGGGACTTCCGGCTTAAAGGGCCATACCAGAGTTTCATCTAGTTCACTGATTATAACTGAATTTGCAACATATCCTGTATGATTTTAAACATTTCATGTTTTTTTTTCTTCTTCTAATTTTGAACTTTACAAACTTGCTTGAAGTGAACATCGAAGTTGTGCGTATCGTTTGTGGTGATGCAGTTGTTGTGCACATTGCTTTGGAAAGTCTGCACAGCATTAACTCACAATGAGGTGTTCGCTTTCAAATGAAAGTTTTAGGGTACAGGATTTTAGGGTGATCTATTTACAGAATGTGGAATATACATGTTGTGTAACTATGCTTTTATTACCATTATTATTTACCTAAAAATATGTTCACGTTTCATAGAACGTAACAACGGCTGTGGCTCAGGAGGTAGAGTGGGTCGTCCACTAATCAGATGATCGGTGGTTCACTCCCCAGCTCCTCCAGTCTGCATGTCAAAGGCAAGATACTGAACCCCAAAAATTGCTCCCTGTAAGTCGCTTCGGATAAAAGCATGAGCTAAATGACTTAAAAAAAATGTAAATGTAGAATTTATATCTACAAAGGGAGCAGGTCCACTGCCGCCATGTTGAACCACCATGTTTCTACAGTAAACCTGAAGAGAAAAAACAACACTGGCTCCAAACAGTCCTTTTTCACAGCAGCCATTTTGAAATGAAATAGTAAACTCAGGTGTTACCAATGATACTAATCAAGGTTTCGTTCCATTCAGGTCAAACAGAGTCAGGGTGCTGCTGTGCTGCATGTCGGCTCACTGGAAAGTCTCTGCTGCAATAAATGGAACCTTAATTAGTATAACTGGTAACACCTGTGCTGACCCTACTATTTCATTTTGTCAAAATGGCTGCTCTGAAAAAAGATCTATTAGAGGCAACTCTTTTTAGAAGTCACATAATGTTTACTCTCCTATTTCATGTCAAAATAGCTGCTGTGACGTCTATAGGGTGTTTTGTGTTACACAGACAGTTTCTCCTACAGCGGAAGGGAAAGGGTGAGTTGAGGGGTTGGTTATTCTGCAGTTTCACCACTAGATACCACTATATTCTACACACTGGACCTTTAATGCAGACTTTACATTCACAGAGATGGATTACCTAAAGTTTGACATAGGAACCTATAGCTAAAAGTTTGTATATTATACAAAAAAGTTCAATGCAAAAAACTTTTTATGTTTTAAAGACAAAACTGAGACAGTGATAATAAAACAGATAAATGGTTGACAGAGAATCAAAAACAAACACACACACAAAAAGAAATACATTTAAAAGGGGGAGTTGTGAAGTAAAAAAAATCAATAAAAATGAAAAAGCTTCATTGATGCAGCAAGGGATGGCACATTTTTCTCAAATCTATTGACAGAATCCCAAAGATAGCGCTTGAGTCTCTCCAGTTTTAAGTGCTGAATGACATCTCTGACACCAGTTGTTCCAGTTTACAAGAATACACCCTGGACAAGTCGCCAGTTCATCACAGGGCACATAGAGACAAACAACAATTCACAATCACATTCACACCTTGGGGCAATTTAGAGTCACCAATTAACCTGTTACGGTCATGTCTTTGGACTGTGGGAGGAAGCCGGAGTACCCGGAGAGAACCTATAGATAGGAGATAATTCAGCACAGAACCAAAACATGTGCCAGAGTAGCAGGGACCAGCCTTCACTGGTCACTAACAAAGCCTACATTGGGATATATATGTTTTACGTGGAATGATGTAGACAGTGTAGTTCCTTTAACTGTATTAGCCCGTCCTAGACCATGTACCACATCATAATGGTTATCTTGTTTAATGCTTAATCAATAAGTAGACTAAAAACATACATAACAGACCTCTATGCTAAAATAAAAATAAAAAATCAGTATGATTGTTCAGTCTTCCATGCTAATGTTCAAAATGGCTGCTGCTGTTCATAAAAAGGTAACTTGAGATCACACAGTGATAGTTACCGGACCAGATAATAACCTGGCTAATAATTACTCCCAATTACTCAGATATGTGTGTGTATGTGTGTGTGTGTGTATAATGCATATAGATCAGACAATCAGTGTGTTCTTCTCGGCGCTACAGAAAGGTAGACGCTCTCATTAGCGTGTTTGGTTACATGAAGCGGAACCTCTCCGGATGCGGAGTGAGTCATCTCCTCATTAGACGATCTGCGGACAGAAAGTGGAAAGTTCTACGTTGTGCGCACGCGCTCCCCGGGATTAATGTCAAGGCACAAAAGTGGCGCTACACCGTACCGAGCTGCACTCCGGTAAGCGAATTTCACAGACGTTTTTTAGGTTACAGTTTTACGCCTAATTGAGTCAAAGTTTCGGGAACTTGTGCGGGCCGTCAGGCGGTTTCCCGGGGACTCTCTCAGGAGTCATGCCGGGGCGAGGAGACACATTGAGGGAACAATAAACAGTTAATTTGAACAGATTTTCTCCCCTGCCCTGTGCGTGCTGTGGCCGCTGCCGCCTCTAGTCTCCAGTATTGTTCAGTTGGCTCCCTAATGGCGGACGGCAGGCAGTGCTGTTTTCCGCTGGGGAAGGAGGAGGGAGGGAGGGAGGGAGGTGTGTGTGTGTGTGGGGGGGGGGTGTATGTGGTTGTGAGAATATCGGGTTTATACCCGGCTTTGGGGGTCACGCTAACTCCCCGGGTAGACTCGCGCAAAAACACGATGCGGGAACGTATTTGAGCCGCGTTGTTTACCACCGCATGACACAAATGAACAGTTCATGTGATACGTGTAAGCGAGGGCGCCCCTTGCGGTGGCCGGGTATATTTGCCACTGATTGCGCCAGGGTGGACGTGCAGGGTAACTTTCCAATTAAAACCCCAGCGTCACAGGTATCATAAAAATCGGGCTTTTTTTATTCGGACCCCGGCTCTGCTTCTTGGAGGCCGGCATGTGCAAGACTGGGGAAAAGTGGACGATAAAGGGGAGGGAGGGGGCTGTGTAGTAATAAGCACACGTTGCCAGCCGCTGGGTCTTGTGTTTGTGAGTGTCACACTGTGTGTCCTGTGCTACATCTGGGCTCTATTTTCATTTCTATGATGCGAATAAGTTGTGATCATTTTTTTTTTTTTAGTGGTGTTTTTAACAACGGCGCAGTCTGTGTCTGCTCTCCTCCCCTCGATCCGCCGCTAATCCAATGGCTGTTTGCGCCAGGAAGGGCAGGGGTGGGAACGGAACGGAACACCCTGAACCACGTTTCTCCTGGATCCCAACTTGGGAGCCAGCCTACCCCCCTCATTTACCTGGGTTATTTATGGAAGACCTGCGCAGCTCAGGTAGTGCCGGTTCTGTTCGTCGTTCCTGATTAAAGTTTTGGACCTCCATAGCCAAGTTTGTTAAATATTACTGAGAGGGGGGGGGAAAGGAGGAAGGGAAGCTCGGATCGGGTCGAGTCATAGTCACCGCGGTAACCGGGCGCATGGACCGGATTTGGTGCTGTGGTGGTTCTTGTCATGAAGCTGAGCTTCCAGCCAGTGTTAATAATCAAGGGCACAGCCAGGGGGGACTCATGCGGCCTCTGGAAGCTTGGTACAGGCTGTCCTTCTGTGTTGATTGTCTCATATTGGAGAGGAGTGCTCACCAGCTGTGAATAGCTCCGAACAGTCCGGGTTTAGTTGAGCTGTCAGCCGCCAGGTAAACCGGAATGGACTGCATTTTAGCCCATCAGCTGTTTTTTTTTGGGGTTCTGGTGGCTGCGCATTACGCATCACTCCTCACTGACATAAGCCTTATATAATAATCACAGGCGTTTGATTTGAATATGTTATGAGACGGTTGACGTTTGCGCAACTGGCGCAAACAGGCTTGCACACCTCCACCTCGTGACTTGCAGGGGAAATGATGTCAACTTGGCTGCATGCGCAAACTGTGTGATAGTGTTGGAAAGGTAGAGGAGCACCTATGAAAGGTGGTGATGTGGCTGGGTTTGGTCTGGCGCAGCTGTTGATTTTTAACTGCTTGTCTGCTGAGGGGTTTTTGTTACATGGAGAGGCACAGCCCGGCCCAGCCCAAGCCCAAGCCCAGCCTGGCTCACCTCTCTGTCCACCTGGTGTTGACGTTTGGAACAAGGTTGCATGTCAGAGCTCATTAATACAGGACCCTCGTTTCCCCTCTCATCCACGTGAATGCAGGCTGGCTCATAGCTCTGCATTGCAGTCTGAACTGAGTCTAGACCAGGCTATTTTTTCCCCCTCAGAGCACTACTGAGAAGCTTTGCACATAGATTCCCTCTGTTGGTGTAATATCGGGCCAAAAAGCTGTGATGAATATTTTTTTTTTTTTTTTTTTTTGCAGCTCAGCTTGACATTGGAGAGGTGTTGCACATGGAGAGACGGGTACCTTCAGGTCATGTCTTAATATTTTGACACCAGTTAACCCCGCGCACGTAGACAGATGTGTTATAACCTTCATACATGTGGTCCTCTAGACTAAGGTTGGGTTATAGCTCCTAAAATACAAGCTCGAGTTGGAGTCACCGGCTTTGGAGAACAGTTTGGAATCCCATCCTGTTTATGAACACTCGAGAGCAACTTATTGATCTTGAATGTCACACTGGTTTGGCTCGTGCTTCCTGTCACGTGGTCACTGTGAGCGACTCTCTTCCTCTTCCAGCGTCAGCCTTTTACACTCAACTGTATCGTAACAACCATCATACTTACTGTAGACAGCTCAGGTACGGTGTCCTTCCTGCGCCTGCGGCAGCTCTGCAGTGTTTTTTTTTACACACTTTGATGAACCTCCACAGAGAAGCGAGCCCCAGACAGAGCGTTACAGTTTACATTTTAGTTTGAACTGAGGTGGGAAAAAAAAAAATCAACCTACCAATGAATTTACAACAGACCTTTTTTCACAGCAGCCATTTTGACATGAAATAGCCGGGTCAGCACAGGTGTTACCAATTATACTAATTAAGGTCCCGTTCCATGTATTCCCTTTCCAGTGAGCCAGCGTGCAGCACAGCAGCACCCTGACTGTGTTTGACCTGAATGGAACTGAACCGTAATTAAAATAATAATAAAAAACACACCTGTGTTTGTTTACTGTTTCATGTCAAAATGGCTGCTGTGAAAAAGGGGCCTATTAAGGGTGTCCATCTTTTTAGAGGGCCGTTGCTTCTCTCAGTCATGTAATAGCGATGTTGGGGTAGGGTGACATGGACTCAAGTGATGCAGCGTGACCGTCTGACTATATGCAGAAACCTTTGTTCGGATTTTGAACGTATGGTCGTGGTCCAAGTTTAGTGTGGGTGTATCCTGTGATTGAAACATCTGACAACGCAGCACAATAGGCCCTCTGTAAATATGAGCGATTAATGTTTGATTTTTGGTGAGTCAGTTAAATGTGCCGTTGTAGTACTAATAAGAAAATGTCATATAAAATGAAAAACACTTCCGTTTTCGCATAGTTACTTATCATTGAATTTTGCAGGAGGACTAGTGCATTTGATCTGAGATGTTTATTATTTTGTCCACCCTCTTGTCTTGCCAAGTAGCGCTCTTGACACAAGTGTCATGTAAAGTACAATGCTCACTGCCAGCAGCAGATCTACTCTCTGCAAGACACTGAACCCTAAATTGCTCCCGAAGGCTGCGCCATGAATGTGTATGAACGGTTAAGCTCCTAAAACTGATGATGCCTTTTGATGATATTTGATGATGTGATGCCATTGCCTTGCATGGCAGCCAATGGCATCAGTGTATGAACGGGTGAATGAGACATGTAGTGTAAAAGCACTTTGAGAAAGGTGCTATATAAGTACAGTCCATTTACCGTTCTGGAAGATATGGAGAAATAAATAGCGCAGATCTCATTTATACATGGCTGTAGACAGCTGTGAGACATCTGGAGATGCTTGTTGTGAGAAATCATCTCCAGTTGTAGGAAGACGTCCCAGTTTTTTCAACCGCGCGAGGTTTCTTTGAGCCTGGTTGGGAGGTCAACGTCACCTGCCAGACAGCACACTATAGACACTTCACAGCAGCCGACATGAAACAGCAGGGTCAACACAGGTGTTACCAATGATACTGATTAAGGCTCCAGTGAGCCAACGCGCACCAATTAATAATCAGCATCATTGGTAACACCTGTGTTGACCCTACTAGTTCGTGTCAAAGTGACTGCTGTGAAAAAGGTCTGTTGGATCAAGGCCACTGTTCTTAATCAGGAAAGTCAGACCAGCATGTCATCCATTTGCAATGAACAGAAAACATCATTATTTGTTATCTGCTGTACTGGAAATAATCAAAACCTCATTTTGGTCATGAAGCTAACATGAGCTAACAGTCCTCCTCTCAAAGGCCTATGTGTTTCCTCCATGCTTATCATAGCTGTAGGGCTGTGATAATTAGGCCTGTTGATTGCACCTCACAGTGCTGGGGCCAAAATGGCCGCCAAGATGATGTCAATGCAGTGACCTGGCTTCCTCTCTAGCGTAGGCTGCGCTCATTTGTAGTTCTAAAGGCTGTAGTCTGGTGCTTTTAGGCTCTTCCTGTTCAGGGTGACTGTCGGGGTGAAGATCATTGTCTGCACAAGAGTGCATCTGTGTGTGTGCTTGCGTGTGTGTGTGTTTCTGTGCTGCAGCTGTCAGCAGTGATGTGATGTGTGGCTTACAGCCACCCTCACTGCTGTGTAACATGAAAAGGAGATTTTGACAGAAACAGATCAGCGTCTTGGGTGCAGACATCCTGAAAGTTCTTTAAATAATGTTGGAGCCTGAGCGTGTCCTCCAACATGTTACTGTCTTCGTCTTCACTGCTAAACTACACAGATAGCTGAAGAGCCATTTATGGAGGCAGTATCACATAAGAGTGACATCTAAATCATTTAAATACTGTGTTGGCCAACTCAACAGCACCCAGATGTAGAGCACAGAGAACCCAGTCCCCATGGTGGTGGGCCTTACTGTCGCCACGGCAACCAAGGTGTAGCTTCACCAGTTGCTGGGGGCAACAAGAGAGAAGCTGTGTAGAGCGTCAGAGGGTTGGGAGCATGGAGGGAGGGAGGAAGGGATGTGAAAGACAGCAGGTGAGAGGAGGAGGAGGAGGAGGAGGAGGAGGAGGAGCAAAGTTGCCCTGGTTGCTGGGCAGGCACATAGCAGTTCTTCAAGAGTCTACATTCAGCCATGAAGACAGGAGCACAAAGCCCTCACCTGTCCTTCAGCCCCGTCTGTATAATACTGCTGTGAAGTCTGATTCTAAAATTGACTCAGCAAAAAAAAAAAAAAGAATAAAATAGAAAGACGAGGTTTCTGAGCTCACCGCGCATTAATTCTTCAGAGCCGTACAGTCTTTGAGAAGCTGACGAGTCTGTGCAAAGGCTGCGATAAAATGCATGAACGCGAACAGGTAATTCAGTTTTAGTTATTCCATTATTTAATAATAAGAACCCCGAGAATGCTGAAAGAAGTTATTGATGTTGACGGCTTTTACGTCTCAGTAATAACGAGCAACACTGTAAGCTGCTGCTGCTGCTGTTTGTTCTCATGAACTTGATTAAAATAAGCACAGAGGAAAATGAAGGTCCTGCTCTCTGTGGAGCGCTTTGAGGAGTTCTCACCAAGGTAGAGTGGAAATGTTGAAGGACCCTTGTGTTGACCTTTTTTCTCTCTTGGTACAATTAAAGGTTCAGTCATTGTAAGTCACCTTTTTAAAAAAAGAAGAAAAAAAAGTATGAATTGACCTCAGTGACCTAAGTGAAGTAACGCAGCAGAGCAGTCACGTGACTGCATCCATTTTGACTCCAACTGTAAGCAGAACATCCAGCAGTCAGGGTTGTAGCTGCGTCTTGGAGGAAGCAGGTCGTAGTTTGAAATGAAAGGCTCATATCTGGGACAGGCTCGGTTGACGGATGTTTTAAAGGGTCAGTTCAACCAAGTAGCAAAAACAAATCTAAACTATCTACCTCAGACCACAGGTATCTGCATGGCTATATCGGGCCAGAGGTAAAGTTTTTGGTATATATGGCTGAAAAATCAGCCCGTGAGGACGTGGACACAGGAAAGATGGTGGCTAACAATGACAACAGATCTTCACCAGGCATGAGGGCAGTTATGTGGGGAGCTTGCCTCTGGGGACACCTACGCTACCTGCACAGCTGTCACACATGATAAAAACCAATCACTGGCGCCTGCTTCACCTAATTGTCTCCTAATCGCCTTTCCTTTGTGTTGCCAGGTGGTTGCCTTAGCGATGGACGGGGAGTCGGAACCAAACCCTGTCATAGCAGAAGAGGCAGGGGAGCGGGTGGAGCCCATGGATGCCACTCCCTCCCCCCAGCAACAGACCACGCCTCCACCCGAGGAGGCTGGGGAGGCAGTTTCCATGGTAACAGAAGATGGAGCCACGAAGGAGGGTGGCACAGAGGACAATGACGATGATGTGGTCCTCGTAGAGGAGGAGGCGGTACCCCAGCCTTCTGCCACAACTCTTTCCCAAGACACGCCCAGCACAGACTGCCTAGAGCCAGATGCTGCCGTGGAAACTGTAGACATGTCCACGGCAACAATGCCTTCCAAGACCCCCAGCTCTCCCGCGTCTTCCAGCACATCACAGGCGGTAGAACCTCTCAAACCTCCAACCACAGCAGCAGAGCCTATCGTCATTGACGACGAGGAGGACTCTGAGCAGAAGGACACTTCCTCCTCCTCACCAGCGCACCCTGGAGGCGCCTCTGCATCGCCAGGTGTACTCAGCAGCACTGAGCCAGATTCAGAGATCAGGATCGCCAGTGTCACCACACTGGGCTCCAGTAGCCAGAAAGGAAGCTCCACCATTTCTGCAGCAAATACTCCACCACACTCAGCGGACGTCCAGGAAGACATGAACCTGATGATAACCTCAGTGACATCTCTGCAGGGCGGGGTGGCAGCTGTGACAGCGGTGAGGATCAGCAGAACTGTCTTTTATTTAGACTTGTCTCATCAAGCTTCATCTGTACTCTGTGTTTTTTTATATCGGGGTGGGGGAAAAAGTATTTTTCACCTTGTAATTGGTTTCAGAAAGAGTTGGTTCTCCTGATGTTGTCTGCTGGTAGACGTTGGTGGAAGCAGGTGTTGGCATGGCAGGTTTATTCTTGAAAAACAGATAATGATATCTTTTGTAACGACACTGCAGAGAGCAGATATTTATTAATCCAGTGGCAGCTCCTGGTTAGATCAGGTTGGATTAATCGCAGGTTCTACAGACTGCACGGCATGCGACACCCTCGTGTCTCCAAGAAGAAAATCTAACCTAAACATCTCGATTGTCTAGGAAGGTGAAGGCCAGGCCGAGGAAAACGGTTTGCAGATCAGCAGCACATTCAGCCTGAATCCTGACACCCCACCTGGTCGACCAACAGCCTCCTTTAACCCTGGGCGGGGCTCAGGCCCCATGGGCCAGCTGGTACAGAATGGAGACACGGGGACGCACAACAGAGCAGGTAATGAATTTTAATAAGCAGCAGGAGGAAATTCAACTTGGCATGTTCTCACAGGTAAAATGTCATGAGGGTGACCAACATTTAAGCACCACATTTGGCCTAAAGCTTTGTTTGCTTACTCTGCACCACTCTGTCACCTGACACTAGTTGGTAATATCATGTGAGTGACATCAGGCCACATGCTTCTGTTTACCTTCATGTAGTTTTTGCTTTGAGGAACCTGCATGTCCCTTCAGCCCTCACTTTGATCCTCCTGACATTGTTCATGTTTCATGCTGTTTAGTGCATTTCTTAATTGGCCACCTCATTTGGCATTCAGAGCTATCCATGCTAACTGGAAGGCAGCGCATTAACCCGAATGCAGTCTTAAGAAAGGCTCAGTCGATCGTCCCGCTCACCCACTCTCAGATTCTCCAGCGCAGGTCACTGCGTTTTTTTGGTGGACACCCCTGCAGCCCACGCCACCGCAGCCACAACGCACTACCCCCCCACTCAAATGAATGGAAAAACCTGCGTTTTCACTGCAGCGCCGGATCCTGTCTAAAAGCAGCAAAACTCCGAGCAGCTGATGTAAACGTAACGCAGCAAAGTAAAGGAAAAAATCGGATTACTTATCAGTTGTGTGCAAAGTAAGGAGTGACCAAGTATTTGAATTCATGTCAACAAATTCCAGTGTTCACCCCAAGACCTACCCAGTGAACCATCGCAGACTTTAATAAACACCACCTGTTTGAGTGCAGGGTGTACACTTCAGCCTGCTTTATGAAGAGAGAGACAGCCTCTTGGGGAAATCATTCCTTCATAAGACAAAGACACAGTGAACTTGTTCTTTAAACTCCTACTCTTAAAACTGAGTATGACAGGGGAGAACACTATGAACTGGGTACATCCCTCTGCAGCAATGCAGATCTATGGAGACTGTGCACACAGAGATGAAATAGTTCCTAAGTGGGCCATCAGGCGCTTCCTGATTTCACAGTGAATAGCCCCGAGACCTCACAGACTTGTTTTGCCATTGAATTGATAAGCTGGGACGTTTGGGACAGGGTCTGAGACAGTTTTATGTTCCTGTGTAACTCCACACGGACTACAGATGGTGCTGTTGACTGCAGGGTTCTCTTCTAAAACTGGCTTCTGGAGGATGTTTTTTTTTTTTCTTGGATGCATCATAGTTTCACGTTTACAGTTTAAGCCAGTACAGCAGGATCCGATTTTGAGCAGCCACTTCTCGCCGCACGGCATCTCATCCAGCTTTACGACCACGAAAAAACAACAAACGATGATTTGGCTGCAACAAGTGTGGAGCTGTGTTACTTTAGCTTGGATGGATCTTTGTTGTAAATAGCTAGTGCAGTGTCATGTAATGGTTGTGAAACAGCTGAAGAAATGCTGAGAAGATGCTCTGTTGTGTGTTGCCCTGGTGCGATTTCACCAGAATATGATGCTACATGTTTCCTGTCTGTCGTCATCTCAAAAAAACACAAATAATTGCTAATGCTATCATGAAAGGAATGCAGGGAAGGTAGGCCAGACCTCTGAAGTTAAGAGGCACACAGGTTGGTTCATAAATAAAATCTGATAACTTGACTTTAACTTTTTGTTCATGTAGAAAAATGACCAAATTTATGTAGACATCCATATCTTTAAAGAACTCACTTAACTCTGTGGGTAGGACTGCACAAGAGTTTGGATCCTGGCTGTAGGGACTTGCTCCATTCAGCCACAATGGCCTCTGACATTAGGTGATTAGTTTCAATTAGTTTGTTTCAATTCTGCTCTAATTAGTACTCGATCAGTCGATCCTACAGCAATGACATTCCAACTTCAATCGGTAACGATGAAAGAGGATGGTCCTGCACATTGGTAGCATTAATAGTTCTGTTGCATTATTTTAGCATTAACCTCTGTAACTGTCGGGACAAGACTTTAGTCTTGCTCTAGTTTTTGCTTGGAAAAACAAAGACAACCGTTAATGTCGCTTCCTTTCCCTCCAGACTCGTGGATCTCTCAGTCAGCTTCAGTCCCTCGCAACCAAAAGCAGACAGGGGTCGACTCTCCGTCACCGGCCACCTCTCTGCCCAAACCTCCAGGCCAGTCTTCCTCATCTACTTCCTCCTCAGGCTCCCAGCCACAGCCCAGGACAGTCAAGGTGATCCGCTCTGTTCACTGAGATCCTGTGTAGTCACATTATGTACAGGAAGACAATATGGCTGACAAACTAAAAATACTATATATGTATTTTTTTTTAGAATTATATGTTAACTATTGTATCTGCATCTTATGTTTTCATATTAGGCACATTGCGGCACATCTGTTTGTTAAAAGTGCTTCATGGACTCCACTTGGAAACACATGTGCATTGGAATATTCTCTCAAACACAGTCATGCAATCAAACAGAGCTAGAGCAGATGAAAAAGTGATGGTGTTAAAAAGCTGTGGGGAACTAATTGAACCACAGCTCCAGTTTTCACAGAATTCCCTCTACAGCCAGCACACGCTGATCAGTACAAATATAACACGTCAGACAAACTTTGAAACAACGAGGGATTTAACACAGAATGTTCTGTTTTCACTACCTTCTTTGTTTCTTTGCTTTATAGTAGATTCCCTGTGTTTGCCAGTATACACGAATTAGCTATATTTAAACTGCAAAATGTGTAGAGTGTGAGCCAGAATACATATGCTGTGGTTGTACTGAAGGATACTAGTTCTGCTTGCAGCTAATACAATAAGGTCATAGATTACTTATTGCTGCCGTAAAACTGCGCCGCTAAATCGTTAAATCATGGTTGTGTTTGTTCGTCCCAGGTGACCTGCGCTAACTGTAAAAAGCCCCTGAAGAAAGGCCAAACGGCCTACCAGCGTAAAGGCTCCACACACCTGTTCTGCTCCACCACCTGTCTGTCTGCCTTCTCGCACAAACCCGCCCCCAAGAAGAGCTGCACCATGTGCAAAAAGTGAGTCTCAGCCTGAGGGCGTTGGAGCCGACTGAACGGGAGACATTTTATGGTTTGAATGTTTAGAGTTGTACATGAAGCGTGTGAGGGACATGCGTAGACCTTTTTCACAGCAGCCATTTTGACATGTGATAGTAGGTAAACACAGGTGTTACCAATGAGACTAATTAAGGTTCAGTTCCATTCAGGTCAAACAGAGTCAGGGTGCTGCTGTGCTGCATGTTGGCTCGCTGGAAAGTCTCTGCTGCACTAAATGCAACAGAACCTTAATTAGCATCATTGGAAACACCTGAGTTGACCCTGCTGACACATGGCTGCTGTCAAAAAGTGTTTTGAATTGTGAATTTCCAGTCCACAGCAGCCTTCTAATTATGAAATTTAGGTTTCAAAATGTTTGGTGACACACTGTGAGCTGCAGATGTTTCTTTTACGGAACAAAGATTAGCTTAACTGCCTTGTTGGCTCATCATAAACACACTTTTTTTCATTCAAATGACAGAAACTCAGTAAAAACTCACCAGCTCTGCTTTGGTCGATATTAATCCCCAGTTCTCCGAATGAGCTGTGGAAATATTCTGGTAGCGTACACTTAAACTGTTCTTCATTGTTTTGTTCTTTTTTAGATGGCTAAAAGTACTCATGAGGGAGCTGTCAGTCAAAGCGTGATCTGCCTACATAGTCTTGCAATGGTCTGAACAACAAAACGAGCTGTTTTTGAACCAGGTTTTCTAAACGTTTTGCGGATGCTGAGACGCTCAACTTATATCATACATGCATTCTTACCACTTCAAGCCACATTTCTGGGGGCGTAGAGTTCGTTGTTTCAGTCAGTCCTGAACACAGTCTTTGAATACAAGCTGTTCTTCTTTTACTCCCCGATGCGCATGTTCTGTAGACTTTATTCACCTGTGCTCTGTGGTGTATTTTTTATTTTTATTTTTTTTTCAGGGACATCACAAACATGAAGGGTACCATCGTGGCCCAGGTCGACTCCAGCGAATCTTTCCAGGAGTTCTGCAGCACGGGCTGCCTAGGAGCGTACGAGAACAAGCAGAACCCGCCCAAATCAGGCCTCAAAACCAAATGTACTGTCTGCGGCAAGCTCACAGAGGTCAGTCTGTCTGACACACTGAACAACCCGTACTCTTCACCTGTCACTCTTAACCAGGGCGACATATGTACATCATGTTTTCTAGTGTAGATACATGGAACGTGTCTGAATATTCAGACCCCCGATTTTAGTATGTATGGAAGCATGTCCGCTGTCTGCAGCTCCCCACGTCTTTCTCTAATACTCCAGTGTCATACAGACGACTACACAGAGACTCCTGTTAGGCTTCACCCTTCTCCATTATTTACATCCTTGGCTTTGATATTTGTTTTTGCTCCTGTTGCATTTTATACACATCTTCTCCTCCATCTCTCTTTCTCCACTTCATTGTTTTCCTCCTCCTCAGGTCACTTTCATTCAATATTGATCTCTGCCTTGTTCCTCACGTGCCTTCGCTGTTCTCTTGTTCTGTCCTTTCTCTTTCTCCATCCCTCCTTTTCAGTTTGGCTTTTCCCGACACATTTTCAGGGGCCTCAGATCAGCTGTGTGTAAAATTGATAGAATGGAATAGTTCTTCCCACATCACAACGAAGCATTAGTTAATTAGAATTCGTTTAGTATGTGACACAAAAGGTCAAATTTCCCAAAATAAATGAATATAAATGTATTTTCCAGCGCACGCAGGAAGTCTGTGGGTTTCTTCTGTTAACGTACATCACTGTGCCACAGCTAAACAGTACTATTGTCACCTAGCAACCACAACTAACCGCATATGTGACATCTTAAAATCATTTGCATTATTTATGTGTACTTCTTGATTTCATTTGCATATAAAACCAACTGCTCCTGCCAAACTATGGAAAATTCTATGCAAACCAGGACCTGTAGAGATGTAGAGATTAAAAAAAAAAAAACACACACAAGATGCAATGTACTGTTGGACTTCCACTGAAGAGTTTGTTTCTGCTACCAGAGTGAAGTGAAACAAAGTGTGATGCATAAAAAACGTTGAAGATATTGAAAGAAACTGAAGTTTAGTTAATCGGGCTCCTGCTGCCCATTCTGCATTTTTCTGTCTACAGATCCGGCACGAGGTTAGCTTTAAGACTGTGACCCATAAGATCTGCAGCGACACATGTTTCAACGTTTACCGCAGGGCCAACGGGTTGATCATGAACTGCTGCGAGCAATGCGGCGACTATCTGCCCAGCCGAGCGTCAGCCAACCACTTCCTGCTGGTCGACGGCCAACAGAAACGCTTCTGCTGCCAGAACTGCATCAAGGAGTACAAGCAGGTACTGTAGGCCCAACCGCAGGCCACAGGTGTGTAGAATTTGCCGAACTGGGGCCTACGGGATTGATTTAATTTATTTCATTCAACCATATCCATCCATATCCAAAATTAGAGCTCTCCTTTGACAGCCAGAACTTTGATTCATGCCGTGGTTTCTGCTTTTAATTCAGCCGCCGTGACCCATCCTCCTCCTCACAGCCGGGAAACCATCTCGGCTGGCCTTGTTACTCACCCTCCTATAATGTCGAAAAATATTTACAGTTGCAGTAACACAAGTACACGTGCTAATAATAGAAATAAATATCCAAGTCAGACAGCAAGAATGTTCTTGAATGAACAGAGGAGTGAAGCAGGCCTCCGTTTACTGACTGCATTTGCACAGAAAACAAAAGAGCCGCTGAAATGATGAAGATTAATGGTTTGGTCAGCGTTTTATGCAGGATGTTTGTTCTTCTCCGCAAAAAGGTGCTGTCTTGATCACATTGGTTGACGGAGTTACAAAAATAACCAGCCAGCAGTAGCACTGTTTGTCCTGTCAACTTGTGTAGATAGACTCTGCATCTGCAGATGAAAGGTCGGTTTAATGAGACGCGGGTCACTAACTGTTTCTACCTGTCACATCACGACCGCAGAGCGCCTGCAGTGTGCAGCACAGATCTGTGCTCAGCTCTCCTCTGGATCTCTTCAAGTATTTCTGTTACCCACTGAACATAAATTGTGTTGCTATTCAATATTTGCCAGAAATTAAAGGTTAGAATTGTATTTGTTGCTTGGCAACACCAACTTATTGGACAATATACTAATAAGTGGAAGAAACCATGCGATTGCTCTCGTTTCAGTGTAAAATTCAAAGGACAGGCTGACTGCAGCTGGTGTTTCTCAGACCTCTATTGTTTCCACTAATGATGCATCCTGTACAAACCCGCTCAGCTGGTTAAATAGTGGAACATACGTGTTTGGATTATCCATGGCTGATGGACAAGTCTGTTTTTATATCTGGCCAGCTCTGTTGTCTTCTATTAAAAGTAGAAAAGTCTTCGAGGCTGGCGAACTTTATCAGCTCCTCTAAATAGAAAACTCATAACTCACGCCAGCGGGAGAGAGGAGACGCCTCCTAAACACAGCTCCTCAGTTTTAGATCAATTTTTGAAGACCTGAAATCAATTCCAGTTCATGAAAATCTACATCATAAAAAGTGTTCTTCTCTCCATCATGGCGCATGGTACACTTGGATATTTTGTCATCATAGCACTCTCTGTGGAAAAAAACTGATAGTAGCCTCATTACTACATCTTCAGAGGTCATTTTAACACTCTCTTTGGCATTGAAATGACTTGGCATCAAAACATTTTTATTGTTTATTCTATTCAATGACTTAACATCATTTTATTGTCATTGCAGAACATAAAGCTGCTCTTGTTTTTAACGTGACGTTTTCTCCTCTCTGTCCCAGGCCCACAGTAAACTTGCGAGCTGCCTGACTTGCAAAACATTGATCAAGACGGGCGAGGTGCTCCACAGCCTCGGAGCGGGCGGCACCATGGGCTCCTACTGCTCCGTCAACTGCATGAACAAAGGCAAACTGGCATCAACGTCCTTCCACAGTGAGTGACCAGACTACACAAGCAAGAGGGCTAACAAACTTTGAAACAACTTTCCTGCACATACATTCAACCTTTTGAAGCAGTGTTACCAGATATTGAATGCATACGCAGGATAAACAGTAATTAGTTTATTTTATGTGTAATAAATGAATTTTCATTTGACTTTTAATGTTTTTTGTGTGTGTGTGTGTGTGTGTGTGTGTGTGTGTGTGTGTGTGTGTGTGTGTGTGTGTGTGTGTGTGTGTGTGTGTGTGTGTGTGTGTGCAGACACAGAGCCTACATGTCACTTCTGTAAGAGGAATTCATTACCGCAGTACCAGGCCACGCTGCCAGAGGGAAACATCCTGAACTTCTGCAGCTCGCAGTGTGTCACCAAGTTTCAGGTGAGAACTCTTTCACCATTCAGAGACATGAATGTGACACACAAGTACATTTTACAGTGGAAATAAAGTGCCTCATGTCCCTCTGATGTGTTCTAGGTCATTAAGCACAGTAGGTCTTTGATAGAGCTTGAATGAAGACACCACATTGTTTAGTACCACTGCAGTGACTCAGCTGCTGAAAACGAGCATACGCACTAACCTCGCGCAGTAGTTTAGATGATTGGATCAACCTGAATGAATAGAAATACACATAGTAGGAATGATCATCAAAGTTACTGAATGAAACCCAGGTTAGCTGTTCTCCTCTGTCCATTCGACACATCCTCACTGAAGCAGCGACTTAAAACACAGGAGTAAAACACCAGCTTCTCTTAGTGGGAATTAGAATTAGTCTGTCAGTGGTTCATTTAATAAGACAAGTTTGTGGGCATACAGATATTTGCAAGTCAATGTGTTAATTAACCTCATTAAATCCCTCTGTAGTACAACCAGGTGGTGTGTTTTGATATGTCAGCTGTGAAGATGATAACGGGACAGCAGCTGCAAGTCATCAAACATTTTCCATTTTCACCATCTGATGTCTTTGTTTTTTTGTTTTGTTTTCTTTTTCAGAATGCTACTGTCCAAACGGCCACCAATGGACAGACGCCCCTCTCCACCACCAACGACACCGTCCAGCTGAAATGTAACTACTGTCGGGGGGCATTCAGCTTGAAGCCTGAGATTCTGGACTGGGAGGTGAGACTTACTGGCCGACTTGTACCACCACAGAAACATACGGTTTTCCACGTTGCCACCATTATGACAGACATTCAGATACAGTCGTGTAGAGGTGTAGTGTAGACACACAGGAGGCAGGTTTATTCCTAATAAGATTATTCATTGTTGACTGAACTGAACAGGTTCAAGAGCCAGAATAATTTGGTCAAAAACTAGTCCTCCTGATCCGAACTTCTCTTCCTAATGTTTCTGATTGGGGACCAGAATACGCCTTTATCACAGCAGCCATTTTGACAGGGTCAAAACAGGTGTTTCTAATTAAGGTTCCATTCCATTCAGGTCAAACAGAGTCAGGGTGCTGCACTAACTGGAACAGAGCCTTCATCAGTATCATTGGAAACACCTGCGTCGACCCTACTGTTTCATGTCAAAATGGCTGCTGTGAAAAAAGTCTATGTGACTACAGTGCAGGATGATAAGAAGTTTTTTTAAATTAATTTATTTCATTAAAAAACATTTCAGAGGTTCCTCCGTGTACCACCGGAGGAACCTCATGTACAGTCAGTAGTACATGTACCACAGTTTGAGAACCAGCGCTCTATAGTAATGTGAAGAGCAATAGATGATGGAATAGAAAATGAATCTGCATTTCTCATTTCTATGAATAATTTAAGAAAATCCACTGGTTCTAGCTTCTAGTGTGAATATTTGCTGCTTTCCTGGTAGGTTGGTCTTTCAAAATCCATTATTTGAATATGTCAGCTCGGGCTCTCTCTGAGAAATTGTAATAGGTATTATGTACTATTTTGTCATTGTGATGATTAATCAGTTTATTGATAAAATGATCGGCACATTAACAAATAATTAGAGTTGCACCTCTTGTCTACCTTGGGATGGGACAGGATTTTCCCTCAGAGACCAGCCAGCCTGTAGAGTTGTTTGTTTGGGCAGAGACGGACAGGAATAAAAGTGTCGTGCAATTTATTCTTCAGGATAAGGTCTACCAGTTCTGTAGTAAAGCCTGTTGTGAGGACTACAAGAAGCTCCACTGCATCGTGACGTTCTGTGAGTACTGCCAAGAGGAGAAGACGCTACATGAGACGGTCAAGTTCTCCGGGGTCAAGAGACCTTTCTGCAGCGAAGGTAATAATCTCTCCTCTCCTCGACACTCCTCACACTTCAGCAATTTTTTCAACAGTTTTGAAGTAGTCCGATAGATTATATCCCATGGTGGTCTGTTTTTTTGTGTGTCTTTGTTTCTATAGATGACTTGTTTAGGTATTTTCCTTGTCTTTGATGTTTTTCAGGCTGTAAGCTGTTATTTAAGCAGGATTTCATCAAGCGGTTGGGTCTGAAGTGTGTCAGCTGTAACCACTGCAACCAACTCTGTAAGAGAGGCGTGACCCGGCAGCTTGGCGGCATGACCCGGGACTTCTGCGGCGACGCCTGCGCCAAGAAGTTTAACGACTGGTACTTCAAGGTTCGCTCATGCTCGCTGCGTCATTAATAAATGAAAACGGATCGTATACGTGTTCAGTTTTTGTGAATGATCTAAAATGACGTGTACCCTTTGTGACCACCAGGCGGCGAGGTGTGACTGCTGTAAGGTGCAGGGTAACCTGACTGAGTCTGTGATGTGGAGAGCAGAGATGAAGCATTTCTGTGACCAGGAGTGTCTGCTGAAGTTCTACTGCCAGCAGAACGAGCCCATCATGGTCACGCAGAAAGGACCTGAGAACACAACTCTGGGTACAAACTGAGTGTGTGTGTGCATGTGTGTTTCCTTTAAAGAAACTCAGTGTGTTGCTGTATCAGGGAATGAATGAAAGCTGTCTGAAGGGTAGTGAAAACAGATGCCGTGCCTGTTTATGTTACTGTGTCACTCCTGAGGTAAAGATCTGATGTATTTCCTCTTTTACAGGGTATGAGATGCAAGGGGCCAAACTTGGGGTGAGTAAGAATTTGGAAAAGATGTCAGTATGACACATGAAACATTACTATAACTTAGCACCTACTAGTTTCACTTGTAGTGCACCCACGTTTATGCTGTCAGACTTTTATTTACCGGCTGTCCTTTTCTAAACATGGTCAACATTTATTTGAAGTATAATAACTGAACATGTTGTAGCAGAAACCGTCGTTTGCATTCAATGTTTTTCTCTGCCGCGTTGCAGCTGGTGAACCAGGGCTCTGTAGCATACTCTGGTGGAGGTTTGATGAGAGATGTCAAGAACAAGGCAGTGCTCTGCAAGCCGCTCACCCTGACCAAGGCTACGTACTGCAAGCCACACATGCAGAGCAAACTTTTACAGACAGGTAAACACAACAACATACAGGTGTATATTCAAGGGAAACGACATGATGTAGTTGAGGTACTGGGCCCGACGTGAAGGTCCCAGTGCATAGCTTCTGATCACAGCTATAACAAGGCAGTGAAAGTGTTATATTTTTGTGAAGTTGCCCTTTTAAATCATTACACACACTAATTTCCATATATAAAATCTTATGTGTCCACAGATGTAGACGATGGTGTGAAGAGGGAGTATATTCCTGTACCCATACCTGTGCCCGTCTTCATGCCCGTGCCTATGAATATGTATTCCCAGGTCACTCCCACTCCAGTCTCTCTGCCTGTACCGGTAAGACATGATCTTATGAACACACATGAATTATGGACGCTGAAAGACAAAAAAAACGTCTGAAATGAAAGTGCAAACACAAATTGAGGCATTATGAAATGATTATGTTGGAGTTCATAAGGAGACATCTACTGATCACAGTTGTGTGATTACTAATCTGTCCCATCCAGGTTCCTGTGCCTGTGTTCCTGCCCACCACCCTGCAGGGGGCAGAGCAGATCATCCAGACCATCCAAGAGCTCCAAAACAAAATGCCCTCAGACCCTCTGGAGGCCGACCTGCTCTCCATGGCTGAGATGATCGCAGAGGACCAGAAGCCAGGTACGCTCATGTGAAGGTTAAAAACATTAGATATCACAGATGAAAGTCCTTACAGGAGTTCCAGCTGGTACAGTCAGGAGAACTGGCCCAGCTTTTGAATTGAACGTTCAGTCATGTTTCTGACAATGAGGACCTACCTGGCTGTGATTCAGATGTGAAGGTGGAGGTGAAGAGGGAGCGTGGTGTGAAGGAGTCCTCCAGCAGCAGCTCTGAGGAAGAGAAGGAGGAAGAGAAGAAGGATGAGAAGGAGGATGAGAAGGAGGAAGAGAAGGAGGAAGAGAAGGAGGATGAGAAGGAGGAAGAAGAAGACGGCGAGGAGGACAAGTACGAGCCCAACCTGGACCTGGAGGCAGACTTCCCTCAAGGTAAACACAGACTGTACACAGAGATCTAGACCTGTCAGAGAGGCAGAAACAATCACTGTCAAAAGTCACCAATGCCACAGTATATAAAACACTAACTCTAAAGTAGTGTGGCTTGTTTTGCACACAGGCTGCATTTACATGTTTACCATATAAGAAATAAAGTGATTAAACTGATGTCATTTCCTGTCTCAGCCTCAGATCCTGTTCCAGCTCTGGAAGGAATGGACGAGGACATGGGCTTCTCTCTACCTCCAGTCCTGACGGAGGAGCAGGTGGAGCCAACACCTCGACCACAGTCCAGGAGAAAAGTATGAAACACAAAACAAACACGAACATACAAGAGTTTGTGCTGTCAACTTAAGTTTACTTAGTAACTGGTGTGTTTGTGTTGCAGGGGAACAAGAGGCAGGCAGTAGAGGAGAGCTCAGATCTAGCCTCATCCTCTTCTTCCCATCCAACAGGCAGACACTCAGAAGGCCGATCACTGCCTCTTAAAGCTCGCTACGGCATCCATGCCTGGAAACGCTGGGCACTATCTCCTTCTAACCAATCAGATGACACCAAAGTAAAGGGCAGCTCCAAACCAGGTAACATGCTGCCCTGCCTCAGTGTGAGAGGCCACATGTGCGTGGCTTGGCTGAAAATGAAAAGTGGATTTGTCTTGTAGGATCTTTTTGCTAACAGCAGTCGGCGTGTGTGTTCCCATCTCCTGCAGGCCGGACTAAAAGCAACCTGTTGTCACTGAGTTCAGAGGAGCTGAACGCGGCTCTGTCCCGGTTTGTCAGGGAGGTCTGCAGGCCCAGCGGGGAGCGCTACTCTCCAGACAGCATCCTCTACCTCTGTCTGGGGATCCAGCAGGTTGGTATCAAGCCAGAGAATCAAACAGCAGCACGTGTCCACGTTGAACAGTGAGGATTATTTCTCAACACTCTGTCAACTGCAAATGAAAACCCAGCAGCTATTAAAGAATGAAATGAAAGGTTCTTATTGACCTCGCTGGAACAGAGTGCACAGATGTGTTTTCTTTGAAGCATTCGGATCACGACAAGGCACAAAATGTGGGTTTACAGCTGAGACGTAGTTCTAACAAATAAAAAAAACAAATGACCTTCTAATTCTAATTAGACTATGATGATTATGATCATTTTATTTTTATTTGGCCTCTATGTACTCCGAGGACGAACACGCTGAATAACAGGAGCCCAGTTTATCCTGTAAAGACAAAGAACGAGGCATCCTGCTGTGAACCATCTGATCACAGTTGTCTGGTTTGAGGCGCTTGCTTCGTTGCACATCCCAGCTTCATTTCTCTCTTCACTTCCTGTCATAAAGACATAGACGCCATAAAATGCTTTAAAAACACAACAAAGGTGTCTCTGTTCATTCACATAATGGTACTTTGTGGTATCATTGTTTCGCCAACTAAAATAACATTTCTTAAAATAATCCAAAACAACAAAAAGTGAACTGAATTAGCATTGCTGACTTTCCTTTTTATTCAATTAAAATTCATCTGTAGTCATTTTGGCGGTAGGAACTAAAGTTGGAGGGGGTGTTTCCAGTAGGACACATAGTACTGGTGCACAGCCCTCCCCCTCTGCTCTCACATGTGAGCAGCAGCAGCAGCAGCAGGAGGGCAGCAGCATGGCAGCAGAGTGGAGCTCAGGACGGCCCAGAGTCCTCTGGAGTTTGTGTTTTCTGACAGAAAAATGTAAGGCTGACTTAATGTTTGTGAGAACTGTCAGAGTTTAAAATGTTTGTTTGGTTCCTGTGAACTTTGATCTGAACGTGGCTTCACACTCTTGGAAATGTCCTGGACCTTTGCTGGGCCCGCTGTAGTTTGCCGTTTGCTTCCCTCCCTTTTTTAAAAACACCAAGGAGCTAGTGTGTGTGTTTTTACCGAGGTGAAGACTGGTCAGATCTGTTTTAGCACCTCTTTTGTTCTGGATGGTTCTGAGTGTTCAGATGTTTGTGTCCGGTGATTATAACTCTTTGCTGTTCACATTCTGACAAACAGTGATGATCATTTTAAATATGAGGACACTAAAGTTTGATCTCTGCGGGCAGCTGCAGATCGCAGCTTGTATCCGTTTGACCTTTTTTTTCCCCTTCTTTGTTTGAAGCATCTCCACGCCAACGGCCGGAAGGATGACCTGTTTGGTGACCCGTGCTACCAGCAGTTTGGAGAGGAGCTTAACAAGGTCCTGAAGGACTGGCAGCCCAGTGTGCTTCCTGATGGTGAGTGCAGCCCAATACACTGATAGGACCATGTGGTCAGCCACAAAATGGCTGCTCTGTTGAATTTTGTCAGATTTTTTTTTTTCACTTACAAGATAAATGACTGACCACATTTAAAATCACCAAACAATCAATCAATAATACCTCAGTACTAATTAGAGAAATAAAAATCAGGTCAGAGCTGTGAGAACAACCTGGAGATAAAAAGCTAAAAAGGAGAGTGGGACTTGAGGTATTACTTCTGGGCTGCACAACCCTTAATATCATGGATTAAGGATTTGTCATTGACTTGCCAAAGCAAATCTCATCAGTAGAGTTTACTTTAAGGGTTTTGTACTTGTGCATACAGATGTTGCATTCAGACAGAGGTCTAAACATGGACTTTATTGATCCCACACTGGGGAAATTCACTCGTTATAGCAGTAAATTGTGTAAACAAGGTTGATAAGAAAAATACTAATGTATAGAAGAAAAGTCATGCTGCTGTTAAAGAGGGACAGCGTCATTCAGCCACGTCTCTGTGATGCTACACTCTCCATATTCCCTCTGTAGCTTGGTTAGCGGCAGATGGTACTCGTGGTTTGTACCGTCTTTTCTGCTCCCGGCTCTCAGATCCAGCTCTGCATCCCCGTTTCCTCCTCACTTTCTGCAGAGAGTATAATAGCACTGCCTAGCGCTAACAGCTGTTCTCGAGTTTAAACAATAGAGCTGTCCTTTTTTTTTTTTTTTTTTTGGAACTGGTCGCCCGATGTATCATAAAGTAGTCTGTATAACCAAAAAAAGGCAAATGAATCTTCATAATTCAAAGTTCATGTTTGCACACGAAACAGATGGAGAGAGTGGAAAAAGATATGTGCATGCGGTGCCATGGCAACAGAAAAAACAAAAAAACGTACAGCTAAGGCATTTTCTTAACAACACAGAAGGCAAATATGAAAAAGATCTAAAACTGCAAGTTGGAAATGAGGTTAGAAAAATGATCTCCAATATATACTTAACTTTTCTTTTGATGAACACAAACAATGCCACACACATCATTAGATACCTGAGGGGAGGTTTGCACGGCACATTGGATGAGCAGTTCTAATATTTGGAAAGTAACAGTGGGATAATTTCATACCGTTATGATGGGTGTCCAATGATTATAACTCATCTGCTGTTCACATCCTGACAGTCTGTGATTGCACTTTGAAGATATATGAGGACACCGCGTCAACACTAACGGGTTAAACAGATTAAAAAGAGAAAAAAAAAAAGTTTAAATAGCTCATAAATGTGACTGCACCCTCCACTCCACCTGCACACTGACTAAGTGAGCTCCAGACTCAGACTAATCCGTTCCCTAGAATGCATTGTGATCGTGTCGCTGCTCTCTCCAAGGCTCACTGTGGGGTCGAGTGGAGGAGCAGAGCCTGTGGAGCAGCCGGCAGCTCGGGGAGCAGAGTCCGGCCGCTCTGCTGCGCTCCCTGGTTTACCTCAACACCAAATACTTCGGCCTGCGCACCGTGGAGCAGCACCTCCGCCTCTCCTTCGCCAACGTCTACGGCCCCGACACCGTCCATCCTGACACCAAGGAGACCACCGTCTGCATCCGCGTGCCTTCCATCTCTCAGGATCACCATGGTGAGGCCCACAGCACGCACACACTGGAGCATCTTCATCACTTTCTCATCTGGTGGTGAAGACGTGTCTAGGCTTGTGAACGATAAAACCGATGCGGCCGGATATTCGGTTTAACAAGTGAGAGATACAGCTGCGTCGGTAGCAGCCTCCTCAGTCGATACGAATTAGCCATGAACTCCTAGATGAATCGGTTGTAGAGTCATGGATCGAGGATCGCGAGACTTGGAATCGGTTGGCGGCTTCACACACTTTTGGGAAAATCCACCGGGCCCGTTCGCAGCGCGTTGCGTGAGCGTGGCATATTTGGTCCGTCCTGCACGCGACTTGAAACCCACCGGGAGTGTTTCAGAAGCGTTTAGCCGTTTTGGCCATTTTCCCGGTGTATGTTTTTCTAAACATGCTTCTACGTGTGTAAATATGCTACGTAGTTCATTAGTTTCGCTTTTGTCTGTTTTTACGACCGGCAGTTTGCACGGGGTGTTTTATTTTGAAAATCCACCGGATTCTCTCCAACAAAAGATGCTGATTCAGCCAGACTTTTTTTTGGTCCATGTCTAAAAATAAATTGACATGTGATTTTATTATTGTTGGGTTTTTTTATTTTATTTTTGCCAGTGCCATGAAGCAACAATGCTTGGGGATATGTGGTCTTTTACATATTTGAAAAGAAAATATTGTACTGTACTGTAAGATAGTCACTTTCTTTATTTTATAAAATATCTACAATAAATATTAACCGTAGAATCGAATCAAATCGTATCGTTCTTACACTGTATCGATTCGTATTGAATCGGTCTGTAATAAAAGTATATGGTTTTTGAATCGTATCGTAACCTGTATATCTAGATGCGTATCGAATCGTTTATCACAGAGAGATGTGCAACCCTCCGTTTGTCTAAATGCATGAATGAAGCAAGTTGATCACCGACTTCAAAGTGCTGATCATTTGAGGGGCCGTACAGATGTAATGTTTAGAGATTTTAGACCTTTTTATACATCACCACCACCATAGCTTCACATACACATCCCAATATGGATGTGAAACATTACAACACGGCACTTTAACCTCACGTCGCTGTTTGATTTCTAATTTGTTGGCACACAGAGAAAAAACTTGTTTGTGTCAGCAGGTAAATTTGAAGTCAAATATTGCGTACTTGTTAGAAATTTGAATCTCACTCAGTCTCAGGCACGTAATCTTGTTAAAAAGATGTTTTGTTTTGTGTCTGTCAGTGAAAACAGAGTCGGGGAAGAGGAAGCGTCAGTTGGAGGACAGCGATCAGGACTACGAACCAGACGAAGACTCGGGAGGCTCCACCGTACGCTGCCCGGTTCAGAAGCACGAGTGTCGCTTGTACGACCTCTACAGAGCCAAGTGGTGGGTCCAGTATTTCCCCTCTCACCTACAATCATTCGTTGTCACTATACCTGAAGCAAAGGAGCAAATTGGACAAACAGAGGTTCCCCTCAGAGTGTTGTTACTCTTATCGGATGATCTATCGATTATTGTTAAACATACTCGACAAAAGAATGTGTGAAATGGTGTGAAGTAGATTTCTGTTCCGTTTCAAATTGCTCCCCTTTGTGCGTTTGTCTGTTGTGCATCCTTTATTCAGTTAACAGTTTGATTTCTACATTTCTGAGTCCTGTGATTATAACTCTTTGCTGTTCACATCCTGAAGCACAGTGTTGACTATTGTAAGATGAGGACTTGCTGAGAAATAATCTGTTAAGATTGAATTTAATAGTCAAATCAGAAGAGGTTCACTGTTTTCTGTCTCTCTCTGCCCCACCTCCCCGTCACTGTCCCCATCTCTTTAATTATTTCTACCTTCTTCCTCTTTTGTTTACATCGTTTCAATCCTTTTATTTCATCTTTATTTTTTCTACAACATTTTTGCACTTTTCTGCGCTGCCAACTTTCTCCTTTTGCTTCACTGATCCTATTTACTCAACCCTTGCTTTTTTCCCCCCCTTTCTTTCCTTCTCTCTCTTTCCCTCCTGCCTCCCTCTCTCTTCTCCCTCCAGCCCGGCGTTGTTGCGGGAGCGCCTGGATGTCTTCTACGTTCAGCCGGATCCGGCCTGCAGCCCGGACGACCCCCTGTGGTTCAGCTCCACGCCGCTGGAGCGAAGGATCCTGGAGAGCCTCCTCACCAGAGTCCTCCTGGTCAGGGACATTTACACAGACAAACAACACCTGGAGGAGGAAGAGGAGGAGGAAGAGGACGGGTGAAGCAGCCGGGGGAGAATAGTAGCTGCTTTGACTTGTTTTAGTAAATCCTGAACAGTCCGCAGAGGAGGAGGAAGCAGAGGATAACTTGTGTGTGCTCCTCTCTCCCCTGTCTTATTGTCTAGTCCTCCTTCCCCCTCCTCACCGACTTCCTGTTTCTTCTCGACGAGGAGCGTGCACGACAGGGAACTTGAGAAAGCAGAGGATGGTGAAAGTGGTGAAGAGCAGCACAAACATGTACGTCTGCAGATAGATCCACGAGAGGAGGAGGAATTAATTTCCCTCCAGTCATAAACCAGGAGAGGATGAGCGTGGCACGAATGTGTCGTGAACTATTTCAGGTCAACGAGACAGAGAAGGGGTGAAAGATGTGGAGCTGGAATTTGTCATCTTTGCTCAAACAAAATTAAATCAGGTAGAAAACAAAGCGTATTGACGGTTATCATGATATTTTGAAATGGCAGGCGGTGCAGACGTGCACTGGCAACAACTGAGGGCCTCCTGTATTTATAGCGCTCAGACAAGCAGCTTAAATCTTCAGTTTTATCATTCGTTAACAAAGCAGCCAGCAGGAGGCCACGGAAGCGGAGGACAGCCTCGTGTCCTCCTCACTGTCGCACTGTGGATGGGAAGAACAGGAGGTGGAGTGCTCGGGGTCGAGAGAGTAACTTCATTTCAGTGACCTGGGTGGAACCAGAACCACCGCCCAGAGGAGGAGAGCAGGAAGAGGCTGATGCTGCGTTTAGAGTTGGAAGCTGGCAGGTCGAAATTTCTTTGAAATTCATTTTTGACGCAATCTGTAGTCCATCTTATGAAATAAAAATGTACTGTTCCCAATTTATCAGTTAATCATACTTCTATAAGTGCTACTTTCTATTTCAAATAAGTTATTTTAATGGACGATTTAAACACTGAGTATTCTACAGCAGAGAATGATGTTGCACTGACAGTGACCGGTGGAAAAGCTTCAGGTCTTTTGCATCTTTTGACCCCTCCCCCCGCCCCTCCATCAGTGATGTAACAACGTACCCGGAGTACAAAATATTTGATTCAATGAATTTCACACCCGCACATCTGTCAGTCTGTCGGACTTCTGCTCAGGTTAAAGTTTCAGCTGCAGTCGGACTCTGTGGTGTGACAACAAAAAAAAAAATAAGAAAAAGCAGGCGGGGACAGGAAACGCAAGAGCTAGCGTGGCTTGTGCGCTAACAACAGTTCATCATCAAACATTTTCACTAACCTCCGTCACCGTCCACAGCATCCCGCCTCCTCTGCTGCTCGTGGTGTTCGTGCCGTGCGGTTATGACACAACGATGTGAGCGGACGGTGTTTTCCTGAATCCACTCTCACAAATTAGCTGGACCTTTTTAGAGAGCCTCGAGAGTTCAAAAAAAGAGGCGGCGAATAAGGCTCGCTACGTTTCTTATAGAAATCCATTCCGACTATAAAGTTATGGTCACATGACACTTTCATCAATAGTCACACCATTTCTCACTCTGTATGACCGTGTTTGTGTGTTCTCCAGCTGGTCAGGAGTCATCTTTGGCTCGCCTTTTTTAGCCTGTGTCATCACCATGTTTACTACACTTGCGCCCCTTTTTCGGGGCTGTAGGACGGGACTGTTATGTGACTGTATCTTTATGCAGGGAATCTTGAGAGGTCGACAAACTCAGCATACCAAAAGAAAGGCAAGTTTTGTAAATCTGCCTCAACTGGTGTGACAGAAGGGTCTTGTGAAGTCCAGTAAAGGGATCTAATCAGGTTGAATAAGTGAAATCACCTGTGTGGGTGTGTAGTAACTTATTCGGGCTTGAGTTTGTCAAAGTAGAAACCTCCAGTTTGAGAAATTTTGCCACATAGTGTAAAAATTTTCAACTTTCTAACTCTCTCGAACGCAGCATGAGACCAGCAGCCTCTTCCTCTCTCTCTCTCGTCTCCATTACCCGTGCTGCTTTCATTCCATCCCATCATCCCGCTCACCACTCTTCCTCTGTCAGTACTGCTCTCAGGCAAAACCGTTGCACCACAGAGGACTTCAGCTCAGAAGAGCAGGTCTGGACTGATTCCCAAGACAGTAAAAAAAAAAAAAAGACTCTGAACCTCCTTGTGTTGTGTCTCATCAGATAGACCTGACTCGCTGTGGTTTGAGGTAAAGGCAACCTGACGACATGCTGCATTTCTCTAAGGGACATTGGGAGAACCTTCATTCATGCAATGTAGCATTTATGTGCGTACTAAGCCCAGATTGGGTCGCGTTGAAGTGTAAATATCTCTGAAACAAGGCGGTTTTCTGAGATGGAGTCAGCACAGAGGAGACACTGTGTAGTCAAAACCTTCACCTTGAAAACCCGCCTCCCAAGAAGCCTTTTTTTTTTTTTAAACATTATTTATTTCTTTTTATTAGTTTGACTGTGTCTTCTTTATGTTGGGATGGGATTTTTATGGCTGCCATTTCCTTCTCGTTCATTGAAAACCTGCTGCAGTCCTGCGCCCTCGCCTCGCCCCCCCCTCTTGTCCATTAAAGCGTTTCGTGCAGGAACCTGCGAGACATGAAGGACGCTGATCATTCAGAACTCAACAGACTATTTGTGAACATTTCCTTTCTGCTATTTGTTCCCACGTTTGTATTTTCCTGACATTTCTCAGTTATTAGCCTCCTTTTTAAACTTAATGTGGGTTTAGTTTGAAAACTGAGCACTTGTGCCCTCTCCTTCTTCTTCCCAGCTGAGTTAGAGTGCTAGCACTGCAAAGCAGACACTTGTATTGTAATAAAGTATTGGTTGGACATAAGAATTTTTTCTTTTTCATGGACTAAACTCATTTTCCTTTGCGTTGAACTATCTGTGTTAATTTCTTTTTTATTGATGTGGTTCCCCTTTTTTTTACTTTAAGTTTTATTTGAATTTGCTTTGATTGTTTCAATAAATTGGAGAATGTGTCATCAAGTTAAAACCCAAGTGAAGGTTAATGAGGATTTTCTTTCTACTTCCTTAATCGCTTATTGACTTTCATTAAAATAGGGAGAATACTCTGAGGTGTCAGCCTGGCTCAAAATATAAGAAAACATCCTCCAGGTGTTGAGTTTGACCCGCCATCAACATAATCCATGTCTGAAACACGTCTTCTCTGCATGATCCACGTCACTGCTCTTTCTGGCTGAAGTGGATTTACCTGGGGAAGGTCAGGGGAAACACTTTGAGAGTGTTATTTGGTCTAAAGAGCAGATGTTTCTGTTGTTTTGTACACTTGACTGTGCGTCTAACGGTCTGGGACTGCAGTGTAACGTTTCAGGAACACAGGTAGTAGATTTGAGAAGAACGTTGCTCTGGTTTTCTGACACCAGATCAGTGAGGAGATCCATCCAAACCTTTAAACTTGACTGCATTTACATGCACACAATGTCGTATCCTGGTTTCATAAACCTGGAGCTGCCACCTGGAGTACTCCGATAAGAAACCAGGATACTGTGGCATGCCTTATCCTGGTTTCTGAACATACTTTGTTGGTACAGAACAGAGAAATCGAGACACACCAGCAGGCAGATGATCAGAAACCTGGATACTGGTATGATCATGTGTACAGGGATATGAATAACCAAGGTTTTTCATGTTCCATGTAAACGTCATATCCAGAATCTGATCAGAAACAGGATCAGACTCAAAGCCAGGAGGACTCATGCGTGTGTAGAAGCACTCCTTGATTGTGGAACTTAACAAAACTAGAAGGACCCTGGTCACCCTGGCTAATTTTCCTGCTGGACTCAGAGGCAGCAACCAAACCTGCCACAGGTTTGGACCTACAGTAGACGCTGTGGCTGGCTTTAATGCCTAATGTGAATGTGCCTATCTGTATATACTGAAACTGAGTGATTGTGAGTCTGATGCTATGTGTGTGGGCTGATCTGCTGATACGGTCATGTTAAATAAATGGTTTCATTTTCTAACCAGACTCCTTAACAGTGAGCTTTCATTTGCCTGACACAAACATTAAAGGGTCAGTTCACCACATTTAAGAGTATGTCAAGATTTAAGATTGGCTCACGCTCGTAACCCAATATAAAGGAGGTGAAGAGAAACTTTCTGTGCTCCTCTAAACATTAAAAAATGAGTGTCTTCATCTTAAGCAAAGAAGTTTCAGTGACAGGTGTTGACTGTGAGGTCTGTAGATCTGTACCCAGTGATCAGGACCTTTCTTCTGCTCAGACGCATTGCTACAAAGTTAAAACTTAAATCAAATTTAATTCTCATCCATCATTTTAAGGCAAAAAGCCAAAAAACAAAAGCGGTAGCATACCGCTGCCAAATCAGGAAAATAAAAATGTATCAGTATTAGTGATGATTGACTTTGTTGATATTTAGATTAGTAGTACATCCAACATGGTGGCGGCCAGCATCGCATGTTTTCAGCTTCAAACCAGGGCTTCAGAAACTTATGGGTGACGTCACTCAAGCTCTGTCCATTCTTTATACTGTCATTGGTTACAACGTGATAATTTAATAATAAATAAAATATAGCGTGAAAGGCTGCACCTTACAACAATATAAATTATCTGATACATTTTCTTTGTCTGGTGTGGCAGTAATACGCTTCCCCATGATACTAGAGCTAAGAGAAACGTCTTTCTGTGATTATGGTGAACTGATGTTTAAAAGAAGTGTTACGTGCAGAAGTTGGATGATGCAAATTCCCAAAACACGTTTAAACACAAGGCCACAAAGGACACCTGAACATTACACCCATACGCGATAGGTAATCTGCTGCTGTAACTCCACTTTTCTGGTTTCAGGCTTTCCACCACATGTTGAACCCGCTGCAGGGTGCTCCCATTCGACCAGGTCCGGCTTGCAGTCTGTGTTCCAGTTCACTCCAAAGGTGTTGAATAGGGTTGAGGTCAAAGCTCTGTGCAGGTCACTCAAGTTCTTCCACACCGAACTCAGAAATCTTTTTTCTTTATGGACCTCTGCTTTGTGAGGGCACTGACAAGTTTGGAAGCTGACTGTTGTCTAAAATATGCAAGAACAGCAACAGACACAGAAATGTGTGTGTGCATGGGGTGTCCAAATACTTTTGGCCAATGTGACTTTGTCCCAAAAAAGCAGTCAAAGCAGCCATCCTTAATATTTCACACACTTTCAGTTGTTCTTGCATGTGTGCATGGCTCTCTGGTGGGTGTCTGTGGATGTGTTAAACATTTATAAACGTGGGTCAGTGACCTTGTTATCCATTTCAATGTAAACGATTATAGAAATATGCGAGCCCCAAGTAGACCATCATCTTTATCCTCAGTGTCCAGCTTAAAATTATAAGTGTGTTAACGTTAGCACGACACGCGGGGCCTCTTCACCGCGTTCTGACCTTCCTCGCTATCATTTCCCATTTTTTCACAAGGTGCCAGGCGGACATCATGACACCGAGGCAGGGAGAGTTATCTGGGAGATGACGGACAGCAGGGCAGGAGGAGGTGTGGCCTGTCGACACCCTGGGGTCAGTGCAACAGCCAGGGAGACGAGGCAGGAAGTTGTGTTGGAAAGGTTAAAGTGGAAACAATGTGTTGTGTCACCATGCGGGGACTAAGTAGGAGCATTAGCGTACAGTATACAGTTCAGAGAGACTTTGAAGTAGTCCTGAAGATCTACACAGCAAAGTGAACATTTAAATATTGCAAAAAATCTTTTCTAACTCACTTGAAATAATCTAAATCAAAATTAGATCAAACGTCGGTCCTTTTGGAACATAATGTGCTGAATCCAGAGAACAATGTAGTGTATCCCTCTTGTGACTCATCTGACTGATGACTGAGCTCATATCACAGGGTTTCTGTTATACAATGCATCAGTACATCTCTCAGTACTCAGAGCCCATAAAGACAAATCTTTAAAGATTTGTCACAAACATTTCATTTTTTATTTTATAAAGGCTCTGCAGTATTTCCATTAGACAGCAGGTGACTGTAGTTTTAAGCGAGTGTTACTCAGACAGGAGTGAACAGTACATTTGTTGGGGACTATTTTCAGCGGTGGATTAATACACATTTGGTGCTTTAGTGAGTATTCCTGGCAGCAGGGCAGTGTGTGTAGGATTGAATCAAAATAAACTCCAGTGTGAGTGTTTATGGTAATAATAAAAGAACATGTCGCTAAGTGCGACAGTGAAGCTGTAAATCAAAAATCTCCCCAGCTTTATCCTGTGATGACGGCAGACATTTCACAGAAGAACAAAACACAGGAATGCTGCTTCTGTCTTTGAGTAAAAAAAGAGCACTGTCCCGTCTCTCCCAATGGGGGGCGCTACGCCCTCGCTGTGAACCCCTCCCCCGAGGACTGGCTGAGTATTCACCGATCTCCAGGTGATCACCTGGTTCACATCAGCACCGTCACCACCAGACGTGTTGTGAAACTGTGGCATCCATCATTAGCTCGCAGGTATAGCTACTGCTTTGTTGAGCTTCCGTGTCAGGACCCGCATCTGACAAGAGGTTCACATCTGCGGCGGGCTGACGTAAGGTGGCCTCCCCCTCCACCCATAAGCCCATGCACACCCCACCTCCTCCTCCTCCCCTGACCCCCACCCCCGGCCTCGCCCTCTCACCCTCAACGCATGAAAAACTCGAATCTTTCAGAGGCTTTAAGGAAAAACAAACCCTCATTTCACCTCACTTTTTCCTTTTCTTTTTTTTCTTTTGGGGAGGTGGTGGACGGGTGGACGTACAAAACACGGTGACAAAACCCAATTTTTTGAAGAGGCAAGCTTTTTTCTTTCTGTGCTATCTGTCAGAGTTGGCCAGACTCCAGTAACTTGTCCCATTGATCTAAAGCTAAAACGAGCCTGTGCGCCCACACAGCCAGGCCTGCGAGGGGTGTAAAAACATTTTTTCACCCTCGTGGGGTTTTTTTTGTTTGGGCTCAATCCCCAGCTCTTTCAGGGGGCATAAAGAAAGCGCTGCGCTCAGCAGGGTCATGTGGGCGAGGCCCGGGGGGTAGACTATAGGTGGCGATTAGGGCCTCTAATGTGCAATGAATCCTTTTCGAATCACATGATATGAACTAATGTCGCCATTTAATGATAAAACAACAGCGACTGGGAGGGGAGAGCCAATGTGTGTGTGTGTGTGTGTGTGTGTGTGTGTGTGTGTGTGTGTGTGTAGAGAGGGGTGTGTGTGTGTGTGTGTGTGTGTGTGTGTAGATGCACTGTACAGCTGCACAGAGGACAAGAGGGCAGGAATGGATGACAACTGCATTTCTCAGATTGTGTGCCTCAACGCATGGCGCAGGACCGGCTAAACGACGGGAAAGGGTTTAGCTGGGACAACTGAGATGTGGGTTAAAGTGCAACACAAATATCAGATATTTTCCCAGGGTATCCTTCTTCTTATCGTCATGGATACTGCTGCAACATACACCAAAAATGTCCACCAATGTTGCAGAAGTTATGTTTTTTTTCTAAAATGAGGATGGAAATATTTGGATTTAATTTGATGGCCAGCTGTCTAGCCCCTGAGGACACACACACACACGAACACACACACACACACACACCACAGTGTAACCTTGGCTGTGACTCTTGGTGTGGGAGAGTGGGGGGCTTGGATTAGGTTAAATATAGGATGACCTGACCCTGTTTGGTGAGCGCAGAGTCACTAAACTCATCTTTTCAAAACGCCCCTGCTGACATCAGCCAGTGAGACACACACACACACACACACACACACGCTGTCCCCTTTGAAGCCAGGATTTCCCTAATAGCACGTAATAGCACATTAGTATATAACAGTGTAGTACCTCTTTCAGGTTGGTTGATGACGTAGCTATGACCTTTGACCTCTAAAACACAAAAGGGTGTTACAGAATATTTCGTCGCTGTCTAATGAAAACAGTTAAAAGATGACATGTTCCCCGTAAGCATGAGAATAAAATGCAATACATGGAGCAAGTCCTTCACCCGGCAGCAGCCACACTGAGTCAAAGGATAGTCGACAGTTTTTCATCATCAGCAGAAGGCAGAAATCCTGCACACTGTAGCTCACTTGTTCTTACTTTATACTCACTTCATGTCGCTACTTTAATGTCATCTGGTAGACCTTTATCAAGTGGAATTCACTTTGTAAAATTATATACAGTATATTAACCTGGAAGGAATCCACCAATCAAAAGAGACGGGAAACACCAGACAGCATTCTGACAGCTGTTACCAATGATACTAATTACGGTTCAGTTCCATTCACCACAGCAGCACCCTGACTCTGTTTGACCCGAATGAACCTTGATTAGCATCATTGCTAACACCTGTGTTTACCTACTAGTTCATGTCAAAATGGCTCCTGTGGAAACGATCTTTTAATGTAAGTAACCTCTTCCAGCTATAAACAAACATATCTCCACAGATTAGGTATATATGGTAAAACAAAAAAACTTCAATATATTATGTTGCTACCAATGACAGTATAAAGAATGGACAGCCTCAGTGACGTCACCTGTAGGTTTCCGACTCGTGTTTTGAAGCTGAGAAATACACCGCCATGTTGGATGTACATGTGCTTCTCCTGCCTTCCAGCTAAGCTAAATATCGCAAAGACGTGGATCATCAGTGGACCTAAGGTGGGCCAAATGACACCTGGGTGCTCTAATAAGCTATCTGTAAAGGCACTAATCTGTCAATCCAATGGCCATGCTGTGAAATATGCATAACTTTAATCCTTAATATCATCTGTTATTATGAGTTATTAGCTAAGGAAATTAGTTATAGAGTCCAAAAACAGTTTTTTGTACCAGGCTGTAAACATGTTTATTCCTCCTGTGAAGTTGGACATTTTAACATGGGGACTTATGGAGACTGCCTCACTTTCAGAACTCATGCGGCCACTTCATTAATTACAGTTTTTAGCAATTCTGCATTGACTTCACTTCCCAGATCCGGAGGTTGTCGGTTGGTTGCTACAACTGTTGCGCAATAGCTTTTTTCATTTAAATTTTAGAAACCACTGTAAACACAGACTGTGATGACTTTCATAGATTATTGCACAAACACTGTTAAACTGAGCACAAAGTCAAGTGCTTTTGTTTTGTCTAAGGACAAAAACAAAAGCACTTGACTTTCATGACTTTAATCGACACATTTTCCGGTTCCTCTAGTCAAATAATCTATTACGTAATCTATTACCACATCCCAAAATGCCAAATTGAGATTTCCAGCTCTGTCACATAAGGTCGTTGTGGTTCAGAGTGAAGTTCGAGATGCTGCCACTTCTTTATATTTGTATCCATATTATTTATATGTGCTTTAGCTGACAGGGATAGATGGATGGAGGTAACACTTTATACCTTTATTTATTTATTTTTTTCAGTTTGGTTCATTTTTAGGTAGCACCTTAAGGGGTCATGATGAGTGTACCCTGGTGCATTGTGGGCACTGTGCCCATACCTTGGCCTGACCTGTAGGTGTCCCCGCAGAGCTGACCTGTCCTCACACAGTTTTCTCATAATGCTCTTTCCCCCTGTGCAGCCCCTCCCCTCTTTCTATGGGCAGACAGTCAAAACAAGCCATCCCACATGACCGACCGCACACTGTACAAATGCTGCAACATTACATCATTTATACTATCAGCATCTACACGGTGTGTGTAAGAAGGCCCTCTTTAAGTGAACTGCATTCAACATGTATCAGCATTCGTTGAGTAGATGAGTTTTCTTTGACTTGTTTTGAACTTTGGGGCATTTTTCTGTCAAGTCATGGTCAAACAAAAACCTTTCAGAGTGTCACATGACACTGAAATATCATAACATATCTGAGACATTTGATTAGCAGCTGAGATTTGTACAGTAGCTACTTTTATGGACACAGAGGTCATGTCGTCTCTCCCCGCTAACCATGTTTTTAAGGTTTTAGATGTAGGACAGGCAAGTTCTGCAACAGAACCGTTGCTTCTCACACTGGGACGGTTGCACGACATATATGATTGTATACATTGTAGATGGTTTGTGGTACTGATAGCATGGCCATGGGAATGCTTGTTTATTATGATTTTATTATGCCTTTTACATAAAGGCATTGTTATTGACAATTGTTTCTCTTATTGTAGTTACTGTATATGATGTGTACCTGAAGTTTTCGTTTACGATGAGCTCTAAATAGATAGATACACCCTTTTTCACAGCAGCCATTTTGACATGAAATAGTAGGGTGATCACAGGTGTTACCAATGATACTAAATGAAGGTTCCGTTCCATTCAAACAGAGTCAGGGTGCTGCTGTGGTGCATGTTGGCTCACTGGAAAATAAATAAATGGAACAGAGCCTCAATTAGTATCATTGGTAACACCCCCCTTTTTTAAAAATTATTACTTTGGTGGCTACAGCGATTCTAAGGAGGTTAAGGGTTGGGATTGCAGTTTAGCCTCAGTGTACATGAAATTCTCGCAATACCAGAAAGGAAAACTCTTAACTTTCCTCAAAAAATAAAAAGTCAAAGCATTCTTTTCTGAGAGTTTAGCTTTCAACAACTAAACCTCCTCCTTGGTTTATTGTGAAAATGACATTTTTCCAATACAGTGTTGTCGATCTTCCTAACTGTTTTTATATTTTTTGGAAACAACGTTGAGGTTGCATGATCCGATCTTTAAATAATGCAGTCATAACTTTAACAGTCTGGTACCAAACTGGAGAAGTTTCTGCCAAACAAACTGACATCTTTCCATGAGCCAGCGGTCAGGCCTCCCAGAAACAAATTCATCACACTCCTGAAATACATAAAGAGGGCCTGAGGTATTTGTGCTGTGGGCTGAGTGTGAATTTGTTAGGTGATTAAAGGCTAAATATAGCCTCCTGTCTGCTCTGAGCTGAAGACTGGTGACTCAGTGGCAGACGTTCTCTTTCTGTAGCAGTCGCTTTTCCACTACAGGCCCGAGAGGGGCTTTACAGGGGCCACGGGATCAAAACCACCACTGAAACCACTATCATGACCTCAGGACTTCATGTCTTTACTTGCTTTTTACATTTTGATTTAATAAGCATGATGAATGCGTAGATATTCACACAAGGTAAATGCAGATAAATGGTAAAAGTGAAAATGAAGTGAAATCTGGAAAGCAAATTAATAAAAAGGTAAAGCAAAAAAACTTAACTTCAAACTCACCTTGAAGCCTTTGGTGCCAGACTCTCCCACCTGGACATGAAAGGAATTGTCATTTATATTTTATCGACTGGCATTTAGTAAATAAATAAGAAATGCATGACTAGCAATGGCACTTTGTGACCTCTGAACTTGACCTCAGCATCAGTAAGCTTTTGAACCAGTGTGTCGCCCTCCAAAACGTCAAGTTCAAATGACCAGGGCCAGCCATTGGGTGCAGGACTAAATAGAAAACTTTTGCTTTTAAATATTGCAATAAATAAAGTCTGCTCATCTCTGTTTTTTTTTTGTTTGTTTGTTTTTTTACTTTACTGGTTTGTGAAATAAAATGATGTTCGTGTACCAGCTTAAACAGACAGACATAAAAACAGGAAAAATGTGAATTAATGTCAGTGCATAGCTCTGTTTGGCTCTGTTTAGCCCTGGAGTGGAAAAAAGGCTCCTGACTGAGTGACGGGCTGAGGCCTCCAGTCAGTCGTGCCAACAGATCAACTATCTCCCATCACTCTTCAGCCACTGGACCCAAGAGCCCAGCACTCATGTACTGTACTCTGTTATTAGACAAACATCCTGTGCAAAGTTATCCTTCCAAATCCTTGTTCTGTGTTTGTAGTAAAAGCATCAAAAACATCAGTTTGATACTAATAAAGTGTTTGAAAGATAAAAATATAATAAGCTGCATAGATTGTGATGATTTATATTATGTTACCCAAAAAATGACTCCAAACTCCATTACATATATTTGTAAAAGATATCAAATATAAATTCCTTCAGTTATTCTTTAATTGACAGCGAAGGACCTCAGCATTGAGTGAAAAAGACAAATTTAAACCTGACTTAATCAAAGTGTTTACACTGACATCACATTAAATGACATAAAATGCTTTTTGTGCCACAGTCATGAAGACCAACTCACCCAACACTGCTTCTCTGAGCTTCTTTTAGTTCATCACTTTTTGTTTCACTGCTCAGAAATATACTGTATGTTTCATTCTGAGCTGCTCTCTTTAAGCCCAGTGGTTTGATGAACCCACTGTACATAACCTTCACAATAAGCATAGTCTAGCAAGCTGAAGTTGACCCTAGACTCCAAACAACTTCAAATGAATGATAATGTTCATGTCTGCTGGATGTGTAAGCGGACAACTGTTAGCCATATCAAGATTAAAACCTTGGATGCCAAACATGTATTATTACAGGTTGAAATGAGCATACCAACTTTGCTAACAGAGTAACTTCCCAGTTTTCCTGTTCTTTGGGCTAATGTTAGCTAACTAAGATAGCTGGTAACCAAGCGGCAACTTGCGGTGCTGGGAAATGAAGCCAATGCTGAAGTGCTAAAAACTGTAATTCCTCGAGCAGCCGCTTGAGACAGGCTGCAATGAGTCAACCTCCGCTGATGATGCATGTCTTTGCCGATATTTAGATTAGATGGAAGGCGGAAGAAGCAGTACATCCAACATGGCAGCGTCCAGTGGCACATATTTACGTCTTTAAAAAAAGAGCTTCAGAAACCTACGGGTGACGTCACTCAGGCTCTGTCCAATCTTTATACTGTCATTGTTGGTAACAAGCTTGGTTAGCAATATTAGATAACATTAGATATTTCCAGAATCAACTTTAGTCTTGTTGTGAGCAAATTTCAAGTAATGTGAGCTGCATTGTAACATTAGCCTAATTCAGAGTGACAAGGCTGGTGAAAAAGATAGATTTGCAAGGTTAACATCAGCTAGCTAAATGTCAACTTTATTAGTGTGCTTAAACTTGTATATGCTGTGCTGTGGCATCATTTGTTCCCTTTTCTGAGGCCTTTTTTTTCAGGCCTCAGGTAAACAGTGTCTACAACCCAAGTCTTGTTTTGAGAATTTCTTTCCTTGATAGACTAGACTTGTGTGGGTCTAACCCTTTGTAAATTGTTTGTCAGATTTGATGCTTCACAATCTTTTATGTGGGAGCTGCTTAGACTGGCTTCATATGCCGGCAGATTAAAGTCATCTTATTTTGTCTAATTGCAATTATGTGTTTTCACAAAGATTCCAGAATCCACCACTGGCCAGCACTACACCCTGGGACACCCCGTACAGCTGTGCCCAAAGATCAAAACGATCTTTCCCAGCAGCAGTAAATTTCACCCACCTCTATCATGTATTGCACAGTGTTGTAAATGGTCACTCAGTTCTTATGATGGCGCAGACTGAGTGTGTGATAGATGTTTGACTCTCAGGTGCAACACTGACATGCCTGTCTGATTTTAATTATTTCTGGATGTGGTTATGAAAGAATGTCTGGCTGCGTGTGTGTCTCTGGATTGGCGTCACATTCTTACATTGGCTGTTGGAATGCAGAGTGAGGGAGTGAACAGTCAGGAGGTCGGAGGTCAAAGAGGCTACGAAGAGAGTAATGAAGAAGAGCTCTGCTGAAGCTGACGTCCGCAACACATAACCTGAAGAGCAAACAGGATGCCAGATGTTGCCAAAGCTGCCAAAGAGCTGCTTTGTGGACACATTATCAAACTGGCACTAAAATATGAAAATAAAACAATACTCAGGTTAAAACTACAAGTTAGCAAATGAATATTATTTATCTTCACAAGCACATAAAAATTGGGGCTCATTAAGTTGTGTGAGGCTCACATATAAAGCCATTCTAACATGAAATAGTAGGGTCAACACAGGTGTTACAAAATGGCCGCTGTGGAAAAGGTCTATTTGTCAGTCAATAATTGATCAATTATGAAAAATATTTTAAAAAAGCCAATAAATTAAGTTAACTAGGCTCTATCTGTCTTTTGGGGTAGTTTCCTAAGTCAGACATTGAGATTAAATGTATATTTTCAGCATGCGTATTGTACTTTAAAGCACTTAGAAAAGTCATCTTTCAAAGAACAAATGGCATATATTGCTTTGGTGTTGAATTAATTGACTCTAATCAAGAGCTAACTCCGTTCACTGATGGAGATCATGAGACGTGATTGAGAGCTGGTTAGACCTTGAGTCCATTTTTTTCTTCAAACTACTACTTCCAAAGTTAAAGAATAAACTTTCACTCTCAAGTTTATAGCATCACATCTCCTCATATGCTGTGTCTTTGGAGACATTATGAGATCACTGGATTATTGTTGACTTTCTTTACCCTGAAATTCTGAACAAGGCGGCCCAACCAGTCCTAACAGAGTCTGCATGTTCTCCCCGTGTCTGCGTGGGTAGTCTGGCTTCCTCCCACAGTCCAAAGACATGCAGGTTAATTGGTGACTCTAAAGTGTCTGTAGGTGTTGTCTGAACGGTTGTTTGTCTCCATGTGCCCTGTGATGAACTTGCAACATGTCCAAAGTGTACCCCACCTCTCACCCAAAGACAGTTGTGATAGGCTCCAGCTCCCTGCGACCCTGATGAGGTTAAGCGGTTATAATAAATATAAAATAAAATATGGATAGATCTTTCTATGTCACCAAGAGTTAGTACTTTTACCATACTTTTGAGTCAAGGTGGCTGTGGATCAGACTTGAAAGCAAGAATGGTACAAAATTCAATATGGTACAAAAAATTTATTTAGTTAACAGTTTTGTAAACATTTGAGGTAAATTAACATTTACATCAACTTGTTCTTACAAAAGAATCATTCATACACAAGGCACTTCTCTTGTTTAAGACAGCATTGAAAACAGGTTGCTGTTCTGAGCATTGTGAGATGGTTTCTACTCCCTGACGAGCCAGAGAAATCATGCTCTGCATGACACGTAAGAGGAGAGAGTTTAGAAGCGTCACGGGGGACGACGGGCTTTGAACACAACATCCTGTCAGGGCTTTGTATGCAGGGTTAGGGAAGGGCCAGCTACCCGACTAACATTCTCTCAACAGCTGAGTCGCCTGATTCGACGTCTAACCAGAGTCCCGACCAGTCTGTGAGAACATACTGAGTGAACACACAGAAAAACACCCCTACTGTTCTTTCTCTCTCTCGTCGTTGTTTTTTTTTTCCTTTTAAATCTTCAAGCTCGTCATGATCTGAGCTTTTTTTTTTTTTTTAAATACTGCCTTTTTCTGTGAAGAGCCACTGTGTTTTAGTTTTAAGACATTTCTTCCTTTGAGGATCATAGAGATTTGGCATCACGCTCGCTCTCATTCTCTCTCTCGCTCTCACTCTTTCTCTCTGGTTCTTTCTTTCTGTATTTCTACCATTATTAGCATTGTAGAACAGCAGTTTTCTTTCCTAAATGTGCAAATTGTTATCAACTACCAAAATGTAAACTTTAGGGATCAAAAACAAATGCAGATAACAAAGATTTTTTTTGTTGTTGTCATTTTGAACAAGAAACATCCACGATTGGGAAAGGCTGCTGGTACCCATGCGTTGTGTATATTTTCCTCTTTGTGCTTCTGTTTGCACTAAATGTCTTTTAAGCAACTAAAGTAAGATACGGTTTGAAACATTATACTCTGACACCATACAGTACTTTGGGGGGAAAAGCTGGTACCACTTTACTCCAGTGTATTAACCTAACTGCTGGAAAAGTATTGTTCCTGTAGAATACTTTGCATAAACATATTAGTGCTTAATCGTATTGCTTGTACGCCCTGTGCAGATTATTCAGTATTCACACAGCTTTACTGTGTACTTGCAGCTCTGCCCTCACAGGATAATACAGTGGATTAAGGAAAAAAAAGACTTTTTGAGTGCCTGGGTTGTGAATGAACCAAACAGCACAGTAAAACAACAGAGACAGGGGACTGCGGCCGCTGATGACTTCAGTTCAAAGATCTCTAAGAATCAAGATGAACACAACAAAACAGAAGCCACCGAGGTCGACCGCCGCATGGCGTTTTGATACTCACGATGTCAGCCATTTTGTCTTTTTTTAAAAATCTGTTTCGCAATCACAAACTGACTACTACAAGTATGCAATTTAGTAAAATTCAATTCAGTTTTTTAAAAAATAGAAATTTTCAGAATAAAACCACATGAAATGTGTGATGATGAAACTCATTTAATTCCTAGAGTTGGTCTCAGTCTTTAGGTGTGATGATTAAAAAGGGGGCAAAAATATCTGCCAATAATCACTAAAAATTTGCAGTTTCAAGTCTAGCTCAAGACCTTCGGAAGGTTGCGTCTGAAGGAACAAGGAGAACATGATTATTTTTTATATCGGAGAGTGGCTGCTGTATTTGCATTTGCGCATTTTTAGGAGTCTTTGAAGGCAACATCTTGTCATTTGTGGAGTTAGTGGATCATTTTTCTTTTTAGACATGTTGACCGAAGGCAACGCTGACAGAGGCAGGTGTAAGGTACTCTGCTCCTATTTTCCTCAGTTGTAAACTAACAGCGTGGTGGGAACGTTTTCATTTCCAGGTTGGTGGACAGTAGAGTGTTCAAGGAGACCCAGGTGCATTCTGGGCATCACAGGGATGACTTCTACCAGCAGTTTTGAGCCACATCCCATCCACACTGCGGATCACACCTGTCCATTCCTATCTGTTCCATCTCAGTTACAATATTTATTGTCTCTGCAGGATGCAGTGCGATGGATCATGGGTAAAACCAAACTAGCCAACTTTGCCATAAAAGTTTGTCAGTGAATCGGTGAGTTGCAGGGCCGCGCACGCTGGCATGCACAACTACAAGGAACACAAGACATATAATGTGATAAATCATGTTTCAACAGGTGTTTGTTCAGAGAAATCCAGGAAGTGCTGCAGCAAAGGACCTTCCAGGTCAAAGGACAAACGCTTGGAACAAGATGTTGTGCAACAAGTAGTTGCACATCTGCACCGCCAATTTGACTGTGAAACAAGATTTAAAAAAATACACAAGACGTAATAATAATTGTCTGGCTATACATCAAATCGTTGATCGTACAGATCAGCTATTTGAACAGTACTGTGTTTCCTCCATATAAAAAAAAAAAAATCAGTCCTTGATTTGAAAGATGATGCTCATTGGGGGAAAGTCCTTTGGGCTGAACAAAAAAAAAAAGAGAAGAAAAAATAGAGAAACAGCATGAGAGCTTCCTTCAAACCAAACATGTTGGAGAGGTGTGTCCATTTTGAAGCAAAGTTGTGACATCACAGTGTCCATCCACCGCTGGGAGTGGAGCCTTCTGACTTTATAGCACTGCATGATCACATTTCGTGCGCATAAATTCAGATCGTCCAAAAACACAAGCCGTGCCTCAACTACACTGCAACTCACCGATTGCACTAAATCAATGACATGTCATTTCACATTTGTCTAACCCTTTTCAAAAGGTAGGAAGGTAGTCTGCCTAACCTTTTCTGCTCTCCTGCTTTCCTGTCTCTTGTCGCCTCGTCTTATTTTGTTAGTTTTTTGGTTTTTTTGTATTTTTTGCTTTAGAATCACTATGCTTGAGGGTGGGGGTGGGGAAAGTGGGATGTTGGTCAGGTGGGGTTTAGGGACATGAAATTTAGATTTAGACAGCCAGGTCATTTGACCTAGCCCTGATGCTGCTGCTCTTGCTGGCCCGACTGAGCCGCCGAGGGTCTGTGCTGACCGCTACTGGAGGCTCGTGCATCTCCACTGTAGTGGTGACGTGGCCTTCCTCCAGCTCACTCTTCCCCCCACCCAAGCTGCCTGCGTTGGAGGCAGTGCCAGGGCTGCTGCTGGTGATGTTGGTGTTACTAGGGGTGTTGCTGGTGGGAAGGAGCAGTGCGGCCTCGACAGGCTGCTGCTGCTGCTGCTGCTGCTCATTGTTGGTGCTGGTGGAAAAAGAGGATGGGGAGGGAGAGGTGGCTTTCATCTCCCGAGTCTGCTGCTCGGTGGCCAGGTTGGCCCAGTTCTGCTGCGTGGCCAGCCGGTGGTTGTTGTTATTGCTGATGTAGTAGTGGGAAGAGGGGGAGGACTGCTCCTGCCGGAGGTTGTCCATCTTGAACTCTGCCGCTGAGGGCACAGCTGCCGGCCCCATGGGCGGCAGGAATGCCCCGCTGCCCGCCGTCACATCTGTGTAGTTGGGAGGGTAGCTGAGGCTGGATGGGGCAGTTCTGGAGGCCGAGGCCAAACACTCAGGCTCTGCAATGTCGCGCAGTGACTCGTGGTCGGGGGCGAGCTCATTTTTCATGCCCTGTTTAACTTTCTTCCATCCAAGGTGATAGATCTCTAACAAATTCAGCAAAAGAGACACGCAAGCCACTACAAGCATAAATATAATAAAAATAGTCTTTTCAGTGGGCCTCGATATGAAGCAGTCAACGGTGTTGGGGCAGGGCCAACGTGCACACTTGTACAGGGGCCTCAGTCGGAAGCCATAGAGCAAATACTGGCCCAAAATGAATCCCACTTCAAACACGGTCTTGAAAATAATGTTGAACACATAGGTACGCAGCAGTGCACCTCTGATACGGATTTTGCCATGCTCGTCTCTGATTGGCGGCTTCTCCTTCTTGCCACCACCTACTCCTCCAGCGTCTCCACCATTTCTATAAAGGAGTTCTTTTTCCTCCTGGAACTTGTTTGCTTTGCGCATCTCCTCCTCCTTCTCTTTCCGCTTCTCCTCCATACGGACGATGTGTAACACATGGCCCAGGTAGATGAGAGTTGGCGTGGACACGAAGATGATTTGCAGCACCCAGAAGCGGATGTGCGAAATGGGGAAGGCCTCATCGTAGCAGACGTTCTCGCAACCAGGCTGTTGGGTGTTACAGGTGAAATCAGACTGCTCGTCGCCCCAGACCTCTTCAGCTGCGGCCCCCAGCACCAGGATCCTGAAGATGAAGAGGACAGTCAGCCAGACTTTGCCAATGACCGTCGAGTGCTCCTGAGCGTTCTCCAACAGCCGCCCCAGAAAGCTCCAGTCACCCATGCTTCAAGATTTCTAGCCTATGGAGAAAGTACAGGCTGCAGTGGACAAAGAAGGAAGGAATGGCAAAACAGAAAGAGCAGAAACAGAGTGTGAGAGAAAGTTAAAGTAAAGTACTCAAAGTTGGCCTGAACACATCATTGCAAAGAGTATCGTGTAAGGCCTTACCCGAGGTTAAACACTCTAAACAGACCAACAAACAAGAAGACACAAGGACACAGATGAGAGTGCAAGTGTCGACTAGACTCCGGCATACTTCTCTTTTTCATAAAACCAAATGGCAGAACAAGTTCTTTACAAAAAAACTGGCATGTACGCGTCGGACATCGATAACAAATCGAGACACAGCATTCGCTTCAAACACAGACGCTTTTTAGCAGCTCCTATACTGTATGGGCCACCTGTTTGACTGAACCTGGTTCACTCTCCCTTTCTCTCTCTCTGTCTGTCTGTCTCTCTCTCTCTCTATGTCAGGCCTGTCTCTCTCTCTCACCTGCTCGCTCCACTGCCTAGCAGGCATGTGCTGAGATCAACATTATAATGTTCGAAAACAGCGTTTGGCCGAGATGGGGCTCTGGTGTGGCACATGCACGCACACACACACACACACACACACACACACACACACACACACACACACAGAAACAAATACTGACATTTGACATACACACCACCCTCCCTTCCTCTGTCAACTGTAATACTAATGCCACAGGGATTCAATTAAAAAGTTACTGTAATTATGAAAGATAATGACATAATAACTATTCTGGGGTGAATCTGTTTTTAGGTTTTAAATCTCGGAAAGTGTTTCTCAGTCTGAACAGGCTTAAAAAGAAAATATCATTTTCATTATCAATTAAATCTTTCAAATCTCTCTTTAATTAAATGAATTAATCAGTCTTTAAATAATCAGAAATATAATTATGATTTCAAAGGCCTGATTTGATGTCTTCAAATAGCTATATTGTATGTATTGTTCAAACTAAAGTTTTTAACCTCAAATACATTCAAAAACAACAATAAATCTGAGCATAGCCACACATCTGACAAAGCTGAAGCTGTTGGTGAATGGCTTCGTTAATCTATTATACAAATCAAATGTAATTTATACTAATCTTCTTAGCACTACATTTGTTATTTAATATCACAGATTTAATAGTTTAGACCAGCCATTAAAACAGCACTGTCAAATGACATTTTAAATTTGAATTAAAACAAATGTATATTTACAGCTACAGCTGTTAAATGTGTTTTGAGCAAAGTAGCATCTGTTGTTACTCTGTTACATATTTTAGACAGCAGTATGTACACTGAACACACAAACACACACAGAGGAGAAACTTACTAAAATATTCTTGTATTAAAGGTAATAAATCCATCGACCAGGGTTCACAACATGTATGACACCTGGAAGAGAAAAGTCAAACAATAATTCATTTACTTTGTGTGAGACTTTGAGCAAAAGCAGTGAATGAGATGCTCAACAAAGGCAGTGTGCATGTTTTGCTCAAAAAATAAAATGTATCCATATCACAACTATAAAACCTTAAGCTATTTTTGACTTTATTTGCATTTTAAACACTGATATAAATATTGGGATATGAGTACTGGGGATACTGCAGCAATTCAGCCCAGAGTTTACCATTTGACCTTATGATGACTTCATTATTAGTGTCAAACTGTGAATACATTTCTCTCAGTTTCAGAGGTATTTGTGGCATTCCTGTCGGATGGTGTTGGATGTAACAGACAGAGTCAGGTTCAAATACAAAGCCAAACCTGCCAGGCTCACAATACAGAGTGTACCAGAGTCCCCAGACTCCCTTTAAGCGCCACAAGCTTTGTCAGGCTTTTGTCTCACTCTTGTTTAGTAAAAGTGAAGTAACTCTTAATTACCTGACAACACGCCGTTCTTCGTTTACTTGCTCTTAGTTTGCTCCCATTTAAAAACAGGGAAAATTCAGTGTTTGTCCATCATACCTTTAGACCGGAGATGTCATACTTAAATAGGAAAAGCAAATCCATCTGCCATCACTGGTGCCATCGTTTGAGTGCGCCGAAAAAGCGTGTAGACCTCCAGCGGCTGCAGCGACCCTCCCTCTGGCTCCCTGATCCCAAACCCGCCACCTGTCGCCCCCCCTGACAGCTCAACAAACTCTTTTTAAATATGATGCCTCACAAACTCATTCATGCACACACTTTTCCAGGCGTGTGGTCAGTCTGGGCTGGCTGTCCCGGGCCCGTTACCGTGCGCAGGGAAAAGTTTTCCCTCGGTTTAGTTTTTGGAGGCGGCTTCAAGTCGGAGATGGGGCTCGGTTAGACGGAGCTGCCTCCCGTTTCCAGCCATGTCTGGACTGTCACATTGTGTGACCATGCATGAGTGAATCCACAGAGTCATCAGCCTGTCCGGAGTCACACCACGCCCCTGCCAGCCTCCCCAAAACCTGTCCAAAATGTGCGCAAAAGTTGGCGAGAATGTGCGCAGTTTATCCAAAACCTGACCCTGCTCTGGACCTATCCAAAGCATCCCGGGAAAACCATTTTAAAACTTTCCCAAAAGTTTTCCCTAAACTCTTTAATATCTACAAAAGTTAATCTAAAGTTTAAAAAAATAATTTAATTTGAATAGAAAGAAGCACATTTAAATTGTCATTATAAACTTATAGTTGACCATGTATCCTCCAAATAAAACATTACTTTGAGAGATCAATGAAAACCTGATGTATGGTGATCAAAAGGGACACATTATAGTAAAATCAGAAACTGAGCTTTAACATTTTAGGGCATCTCCCAGAAAGATAACAAAACCCCTCCATGTCCCAACCAATGCTGCAGGAAGGCATGGCATTATATGAGGCAACGTGACACACACTATCAGACATACTGTGAATAAAACAATGAACCACAAAGTTTTGTTTTTACTGATTTATGAAAAACAAACTTCAAGGATCAAAGTGCGAGTGTAATAAAAACTTCAAAGTACAAAACACGATCACAAACATTGGATCTCTTTTCTTACACAGCTGTTTGTTCATTAGTACAGTGTTCGCTGCTAAAAGCAGGTTGTAGAAGAAATCTGAATGGAAAAATGTTAATAACATCCTGGGACTTGAATGATCGCACTCGTCCCTTAAAAACAATGTCCATTACATATTGTCGCTATCACAAATGTAGCATTAAAATGTCATTTGGCTGTTAAAGAAAGCAGGAGGTCAAAGGTCATGCAGAGCAGACGTACAAAACAAACAAATTATAAATATTTCTTTGTTTGTTTTTAATCTGCAGAGTGCTTTGTCTGTGACAATGCATGACTTGGCATTTTTGGATATTGGGTAAAAAACATCACCCTTCATGCTGTAACTCCACATAACTCCACCAGTTGTCTAAAATGAATATATGACTCATCCAGTTTGTCTTTTTATGATGTTGCAACTGAAACATCTAACTGACTGTCCAACTCGTCTTCGTTCCAGTCATCTCTAATAACCCAATCAGTTTTCTCTGTTCACAACAGAGATGGGACTAATCCTTCTCAGCTATTCCTGGATGGTTGGAGGACAAAGACATTTTCACTTTGACAACGGCCGTAGTTCTTCGCATTAAAAGGGCGAGAGGTGATTAGTGCGGTGGCTAAAATAAGGCACATGCTGAAAGCTGATACAACCAGCTGGGGTCAGTACACACTGCAACAACAACACCACACGTCTAACTGACACAGGAGGAGCAGGTCTGGGATGAACAGGACAACTTCTGGATGATCAGAACAGTAACGGTGAAGAAGACACTTGAATATTGTGTCAATACCAATGATAAAGAGCCTTTAGGAGCAATCCATAACTTTTTTTTAAGTAGTCTTAAGTAGTCTAATTTGATATTTGCTTTTTAAAATAAACTCTTCAACTCACAACTTCACCAGGAGGCAAAAACAAATGTGACAAAAATGCAAAAATATTGAGTCAGTTATTCATACATTTGTCTCTGAAATCACTACAAGCCTGACAGCGTTCTGCGTGTTTTAACACTGCTTAGTATTTCTGAATTCATATTTCTGTGTCATTTGTTTTTGCATCTTTTTAAAAACTCCAGATCAACCCTGCAGCTTCACTTCAGAGCAAATAATTAACATTTATGCAATATGATCTGTCGTGGTGGTTTCCAGCACTCGCTGACTGAAGAACATAAAACATCTTGTACAGTACAGAATGTGTGAAAACATACAACACAGTGTTAAACTCATGTAACGAAGCAAACACTTTCAGTTCAAGTAAAAGAAAAGAGGCATTCTGATTTGATCGAACAGCAAAGAGCAAATCTATGAAACTACTGTGATCAGACTTCACCGTGTTATAGAAATTCTTTATCAGCGTAATATTATTCTGTGCAACACTCTCAGCAATTATCAACACAAAAATTAAAACTAACATTATTCATAGGAAGTCATTTAACTATAAATTTTCAAACTTCATGCTACGGTCGCTTGATTCAATACAACAGGATCATAAAAAACTCATCTGCTCTCATCAGTTATTTTAAACATCAATCAGTTGACTCTTGTAAACTAGACACTAAAACATAATCACAAAGGCACTTGGACCTTTTTTGCTGCTTCACGTTTCATGACTTCATTTGTTTTACTTCCTCTTCTTTAACACTAAACAAATTATTCAAGCTTGGAGGGATGGTGTTTGTGCTCTTAAAGGTTCCACTGTGAACCACTAGATGTCAGCGTACACTCATTCTTCTCTGGTTCAAAATCTGGCCGCTCACTCGAGGAATTTTCGGCACCTTCATGCAACTTCAAACTGTGAACAATAAATTAAAACCGCCATCGTACGCTATCAAACATCCACTGTAAGAAAAGTAAGGTGTCACTTGTGATAATGTGGAAGATCCACAACGATATTGTGTTTAAGTCCTACCTGTCAGCATTTTGTTCTGAGCACACAAACAGGCCGTCAAAGTAAGACCCACTGGTGGGAATTCTTCATGATTTAACATTATACTAGTTCACAATATATACTGTACACTAATCATTTTTGATTTAGCAACAGGGAAGAACATTTGACTGCCTTTGGTGTTCAAATTACGACAGTTTGTGGAAAAACAGAGCAAATATACAAATTATAGTGTGACTTCCTACAAATTATTGTAGAAGGAAGATCAGCCCAACACATGTTGCTGTCTAATTAAACTAATATCTCTTAATTTGAAGTTCCCACAGTCTTAAAATCGGTTTCAGAAGCTGTTTCGCCGTCCCATGAGACAATTCTGGTGGGTACCCACATTTAGAGCCTGATAACCGAACTGTAGACACTATCACCATTGTGGGTGGTTGGATTTACAGTTTATGTTTTTCTTTTTGTGGTACTGATCCACCACTCATGGCTGTCCTTCAACACATGGTCTTGTTGCTGGACCCATCTGTGGAGGAAGACAGCAGCATCTCGTTCTTCTTGTTCTGCAGCAGGGCATTATCCCGTGTCACGCTGTCTGTGTTGGTGTAATTGTGTTTCCTCGTGTTTGACCTGCTCGAGCACCTCATGAGCGCCTTGACGATGAGGTAGCACAGCTCGGCTACATTCAGCACCATGCAGATGGCCGATGAGGACACCATGAAGATGGTGAAGATGGTCTTCTCTGTTGGCCTGGAGATGAAGCAGTCCACCTTGTTGGGGCAAGGCCACTGCTCGCACTTCACTAGCCGGGGCATCTGGAAACCGTCGTAGACAAAATACAGCGCGTACATGAAACCACCCTCAAAGATGAGTCGGAAGAACAAGCTGCAGGTGTAGGTCCACCACAGTGGGCCTGTGATTGGCAGACGCCTCCTCTTCAGTGTCTCCAGCTCACTATCTGTCATCTTCTCTGAGCCGTTGGAAGCCAGCATGGTCCTCTTATCCCCACGTTTCCTGTAGGCAACGTGCATGGCCACCAGCAGGGCTGGCGTGGATACAAAAATTAGCTGCAGGCACCACAAGCGAATGTGTGAAACAGGAAAGAAGTGGTCATAGCAGACATTTTTGCAGCCGGGCTGCTGTGTGTTGCAAGTGAAGTCTGACTGCTCATCTCCCCAGACGCTCTCGGCAGCCAAAACCAGAATGGTGATGCGAAAGATGAAAAGGACAGAAAGCCAGATCTTTCCAAGACTGGTGGAGTGTTTGTTGACACCGCCTAGCTGGGCATAGAGTGCCCCCCAACTCATTGTGGCAAAGAGGACTCGGGAAGCTCACACAATCTGTAGAAAGCAGAAATTCAGCAAAAGGTTAAAAACCAGGAAACCCAAATTCAGCGTGTCGAAGCTTCCTCAAAGAACATCTAAGGCCTGATTCAGACCACTTAACTGCTTGAAGGTACAGAGTTGCATTTATTGTTGGCCTGTAATTCATTTCTAAGTAGAATGTCTTATCATACTTTATGTTTTTAGCTATGTATAGGAGAGAGTACAACATTTTTGACAAATGAGACATGATTCATGGGTGGCACTTTCAATAGCAGGGATGAAAAATAGACCTAAACCTTGGACACAGAGGTCCTGATCTAGGACAGAGTTGGTACTACAAAGTCAAAAAGGGCCAGGGCAACAGACTTTAACAAACAAACTGTAACATTTATTGATGAAACATAGATGATGATAGAAAATTATACAGTCGACATGGAAAACTTAATAACATATTCTTTAAGTGCAAGGTGTTCCCATAGTTATTACCAGTGCTAATAAGAGTTCATTATTAGCACGGAAATCTATGAAACAATTAAAATCGCATTACTTTTCAACACTACATGTACATGTCAGGGATTTTTTTTTATGTACAGAGTAAGTGAAAAAGTTGATGCAGTAAGAAATGAAGGTGATAACCTATGTTAGGTCGGATTAAATCGCAAAATAAGATTTACACATTACACAAAAGACATTTTTCGATGTAATTCAATAATGAGATATTTATCACATAAATTATACTAAATACTTATTAAAGGAGATGCCGGCATTACATTGTCATTGTTAGAGGTAGTGGTAGAAGTAATCAGGTCAACGAGCATTGAGTTCAAATCTGATTTATAACTCCAAGAACTCACCTGTCTCTGTAGAGCGGAGCCAAAATATTTCAGTTATTTTCCATGAAGGTAAAAAACAATTAATCCTTTCTACTTTTCCTTCTTCTTCTGTGGTCTAAAGAAAGTTGCTCCCCGCTCCCCAGCAGCATCAGACTTGAGCTCGTCCCGTCTTTAAGCGGTCTGTGGCGGAGACACACCTGCAGGTTTTACATCATGCCTCCTGGAGACCGGAAGGGAGGGGCCAGCCAATAGGAGCAAGACTGACTCTAAACAGCTGGCTCTGTCCCACTTAGTCTCTCTCTCTCTCTCCCTCCCTCTCTCTCTCTCTTGTTTTGGGTGCATGATAATTATAATTTCACAGTCACTTTAATAATTCATGGCAGAAAGACTTTTTCTGTTTCAGTTGTATGAATGTTTCTAAGAAAAAGGAACATCTCATTGGTGGAGCCCAGGAGTCATTTTTTTTCATTTAGTTAAAGGACACTTAAATGACCCAGGCTAGGTTTATAATTTAATCATGATTCTAGTCACCAGGATAAACAATGTAACTAATTCACATAAGGTCAGGTAGAGTTGTTTAAGGATATTAAACCAGCTTGTGTGGTTAGTCTGCATTTATTAGTGTTAGTAACTTGACCTTTTTCACAGCAGCACTGTAAAGTCTGCTGCAATAAATGTAACAGAACTTTAATTAGTATCATTTGTAACACCTGTGTTGACCCTACTATTTCATGTCAAAATGGCCGCTGTGAAAACGATCTTTAGAGTACTTAGCTCCCTTCTCGCACCGCTTGTATTTTTTAACTGAAATTCAGTGTCAGGGGTTTTTAACCAAGTTGATCATTTCTAGTTGATGTCTTGATTACAAGATATTTGCACTACCAACCATTTTCCATCAGCGCTTATCCTTGGCACTGGGAGAGAGGTGAGCTACACCCCTGACAAGTTGCCAGTTCATCACATTGCTGATACATAGAGACAAACAACCATTCAGACAATAGACACTTTAGAGTCACCAGTTAAGCTGCATGTTTTGGACTGTGGGAGGAAACGGGGAGTACCTGCAGAGAATCAACACAGACACCGGGAAACAAAGCTACTCCATTACACAACAATACATCGTATTCACTTGTCTGTAGTCAACTTTTTTCAGTGCGGCTTGTCACATGATAGACCTGAAATCACTGTGAAATGAAATCTGCAACACGAGCAGAGCAGAAATGTCACAGGAGAAGCACTCGTGGCATGTTTCTATTCATTGTTTCCTGGGATCCCCGACCTTATCAGTCATCACTCAGTGCTACGCACATCATCAATTTGTTTTGCTGGATGGAACTGAGGCCACTCCAGTTCTCATCCGGACATATCTAATATTTGATTTCATAGTTTATATTTTGCTTTATCATGACTAGAATCAAACATGTCGTATTGAGTGAATGTGAAAACAACATAAATGTATGATTCCATTACTTTTATTGATCAAAAGATCATTTCCATACAGCCATATTTCACGAGACCATTATGTGGCATGAATTCAACCTTTCAATTACAGCGGTGTACACAATCTTGAGATCAAGTTACAGACAAAAGACGAAATATACTGCGGATTTGAAAAAATATGTTTGAAAACGTTGTATTTTGTAATGTTGGTAGTTATATGCTGTAACTACCCAAAAAAGGCACTTTAAGAGCACATATATTCATTATCACAGAGAAGATTACAGAATTTTTCAGCATTCCTCACCATCATCTTTATTATTTGACATGTAATCATGATCATACTAATAATAATGAAATGTTTTAAGATTGCCATTCTCTGTCAGTAGTCAGAATCAGTTTTCTTGGCGTTGGGCTCTGCATGCTGATCTTAGTGCTCCTTCTTCAGCTTGGCCAGACCCCTGAGGAGCCGGTCCCTCCTCTCCATCCTGGCTGACAGATGCTCCCGGTCGCTGGGAATCAGCTCACACATCTCCTGCAGACATGAGGGAAGGAAACATACGTGAGAAAAAGCAGATGTTTAGAGCAAAGATTCGAAGGCTTTTCAGGTGGCGGGACCACCCTCTGATGGCCATATTGGAGTTTGGATTGTAAACCGATCCTTTCAACACGTTTTGTGTTTGGGTATGAGCAAGCTCTAACACATGTGGCACAGAGACCTAAGGTTTGATTCTTGGATTGGTCACATAGTCTGTTAAACACAGTTAGTTAGTTGGTTGTGGGTAGTAAAGCTGCTGAGGGTTCTCCTTAGAACTGGTTGGTTGGGATGTTGGGTGAAAATGGAAATGGGATGGGGGGGTAGTGTGAATCCTAGTATATTTCACTCTCTTGGTGAAACTCTTTGTTGGCAGATAAAAGGAAGAGCTGACAGTAGTGTGTGTTATTAAGGCGCCATGTCTGTCTGCAGCACCCTACATGCAAACAGTAGAGCAATCTGTGACACAGAGAAATGAGCCTAACTGGGATGAATCTGCAAAATTGAACAGAACTGAAGAAATGTGTATGTGAAACTATGATACAGCATGACTGTGAGATGCATCATTTATTTTAATTTACAGTCACAGCTGTAAAAGACCTTTAAAACTGTTCCTTGGAGTTGAGGTTAGAGCTAAAGGCAATATTGCATGTGGACGTAGAGAAATTATTGCTACAGTAATGGTTTGAGAAGTTTATTGAAAGATTTCATACTTTTTTCCTGTGGTTTGTTGTTAGAATCTGTTATAACTGTTTGCAAATCCAGGCCGACTACAGCTGCTGTCCTCTACGAAGGAGCAGGCAACAAACTGCAACAACCTTCGACAACCTGCCACCTCTCGGGTTTTGGTAGAGTCAGTGTTTGAGGTTTTAAAACTTAGGATGGCTAAAGTGAATGTACTGGGATTGTTACCTTGGTACCTTTAATCACAGTAGAAAATGTGTCTGTTGAATAAGAATCAGGATGTTGCATAAATACAACTGGTTTAGTCAACTTGAAAAGGCAACATTCAAAGGAAATATCCTCCTTCTTAACAACTCCAAACTATCTGCTCAGAAGCGGAGTGAAAAACACTAAAAAAAACAAGATTGACTACTACTGCTCTCTAAGCTAGTCTACCTTAAACTGTTTATTGCACTGGCTCAGGGTGTCCTCACATGATGACCTTCTGTGGCTAACATTTTACCACACTGTGATAGCATGTGACTAAGTAATGCCTACTTAGGAGCGCGGTGGAGAAGGACCTTTTGACTTTCAGTCATGCAGAACTAAAGACACCATCAACAAACATTCTCTTCATCCGACTGAATCAGTGAGAAGAAATCATAAATCAGGCTGCATCTGTATTGATTCAATGTCTTTGATATGGATAAATGAAAACACATTTTACATTTAGACAGTACATTGCTAGTTACCATAAGTGAACATGTGTGGCTCTTAAAGTATGGTCTCTTTTGCTACCATTACACTTACATTAATGATGCTCTTGGCTCCCTCACTGAAGAAGTCTGGTACAGGCCCAAAGGAGTTCATGACCCTCATAAAGCCCTGTCCATACCGTTTCATATAGTCCTCCAAACCTGTGGAAGGACAACTGATCAGATGGGGAAAGCCAGGAAAACACTGTCACGTTGCTCAGGACGAACGCTGGAAATCTGAAAAAGCCCTTCAAAAATAATAACGGCATTCAAACTTCATGTTAGTTATGTGCTGTAACTACTGTACACTTGCAGGTCAGGTGTGTTTCAGACACACTTGTGTGTGACTGGCTCTTGTTTGGATACAGCAAAGTCGTTTTTCCGCTTCAAACACACCACCTGACAGAAAATGGTTAAATAGATGACACGCAGGGCTGTGAAACATGTTTAGGGAGGTGTGGACGTTCAATCCACTGCAAGCCTCTGTGACCTATGGTTACCGACAGGACAGGACCCTCCCTCTGTGTACATCCACAGAACTCATGTACAAATGCAGTCTTGCACTAAACTGACAACTTGAAAATGCAGTGACTGCACTTGTTGTATCTCAAAGCTTCTATAGACAGTGTGCATATCAAGTGAATAATTATTAAATAAGAAACATAGTGCAGTGGATAACATCTGTGAGATGAAGCACTAAACTGCACAAGTTTGACTGTCGACAGACACAAAACAAAAATGTATTTTTTCACAGTTTTGTTGTGTGAGCTACCTTTCCATAAATCTGTGGTTAATATTTAGACTAGTCTCAGTCTTTCGAACTTGACTCCACAGAGAACCACAAGATAAGTGAATTAATTAATTACTTCAGTCTTGTGGTTTTTGTATGTGATAAAAAGATGACGTCAAGTCACTTTGAAATAAGAACTGCTCCTTGCTGAGAGTGCCTCATAAATAACTCTCAGATCCTTCTGTGAGGTGGTTTGTCTTAGTTTAGCTCTTAAGTGTGATTCCTTGAGTTCTTCTGTCATTACTTTTATTGATTCATCTTTAATGATTCATTTGTGATGTAGGCAGCAGACACTTTGGCTGATGAATGATTTATGCGCTGCCCAAATAATCCGTTAAAGTTTAATAAATGAAGGTTGTGTACTCAATGAGCTCTTGATTCTGCTGTTGGAGCCTTGTTGTATTCACTCAGTGTAAGAATTAATGTAAAAACATTCTTCTGCTCTTCTTAAAAAATGAACAAAGCAGGCTGGGCTATTGGTAGTTGATTACTTGCTACACCTTTAGATTCATTCTTCAGCACAAAAACAAATGTTTGTGGATCAAACATGCAATTACGCCCCTTAACTTGGATGTAGAAAAATGGCAACACACAGCTTTATGATCTGTGAAGCAACACAGGTCTTTATAATAACAATGACCAGATAAAATATATCATAAAGAGGGCCAGCATGGTTTGTTGACATTCCTGTGATAAGAAACACAGCAGGTGAGGACGAGATCTTTGAAGCAATATAAAGCTGGTGTGGAGCAATGTGGAAAAAAAAAAAAGAAAAAAAAAAAAGAAAGACGTCCCCAAACTACTTCACACCAGCTCTTTAATTAAAGCAGGTCAGAAGGTGTCCATTGTAAATAGTTCTATCACACTGAAATGAAGTTTCACACAAAGATTTTAAAAGTGTGACACTTTTCAATTCAATCAAACAAACAAAGCTTTTCATTTTTAATTTTAATGTTGATATTCACACAAAGGTTTAGGACCAAATACGCAACAACGATGTAGCTAGAAAACTGAACATTAAAACATCAAAATCCATTCACTACCTCACATTTCATCCTGAAGATGAACTTTGAATGTTTACATGAAACCTTGTGGGACACACTTTACTGTACTATATATGACACAGCAGTGTGATAAGTACCATCTACCTTCAACCAAACACAGACTTTGTGTGGGAAGATGACATAAGTGTTATAATTCTTCTTCTGCTGCCATTGTCTGACTTAAATGTTTGTATTCCATGGATCAAAATCAAGGGTCAAGTTACATTTTTATTTCTTGTAGTGCAAAATTCACATAAATGGCAAGCTTCCCAAAAGCTTCCTACAACTCGATTTTGAAAACTTAACTTCATTCCTCTCTGGAAGAACAAATATTTTACCTGTTCGTTTCGTGCTGCATTGGATTTAACGAGAAATCAACCCTTGATATTCAAAACGCATGGTGATGGTCTTATTAGTTTATGGCTGTGGTTCTCAATTTTTTTCTGTCACACCACAACCAAAAAAAGTTCACACCCTTCCAGCCCTCAATCGTTTATTAACATTCCAAGTTGTATATGTCTCAATGTGAATGTGGCAATGGTAGAATGAATGAATGGAATCGGACCCATGATTGTTGGTAAAGGTCCACCTATTATTTGAGTTACTCTTTAGCCTTGAAAAGTGGCTAAAAATGGAAAAGTTTTCATAGATGAGTTCTTTATCTGGGAAAGCAGCTGTAATCAGCTACAGTGGTTACAATGGTTTCCAAATGTCACCCAGTTTGATTGCAAAGAAAGGATTGACAAGAAATGTCCATGGAAACTTCTCTATTCACAAGCCACTACTCTGCTGTTCACCTGCTTGCTCAGTATGTTCGCTATAACGCTTGTTGTTAGCAATGTTAGCACTAGTCTTATGCAACAACTTTTGCTTCTCTTGGTTGCAAATGACAAACACAAACAGCTAACTGAGCTAATTATAGATGTTTGGAATCCAGTTGGAGAGCAGAGAAGTGAATCACACTGTGGCAGTGTTTCTGTAGACATCTTGATGCCTTTTACGTCTTGAAACTGGGTCATCATTTGAATTCATTGTAGCTGTTGTGAATCCAAGCAGGTTAGGAGCGAGTGTTAAGGAGCGAGCGTCCTTCAAGACCACAGGCAGTAGGTTTTCAGTGGTTATTCCTTTAAAGGATAATCGTCTTCTGTACAGCTACATGTTTTACAAAAGCTAAGTTATTCAGACAGAGTAGAAAGAGAGGCAGAGACAGACAGTGAGGCTGAGTGCTCTGGTATCTGATTGGAATGATTTAAGGAGGGGAAGTCACAACAGGAGTAGGTCTTAGCAATCTTTTGAGAACATGATAATACTACTGTTTCCTGAGAAGAAAAAAAAAAAAATCAGTAGAAACCTGCAGCACTGTAACTACAGGTAGAGTTGGCACCTGGTTTGAAGGCCATGATGTGGGCTCTGTGAGTTTTGGATTACTGGTGTGAGGGAGTGCATTCATTGCTACCCATCAAAAGACTGCTTTGTTCTGCCAAAGCGTCCTTTTTGTGTGTGTACACAGTCAGGGTTACTCTCTGGGTTTCACACTCCCCTCTGATATTCTCCATCTCCCCGAGGTTTCACTCTCACTCTCTCTCTGACACAGACAGTATGGTACAGTACATGTATGCTGTGCTGAGACATGTGAGCTATGTCACTGTTGGCTCTCACATTTTTTATACATCCAAGGTGAGAGAAAACTCATCGTGAATTACTCCCAATACAGTCATCACAATATTTTCTGGGCTGACTTTGGTATGAGTTGACTTGGGTAGGTCCACTACATAAATCTCATCGCTTTCATACAAAGGTATCTGTCCCCTCGATCTGTGGGATTTCTATTGTACCTGAATGTTACATTAGAAAACCGGAATACTTAGTTTGACTTGTAATTGGTCTTGTTGGTGTTGATAAAAAAGCAACCAAAACTGATCAACTGCATTAAAAACCATTGAGCCTCTTCTATAATGCACCCTATCTTTACATGTGGCTTTACACTGGACCTTTCTGTCACTCAAATAAAGTAAAAATTGCCCAAAACAAAAGAGGTATGTTGGGTTGCCTATGAGAGCAAAACATTACCTTCTGGCGCATTGAGGTGCATCGTTTCCATGGGACCTATGAAGGCGTAACGCATTCCTAGCCCCTCTGACATCACCAGGTCGATGTCCTTCACAGAGATAATGCCATCCTGACGGAGTGAGACAAAGAAAAGAGTTAAACACTAAATGTCATTTCACTGGCTTGGTTTACACAAGTATTGCTCACAAAAAGGTAAAAATGTATGACTACATCTGCCTACAGAGGCTTTGAAGACAAATACTTCCTTTATCTGTCAGCACAGTTTAAAGAGTGAACTGGACAACCCTGAAACAAGGGGTTGCCCCGAATCAAGAGTTCCCTGTGTTCCTGGTTGGAGGTTTCGATGGTGCTGGTGCTACCAACAAACAAACTCAAAATTAAGCCTCGAGATGTAAGAATATATTTTCCCTGGCAGTTCAACAAAGTCATGACTTTTTTCCTCCCGGGTTTTTGGACAAACCAATTTCTCTTTGATCAGACTACTCCCACCATATAAAGTTTCCCTAATCGGCCAGTTTTGTGTCTGTGGGATTGTGTAGGAAGTACAGGGAGGAGAGGGACTGAGGATGGAGGGATGGATGGAAGGAGAGACACAGGTAGTGGTTCAGGTATCTTTGGGTTTGAGATACCTGTTGGCTGACCACAGAGGAAATCAAAGCTTGGATAGAGATACAGAGAGTAGGGTGAGTAAGAGGAGAGGGACAGGGTCGTCTTTGTTTGGGTTCTGCGTCCAACAACGGGCCTGTTATCTGAGCAAAGCGGGATGGTGGGTGGAGCCTTTTCTCCATGGTAATCACTGGGGGCAACCGGCCGCTTTCTCAGCTGCTCTGCTTTCCAACGCTGGCCCTGACTCAAGGACCATTTTCTGTTTGTGTGTGTTTGGAGGGGTGAGGGAGGGTCCTCGTTATGAAGGAAGGATTACAAGGCCACTCTCAGACCACAGGCTGGTCACATTTGAACTTTTTTGTATTACTGGTCAACTAGTTCTACGGTGTAATTGAAAGTGACGCTTATTAGCTATGTTAGTGCAGCTGACACTGAATGTACTGGCTGTTATCAAGTGGCAACCTTGGTGTCTATACAGAAGTGCCAAGAACTGCAGTCCCTCGATTGTCCACTTGAGGCTGGCTCCAAAACAAATCAGTCTCCATAAGTCCCCATATTAAAATGTCCAACTTCACAGCAGAAATAAAAATGTTTACAGCCTGGTACAAAAAACAGTTTTGGTCTCTATAGCTAATTTCCCTGCTCATGACAACTGTACTGATTTTTTTAATTTTTTTTTTTAACTCACCTGTTCAAATTATATTAAGTCTTAAAGTTATGCATAACTAACAGCTTGGCCGCTTTTATTGACAGCTGGGTGCCATTACAGATAACTCGTTTGAGCTCCCAGGCTTCATTCAGCCCGCCTCAGGTCCAACGATGATCCACATCTAAACCCATCTTTACATTAGCCAGCACAGACAGGACTGACATGATGGCAATGGACAGAGCCACCACACTGAGCTTCACAACGGCTCTTCAGAAACCTGTGGGTGATGGCACTGATACGACGTCCATCCTTTATACTGTCAATTGCTGTGACCTGCACTGAATGCATCGGTGAAATAAAGAAGGTTTTTCCAGCTCAGCTGGTGTTGCGGAGCTCTGTTCAAAATAATTGCAGATCACAATAGTCAACGACAAGATGAAACTTTACTTCCTTGAGAAATAGGTCAGGGTGCTGCTGTGGTGCATGTTGGCTCACTGCAAAGTCTCTGCTGCAATAAATGGAACCTTAATCAGTATCATTGGTAACACCTGTGCTGACCCTACTATTTCATGTCAAAATGGCTACTGTGAAAAAGATCTATTTAATTCTTAGATAAAAGGAAGGCTTTGACTAAATATCAAACCCACGAATCGCTGCAATTCCATTTAAATAAGTTGAATTCAGGCCCAATTTCTGCTGTCATGAAGGCTGTTATGACTGAACTCAGGAGAGCACTGTAGTTGTTCTGCTTGTTCCCTGCACAATTTTACAGACACACACAGAGCCACAAGTGGAAGATGGACAAGAGAAGTGGTGTCTAGGAGTGAAAGCTCAGCTTTATTTACACGTGGACACTACAGCCACATCAAAGAGTCAAACCAACTAAACTTTGACTTCACATAATACATCCATACAGTGACTAATAATCCAGGTATTTGTGGGTGTGTTTGTATGTGTGTATTATGTTGATTACAAGAACACACACACACTTCATAAATTGCATTTCAAGGAAGTGGCTTTCATAAGGTAAAACCTAGAAGTACATTCTATAGTTGAGGAAAATACCTGCACTAATGCTGGTATAAAGAGGAAAACACTGGTGACTATTGCAATGACTTGTTGACTCACATAGAACACTCAGCTGTGTTTTATACTGTTTGACATGAAAATGAGCCCAAATATATTGTTGCTTCTGTTGTAGCAGTTGCTAAGGGAATTAACTTGCTCCTGCTGCTCTGCTCCCACTCCATCGACAGGCGTAAATCACTTCATTTTCTACGCATGGCAGTGGAGTGCAGGAGTGCAGTGGCTCGAAGCTCATCTTTGTTCACCTGCTTTTGGCTCGAGCAGCAATAAAAAGTAAAGGCACAGAAAACAGAAACCTCTGCTTGTTAAAAAAGAATCTGTCCTCTTCTGAGACACATTCAGGTCGAGTCACACTGCAGATCACTTGACATGACTTAAGAGCCAATTAGTCACAGTGACTAATATTCAGGATTTACCTGTTGATCAACTTTGACAAGAGAACCAGTCAAAAACACAGACAAGTCCTGTTAGACAGGATTGTCCTCGCTTTTGAAATCGTGTAGGCAATGCTAAAAAATTTGCTCATAAAACAAGAAAAATTCTGCTAAGCTGGGAATTTTTCTAAATGGTCCAGTGTGTAAGAATTACGGGGATCTATTGGCAGAATATGGCAAAAATTTTTCCCCTTTAAAATAAGAATTTTCATACAATGAACATTTAATACCTACAGACCGTAATTCGCCAACCAATTTCAACCATCGGGTCCCAAAAGCTTCACAGGGGATCATAAGGCCTTCCTGATTTATACTCTTGGAAGTGGAGAGTGAGCCAAGGGGTATTTAGTTTGTTGCAGTCTGCAACCTCACCGCTAGATGCCTCTAAATCCTACACACTCAGAACGTAGTTAAAGAGTTAAAGAAACCAAAACCCGGCGCATGGTTCTAATGAGAAAAGCAAGAGCAACAAGAACAAGAAGGTTGTCAGTACAAAATATTTTTTGAAATTTAAAACTTCTACAGGATTTATAATTTTATTTTTATTTTTTTAAAATATCAAGTATAAAACATGTGGAACAAAACGTGTTGCCTCTATTATTCTTTCCAGTCAGTTAGCCTTTTATTTTCATTTGTACTTAACTGTGAACGGTTTCAGTTGATACTTCTCCTGACACTTTAACAGCAATGTGGCATTTTTGTCAGCTAGGACCTAAGGGTGCCCTCAGGGTTAATTCTACTCAGCAGGAGCCTCACAAGTGAGTGATCCATGCACGATATGGAATGTCATGCAGATATGAGTCTGAGCCTCCACAGGCCTGTGTGAAGACACAAATATCACATGGTGGATGCATGGATGCTAAGTTACAACCAGTAGAGAGTCAGGAGGGAGAGGGACACAATAATCTCTGCTTCATTTCCTTGAGGTTCGCTGAGCGCTTTAATTCTCCGAATCCAGAAGTCTGGCATTGACTGAACTTACAAGGGTTTTTACTTAACTGCAGGCCCACTTGGCTCATCAGTGAACCAAGAGGCTCCTCTTAAAACCAAGAATACAGTCATTTGAGTACGGTCAGAACAAATTCCAAAAATGTAACCTTTAAATCTCCAAACATGTTTGTCCAAACTGTGACAAGCCTTGCTTTGTTGTAAATTATCCATGCTTTCTTTCCAAGCAACAACCAACAAAAATCTTCATTAAACGTCAGGGTAACACTTTACATTACAACTTGGTAATAACACAGCAATAATAGTTCAATAATAAAGATGCAATAATGAAGTAATACCATGTAGTTACCAAAAGAATTAATCAGGTAATAGCTGGGTAGTAACAATGGCTGTCATCATCAGCACAATACTTAGTACTGCCAACCTCATGGTGGCTCTAACCCTAACCCCTAACCCTAACCCAGATAGGTGCTTGACTGACCTCATTTTCATGCACTGATCTGATATATGGCTAAAAATAGTAATCATATGGTATTACTTATTGCAGGGCCAGTGTTTTGCACTTAGTTAAATTCAGTGTTGTAGCTTAAGAAGCCTGGGAAAATTCACCCAGCAGCCCGCTGACTGATGTGAGTTGATTAATTGTGGCAGTGTGTGACAGAGGTAATTATAAGGAACTGTTTCTCTTTTGCTGTCTGCATTCCTGTGTACTAGCTGCGGTACAAACATACGGTGACCCATGAATTGTATGTATCCATTCATTTCCTCAGGCTACTGCACTATCCCATCAGGGCGTGTGTCATTTTCAAGTTGGAGTTACCATGACACCATGAATGCGGCTGACAGTCTGAAGGTACCCTGAGGATGGAGGAACAGAGATAAACCAGTTTCAAAGTCTGCTCTGGCGGCATACATTCCTCTCAAATGCTCAGCTTATTTGGTTTAAAATCTGTTCATGTCAGATAGCCTCCTCCTCACATCATGGTTGTGCTATTCCATAATTTGATGCTATAGAAAAATGAAATGCCATTAGAAATACCTGTTGAATGAATTTTCTTATTAATTATATAATATCATTAATTATTACTTGTAGAAATTGAGTCGCCATTTAAATGTCTGTGGTGTCACAGGCATAAAAATCCAAAATAAGGAAATTAAGCTGCTTATACAGCACTCATCAGTAGAGTAGACTGCTGAGTTCTTTGTTTAAATAACAGGAAAATGAGGGTTAATTTCATGAGAAAGAACAAGCTTAGCCATGTCCATCTACCATCTATTATAAACCCATGCTAGTCAGTCGAAGAAATCTCACTTCATGCATTCACGCTTCATTAGTACTGTAGATAATTCTTTCTAGAGTGTAACACATCCTTTTGAGTGTTAAGTCACATGAGGAACTTACTTATTGGGGTATTACACTAACATTGTAGTATCCAGCTGCTGGAAAGTATGATTAAAGTGTGATTATCTGAACTTTTTTTATTTTTATTTTCAATATGTACGTTTGTATGTATTTACAGCCATTTCTGATCTCTTCTGAGTTACACTCAAAAGGTCTTCTGTCAGTGTATTAAGCTGACATGTGTTACAAGTCTTAATCAAGTCCCCATTAATGTTTTCTTTGGCAAGTCAAGTCATGACACGTCACATCATGTCACAGGTTATGTCAAGTCAAGTCTTTAGTTAAGGCAAGGACTTAACTAAGGAATCACAGCATTAAGCTGTAGCAAGACTGCAGTCTTACCTGCAGTACGCAGTCTATAAAGAGAAAACACAAGATATTAGTACTCTCTAATCTGTTTCAAAGTGAACTGAATTTGTATTAGTGCTGGTTGATATATTGAATATATTCAAATATCCATTAATGGATTCATGTATCGAGTTTTCAGTACTGCCGCATTCCTACACAGTACTAGCCAATCAGAGGCAGCCTAGGGCAGGTCATGGAAAAAATAAGATGGTATTTGTAGCCATATGAGAAACAGTAATAGTTCAGACTGTGACTGTGATCTGTCCCAGACACATCTGTGTCATAGTCATGCTCTTTAATCCAGCTTGATGTGCCACACCTTTTGGGTGGATGAATTATATTTTAATACATTTGAGAAGGGGTGGGGGGGGCATCAACTGCAGGAGAGGGGTGTGGAGAGGAGCACTAAGTGAGGTGATTAGCACACTTATAATCAGCTGGCTAATCACTGTCCCTTTTTAAAACAGCAGCATGCTGGACCTGGAAGCAGAACGGAGAGAAGGAAAGACACACACACACATACACAGGTGTTTTCAATGATACTAATTAAGGTTCAGTTCCATTTATTGCAGCAGAGACTTTCCAGTGAGCCAATGTGCAGCACAGCAGCACCCTGACTCTGTTTGACCTGAATGGAACTGAACCTTAATTAGTATCACTGGTAACACCTGTGTTTACCTACGATTTCATGTCAAAATGGCTGCTGTGAAAAAGGTCTGTTTAGTCTCATGTGCAGTGTGCCATTCCCAGCATGTGCGCTCTGGTAACGACATTTGTAATGTCACATTGATAACGTTGAAAATTGTTAATATTAAAATTTAATATTAAAAAAAAAAAAAAAAAAAAAAATTGAAATTTGGCCGATGTAGTGATTTCTTTTTTAGCTGGACTGAAAATAAACCTTTTCTATGTTCTTAAATGATTTAACATGTTCAAGAATATTTAACTTAAATATTCCAAAGTTTAAGTTGAAATTTGTTTAACAAATACATTGTCAATTCTAGTTGTCATTGTTAATTCTTTCTCTGTGCTTCTTGTCACAGTATTATAAATCATTGTTTATTCCGCTGAACTTTGCAGTTGAACTAATATTTTACCACAAAGAATTTCTTCTGCATTATATACACCAGTAAAAAAACAGTGTATAAGATATGATATCAACTGACCGATGTATCAATCAGCTGTAGTGAAAAAATAAAGTGTCTTCTAAGTCTTCTGTAAGTCACTCTGGATAAAGGCATCAGCTAAATGACTAAATGTATTACGGATATTTTCACTGCCAAAGTTCTTGTTCTTTACATTTGTATTCATACTTACTGTCTGAAAGCACCCATCATTATCTAATTACATCTACACATCTATCAGACAAATCTACATTGGTTAATTCAATGGAACAATCGTCTCGTGATGAAATAACCGACAACATCGTGTGTTGAGCAGCACACCCACATTGTTGTTGTTTCTATCTGTAATCCATCCATGCTGGGTCATGATTAATTCAGTTTCACAAGTCTTTGTTTTGTTCTTTTCAAATGTTTGTTGCTACCTACAGTTCTCTTACCGTGTGTGTGTGTGTGTGTGTGTGTGTGTGTGTGTGTGTGTGTGTGTGTGTGTGTGTGTGTGTGTGAGTGAGTGAGTGAGTGAGTGAGTGAGAGAGAGAGATAGATCACAGCCATTGTCCATCTGATTCAGTTACAACCTGTTACTTAGGAGTACAGTAATGTCAGGGGCAAGGATACAATGTCTTGATTTAGTTGTGAAAGGACTGCTCTTTGTTATCTCCAACAGAGAAAAGAGACACTGCTCTAAGTCCCTTTTAAGAGTTATTACGGCCAGTGTGTGTGTCTGTTCTGGAATGAGAGCTGGATTTGTTCAAACACACTGTAGTGTAGTTAATTCATTGCACAAGAGTCACATAACCAGTAAGAGTTTCATTCCAAACTCATATCTTCACTTCTGACACCTACTCAGTAAAACTGGTCACCTGCATTGACAATGTTGTTTATCATATTTTTGACGACAGGTTTGTCTTCAAGGAAAACATCACACATAAAAGATTAGTTTTCACATTCTAAAACTCTGACGCTGATTTGATTTGTTTCGAAAAATTATTTCCCAATGTTGCAAAACTCTGACTGGTGCACCGTGATGTGAGACATCACCTTTTTTCCAGCTAAGCCCTAGCCACTTCTTGAGAAGAGGTCACAAGGAAAAAAAAAAAAAAAAAAAGGAATACGGAAATCTATAAATAAACAAAACTGTTGGCAGATGTAGGATCCCATCACTCATAAGGAGAAATGAAGAAGCCATAAAAAGAGACAACACGAAAGGAAGTCATCATACCAAAAGTTATAAATCTTCTATAGAACACCTGCTGTTATGTTGTCAATATACCAGCGAACGTAACACAATAAAGGGGGAAATTTGATAATTCTGATGTCGTATGTGAAGCTTGAATAAAAATAAAATAGCAGTCTTTATGGGAGTTCAGTTCAGGTAACATTTGTCATCATACCCATCATTCTTCCATCATCATGCCAATCATTTCTTCCCTCAGTGATAATGTAATGTGCCTGTCATCAGAAGCTAAAGCCCATTTACTCTCATTGGGTTCCTTTTAGGATGGAGACAGTGGGGATTATAACAGAGGTGAGCTGACAAGGGGCTTTTCTACCTCGGTTACAAAACCATCAGCAGCACTACTCGGCCACACAAAGCCTCACTGAGACTGAGGAGCTCTTGTCCAGAAATAAAAACATGCACACATACACATACAACCCTAACAATGTTGTAATGACACACCAAAATGTTTTGTTTCTGTTGGAAACTTAGATTTAGTATTATATAGTTATGGCATATAACAATTCTGAAACATTTGAAGACAAGTTGTTTCACTCAAAACTTTGGAGTCTGTGTTCAAGTGGGGTTGTCTTACAACATTCTATTTATAGTCAAATAAAAAGTACACTCTGTTCTTACTCTCAATAACCAATCTCAACCCTAAAACAGCATCATACTCCCATGCACCAGGTGGAAAAAGGCCCAACTGGGAACAGCAATATTGCACTTTAATAAAATAATTCAAACCTGAACTCCTGACTTAGTGTTAATCTCATATCAAATACACATAAATACAATGTCAATAAATACAAGGTGAACAAAAGGAAACAAGCATGAATTTGTAATAGCTGTGTCCATGTATGAATGTGCACACACAAGTTGATACAACCTCACAAACATTTGACATGGCAAATTTCGGCCACTGAGAAAGTTTCAATAGATTGTTTTCACAGCAGCCCTTTTGACATGAAATAGTATTTAACAGGTGTTACCAATGATACTAATTAAGGTTCAGTTCCATTCAGGTCAAACAGAGTCAGGGTGCTGCTGTGCTGCATGTTGGCTCACTGGAAAGTCTCTGCTGCAATAAATGAAACGTAACTTCAATTAAAATTATGAGAATAACACTTGCATTATTACTACTACTAAAACAACAACTACTACTACTACTATATGTCAAAATGGCTACTGTGAAAAAGGTCTATGGGTGGTGCAGCTTTGTGGTGTTAGAATAGATGCTGCTAGTTGAAAGAAAGGCAAATAGCTTCTTAAAAAGTTTTACTACTTGTTGATACGCCCGTGATAGATGGGAATACATTACAGTCTTCATCCTATCATCTGCCAAGTATTTTTTGAAAGTGCCTGTCCTTTTCTAAACCACGTTCCAGATGGTTCTGTGTAACAAACCACCTGGTGCAGTCAAGTTCTTTAGGCATCCCGTTTTATTACAACACTTATCATCGTTTTCAGATCGTCCAGGAAAGTTGGTGGAGAATTTGTTGATTGATTACATTACAGTCTTAAGATTTGATCTTTGTTATTTGGTACTGGTCATTTGTCACGTCTTCTCGAAACTGAAAAGATTTTTTTGATGTATTATCAGGTAGTGAAATCCATCCATTGTTAAAACTTATCCTTCCTCAGGTTTCACTGATGTTTCCTGGAGCATTAGTTACTCTTTCTGATGAGTGGTTGGCAGCCCCTGCCATGAATGCGTGAATGTTGACACGTACTGTAAAGTGCTTGCAAAGGACTAGCAAGGCGCTGTTTAAAATGTAATCCATTTACCAAAATGTAGTCGATTCAATTGTTGCATCGCATATGCTTGAGGTAAATGACACTTTGATCTGAGATCTATGATCAATTTGTTAGGCTTTCTTGTCTGTTTCTGTAGCTGTTGTGCGAATGAAAGTCTCAAAAGAAACTGAATTGCCCTTGCAGTTGCTGATCGAGGTGTTGACTTTCCAGACAAATTATATTCTTGTTCAAATTTCTTAATGGGGTAACTTTTTTTTCAAGGATACTTTCTTTGCAACTCAAGATTTTTTTTTCACAATTCTTGTCGACTTTTTGTTTGAGAAACTCCACAAGGATGGTTGAAACATTTCTAGATGCTTCTCTGAATGTACCTTTTGTAAATAAATCTGCTGTGTCAGCCTTTGCTGTCATTGTCACCTTTGTTCCAATTTTCAACTTGCAACTGTGTTCCAAGAATGGCATGTGTGATGTCAATCCTGATGTCAAAGACATTCTTTTTCCCTTCAGCACCGTTTAACGTCAATCCTAGTATTAACTCTATGTACTATGAACTCCTGCTCCAGCTCTGCCTTGAATCACTAGAAGGTGAGCAGCATTTGGGGTGTTTTTGATGTGATTTCACCACCTTTTGGCATAATTGACACCTATTTACAGAACTTTTGTCTGTGCATCATCCAATCTCAAAGTAATTTTTTCAATTTTGCAGTTCTATGCTCTTGTACAAATTTTTGGCATTCCTGGATTAATGTTTGTCTCAGAAGTCTGAGGGATCTGTATATTCTGATAATCTTTTGCTGGGTCCAGGTTTACTCTTGCATCCCAAATTGTACCCTCTACAACCCCTTCCAGGTGTGGCATTAACTCTTGTGTGCAGAGATTCTTGATATTTTCTTAGGTTCCTTTGTCCATGTTCCTCTTCCATGAAGGGTGTGGAAAGGAATCATGTAGGGGGACCTTATCTTCATGCAGGGTGGGTCTCCAGGTTTTGGGTTCTTAATCTTCACTGTACATTGCTGTCATCAGTTAATTTGTGATTAACTTTGGTGCCTTTTCCTGATCCTGTCCCTAAAAATCTCCATCCTGTAGAGTCGCATTGTCCTGGTCTGTCTTCTTTTCACTTTTCAGACTCTCCTCATCACAGTCATACATTTCTTTTGGACTGCTTTTCAAACTGAGCATAGCAGACAGAGTTCCTTCAGGTTTTTGTTTTATTCACAGTCTCTTCACATGTATTTGTCTTTGTTTCTCAACATAGCATTGTCCTCGGTTTCAATTACTCCGTCAGTCAACTGTACCTGACAATTATTCACCCTTTTCCAGAAAGCACTCCTGCTTTGCTTAAATCTTGTTGCCACAAATTTGAGTCACGTGTTAGCACCAATGGAATGAAGGTATGGTAGAATCCTGTAGTAAGCACCTCTTCTAAAATGTGTCTTTGATTGAGAAACTGGTTTAACTTGAACTCATCTATGGTGCCATCATCTTGGGCTTGTTTTAGTGCTTCTTTGATGTACTTTAGGTTCCACATTAGTTGCTGATGTAAGCACAAAGCAGTCGAGGCAGAATTGTATCTCTATGTTTGCATTCCATGCTGTAATCCACTCCTTGTGGTAATCACAAATGTTTCTGCTATATCTCCCTCGTGGATAATACTGAACCCAGTTTTTGATACTTTCAGAACTTTTTGTATGCTTTGAGCCCAGATATTCAAAAAGTTGCTAAAGTCTTTCCTTTTTGTACTGTTTTAGTTTAACAGGTACAAATCTCATGAGTTTTGCAAATCTAGGGATACCATCTAGAAACAACCAAGAAGTAAAGAACAGAAAAGAAAGAAAAATCTGTATAATAGACCTTAGCCATTGTGACATGAAATGGTAGGTTAACCTGAGATGTTACCAATGAAACTAATCTAATAACTAAAGTCTCTGCTGCAATAAATGGAACCTTAATTAGTACTGACACATTCTCCTTTTGCCAATTCACAGAAACAGTTAATCAGCTGTCCTTTGGCTCATGAACACAGAGCAACCGCCCTGTAAGCCTGGGAATCTATTTGGAAGTTATGCATTTTGGTGAAACACCTTAAGACCTTCACACACACATACACCTCCATGCTTACAAGCAAAAACTATGGCCTATGACTTGCCTGGCTTCCTGTACGGCTCTGTTGTTTTTTTTTTTTCTTGCAGAAGCCGTAGAGGGTCGTCAGAGCAACTGGTTACACCTGAGAGGCAGGAGTGGCAAAAGCCTCAAAAGGACTGCTCTTCCACTAGGCAGCTTCAACATCTCCTCATGGCCACTCACATGCACACTTTCTTCAATTTATCCGTGTATGCCACAAGCCACACCAGTGACACCCCATATTATTTTCACATATTAAATGTGATTTAATTAATTAATTTTTGTTTTTAAAATTTGTGTGTGTGTGGACTCCCTCTTGTACCACGTCTCTGACAAGGTTGTAACAAGTGCAAATAATAGACCTTTTTCACAGCAGCCATTTTGACATGAAATAGTAGGGTCAACACACCAATGATACTAATTAAAGTTCAGTTCCTAATTATTTTAGCAGAGACTTTACAGTGAGCCAACATGCACCACAGCAGCAGAACCTTAATTAGTATCATTGGTAACACCTGTGTTTACCCTACTATTTGTGAAAAAGGTCTATTGGCCTTGAAACACTTAGAAAAAAACATAACTCCTAAGGACAGAAACAAGACCATGTATACTTGAGCTACCTCCCTGCAAGTCTGTGAAGTTATGTGCTTTTTAGACATGGCCATTGCCACAACTATTTTTGCCAAATGGCAGGGACATCTAATCAGCTGTTCTTTGGCTCACGACCAAAGGACTCATGACCACAGATTTGCAGAGCTACCATGTTGCAAGTCAATCAATCCATTTTAAAGTTCATTTATCCACGTATGTCACCAAACACACCAGTGACTCCCCACCCCATATCGTTTTCGTATTAATTCAATCATAATCTTTAAAACGTGTCTGAGTGAACTGACAAGCCTGAGCCAAGTTTGTAACAAGTACAATAATTGGACTAACACTGAAAACACTTAAAGGAAGAAACTGACCTGGACCAGCCTCCAGGACTCTGCTATAATGGCCACCTGCACTCTGTTGAGAGCAAAACCATCGATCTCTTTCTTCAGACAGACGGGCGCCTGGCCAACCTGAGTCAAGAGAAATCAAGTCATGTCAAGAATGGCAATAGCTCTTTCGGTTTTAGAATGTTTAGGAAACCAGCATGGATATAAACTGATTTTCATCCTTCCCAGAAAGCCATTCCATTTATTTCATCATGTTATGGAATTCAGCTTGCAGAGACTTGTAAGGATTTGAGACTTTGGAGTATGTAATCCCTTACAGTAAAGTATTTGTTTGTCAGAGGCTTGTTATCACTGCATGGTAAATCCAGGTTCTCTCCCACAGGTTCTAACATAACTAGTAACTGACTGGCCAGGATTGTGTAATTTGGAATTTTTACCTTGGTCATTAGGGCATGGGTGGTGTCCATAACTGCTGCAGATGTCTCTGGGTGAGGTACCAGCTCCACCAGTTTGACATAGTAGGGTGGGTTTACCTGGAGAGCACAGGAGATTACACATTTTACAGTGAGGGCGGGGACTTTACTAATACCTTTTTTGATGGTCTCAAACACATTAAGAAGGCAAGAAATTCCACAAATAAACTTTTGATGACTGGTAACACAGCAGATATTTTGACATATCATGGCAGGAATCTCACAGGTGTATTAATGTTAGCTTCTTTCCTCTTAGGGGAGGTCCTGTACTGTGCAACCACTCCCCTGATAACCATTCCAGGCACTGATGCCAAGCGTGTGCAAAGCTTTCATTAAAGCAAAAGGTGTCTACTTTGTAAACAAAGCAAAATGTTTAATATTTTAAATTCTACACTTTTTTTTTGATTTACCATAATGTGTCAGTCCATAGTTTTGATCAGTTTTTTCAGTGTTAAAATTACTTTTTTTTTTTTTTTTAAACCATAAATGACATTTTAAATCACCTGTAATTAACTTATCCTCTGCAGCAAGGGAGTTAACTCTTGGTCTTTTTTTTCTGGGGAGATCCTCATTAGAGCCAGTTTCATCATAGCATTTGATGTTTTTTACAACTGACACTTGAAGACACATTCAAAGTTCTTGAAATTTTCCAGACTGACTGAACAGTTCTTGAAGCCAACACTACTTCTGAACAACACAACTTCATTAACTTTTGACGAGGTGCACCTGTTAACTGAAAACCATTTCAGGTGACGACCTCATGAATGTGACAAAGAGACATGCAAAGCTGTCATCAAAGCAGAGGTGGCTACTTTGAAGAATCTAAAATCTAAAACATATTTTTGCTTTGTTTACACTTTTTATTTACTACAGTATTCCATGTGCGTTCCTTTAGTTTTGATTGTCTTCAGTGTTCATCTACAATGTAGAAAATGATAAAAGTAAAGAAACCATTGAATGAGAAGGCATGTCCAAACTTTGAATGGTACTGTATTATAACTCAATATTCATTTTACATTTGTTTTGACATTGATCTGCACTTCTAATTAATTTTATTACACTACACTGTAATCTTAGAATAAACAGCACAACAGACCATCATTGGTAACACCTGTGTTTACCTACTATTTCATGTCCAGATGGCTGCTGTGAAAAAGGTGTATTCTACAATAACAGTGTCTTCATGTTTTGGGCATTTAAACTACATACGTTTTCTTTACCTACAGTTTATTAAATGAGCCTTTTGGTTTACTATTTGTTATGTTCTAAACACAAGTTAATGTATATTGAAATGACATGTTATTCTACTGCAACTTGTGACTGAATTTGTAAAACCCGAAATTCCTTGTTTTAGGCAAAAAATAATGAGGTTGCAGTTCCATCTGGTCATAATAAAGTACTGGAAATTTTTCTATCAGCTCCTTTAATGCAGACAAAAATGTGTCTTGTTTTTTTCTAATACACAATTTCTACAACCAGTAGTTTGTTGAAAATGTAGGTTATGTTGTGTTGATATCACCGATCATTGCAGACCTTTGAGAAATAAGTTTGAAACAGAAACTTTAGTGTATAAATGAACAATGGATTATTGTTTTTCATTGAACCAACAGCACCGTGAAAACCGAACATGTAAAGTATGTAGTATTCATAACATTCTTTAAATCTATGTATGTGTTAAACTAAAATGTCAACAAATCTTTCTTGGGTGAGAAGCCAACACACTGCATTATGCTTTCCTACATCAGCACCTTTACTTTACACCTTTCACTACCTGTCTTAACTAAAAATGTGTATGTCACCATGAATAGAAGTAGTGACAGGAGAGTGCACTTGTGAGTGACAACTAATCCGTTTTAAGCTCTGTGCTGAAACATAACTAAACTTATTGAATCTAACTAGACATGAGTAATGTTGAATGTTAACACACTGAGTGCCATAAAGCTTTCTATGAAGTCACCTCTCTTTATATACATACAGAAAATGACAAAAATCAAATTAGATAAAAAGGTAGATTTGGTTTTGGCAGTCAATAGGCATCACTGATAAAAAGAGAAGGTGTGATGTTAATGTTGGACAGAGATGGACACGGTTGAGTTCAGTCCAAGGTTGACATGGCCAAATGAACTGTAGAAGCACTCTTCCCAGTCAAATGGACTGACCTATTTTAACCTGGGTTAGAAACCAACCACTTACACTGGCAATGGCAATTAACATAATTTGGAAATTAGGTTGTACTAAAAATCGTCCTCATGCTACATCATTGAAAATGGTTTGCTAAATTGGGTGAATTAAAATTTACAATTTTATTTTAGAAGGGGAACTTCTAAAATGGCTTTCCACTAGATAAAGCATTATAAAGAAATAAAGGATATGTTAATTTGGTGAATTAACAAAGATGGCTTCCCCATTTTGTAGTTTATTAGGCTGAAATCCCTTAAAACTCCCGGCTGGTACAGGACTGTAGTGGCACTAACCGGATGGGAGACGAGGCATCGACTCTGGTTCTGTACTTTAGAGAAGACGTTGCTTGGCACCAGACAGGAAGTGGAGCTGCTCAGGATGACACCTTTTCCCACATGACCCTCTATGTCCTGGAAAATGCTCTGTTTGACCTCAAGGTTCTCAAATACACATTCCTGGAAAACAGTAAATAATATATTATACATGGCGAATATCTTTATAACATATAAACTTTTCAAACTTTGCTTTGGACATAAAAATAACAGTCTAATATATTATCTAGAATCATACAATCCTCCAATCTAAACACTTAACCACTTTCACTGTGCTTCTGAGAAATAATTTGTACATCAATGGCTGGTTAGCGCTGTCGCCTCACAGCAAGAAGGCTCCTGGTTCTCTTCCTCATTCCTTAATAGGTTAATTTAATGTTTTTAATGTGAGTGTGAATGGTTGTTTGTCTCTATGTGCCCTGTGATGAGCTGGTGACTTGTCCAGGGTGTATCCCACCTCTCACCCTAAGTCTGCTGCAATAGGCTCCAGCCGCCTGTAACCCTGATGAGGATAAGTGGCTACAGATAACGGATGGATGAATGTTGTCATCAATCATTCTTTGATTTTAGCAAAGATGAAAAATGTTTTCTTTTCTTTCTTGGTAAGCATCAAATCAACAAACTACTACTACGTAGTCTCACTGTCGTAGTCTATATCTATCTCTATTTGTGCCAACATTTTAAAAACTGGATACGACCAGTTTCCAACAATCCACCACCTGATAGAGATCTGGAAAGGAGTGTCTCACTAAAGCAATGGTGGAGTGTTAATATGCTTTTCAAAAGGCATTTGTCAAGTGTGTAAAACTGCAACAACTGGCTGGACAAGTAGCATACCTTCCGAATGCATTAACAATAATGTTATGCTCTACATATCAATTCTGTAAGTACGTAAGCAGGTGTATGTTCAGACAAAAACACAGGTGCTTCCTATTCATGAAGTCTATATTCTCTGTTTAATATTTTTATAATATGGTGTTATTTTGATTTGTAGGAAATCATATCTCCCTCTTACAACAGGAAAATAATATAGATGAAGATATGGGGAAAAAAAGGGCATGGAAACATTAACAGAAGTGAGGAATGTGGGGAGTGGATCTGATGGTGTTATGTACTGTTTCCATGCACTAGTTATGAGACCATGCATGGATTAGTTTCAGTCATGAGTTGTTGATTCGTTCTGTAACCAATCTGCCTGAGACACACTCCTGAACCTCTTTAACAGGAAAACTTTTCACATTTACCTTGTGGTATTTCCCTGTTCCTTGTAAAGGTGAGTATTGATTTATTTTGTCCCTACCTCTGCCTCTGTACCCTGATCACCACTACAGCAATGAAGAGCACTATTGTCTGCAGGGTGCCGTACGAGACATTTTCTTGGCTTAAAGAGTTAACCTTCTATTTTTTTGAGGTAGTTTTGTTATACAACCCAATGTCCCCAAAAAGTTGGGACAGTAGCAACAAAAGACTGAGAAATGCTAAAAGAAACACCTGACCGAACATATCACCAATAGTCCTTTTTCACAGCAGCCATTTTGACAATAGGGGTCATGTAGGGTCAACTCAGGTGCTTCCAATGATACTAATTAAGGTTCTGTTCCATTTATTGCCGAAACATCGTTGAAACTCTACCATGCAAAGAAGAAACCTTATACAAACCATATTTAGAAAACTGCCAACACCGCCAACTTCTGTGGGCCCCAGCTCATTTAAGATGGACTGAGGCGAGTGGAAAACTGCCTTGTGGTCTGACGAGGCAAAATTTAAAATTCTGTTCGGAAATCATGGACACGGTGTACTCCAGGCTGAAAAAGAGAGGGACCATCCGTGATGATATGGGGGTGCATTAGTGCAGAGTGGATGATTTTTAACCTGCACATTTGTGAGGGCACCATTAATGCTGAACGATATGTACAGGTCTTTAGAGACAATGTCTTTTTCAGGACAACCTTGCTTATTTCAGCAACACAATATTAAACCACACTGTGCACATATTCCAACAGCATGGCTCTGTAGTAAAAGAGACTGGGTGCTAACTGGCCTGCCTGCAGCCCAGACTTGTCACTTATTGAAAACATTTGCTGCATTATCAAACTTAAAATATGACAAAGAAGACCCCGAACTGTTGAGCAGCTGAAATTCTACATCAGTGCTGATTCTCTCATGACTCTGTGCTGCTAGCCGCAGTCTTGTAAATCGCAGTTCACTCTGCAGGATAAATTTGCAATGACATCAACGTATTACCACAAGCATTTCTGACTGCATTACATACTGCAAAAAACAAAAACAAAACCTGTTTATGCTTTAAACTGTTAATGGCACATATCTGAGACAGGTTGTCTGTGGTAGGCCAATATTGGTTGATAATATCTGGCCCTAGCTGTTACATTTGTAACTGGAACCAGACAATTCTGCATGTGCACTTGTTTGGATTCAATCCAGATTTGCTGGATTTATGAAGAACATGACAACAGCTGCATTGCTGGTATTTTGTATGTCAAGAATTGAGGGTGGACGTTAAATGATAAATTCTGATAACGTCAGATAACATGACATTTTCATTACTAAGCTTTTAATCGTTAGTGTTGAGCCTGACTACGGATAAACAAGTGTCCATTGCTGAGTCTGTGTTTGTTTTGGTGTTAAAATGTCTCAACAGGACGACTTCTGTCATGACAACTTCCTCCTGTGCCTTTTGTCAAAGGAAAGTTCTACTTAGTCAGTCTATATGACAGACAGCTCATGTGGTGTGATTTGTAGCTCTGAACTTAAAGTATTAGAAAGCAAGGTTACATTACACAAATCAACTTAATGCTGTGATGCTTTAGAATTGATGACAGGCACAACCTAGTTCAAACTTTATGACAATGGTAAACACACATATCATCACATAAAATGCAGTACAAAATCCACAGCACTGCATCCATATTGGAGTGGTCCCTAATAACATTTAGACATACTTCTACAAGGTAATGTGTATTATATTGAGAACAATGAACCACATAAAAAAAATCAGCACTTTCAGGGAGTCTAAACTTCATCTGAGATATGGTACAAGGTGTGATGCAAATTAAGTAATGCTGTTGCGCCCCCATGAGGAAAATCGGTGTCATTTTGAAAATACCAGAACATACTGTACTGAGATTACTGCAATCACTCCAAAATCTGATTTGTAGTACATAACTTATTGCTTTCAATGCATGGATGAACTAATTATGCAGTGTTGACATTGGGTCACATTTGAAAATACCCACAAAGCAGAGGTGGGAGGCGACAAGTCTGACCACATCTTGGATACATGTGCCATGCTGAATGGGTGATGGGTGAACAAGTGAATGATAAAAAAAACTAACTAAATCAGCAAAGACCAATCCCTCCCTTTGATTTTACCATAGCAAAAAAAACCCAGACAGAATGGTATGTGCCGGTGCTGAGAGTGGTCTAGTGTGGTCACCTGGACAAAGAAGGCTCCCTCCAGTGCCTGAGCCAGGTCATCGTAACTGCTGAGCAGGTCGAGCTGCTGTGTGGCACTCAGCTCACCTCTCAGCATGTGAGCTTCCTCCAGCTCCTCCATCTGTTTCCTGCACCAACACAAAGCAACTCGAGCTTTACTTGAGGTTTGTTTGACCAGCACAATGACACCCTCTATTGTTCATACATATGAATCTCAAACAGTGAACAGTTACAGTGTAAACAGCAGAGGCAGGAGCAGCAGATCAGCTGTTTACAGGATAAATTAAAGACATACAAATCTAGCTATCGTGTCAGGGTTGTTTCACAGTTTCCATCAATCAATCTTCTTGACATTAGGTTGTTAATCCACAGTAGTTTTTACCAAAAGCCCTTTGTCATTCACCGGTAATGTTTAACTAGCAATGACAAGGCTATCAGAGTTTTTAGGCCTGAGCATGTGTTTGTCCATGTGTTCCTATAGTGAGAGGAAGTCACTGATCATGCAATGTCCAAGTGTCTTCTCTTTTGGAAGCGCTGAAAAGGAGAACAGGTCATATTTCGGACCCTTGTGAGTCATGAGTCTGTACGTCTTGTTAATGTTTTCATGTTTTGCAGCCAATCACTCCTGCTGACTAGAAAGACTTGGAAAGTTAAAGTCCCTGATGTTAACTATAAAATGAATCACCAAGTATTTTGTTAATCTTTTAACTGTAACTTTAAAAAAGAAAAAAAGGAAAAGAAATGTCCAAATTAATTTAATTTCAGCTTCTCAAATGTAAATATTTTCTGTTTGTTGTATGATAGTAAATTGAATATCTATGGGTTTGGCCATACATTTGAGGAAATTCGATCAAACTTTTTCACCATTTTCTGACATTTATTGGACCAAACAACTAATAAATAAATTGAGAAAACGATCATTAGATTAATCAGTTATGAAATAGTCATTAGTTGCAGTCCTGGATAGCACAGAATCCTTTATCATGCACAACTTACAAGTGGCTGATCATCATTTGCTCGGAGTCACTGAAGACACCGCAAACCTCAGTGAACTTTATTTCTCATCTTAGCCTAAGTGTGATGTACCATTCAGATAGTTTCAGTGTAATATGCTGAGGCTTGGAGATACTGGCTGTAGTTCAACCTGATAACTGGAAGTCAATGGCATTTCATTATTGTTACTCAAAACACTAAAAATGTACTTATAAAAAACTCAACAACCATGTCACAAATCTGATATAGTTATTCATAATGTTGAGGTGCTCTGAACACCACAAAGCAAATCAAAGGTGTAAAAATTGAGTGAAAACATAATTAACAATGAATGTAGTCAGTCTTCTTCTTCAACTCTGTATTGCTATATTCAATATATTTTCCAATATTTCTTCAGCAAAAGGCATTAAAACTATTCCTCTCTGGGTGAGAGGGCTGTTTTTTTTCCACTGAAAACCTTTGTCAGCATAAAACTTTGAGTTAGCTCAAGACATTTACAAACTACTGTGACCCAACCAGATTGTACATTTCTATGTAATTCTGGGTACCTTTTTAATAACAAAAAATAACCATATCCTAAAAGAAGATCCTGCAAACACACTCAACCTATCAGAAGATGTACCCTGAACAGGAGACCAATAGATCACAAGTTAACACAACATTATTTTGGACATCATAAAGTCTTTTCCAGGACTCTCAGACGAGTCATGTAAAGTTTATTTGTTCAGCTGACTATAACATGGATCACTCTGTAATCAAGGTGAGAGGAGAATATGTAATCTAAATGCAGAGAAACAGTTGGGAGTGTGTCTACGTCGGACTATATAAAGTGGGATGGAATAATACATTAATTAAGACTAGATAGCGTGATGGTTTTTACTTGACAAAGACTGCAGTCTTGTGTAGTCAAGCTGACCTGATTTCTGTGATGGCCTTGGCAGCCAGTCCTGGTTGGTTGTCATAGATCTTCACAGTGTAGCCTCCACTGACAAACAACATAGCCCAGGAGCGGCCTATCAACCCGCTGAAACAAACACACACAGAAAATAGACATTTAGGATGCTCAACTTTTAACTACAATGAAACTAAAATCAATTTCATTTAATCCCATTAAACAATCTATACAGTAAAACTGAATATCACAACTGATCTCGTCTCTGTTTGGTCTTTGTTGTTCTGTGCTCATTGCTGTGGTGTGTTTGCACCATCACCTCCTTCGTAGTTAAATAAACCCTGGTTATATTATGCCGTAGTTACAGAACATACACCCTGTAGGAGTTTGTTGTTAAAATGTCTGTATGCAAATGTCAGCTTGCAAAATCCTGCAGTGGAAAGACAGTTTCAGCGGGGATCGCATGGCCTGCATCTTATAGAAATACCTGCAGGTTAATACACAAACCCTATGCAATAATTTGAATTTTTGTCTGTGACGTTTTGTATTTACTTTGCAGGTCGACAAGAGGTTAATTCATTTCAGAGGACTGCCAAGTTTAGCTGAGTGCATGGAAAAATGAACAGAATGAACATGAATACATTCACAAGTAGCAGAAATGGGAGCAAAGTTTAGCACCATAAAGCGTCTTTTCTTGCTCACCTGCCGATCACAGTAATGATCTTCATGTCAGAAGAGCTCATTTTAAGAGTTCAGCTCAGACACACGGTCCACTGAAGCTATTCATACAATAAACAGACATAAGAAAGCTGTGGCACCGCCCCTACGCGGTCACGCTGCTTGATATCCGGTACGGTTAGCTAGAAGGACCAAAGAACCAAAAAAGTGCATCACGCTGCATTTTCCTCCAGACTGAAGCTGGAAGTAAACTGTGCAATAAACCAAAGATACGGAAGCCCTAAGCGCTCATGTGTACACATATTGTATTTCCTCCGTTTTATTTGGGATAACGGTGTCCGGTGTTTGCTCTGTTGCCATGGCACTTTGTATTTAGCTGCCAGTTACAGTAACTCTGTGTCTTTAGGACTTTTTGTTTGGTTTTTTTTGACACCAGACAGAGAAAACGGGGGAAAGAGAATATATGAATACATGATCGCTATAAGAGTCACTTTTATTAGCAGCCTCCGTGTAAAGGACAAAAATCGGGTAGCTTTACACTTGTATCTTAGCAACAGACGGAATCAGAATCGACCAATTATGTCAACGATAATTGGTGATTGACGCGTAAGTAACCAATCAGTGGTTTGAGAACGAAACTGTCCCACCCACGCCGCTTTGAATTGTGGGATTGAATCCTGAAGCGACAACAAACTATCTTTGCTGTTGCTCCGGACAGATCACTGTTATTTTATATATTCATAAGCATTTCCTTACACCAGCTCACTAGACAAAGAGAGATGGAAAATGTGCATCTGGCCATGGAGGAGGACGACATTTATTCGGGTTACAACGACTATAATCCAACATTTGACTCCGAGGTGAGTTACGTGCTGTACTAGCCAGTTAGCTCAAAGCTGTTTGCATTAAGTGTACAGCCAACAAGTAATGATACGACATGAGCTAGAGAGGTGGCGAACGACAGCATACATTATTTAAAATGATTAATTATGTGGCCACAACGCGTACTTCTATATTGAACAATGGGTATGCAAATGACGAAACACTCATTGACCATTTTACCAATGTGAAGGAGTTGGAGAATGATGCGGGCTTCCAGCAGGCAGTGAGGACAAGTCATGGAAGAAGACCTCCGGTGAGTTTTCAATGTACTTTTTATGGTTGTGTGTGTTTGCGAGTGAGAGAGAGAGATAAAGAGGATAAATGAAGTTCTAACTGTACTCCATTTGTTCAGACTAATGAAAAAATGTGTTGTCCTTAATTATCCAGATGACTGCCAAATTTCCTGGCACTGCTATTGGAGCTCGGCCTTTAGCATCATCCTTTGGGGTAAGTACAGTAACATGGGACTCTTTGTGAACAAGACCTGTTTTGATTTGCAGCTCATGTAATCTTGTTACGAATTCGATGGATGAATTCACCGGTCTGCAGGTGTCGCAGTGTGCAGCTGAAGACAATGATTGTTTTTAGTGACTCACTCACTCACTAGAACTATAAGGAGCACTTCAGATATACACTCTTATCAATGAATATGTCTTTGTCTCATCTCGTCTGTTTTATACTTGTTGTTTCATGAAGTCTCGGGTTCCTATGGCCTCTTCAATGGGCAGACCCATGACCGGAGCTGTGCAGGTGAGTAGGATTGACGACTCAAGTGTGCATTTAAGATCCTTTGCAGTTTTTATTATGCATTAGTTGACAGTACTTAATTTTACTTACTCAGTGGTTTTAATATGGCCAGTATATATTTTATTATAGCTTTTGCTGTAAATACATGATATTGTCCGATATCACATATTTAATCAAAGCTCAATTACAATACATCATAAGCTACTAACACTGATAATATCTCTCTCTTTGTGAAGAAAAGCTATCGCTATATATTGTGCTGTTTGTTTGATGTTTTCAAATGTGACAGGATGGAGCAGCCCGGCCAATGACTGCTGTCAGAGCAGCAGGTTACACCTCCTCACTGACCCGTGGTGAGCTTAAAGGAGTCACAAACAGAGATCTTCACAGCTATTTTAGTGATTCACTCTTGCTACATATGTATTGACCTGAATTACCATGTGATTGGTGTTTAGCTTGTGCACTGAGTACACTTGTTCTAAACTTTAAAAATTCAAGAAAATGTTACTCTTTAAATTAGTATGAACCTCTGCCTATATCTATAAGAACAGAGCGAAGTTATGTAAACAGTAAAATATTCCTGTTACACTGATAATTGGTATAATTTGTATTGTCAGGCTCCACATTTGATCCTCTGGGTCAGTCCAAAGGCCCCGCACCTCCACTTGAAGCAAAGAATGAGGACACGTGAGTTGTTACTCTTTAGACTGATGTGTCTGTTTCAAGATTATCCCTACATCCAAGATCAGTATTTTCCCCTTAGCAATAAAGATATTTATTACATCTGTTCAAACTAGGATTTAAATGAATCATTATAAGGTCATAATAAGGTATAATTCTTATATGCAAAGACAATGCAACTACTACTAACTACTAAATGCAAAGTATTTATGTATATTTTTCAGTGTATGCCCTGATACTCTGTACATAACATAAAATGTATTATGTATGCAATTTTTTAATTTTGTCCACTACAAAAGGTTTCTGTCACTTATCTAACATTTAGTTATTACTAAAGTGTCTCTGAACACTGTGTCTGGTGAAGCAGGTGGAGAAAGGCTTGTGCTTTCAAGCCACATGATCACACATTGTATTGCTGTGTCTGTGGTCTTGCAGGCCTGAGGAAAAAATCAAGATCCTGGAGAAGAAAGTGAATGACCTGATAGAAGAGAGCTGCATGGCACAGAGCATGGGAGCCTTACAACTGGTCAGACTCTGTCATTCTTTAACATACTGTTTAGTAATAATGCCTGTTTGTTTTTAATGGGATAACTTACTGAATCAGACAGAAATCTGAGTTTGTAGTTAAAGTGCATCAGGAATCCATTAAAACTGAAGCATTCAAACACTTTCTCAAAAAGTAACTTGTCAGTGTCGAACAGTGCTTATCGGCAAATGACACATCTTGGGTTTGTGTTTGGATCTGTGGGGTTGTGTCTTTGTTTCAGCATGTACTTGTCTCCCTAATGTGTGTCTGCATATGATGTGTTTCTACAGGCTCTTGAAAAAGCCAAAGAGGCAGGAAGGAAGGAGAGAGCCCTGGTGAGACAGAGAGAACAGTCTGGCAATGCGGACCACATCAATTTAGATCTCACCTACTCTGTAAGTAAGACTTCTGTACACCAATGGTTGTTCCAATATCTGTAAATAAAATGATGGAGCATTTACTTCCTACACTCTGAAATGTCATGCCTAAGAAGTTTAAGTACCACCCTTTGGAAAACCCACTCTTGAAGCCTGGTTTTTATTAGTTACTTAACTTGACCTGTTGTTGTTTTTTACACTGTGATATTATCTGTGATACAGTTAGTGGTGTGTTTAAGAAGAGGTCTGGTTACTTCTTTATAAGCTTCAGTGCAGTGTTTTGAAATTACATATCTTGTGACGTTGTCTTATTTTGTCACATCAACGATAACTGGCTTCCCGTCACTTTGCCAAAGTGACCCCTGGGCATAACAAGCTGATCTCTGCTCCAGATTATGTTCTGTACTTCAGTACAATGATTTTTTTTTTTTTTTAGGAGACAGTGGTAATTCTATTTATGTTTTTATGCTAGAGGCAGACACAGTAAAGGAAGTATCCTCAGCCTGCAGGACACTTGTTTGTCTTCTGTGGGCTGAGCCCACATAGCTGAGTGATTATGTCCATTGTCCACAAAGCCAAATTAAATTTTGAAGTTGGAGTCTGTGAATCACTTCCTGACGTCATTGCCTGTTTTCTATTATTTGATTTATAAATATTGAACATTTCTGTCATTTCCAGGTTTTGCTCAACCTTGCCAATCAGTATGCAAACAATGAAATGTACCCAGAGGCCCTAAACAGCTACCAGGTCATTGTGAAGAACAAGATGTTCAGTAACGCAGGTGAGCAGACCACTCACCTTCATATTTCTTACAGATGTGTTTCAACTATGGCTGAGATCTTTTGTGATTTACCACTAAACTATGTCTGTGCTACTCCTCCAGGCCGTCTGAAAGTCAACATGGCCAACATCTACGTCAAACAGAAGAACTACCCTAAAGCCATCAAGTTCTACCGAATGGCACTGGATCAGATCTCCAATGCTCACAAGGAAATGAGGATCAAGATCATGCAGAATATCGGCGTGGTCTTTGTCCGCATGGGCCAATACTCAGACGCCATAACATCTTTCGAACACATTATGAGCGAGAGCCCCAACATTAAGACGGGATTCAACCTTATCCTGTGCTACTATGCCATTGGTGATAGGGAGAGGATGAAGAAGGCCTTTCAGAAGCTCATATCTGTCCCTCTGGGCATTGATGATGAAGACAAGTACATCCCATCTAATGTGAGTCACAGTAATATACTGTATGTTTTTTTCTATTTTTACATTAACACTCAGTAACATGACAGTAGTACAAAAACATAATTAAGAATAATCTGCTCCAGAACAGTTCTTGTTGAATGTGTTGCCTGTAATGTTTTCTCTCTCAGGATGATACCACCTCAAATATGGTCATCGAGGCTATTAAGAACGACAAACTTCACCAAATGGAGAGAGATCTGTAAGAAAAATCTCACATAACACAAACACACACTTTGCTCCAGCCAAACATCATCATTGTTTTGTCTTTACAATATATCGAATCAACACTGACACTTTCTCCACTTTACACATCTCATACTGTTCTTTTAATATTTGGGTTTTGTATCATATTTTTGAATTCATGTCCTGTTTTCTCCTTGTGTACTGTACATAGAAAAGTCCTGGCTGAGAAGTATATCATGACTGCAGCCAAGCTCATCGCTCCAGCCATTGAAACTTCTTTTGCAACTGGATTTGACTGGTTTGTTGGTGTTTTATTTTATTTTTTCTTAACACCAGAGGGCATACAGTGGACAAGCTCCATGGCAGTCCTTATTAGGAACAGAAACAGAAACACATGGTTTTCAAAGTAGTATCTGAAATTGTGTAGGAGTAATTGACAATAATAAAAGACACTGTCTCCATAAAATGGAAATCCTGAGAATCAAAACTAGGGGAAAGTGATTGGAGGGCTTGAAGTGTTTTTCTCTTGGTGCAATTCTACCTGATCTGATTTAAAATCAGCCAGTTTGATCACTCAGTTTTTGGTGGAGCAAGTTTCATCACAGTTTAAAACAAAAGCTGCTTGGTCACCTGTCAATGTATTAAATAGATCAGATGAATCAGATCAGTCACAGAGACCTACTTTTAATAAACAAAATTAAAATCCAGCCTGGACTGCAGCTTTCATGCATCTGACTTATTGATCAAAGTCAGATAAAACAAACATACATCATGCAAGCATCAAATGGTGTGATGTGATACATAAAGTGTTATGCTGTGAATATGTACGGTTGTTTTTTTGTTTTGTTCTTTAGGTGTGTGGACATGGTGAAGAGCTCTCAGTATGTTGAGCTTGCCAATGACCTGGAGATAAACAAAGCCATCACCTACCTCAGACAGAAGGACTTTAACCAGGTGACTGTTTAACTCAGCAGTAGTGTAAAGGGTAATACCACTCAGTTTAGGCATCTCACTCCTTTAGTCTGTGGTAGTTGCCACAGTAGCAGCAAAGGAAGGGCAACTTTAAACTTGACACCCCATTGTTAATATTTTGCCTCCAAATTGAAGAGGACATGTATATGATGCCTTGTAACTTGCCAAAGTGGCAGTAATAGTAGACTAACTCAACATCTAGAGCTAGATCATGCGCCTTGTGATAAATATCTTTTATTAGAATAATATTTTCACAGCAGCCGTTTTGACATGAAATAAAATAATTAGACATGAAATAGAATCTGCGGCAATAAATAAAACACCTGTGTTTACCTACTATTTCATGTCAAAATGGCTGCTGTGAAAAAGGTCTTTTGAGAACAGGCAGATTTTTTTTCCAGTTTAAAGCCAAAAGTTAAAAAAAATAAAAATAAAAAATCACATGATTGCTTGAATCTTCTATGTAATAACATAAGTCAGTACATTAGAGACTGACTGCAGAAACAGAACATATTTGCTGTACATCTTTGTTGTATGATTATGTTATAAAATGTTACTCTCATTAAAGCTGTCAGAGTATAAATTACATTAAAAATGGTTCAACTGAGTGGTATTTCCCTTTGAACATATGTAACATGGAGGATCTGGTCTTTGTTGTACTTTTCATTTTTTTCCCCCATATTTTTTTATAATGTGTTTCTGTACAGTTATTGTCCAGCGTTGTTTATATATGTCAGTTTTCTCTAAAATCAGGAGTGTGCAGCATCAGACTCAAAGTTTCCCCTTCTCATTGCCCTCCACTCTCTCTTGCTTTTGTCTTGTTTCCTTCCCATCTGCATGCCTAAGGTTGAGGTATGTGTGCCTTTTGTTTCCATGTTCACATCAAGTTGTGTTGTTTTTTTTTGTTTTTTTTTTTTTTCCCCTGACATGTTACTACTTATGCATGCCTTTTCCAAATAGAGGCACTGCCAAGAGAAGTTGGACAAGCAGTTATTGGTTTTAAACCCACAGACCAGTAAGGAAAATCTGGGGGCAGTAAGGAAATTTTAACCATGGTTCCTTTCTTAACAATATACTGTACCACTGAGCTCTCAAGGAACTGCAGCTTTGCCAGTGGAACTGCTCTGCAGAACAGCAGAACACTTATTTTAATCCTGTCGAACTGCAGTAGCCAACTTTCTTGCACTGACAGCCTTTACTTGTATGGAACACCAAAATGTTGTGCAATATTACATAAAGAGAAAAGACATACATGAAAATCTATAAATGAACCAACAATTTGTGATTGAAGAAATCATTCAAACTCACTTCATTATTATGAGATATCATTTCATCATTAGTTTTCATAATAACATTATAATTTTTATCACATTATAGACAATGAAGTCTGTTTTTATTTCCTTATGGCATTTAGATAACACATTTCATGTTAAAGGTCCACTGTGTCAGATTTAAAGGGCCCTATTTACAGAATATGGATGAAATGGAATATAACATACATAACTATATTTCCATTACTGTATATTCATGAGAAAATAATTTTTAAAAATCTTTTTATTATTTTAGAATGAGCTTTTTATATCTACAGATGCCGCAAGTGCTCTTGGACCATGAAGTCCACCATGTTGAACCGCCATGTTTCTAGTGGCCCAGAACAGACAAACTAAACACTGGCTCTGGACAGGGCCTTTAATATTTTTCATGCATTATGTGGCCATCGTAGTTTCTCCTTCACGCTTGGAAGGAGAGGGTGAAACGAGGGGGTTGCAATCAAAATTTACCCTGCTAGATGCCTCTAAATCCTAAACACTGCCACTTAAAAGTTTATTTCATGAGGACATTTCATTTCATAATGTCACACTGGTGTTCATTGCAATCACGATGTTGCTGGAAAAAAATGCCATTATGAAATAAAAGAAGGCTGTTCTAATGCAAATAAGAAAGATGAAATAACATTTTATAATAATTGTTGAGTTGTTTCATTGATTATTTCACAAATTATTGTTTCAGTTATGTATTTTCCACGATGTATTCATGTGTTATTATTATTTCAGAATCATTTATTTAATATTGGACACTTGGAGCTCCATGTTCATCTGATGCATGCGTGTGGTGCTTTTATACTCTCAATAGACGGTGGTGGTGGTAGCATCATTCCAACTGTAGCCTAGCTGGTTTGTTAAAATTCTAACATTTACACACTAATACTCAAACAACAAGCTTCTCCAGTATATAATGCACTGAGGAAACGCATCCTGCATCCTGCAATTATCTCACTCTTTAAACTCTTTATTATAAACTCTAAATTATAATGGTTAGATTGACTTTGTGTTTACCGTGGTTACTTCACTGGTCAGCTTTATATACTGTACCACACATTTTACATATTCTGATATTTGCTGATGTGAAGAATATTTATTGAAGGCATGACAGCCCAGCATGAATGATACTAAACACCAGAAGAATTTGTTTATTTGTAATAATCTTTATGTTATTATGTTCTTACATTTTAGAGTATCACTGTATCACTTTTACCCTAACAGCTTGTGTTTGTGTTGTCAGGCAGTGGAAACTCTGAAGACTTTTGAGAAGAAAGACAGCAGAGTGAAGAGCGCTGCAGCCACCAACCTCTCTTTCCTCTACTTCCTGGTAAGATCCTCTCATTGACCAATCAAAAGGCTTTCAGATAGCTCAATGCCTGAGTTAAATATTTTTTTGTTCAAGTGTTCAGCTGTTTGCTGTCATCTGTGCTATACTTGTTAGAATAGCTGAATCACAGCCCCATTCTCTGTACCAACCTGCTACCAGTAGACGCTGATCTTTCACCTGTTACAGGAGAAGGACTATGACCAGGCTGATCGATATGCTGACCTCGCCATGAACGCTGATCGCTACAACCCGGCAGCACTTATCAACAAAGGCAACACAGTGTTCGTCAAACAAGACTATGAAAAGGCTGCAGAGTTTTACAAAGAAGCACTGAGGAATGATTCCTCCTGCACCGAGGCTCTCTACAACCTGGGTAACATCCATGTCCATGATACAGGACAGTGTTAGATAATTAGATTGATTTATAGTATAGTAACCTTAACACAAAGTGCAAGTGTTTCATCCATTCACGATTATCAGGATGCAGGACAAACACAAGATAATGCGTCTTATTACTTATTGGCTCCTGTCCACTTGTACCAGGTCTAACCTATAAGAAGCTGAATCGTCTGGAGGAGGCTCTGGACTGCTTCCTGAAGCTCCATGCCATTCTGAGGAACAGTGCCCAAGTCATGTACCAGCTGGCCAACCTGCATCCTACTGACCAGAAGTGTGATATATCATATGTGTTTGTGAATGTGTGTCGCTGCTTCAAACTGTTGTACCTCAGTAGATGTTGCTGTGAAGGTCTTCATACAGGGATTCAAACCTGCATCTTTGTCTATTCCCATGTGACAATCTGTTTCCTTGACTCATTGGCTTCATCTATGAGCTTTTGGAAGATCCACAGCAGGCGATCGAGTGGCTGATGCAAGTCATCAGTGTAACTCCCACCGACCCCCAGGTACTGGCCAAACTGGGAGAGCTGCATGATGGAGAGGGGGACAAGTCCCAGGCTTTCCAGCACTACTACGAGGTACGAGAAGCATAACTGAATGTTTTTATGTCTACGGTCTAATGAATTCATTTAACATTTCATTGATCGATTTGACAGCTGTGCTCTGATGTTGTCGCTGTTCAGTCCTTCAGGTACTACCCCTCCAACATCGATGTGATTGAGTGGCTCGGGGCTTATTATATCGAGACGCAGTTCTGTGAGAAGGCCATTCAGTACTTTGAAAGAGCCACACTCATACAGTAAGTAACCAATAAATTATACTGCTTTAGCAGATAACATGATAACTAACAAATCCTATAGATCTGTGTGAGATAGACCTTTTTCACAGCAGCCATTTTGACATGAAGAAGTAGTGTTAACACAGGTGTTACCACGTGTGGTGCATGCTGGTTCACTGGAACCTTAATCAGTATCATTGGTAACACCTGTGTTTACCTACTATGGCTGCTGTGAAAACGGTCTATTGATGAAGATCTCAGCAACTCTCAGCCTGTTTGTACCTAACATAATGCCCAAAAATAAGTATATCTTTCAGTGAAGCCAAGTCGCAAGAGTTGTTCTGTTATGTTTAAAAATAAAGTATATTTCTACATTGTTCTGACATGGTTTACTGTTCGTCCTCTTCTTTTTTTTATTGTTTAAAGTTTTATTGAGTTTTATAACAACAATATTCAGAAACAAAAACAAAGAACAGACAGGTAACCAAACAAACATTGATAAAAGAAAACCTTTTAGCAGGTACTAATCTCTATACACATATGAATGCAGAGATCTGTAGGCGGAGGATCAAGAGTTTGTCCCCAGAGGCGTTCTGGTTCCCATTTGTAGTCTGAGTAGTCTTGACCCTTCATGTTTGAGTGGGCTTAGGTTTCATGAGTCCGCATGGTGAGCAAAAGACATTGGCCATAATGCAGTCTCAGGAGTTTGAAGCTCTTTTCAACATGTTAGAAATAGCAAAACAGAGATTTAGTTATCAAAACTCTGAATGCAAATTGACTCAACTGCAGCACTACAGTTCAGTCCCCAAGGAAACACAACCTGGGTGATCTGGGCAGCTCACACTCCATCCACTCACAATATCACATTTCACGTTTCACATCACATGGGGAAAAAACATGGGGAATGCCCCATGTTTTATAATGTGTGCATTTATTTATCGTGTTCTGTTTCACATTTCCAACATAAACTGTCTTTAATTAGACCCATTTGATTGAGTCTTATAGGGGTGTATCCTCTGTTGTTGGAAAGAATCCTCTCCCATATTCCTTTGTCAAAGGTACATCCCAAAGAAGACGAGGATGCAGCCCAGGTCTTTTTGGCATATCAATGTCCGTCTTCACTCATCAATCATGAGGCTTATTCTCATCTGGAAGTAGTTTCTCTCTTGAACAAAGAGGACTGATGATTTGATTTTGTTCGTCTTCCAGTTGAATTCAGAATGGATTTTTACCAATATGTTTTTTTTTCTTAAAGTTTAGAGCTGGGTTGTATGTTCATACTGACTGCTGTGTTTTTCAGACCAACACAGGTGAAGTGGCAGCTAATGGTTGCAAGCTGCTACAGAAGAAGTGGTGAGAATGATTCTGTTCATAACCTTTTATGGCATAGTAAAACAGCACATTACCATCTATTCTCTGCCAACGTGTTATGAAAACCAGACCATAGATAAGTAGATTCCTCTCTCCACATTGGAGCTCCCAAACTTTATCATCCATTTATCCATCCACAGGATGGAGCTTAGTAATTTATTTGATAAAGGTTTATTCTGATCTAGTAGAATTTAGTTGCTCCTTCACCGACTGTGAGGAGTTAACTCTGTGTTTGCTGAGTGAACTAGCAATGAGTATATTGAAAGTTGTCAACATACATCCTTTTCTTTTTTCTTTACAGGGAACTACCAGAAAGCTCTCGAAACTTATAAAGACATCCACCGCAAGTTTCCAGAAAATATTGAATGTAATCGTCCTGTTTGTTACACAATTTGTAACAGAACTCTTAACCTTAACAGCAGATGAGCCACTGATCAGTGTGAAGAAAATAAATAACTGTGTGTTTGTCCAGGCCTGCGTTTCTTGGTGAGGCTGTGCACAGACATGGGTTTGAAGGAAGTCCAAGAATACGCCACCAAGCTGAAGAAGGTGGAGAAGATGAAGGAGATCAGAGAACAGGTATGTCTGTCCTTTGCATTTTACTTTTAAAACGGCACTTTGTAGCATTTTTGTGTAAATAATCTGTGTTCTGCTCCAGTCTGATACCGATTCAGACTGACATCACTGAATGGACATAGAAAACTAGAGAAAGTGCAGAAACAAAACTCAAACTTCGTGAGCAGAAAATCTAATGAAGTTACAGTACTGCCCACAGTGTGTGGCTGATAGTAGATCTGTTTGTTTTGCTCTGCAGAAAAGCCACAGCAGTGACAGCTAACCATAAACATATTCTGGTTTACCACTTTGAGGGTCCAGATTCATGAAAAGTTATAACTCACTAATGATTTAATATGTAACCTGAAACCCCTTTATTTGTTGAAGCAGGATTCAAACATTTCAGGACTAAATAAAATGGAATAAACCCTCCAATAATAAAGATAAATACTAGTAATAATAAAACAGGTTAGACATGTTGGCAATAAAACTGTGTGCTAGAATTAATAAAAGTCTCTTTTGATTTAGATTAGATTTAGATTTTGAAGTGATTTTAAAAGAGTCCAAAAGCTCAGTCTTGAGTTGGGACTTGGAAACAGTCAACAGAGGCTCACAGGGGAGCAGCAATTCAGCAATGTAGCTAGAGCTGAACCATGAAGTGTTTTAAAGGTGATCCGTAAGTCAACATGGCTGATATTTGTCAAAAGCCAGGCAGCTGTGTTTTGTACCAGCTGAAGGTGTGAGATGATTTTTGACTCAGCCTTGAACAACAATAAATGACAGTAATCTAAGATGACATTAAAGACTTCTTGAGAACAGGCCAAGAGAGAAAAGAGCTGATCTATGAGATGTTTATTAATCAATAGAAACATGTTTGAAGAAAGGATCCAAGATATTTCTGGAAAGTATTTGTGACATACAGGATGAAAGATTATTAATATTGGCTTCTTTACTGATTTTTTTAATGGGCCATAATTTTGCGTGTCATCTGCACGAACCGTACTGGATTTTATGTTTATTTATGATGTCCCAGTGGTAGCATGTATATCCAGAACGTTGAATGATATAATGTCCACATAATTGAACATCTGAATAATATTAATATTATGCAGCCTGTGTGTTGTATATCATATGTTAGAGACGTTCAGTGAGCTTTTATTAATCATCATTTCCTCACCGATGTCTTGGCGTCCTGTCCTTTGTTCCTGGACAAGAACACGCTGATTGAAAACATCCACATGTCCCATAAATTGGGTCACCGGTCACTGCAGCTCCAGAAAATGGATGAAAAAAGAAAAACAGCTGTGTTTCTCTTCTGTTGATTTTCCATGAATCAAACTGTTCAGGCTACAGCGATGCTATCCAGCTGTTTAACACCTGGCTGACACTAATGCTCGGGCATTTAAAACACTTGTTGTGTTTAGGGGACACCCTGTTAGCTCACCTGATGCCTGAAGACTGAGTCCTTACCACAGCGGTCCAGGTTTGATTCCAGCCTGTGTCCCTTTACTGCATGTCGTCCCCTCTCTCTCTCCGCTTCCTGTCTGCCTTCAGCTGTAGCGATCTAATAAAGGCAATAAAAAGCCCAAAATGATAATTTATAACAGTTGCTGTGTTTTCAGAGTTGTTCACACGCGTGATGCTACATGCAGTTGTTTGGTTTGCTCAGTGTCACCTGACACATCTGACTGCACTAGATAAATGGTTTGTGGTCTGTCTGCCAGCCAGGATTATTATTGCTCTATTCTCTGTGGTGGAAATGAAGCCTGTGTTTTCTTCATCAAGAGTAACTGCGTGCATGTTCCTAGATTGGCAAGTGGTGTTTGCTTGTATCTGATGAGTTGAATATACTCCAAACTAACAACCTTTCTAGTTCACTGCTGTGTTCCTCGTTTCTTTTCTTATCACTTTTGTCTTAAAAGAGTACACCACCAAATTAGCATTGCACTCCAATAACATGGTGGGACTCACACTGGACAGCCTAAATCAGATCCAAATTGGAAACAGAGATGTTGTCGTTTTATTCTACTCTCCCATAAAACCATTATCCATAATGCAACTCGACCACAATGAGTTCAGATGAAGATTGGTTATGTTATACTAGTAGGGGCTCGAGCGGAGCTACAGTGGTCTGGTAACCTCGCTTCATTCTCTCTCCACAGATATTTTCATTTATTAAACTTGTAATCCCAACTGACAGTTTAGTTTTTAGTTTTTATTTGTTATATGTAGGTTAACAATGAAATGAGTTGGATGAGAAAAAAACAGGTCAGTATTGGATATATGAATAATGAGGATTGAGAGTAAAGTGACGTGTGTACAGAAGTATTGCACAAAATCTCAGTCCTGGTAGCAGCAGTCAGTCCTGTTAGATTATGAGTACAGTAATTCTGATGGCGTAGTGGTAAAAACTACATGACTGCTGTGTGCAGTCATGCTCCTGTAACGTCTGCCAGATGGTAACAAGGAGGACAGTCTGTGAGCTGGGTGGCTGTCCTTCCGCATGCACCATTGCTGAAATATGTAAATGTTAAATGGACTGAACTTGTATAGCAGCTTTCTAGTCTGCTGACCACTCAAGGAGCTTTTACACTGCACACATTCATACACTGATGGCATTGGCTGCCATGCAAGGTGCAAACTGCTCATCAGTTTTAATCATTCATACGCACTCACACACCGACGGGCAATTCTGGGTTCAGTATCTTGCCCAAGGATGCTTCGACATGCAGGCTGGAGGAGCCGGGAATTGAACCATGACCTGCTTTACTTCCTGAGCTGCGCCACAGCTGTGGCTGAGCCAGTGATGTGCTGCTTCCACCACTCTCTGTAATTATTTGAGCCTGTGGGCAGAACAGCTCTCGTTCCACACTGTGATGCAGCCAGTCAGCGAGCTCTCAATGGTGCACTTTTTAGAGGTTTTTGAGGATGCTGGTGTTTATGCCAAACTTGCTAATTTTCCTCAGAAAAACCACTCCAGCTACCTCTGGAGGCACAAAAGTGCACATGTACTGTTCAAGACCCGTAAACAAACTTTGATGTGTAAAATGTGTGGATTTCCTGTAAAGGGTCAGTGTACAGTACAGGATTTAGTGGCATCTAGAGGTGAGGATGCAGATTACAGCAACCATGCTGAGAAACCATGCTGGTGGCAAAACGTGCAAAAGGCCAGTCTTTGGTTTGACCATGGAGGTGTAACAAGAGGACCCGCTGTAGATATAAAAGGCTCATTGTAACGTCCACACCCCAAATAGATGAAGATGATCTGTCGCTGGCCTGGGGTCAGTCATGGTTTGAAGAGTGTGAGGGTTAACAGAGCTGTTTGCCTTTTGTCCTGTGGAGATACTCATCAGAGCCAGGAACAGATGAGGAGGATGACTTTGTTAAATCACAAGCAGCTGCTTTGAAATCAGCCCAGAGATGCTGTTGGAGCAGAGAACAGTCCTACAGAGACTGACAGAGACTCAGACAGAGCCAGAGGACTGACTCACTAATCCCAAAATTCTCCAAAGTGAATGACAGCGAAAAACAGCCGAACCTTCTAATAAAACCGCATGATGAATGAGCGGAGATTAGTTTACATCACTACTTACACCACACAAAGTGGAAATGTAAGACTAGTTTACTCGTCATATTTATACACATATTTTCATACATTAATGCCAAATTTCACTTGAATTTGTATTGGTGGTATTAGTTCCAAAACTTGTTTTTTTTTTTCATGCCAATAAAACTGACCTAACTTATATAACGTGAGGAAGAGACAAATATAGAGAGGCAAAAAGAGGCATAAAATCACCAGCTATCTGGCATCAAACGTCTCTCCTCTTTCATTTGCAGTGCACAATTTTATTTAGTTTTTTCTGTTTTTTTAAACCACAGATATACTTTAGAGTTCTGTTGAATTATTTTTGTCCTTGTCTGCACTTGAATCTGAAATTCCTCCTCCCTGTCTCCCTCTCCTGCAGAGGGTGAAGTCAGGACGGGAAGGCAGCGCCAGAGGTCGGAGAGAAGGCAGAGAGGGCAGCGCCGGGAGTGCTGGTGAGTCTGTAGTTAATGTGACATACAAAGTTCTGACTGTGCGTATGTCAGGAAATGTTTAAATGTAACTCCACATTTTTATGGTTTTTAGACGTGTGACATCGAATATTACAAACCCCAAATTTTCAAATTCAACTCATAGGGAAGGTGTGGATGATTGTGTGCAGAGTGTGTAGAAATGTTCCATTTTATAACATCTTACTTTATATTACAGAAGTATGTTGCTGCAACAGCAGACAAATAAACATGTATCAGTATCACTTCTGTAGTTTATCCATACAGTTTGACTTCTTCTCTTTTTTTATATTTTTTTATTTATGAGAAAATATGTGTATGTCATCACTTCCCTCTCTCCTCTACCTGTTGTCCACGCATGCTGCTGGCAGCAGGCTCCACACCTGTCCTCACCTCTCCTAAGAAGGCCAGCATCTTGGGTATACCTCGATTCACCACACAGAGTCCTGACTAGAGTTCTGTTACAAGTCTGACTATTCATAAGGCCATAAAAGAACTGTTGTGTTGTGTTGGTTTTGGTTGTGTAGCTGGAGGGTCAATAGCAGGTCAAACATCTTTCCGGGTCAGATTAACGGTTGACTGAGTTCCTGCACCCCGTCTGTAACATTTTGGGATACAAAATGTTCCTGTGGAGTCCAGAGAAGACAAACTTCCACAGTTTTAGCACTCCTTCACTACAGATCCACAACAAATACAGACACATACTCTAGACTGGCTCCGACACTGGAAAGCTGGCTCATCAGCACATTTTAAATGCAATCCAGACAAACTAGATAGTTGCCAAAAGCTGTAACGAGACCCAGCTTTGCTCTCTGGTGCAGCTGAACGTCCTGTAGTGTAGTAAAGATATATATACATATATATAAATATCAGGCACCTGTTATTGTGCCTGCTGCTCCACCGTGCCAATTATTCCACTGTGTCCTGATAAATTAGATTAGAAAACCTCAAGTCTGTGTGAGTTTGCTTTTGAGTGTGTTTTGTTTTGTGCTGCCAGAGCTGTAACTGGATCTGTTTAGAAGAAGCTTTTCAGCATCATCTAATATGCTCAGTCCTGTGTATTGTTAAATATTGGTTATGACACTTTTAAGTTGTTTAACTAAACCTCAAATCCTCTTACTTTCTTACGGCACATCAGAGACGGACGTTAAAGCAGGTGAGGTTATAAAATGCTAATGATCGGCGCTCATCAGCTCTCATTACTCACGCTAGTGTAATTGTTTCTCTCTGTGCTGTTATGTTATGTTTTGTGTGCAGTTCCTTTCAGTCACTCTGTAATCTTTCTTTCCTTTATGTCTTCCTGCTGTTCTGTTTTTCTGACTGTTGGTGTCATCTGTGCTCTCACTCTGCTTCCTCTTTGCTGCCCAGTATCTCAATCTGAGTCTAAACAACTCAGTCCACAGTTGGACTCAGGCAGAGGTATGTTTGTCACTCTGAATGAATGAAGTGAAAGCCGTAGGTTTGTAAGAGAACGAGATCTTTACAGAGACTAGAGGTTGTTTGTTTCATTTCAGTAATTTCTCATTTGTTCCCAGAATGTGTGGAAACATTTGTGATCAATCCTCGCAAACTGCTCACGGATGAAAATGATTATCAGTACTTTGTTTTTTCTGCACAATTCTAGATTTTGATGGTACGATTGGAGTCTGAGGAAAAGTTCTGGTTTCATGATTGTACTGCAGTAGTTGATTTCACAACACAGAAGAGTATAAATCATGAACATTTTAGTTTTAGTAAAAATGAAAGAAGTAAACTGAGAACATCTCTTGTGCAGTTGTTGTGCCCTTCAGCAGGTTCTGTACTATATTGCTGAGCGTGACATTTGTAAACGGTGTAATCTTCCTTTTCCTGCTTTGTTGCCGCTACTTCATTCACTGTGAGTGACACAAACACTCGCTGGCGCTTACAAAACCGTGACAGTGGCTGCATCCCATTTAAATTGTTACGTTGAGCACAAACAAATGTTACATTTTCTGCTATGACGCATAACGTCTTAATTCTCATTTCCCGTCATTTGTCATTAGAAATGTTGATAGATGTGCATAATACAGTGAGAATTAGACTAAAGTGCCTTTTAACAGCACTATAATTTTGGTGGGATTTCTCTTTACACAAGCAAGAAAAACTTTATTTATGTAACACATTCACGCCTTCATTTAATGACGCCGCATTCCAGTAGAAAAATGGAAAAGAAAAACACACACCAGCATCTTCACCCTAACCACAGTCATACTTCAGCAAATCGTTTTTTAATACTCAACACCATCTGGGTGAAGTTTTCAGTACTGTGCACTGACCCAGCAGGAGTGAGCGGTTAGAACAGTTTCCCGTAGGTAAACACACAAGTTGAGAAACCTAAGTATAGTGTTTCGGTCAAAACACCTGAAACTGGTCCAGAAATCTTGGCTGACAGGCAGCTGTGATGTTGGAGTGCGGTCGGTGTTTGCACTGAGCTCTGTCTCGCTGAGGGAGGAGGGGAGCGATCACCCAGACCTCTTTCAGACATTTGAGAAAAGCTCTAGTGCACCTGAGAGTTTTCCCTCGTTTCTGTAAAGTCTGCATATTTTCAGCTGTATATCGAGTATGTGTGTCGGCGGAGGCTGAGAGTTTGTTTTCTCACGGAGCTAAACCTGCGTCATTCTTTGATGTGAAACTAGTAAAACCACAGAGCAGGAGTGCAGATTCCAACGTGATGGAATGTTTCTTAAAATATTTGTTTTTGAAATTTCTTTTCTTTAAATTTCTTATTTTGTCTGTGCAATAAATAAACACATTTAGGCTCGAAGCATGAAGCAGCTGCTAGTCAGGATTTGTTGTCTGCATATCGGACCGCTTCATGATCTCCTAATGTTTTTTCTAAATAAGTTTGAGCAGGAAACTGAATGCAAAAGCCAGAAAGTTGACTCATCTATACTGGATTGTCCTCACCAAAATATTATGGCCATTTGTGCTGTGGAGGAGTATAAAACTTACTCACTGCAACTTTCATTGTGGAAACTGTTACAATTAATTTGAAGTCTGGCTTCCAACCTGCCGTGCCATCCCTTTTTTTTCTGTGTCTCCCAGTTGTGAATTATAAAAGAGAAACGGCAAGAAAAGAAAAAAAAAGAAGAGAAAAAATATGGAGGAAACGTCAGTTTTCCAGCAGAGGTTTCAGTTTGCCAGCAGTATGTGCGGCCTCGTGTGAGATGTTAGGGACTGTGAAGGAAGGTAGAATATCGGGCCTCCTTCTCCTTCCTGTTTTCCAGCTTTCTGCCTTTGCTGTCGTCAGTTTCCAAGACTACCTGGCAGCCAGATGTGGGCCACTGCTGTCTGTAATCAAGTCTGTCCTTCAGCTCTGTAGACCACTCTGTCAGGCTGTCATCTGAGCCTGGAACACACACACACACACACACACACACACACACACACACACACACACACACACACACACACACACACACACACACACATACACACAACGCTACTCTCTGAGCTCTGTGCACTGTGTCTAAGATTATTAGGGCCTATGATGGTGCTGTTGCTGAAGGGCACTCTAGCAGGATACAGAACTGTTACTCTCAGTTGGTATCCAAGCATAAACTTCTGTGGATGTGAAGTGAAGCCAATGTAAAAGTGCCAAAAACTGCAGTTTCTCAAACGGCCAGTTGAGGCTGGCTACAGAACGAGTCAATCTCCATAAGCTCCCATATTACTTCTCAGAAATAAACACGTTTACAGCCTGGTTTTAAAAAAAAACTATTTTGGTCTCCTAACTAACTAATTTAGCTAATAATATATTAGCTAATAATAGCTAATTATATGAAGGCTTAAAGTTAAGAGTAATTAACAGCGTGGACGCTTTGATTGACAGGTGGGTACAGTTACAGATGGCTTGTTTGAGCACCCAGGTTTCATTCAGTCTGCCTCAGGTCTGCCAATGATCCACGTCTTTGCCCATTTTTAGATTAGCTGTGAAGCAGAAGCTGCCAGCTCTTTGGAAGACCTGTGGGTGACTTCATGGATATGACATCCATTCTTTCTACTGTCAGCGCTGGTATCTTTTAACTGTTAGGAAAGTGATTCCTAATCAGAGGCAGAACAGAGGCTCAGCTAATTGGTTAAAAAAAAAAAAAAAATTCAAATCATATTTTAATTTGTGGGATGAAAAAAAGAAGAAAATTCAAACAATTCAACAGTTAGTGAGGCTGATCTGTGATCTGTTTCTTATGACTACCGATAGACTACCAACTACAAAAAGCACCATGTCTTGTGAGAAACAGAGCGGCAAACTAGTTAACAAGTTTGAGAGAAGTGTAAATGTTGTAGATATCTAAAAGTAAAGGAGAAGTGAGTGAAACACCAAAACAAGTGTTGGCATGAAAGTAAACTTTGGCACATTTAAGGATCATTATGTTTTGTTTGGAAAGATCCTCGTACCAATATCAACTTTTCTATAAATTAAAATTGTGTGGAGCTGTGGCCGAGCTGAGCTATTTCATGTCACTGCTGCCGCGCACACATTTCATAGCATACTGTCTCTGCAAGATGAAAATCTCACATCTCCACCATGTTGACTTTTCAGAATGTGAGAAAGTCAAACTTGCTCTCAGTTGGACCTCTGTGAATTTTTGGACGATATCCGGAAAGGACGGATGCACGGCAAACAGTGATGGTCGTCTGTTATTTCATCAGTTATGATTTCATTCTAGGAGAGTTGAATAATTGCAAGTGGCTCAGTTTTCACCGTGCATTCTGCTTAAAACAAGTCCATGTTCAAAATGTGTAAGAATCCTGCACACACAATCAAACACATGCAGGCTACACTCACAAGAAGACACACACTGATGAAGTTAAAGACTCACTACACTCAACTAAACACAAACAGTTCCAGCTTTAAGAACATTTAAAGGAAACAGGAAATGTATTGAATTATGACCTTTTTTTGAAGCATCAGTCTAATGCTGAGTGTTTGTGTGCGTTTGTGCAGATAGCAGCCACAGCAGCAACAGCACTAAAGGAGAGCGACTGAGCGCCAAGATGAGGTCACTTCCTGGTTCCAATGAGCCCTACGAGGCCAGCAGCCCGAAAGAAATAGGTGAGACAATGTCATCTTTTACATCTGTCTCCCTCTTCTACCCGAAATCAAATGTTTGATTTTCTGATTATATTTGTCCTAAAGGTTCATCAAGACAACAACCACCAGTCTCACATATTTCCACACCGGATAGTCACATAATTCAAACAGTTTCTCATGCAGAGTCTCTTGCTGCAATTTCAAGCCACTAAAATGTTGTTACCTGCAACAGTAAGACTTTTTTTCATTTGGTGACTGATCATAACAGCCATACAATACACAATCTGCACATTTATCTGTTTAGATTTATTTATTTCATATTAGAAACAATGAAATGACACTTAATATATAAAGATAACCTGCCCGGATACAAAAAAATACCCACAAAACTCTATGGCACTTTTTTAAAACAATTAATTACATTAATTAACATAAATAAATGTAATCTAACTTGACTATACTGTGACAATAAATGTGTTTTCATTGATTAAAATTGGAGTTTTCTTGTGTATTTCGTGTCCATATGTATCCTCATCCAAAGAGCACCTCAAAGAAACGCACTCCAAGCCAAACGTTTTGATAACCTTCTACCTGGATGACTGAAATTCTTCAGACAGATCAGGCTGTTATGGTCACTCACAAACCTTCTTAAGCTTAGGAAGTGTTTCCCAAAAACACTCTAACTGAAGACGCTCTTAGAAATGATGATTGCAGATGAGTGAGTACCTCCTGCCCCTGAAATCTGACATGATGTCTCAGAACTTTCCATCCTGTCCCTTGTCTGATATATTCGTCTCTCCTGGTCGATATGCCACTTTCCTTATGGCATATTTTCAGGTTCCATGTGTTCTCAAGTACTTGACTGGAAATGCTCTTTAATTTCAAAGATCAATAAGATCATAACATGCTAATCCTCTGTTCCTCTTGCGTGCAGATGCATCCTACGTGGATCCACTGGGCCCTCAGATGGAGAGGCCAAAGACGGGAGTGAAGAGGCGGGTGGAGGACGACAACTTTGCAGACGAAGAGCTGGGAGACGACCTGCTGCCGGAGTAGCTGCTTCCGCCCTCTGCCTTCATCGCACTGTTCAGAACATTTGCACTTGTCACCTTTTGAAATACCATAGCAAGTTTCACCACAAAACCAATGATTCATTTTCATGGGAATCAAGGAGTGTCCAGGAACATTTCTGGGGTCGAGAAACAGGCTGCAACATGTAATGTCGGCAATGTACGTTCACCAAAAGTGCTTGTTTTTTACCACTGACGGGCTCAGATTGTTATCTGACGACATTATGGGAAGGAGCCAACACAGATAACTTCTGTGAAAGAGTAAGATGGTTTTTGTTTAACCCGAAACAGCCGTTAAATCCCTCTGTTTTTTTTATGTAGTCTGGTGGCTTTGAATAGTCATTTTATGTTGCAGGGCAGATGAGTTGTTGCCGCCTTGATCAGCTGGTTTGTTTTTGTTACTTGGCACTTTGGTGTTTTTAACATGTTAGTTCAGAACCCAAATAAAACAAGTGTTTACATTCCTCTCCGATGGAGTGTGCAGAAATTATAGATGTACTTTTTGGACATGCTGTTCCTCCAAAAGGTACACGAGCCTACGAGTTCTTCATGTTTACCCAATATGGATGTGAATGTCCTAAAACACCTTTAAAACTAAAAGTCTGCACTTTAGCCTCAGTGTCACCTTTTCATTTTAAATCCAGTGTTTAAAAAAATATCGCTGTTCTAATATTTTTAACTCCACGGTGTGTTCTACGTGAGAGCCTGAGAACCTTCTGGAAAATCCATCTGGACCATAAAGCAAACGTGTAATCCATCCATGTCAGGGCCTGTTTCGTTATCTTATAACGTGTTTGTTCATTCTATTAAAAGAGAAAATATTTTATCTATTCTAGACAAGTTGAGTGTGTCTTTCTCAGATAAAACACAAACCATGTGCTGTGCGTGTGTCTCTCTGACAACCTGACTCATTAAAGTGTAGTTATCTGTGAGGAGAGCAGATCAAACTGGAGGTTTGTGGAGGGTTAACGGTGTTTAATAAAGCTTTAATGTTTTCATTGGCATCGTTTAAATGAAAGCTTTCACCTCCCATAAATCTTAATAACATACATACACAGTACAAATCACAGTAAGTGACAGGCGGTGAGGCCTGTGAGAGTTTAAAAATCATTTATGTGTTTGTGGTCGTTTGACCTTGACGTCATGGTGCCTCTGTGAAACCAGAGCAGACACTGAACTGGATCCAGTTTATCTTTAAAGTAGACTCTGGTGTGCAGCCAGAGCCTGATGGGAGTGGGAAGTCCCGTCAGGCTGTGCTGCAGCTCTCATGAGCGCTGCATGGTTTCCTTTTATTACCGGGGCCAGAGGTCTGAAGACTGGACTTTATCTGTCAGTGCTTCACTGTGATTTCGACTCGTCCTGACCGCTGGATCACGATGTTCCAACTCCCATCAGATTTTACGCACACATCAGTGAGGCAAAGCGTCAGGGAAAGTCTGTTGGTGGCATTTTTCTCTTCTTAAACACAAATCAGCAGGTGTGACACTGCCAGCTTGGTAAAAAAAAATCTATTTCTAAAGTAATTATTGCTCCTGGCGACACCGTGGACGCGTTGTGCCAAAATGTTTCCGCAGTTTCCCTGGCGGCGCGCCTGCCCCTCGGTTTCCAAGCCAGGATTGAGGACTGTTTGCCTGCCGCAGCGCTCCCAGCATTTCACTGGATTATAACAGAGGAGAGTGACCTGTGAACCGGAGGAGTTGTCTCATTTTGTCTTCTCATAATCTACTTGTCATCTTTTACGAGAAGCAGCCGAGGTCATTAGAGAGAAACGCTTTTCACGCATTTTGGCACAGAGCGTACCGGGGAGCGCGCAGTGATGTCGCGGCGGACCCGCGTCCTCCTCCTGCTGCTGCTGCACCTGGCTGGACTCCTGCTGGGCTGGCCAGCTGAAGCGGTCCGGGTACGGAAAAAGGCCACCAGAACCCGGTCTTGCATGGACCTACCGGAGGAGATCCTGGAGCAGATGTTCGGGCGTCTCTCGGTGGGAGTAATGAGCGCTTTCCACCATGCCCTGCAGCTGGAGCCACAGGACAAACTCAACCTGACCTGCCCGAACACCGCACGGTCCCCGACCGACCGTAAGACCCGCCTCCCGGTCAACCTGCTCAGCATCTCGCCCTGGGCCTACAGGTGAGAGCAGGTGGAACACAGAAACAACTAACAGCTTCAAATCTGACCCGTAAACTTCTCTAAGTTCATGTTTGTTTGTTTGCCAGGATCTCCTACGACCCGACCAGGTATCCCCGCAACATCCCCGAGGCTTACTGCCTGTGTAAGGGCTGCCTGATCGGACCGCACCGTGAGGAGAGCGACCAGCACCGCAGCACTCCGGTCTACGCTCCGTCCGTCATCCTGAAGAGAACCGGCTCCTGCGTCGGCGGCCGTCACTCGTACACCGAGATCTACGTCTCCATCGCGGTGGGGTGCACCTGTGTGCCGCTGCTGGAGAAGGAGCGCAGCGGCCAGAGAGGCAACCAGAGCCTGGAGAGAGCGGAGCCCAAAGCCGGACGGCTCATCTCTGCGGGCAAGAAAGTATGAATCCGGTTTTCTACACCTTGATCCCCCCACTGACACCACTCTCCTGCAACTGTCCCTGAACAAGCACACATTGAACACTGAGGTGATGGAGGGTTTACAAAGCTCCTGTAGACTGATCCACGTTCAGAAAAACGAGGACTGTTGTTAGTCTTAAATAATTTGGGATTTGGTTCACTTTCATCGTTGGCTTGGTTGTGATGTCCTTTGGACTTGACAAAGAATTTTTACAAGGATACAAAACCCAGCTGACTGATGTGTGGGCTGAGAGAAATTCAGAGGAGACTCGGTGAAACTCTCAGCTGTCATCTGAAGGGTCGGTTCAGCCAAAGTACAGAAAACATATTTCACTTGACCTTCTGCATCTACTCATGCAGATAATTTGAGTTTTATTTACTCAAGTCTTGAGAAATTCATCTGAGATTTGAGCATAAATCCCATAACCGGGACAAAAAAACATCTATCTGCATGGAGTGGGACATAAACATGTTGATTTGTAACTTGGGTGGACCAACCATTATCAAAGCAAATAAATAATAGAATAAAATGCTTTCTTATTAACATCAATGACCTGATCAATGCTGCCACCTACCGACAGAAGACACAACTGCAAGTTGCGTGTTGTGCCCTGATCAGTATGAGTACATTCATCGTGCTATTCTGACACTTTAGTTGATGATGACTATCCAGATGACCGCTGTTTTAATTATCAACAACCAAACATGACCGAGCTGTTTTAGTGGCATTTCTGGACTTGAAGCACATTGTCAGGATGCAGGAACTGCTTCCATTTTCAAAATCTCAGACATCGCCTCAGCGGGCGTCATCATCAGATCATTAGAGGACAAACACACCAACTACAATAAATATATATTTCCTTTTTTATTTATTCTTCCTGTGTCTGCCTTCTTGTTAAAACAATGCATGGTCGGTGCTTCTCTGCCTCCTCTGGTGAGGAATCAAATGAAACATGTAGAAAGGTGTTCATTCTCTGGCTGAGCATTTGTTTAAAGACTCCATTAAAGTTCCAGCTTCGTTCACTGTGTGTCCTGTACACTCTCGTTAGCTCTCTGCTGCTTGTTTGTTCAACTCAGTGATGAGTGATGCTACAAACTCCATCTTGTGTCTTGTGCGTTCAGCCCAACTGAACCTCCGCTGCTGAACAGCAGATTGAGTGGATTTTGAAAACTTATACTCCAGAAGTTCAGTATTTTTCTAAAGTTGGGGAACTTCAAAGAGATATATTTTAATAAGAACAGTCCAAATCAAAGTAGATGAGACCAAGATAATTCCTTACATAGGTTATGCTTCAGAAACACTGGATCCTACATTTACATTCCACACACAAGTTAAAATTGTAGTCTCCAAACCAAAGCGGATTACTCTGATGACATCACGATGACCTCATCTCTGGGTTATTTTGAGTGAACGGATGATGATGTGTAAAACTGGTGGAATTCTCCTTTAAATAACCAATAAATCCTTCAAAGTCCAAAAAAATGGAGCCAAAGGCGACGTCGTCAAAGTGACTGAGTTGTCCGACAGAGTCCAAAACCGAAAGATGAACAGAACACACGATTACAGACCAGTAATTAAAATGAATGTAATGTAATATATGTTCATCAACATTCTGTATTTTAAGTCACGAGACTTTTACTGAAAGCCTCACAGAAAACGTCGACTTTCTTAACCTTTCGTTCCTCACCAGCGCAAGCAGTGAGGCGCTGTGCTGGTGAATGTGACGTCCTCCCTCTAACAGGCTGTCCGTTGATCTGACGGTTGTTCGGCTCCTCAGCAGGACGACAGGCGAGACGGATAGTTGACAAAACAGCGGAACTCGTTGGACAATTGTCTGTTGTGTTTCGGCAGAAAGCTGCTCATTTTTACATCCAGGAGGTCTTTGGCGTGATTCTCCATGATGGCTCCTGTAGGGACACAAAAGTCTGACATCAAGAGACGCTCAAAAATTTGCTGCTGCACAATTTTAAAATAAAATTTACAATAGAATCTCTGAAAGATGATTGTGGACGCCTCAGATCGGACAAGAAGCAGGATTGTGACTAGATACAGATTTCTATACCTGATTCAGGTTTATGGGTTTTTGTTTCCCCCCGTTTTACCATGCTGTCTGGGACTTGATAATATAATCATGTGTCACCTGTGCACAGCAGCACTTTGCCTTTGCTCAGGTACTTGATGGTTTGGGCCACTTTGCTCAGACACTCCTCGGACAGGTACGGCGGGTCGGCGAGGACGATGTCGAAGCTCTGAGGAGCCACGCTGGCCGGCAGAGACAGCGGCTCGTTGTAGTCGTAGAAGATGAAGTCGTCGCCGTATGAGGCAAAGCGGCGGTCGTACTCCAGCACGAAGGCAGACACCCGATCCGAGCCGTCCACCACACCCTGCTTCAGCTTCTGGTACACGCTGGGCGCGCTCACGCACGCTATCCTGTGAGGAAACATTCAGACACTTTAAGCTTAAACTTCTGGCTGTGGTTTGTGGCTCTGTGTTCCTGTGTGGAAGTGATCAAACAGATTTAGCCCATCAGAGACTGAGACTGAGGACTTCTATGTACAGCTGCCACTTTGCACCACTGTCGAATGATCATGATGTGTAGAATATATGACACCAATCATAGTGTTGTATCAAAAGCACAGAATCCCCAAATAATAAAACTTATAATAAAGCTAAACCTAAATAATTAAAAGAATCCCACTACAGATAAAATAAGATAATAATGGAGTGTATGTAGGTAGTAATTTGTATTAGTAATGATCAAGTTTGTATCAAGAGGTATTAAAACTTATTCTCTAATCTACAATTCTTATGACTGCTTTATAAAAAAAAATTGAATGAATTGAATTGTTGCCTTGGTAACACTTAATAACTGAGGTTGATCTGGTAAATCTTCAGTAGCTTTTCTGATATTTTCTGGGTGAAACCGTTGACTGACTACTGAAGGAAGCAGCACAGCATACAACTGTGCATGACTGTATACTGTATATAACTGCAACTGTACGCCCGCTTAATAAACATTAAAACAAGCACGCCACATTGAGAGATTAATCAAGGAAACCCAGCAAATTAATGCAAAATCATGTCATGGAAGTGCCAGCCTTTGTCATCTCTGCTAAGTCTATGACTTATTACCATGTTAACTCATCATAAAGCACAGTCCGTTTAAACGACAGAGACAAAACAAAACTCACTAAGTTGGAGAACTGGTTAGTCTTTCGGCTGTTCCAACAATCACCCACTCTGGTTTGGTTGGTGTAAATCCTCAATTCACAGAGACGTGGAAATATTCTGTTTTTGTAAAAGGAGTCCGGTCTGGTGCCTTTATATAACAGCTTCAGTTCCCCTTCGGAAAGAGACGCTCAACTTTGACCATCATATCTGCATTTTTACTCATTCAGGTCACAAGAGCTCTTCAAACTAAGCAGTGATTACATGACCTCTCTGGCCTCATCTAGTGAGCCCTCGGTTGAAAACCACAAATCTAAAAATGATTGTTCGGAATTCAATGTGAGTGTGTGTGTGTGTGTGTGTGTGTAATTTTACCTGCCTCCCTCTCCGGCTTCACGTATGGCCTCCTCAGCTAACTGAGTTGCTGTCTCATCACTGTACCAGAACTGACTCATCCGCTGGTGGACACACACACACACACACACACACACACACACACACACACACACACACACAATTGATAATCACAAATTGTTAGTTGCACAGTAACTCAACAATAAACCTGCTGATACACTGATCATCCTCCAATAACTCGGTTGACACCAGCAGCCAGATGCAGTGTCAGCTTTTCTGTCTCACCCAGTCCTCCGCCACTGCTCCCACAGTGAACTGGTCTGATGGTGTGGTGCTGTGAACCGCATCGGTCCTGGTCTCACTGTAAAACTCCTGCAGTGCAGCCAGAGTATGAGCCGACAGCGTTGGGACGTCGTCGTCGCTGTCACTCATGGCTGGTGGAGGCGGTGAACAGTTTTTGTTTTTATGAATGAATGCGCAGAAAACCTGAACAACAGAAAAATACATTGGTGATAAACTCCACCTCATACTGGAAGTGAGCACACTGATGTGTCTGAGAGCTGGACAGTGACTCAACGATGATGCTGTTTCTATTCATATAGTAATGACACGATCATACCTGTTACAGTTTTACTAAATATCTGCAGTCCAAATTAACACAGTTACAGTTTTTAGTAAGACACATTTGAAGAACACTCACAGTTCACTGCAATGAACATCAATTTGACAGTTTTACATACAGAATATTTGCCACAAGACAATATATTTCGATAAGTACAGAGGGATCTGCAACACCATAAAAATAAATATATATCAGTATCATGTTTTAATGTGATACATTTCAATCATAATAATTTGAACAGGTGAGTTCTAAAAAAAAAAAAAAAAGAAAAATCACCCTCAGTACAGTTGTCATGAACGGGGAAATTAGCTATAGAGACCAAAACTGTTTTTTGTACCAGGCTGTAAACATGTTTATTTCTGTTGTAAAGTTGGACATTTTAACATGGGGACTTATGGAGACTGACTCGTTCTGTAGCCAGCCCCACGTGGCCACCCTGCAGTTTTTGGCACTTCAGCATTGGCTTCACTTCACGGCCACGGAGGTAAAAATTCACAGATGATCCTGGTTTTTGCAGATTTTTAGATCAGCCGGCAGGCGTAAGAGTCACAACAGCCAACATGGCGGTGGCCAGAGCCACATAATCTGAGCTTCAGGACGGCTCCTCGGAAACCTGTGGGTGACGTCACGCAGTCGCTGTCCATTCTTAATACTGTCATTGGTTATAACGTCTGACATGTCACATGTCTGGCATGGCAGCAATAGACTTCTAATACTGATTTTAGTTAGTTGGTTACGTTGACTCAATGACAGCAGCACAATCGCACTTGATGTGTATGTCTCTCAGTTATATTAAAAATAAATATAAATAATAATATGACGGATCTTGAGACAAATTACTTTTTAAAATTTGCCCCCCTTCTTGTCTCTTACATGACTTTGTCATTGTATTTTTATCGCTTTCATTCAGTGACAGCGTCAGCTCGTGTGTGTGTGTGTGTGAGGACAAACCTGCTGAATAAAGACGAGAGGAAACAAACTCACACACGGCTCCTGATGAACAAAACACCTCTGGTGTTGTGAACACGTGAATAGTCGCAACTTGATGACGTAGTTCCAGAAAGTACGGCTCTCGAGGAGGGACATTATAGCTCCACCCCTGAAAAAATAATGATGAAGGATTTGGCCTTAAATGAATGAATATTGTTCAGAGTTCGGCAGAATTGTTTAGTACATCAAACGTAATCATTAGAAACAAGTCAAACAAAGATTAACCTACAAATACAGAAGAAATGTGTGATAATAACTAAATCCAAGATATTGTGTAGTGAATTATTAGTATCGGTCTCAGAAGCGTGAACAGTTTAAGTACACCTGCCTGAACAGACCTGTAATGAATCTTCATGAAGGAAAAGATTTTGATTAGAAGAATATTTCTTATATTTTATACGTATACATTATTATATTGTGCTGTAATGAATATTTTACTTACTTTACTAAACTATTCTAACAATAGACCATTTCTGCTGTTAAAAAAGGTCTAATGTCGTTACATCATATATCAGTTATAACATCAACACATTATCCTTTCCTTTCTCTCTGCCACACATTTATCACAGCAGCCGACCATCCAGACACACACAGTGCTCAATTTAATCTCATTTCTACCCTCACTCTTATTAAAACCTCACAAATATGAGTGCTGTATGTTGTCTTTTGTTCTATTTTACCAATAAGAAACAGCTTGAGGATGTGGTTTGTGCTGCTGTTGAATTGAATTGCATTATACAGAGGTGTTTCTTATTTAGCCGACCCTCATTGATCTAAATGGGCTGTACATGATAATAATGATAATAATAAATAATAATAATAATAATAATAATAATAATAATAACTCAGTGTTTCCATTTCATTAATGAGACGGTTGACGCTTACCTCCAAAATCCTGCTTCTGTCTTTGCCGGATGAATTGATGATTGTGTGAATAAAAAAAAAAAAAATTAAAAAAAGTATAATCAATAACTTTATTGCTAAAGTAGAAAAAAAAAGACATTGCAACACACACATGACGTGTAAAGGAAAATGCAGAGACCAGAACATTTTATACAATAAGTTTATGTACACTTTTACACTTCATTAACAAAACAGCCATTCTACAATAACCAGGATAGTGCTCTGAACGAGGAGGATTCTGTCTCCAACAAAATGTAATGTCAACAAGTGGCTCTGTTCCTTTTTATTTGGTTTGTTATTGCTGTCCTTCAACTCAAACAGTCTTTGCTTCGATCCAGTGTGTGTTGAAGAGAGTGATACGGTGGATGTGCTGCTGTAGAAAAATACTACTGAAATTTATCTGCTAAACTTCAGAGGCCCGATCCTTCTGGGGCCTTCATCTGTCCAGACGGAGGGAGGGAGCCGCAACATAATACTACAATCCAAATAGAGAAAAAATACCAAACTGCAAAGGTCAACACAGAGAAAGTTGCTCCCTCTTAATCTGAATTCAAACAAATGTTTAACTCATTCAACTCTTCCTGCCATCTGCTGGCATATAAAAACATTTCAGTCATGTTTTTTTTGTCTTTGAACATACATTTCTGATCTGAAAACATTATATATATATATATTTACACCCTTTAGTGAAACAATCTGATTTTGGTTTTCTGTCATCGCCAACAAACAAACGCCCTCCTGTGCTGTGGTTCAGCAACCCCAAAGACGGCCAGGCCAGCCATACCTTTGTTGTCATGGCAACATCTCGCGCATGTGTGTTTGTGTGTGTGTGTGCATGTGTATTCTTGGCGAATGACAGGCACAGTCATTATTTGTTGTCAGTCAATTCACACACACACACACACACACACACACACACACGCAGACACGCACACAGACACACAGAACAATCAACAAAACAAAGGCACTCTGGGAAGGATTGGGGCGGTATGTGTGTGTGTGTGCGTGTGTGTGGTGTGTGCATTGGGGAGGAGCTGGTCGCCATGGCAATCTTGAAACAAAATGGCCCCTCTAATACCGTCAACTACAAAAACTGGAAAAAACGTCTTCAATTTTCACTCACAGCAACCCGTTTTACCCTCTGTGTGTGTGTGTGTGTGTGTGCGCACGTGCTCTAGGTACATGAGGTGGTGGAGGGGAGGGACAACGCCGTCAACATCAGCTGCTGCTCCCGAGCTCTCGCCGTCCTGATGGTCAGTGCTCCGTTCTTTTCAGTCCACAGGGCAGGATCCTCTGACTGAGTTCGTCTGCTCTGCAGTTCTGTTTCCATGGTTACTGCATCATCATCATCAAGTCTGTGAACCATGCTGAAAAGGGGCGGGGCCGGGGGTCTAACAGGTGGGGAGGACAAAAAAAAGAAAAAAAAAAAGAAGAAGAAATCCGAGGCGGTGAAACAGGGTAAACATTCAGGCATGAGATGGATTCCCCAGCAGGTAGAGACAGAGTTCCTCAGAGGTTTTTGAGTCTCTTCTACCCATAGTTCTCGGGGATGAAGCAGGCGGGTCTTTGATTGGTTGCTTTTCAAAACGATGATTCGAGGCGGGGTCGGTTTCCAGTGGTTATTTCACGCAGAGCAGGCCGCCTACGTTGGCCACAAACTCCTCCAGGCTCTTGAGGAAGGCGATCTTCTGCTTGCGGTCCATGGTGGGCGGCGTGCTGCTGGCCGTCAGCTTGTTGAAGGCGTCGGCCAGCCGCTGGTAGATGACGGCGTCTCTCTGCGAGGAGAGCAGAGTCTCCACCAGCTCCGAGTACTCCGCCTGACACAGAGAAAAGAAAACAGACCATCACTCTATCAATCTGAAAGATTTAACAGCGCTGCCAAAATCATCAGCTGATCGCTAACAGAAGAGTCTCCATGGCAACCGTTTATCCACTAGAGGGCAGTGAAATTTTTTGGACTGTTAAACGTCTGCTCTGGATGGTCACTATTCATCCATAACAAACTGTAAGTTACCCTGAAATCATCTCTCTACTGTTGACTTCAAAATAAAACCATCAAATGAAACAGATCAGATATAAATACATCGGCTGTAAAAATCAGGTATTGGTTGGGCTCCATTTAATAATCACTGATCGGAGAAACACCGCAAGGGTCAAAATAATGATAATACATAATAAAGAATCAAGAAATCAGACTTCTTGGTTAGGAGAGAGGCCTGTTGAGAAACAATTTCAATTAGACTAAGCTGGCTTATGTGCTATGACACACACACCAGCCACTAGAGGGCGTTTTGTCTTATTTATAAAACCTCTGTGTCTCCTTAGGGGGTGTCGAGATGGTCAGACCTAACTTATGAAAATAATGTTTAATTAAACTTAAATATAACTCCATGCAAAATATCAGAGAAGTTGAGTTTAAATCTCAAATGGACATCTGATTAAACTATCAGTGAGTTTTTTTTTGGCCTTCCAAACATGATGTTCAGTCATATTCAAACCAAGTTTGATTTTTCCTACTCACATAGCTTTTCAGTGACATTATTTGTTTTTGATTTTTTGACAGGTTGAACCACCGGAGGATCCTGATGCTGACAGGTGTTCTGTGTTATTTACTCACCTGGTGCAGGCACACGAGTGTGTAGAGAGCTTCGCCCGCTGCCACCGTCATCTCCGTGTTGTGTTTTTGCAGGACCAGCATGTCAAACACCAACTGGACGATGGAGAACACGGGGTGAGAGGGAAAATAAAGCAGAAGTCTACATCCAAGCTTAAATAGTTCTCTGATTTCAGCTCCTCATATGTGAATAGTTTATATTTGTTAGTCCTATATGAGAGTAATCTGAATTTTTTTGACACCTTTGGGCCTTTGGGAAACTCTGGTTAACATTTTTCACCATTTTCAGAAATTTAAGGGACTAAACAGCTAATTTATTAATTAAGAAAATGTTCATTTAAAAAATACACCTACCAGCACCTGATCATACATTATACACCTCATTTCTTTCATTTGTAAAACTGATATGTTGTATTATGTGCTGACAGTGACTTCTTGAAAAGACAATAAACATGATATCCTAAACTATCAAACTGTTCCTTTATTGTTATGAATTCTTAACTCAGTGGTTCTCAAACTTTTTCTGGCATTCAGGAGCAAAAAAAAAAAAAAAGTCATCCACACCCAACTGTCACGCAATGTTTCATCTGTATCGTGTCGTGTGTGTATTGCCTTGGCGAACTTTATCATTACATTTCCACGTTTAAATGTGGTTAAGATGAAACCCGGCCAGCTGTGTGCTCTACCTTGAGGAAGTGACGGGTAGCGATGAAGAGGGGCGTGTCCTTCTCCTGGTTTTTCGCACACTGCTCAGCCAGAGGAGACAAAGCCTCCAAACACAGCTGGCTGATCTCTGAACTCATCCTGAACACACACGTTAAGGAGCAGAAACAACAACAGCCTGCTTTTTTTCTGTCTTCAACAGCCGCACCAGACGAACAGGCAGCTCCAGATAACAAGCAAGAAATAAAAACTACTCAACAATCATCAGTTAAAATTGATAATCATAAACTAACACTGAGGACACACACAGCCAGACAGCGGGAGGATACGAGGTCATTCCCAGCTCCAGGGAGAACATGAGGCTTTTGAAGAGGTCTTCAGGCAGCTGTGGGATTTTCTCTGGAAAGATCTCACAGATGAAGGTGATGAGCTTGTAGTACTGGTTACACAGAGAGGGGAACTGGAAAACAACAGGGACGAGATCAGCATGAGCCAAACAGATTCCAGTTTGATGAGAGACACTGACAGGAGACGACTAGTCTGGATCTAAAGGTCAAACCTCCGTGCCGTGTGGTTTTACCTTGAGCAGGTCCTGAGACATGAGCGGAAGAACAATGTTGACACCATAGAGAACCACATCGGCTGCTGATACCGTCCGATTGGAGGCCGGCGTTCCCTGGTCCTGGTTCCTAAACACCTCGTCTAAAACACAGTTTGGAAAAAAAAAAAAAGAATGAAAATTTTCCACTAATTGGCTGAATTTTTCCTCTTAATTGATAATCAAAGACAAAAACATCCAGCTGGCTCACCTGTGTCGCTGAAGTCGATGAACTCTTTAGAGAGCAGGTTTGTGAGCAGCTCCATGATGAGCAGCAGGTCCTGGTACTGGTCCTCCTCGGCTGTGGCGTCACTTCGCTTCCTGCTCTGGTTGTTTTTGGAGTAGACCTGCAGCAGCGTCAGACACGCCTCGTACAGCTTCATGGACTTAGTCTGGATGAGGAGAGAGGAGACGGCTTATCAGTGTACAAACAAATTACAGTTCTGTTGAGTTGTTTATAATTACAATCTTATTCAGCCAAAGATGAATGGACTGACTGATGAACATGTGTTCATAAATAAAAACAGTTACAGATGAGACAAAAAGACGACTGCGTCACAAACGCTGACAGAATACTCCACAGGAAGCAGGGCGACGACGTGACAAACCTTCCTCAGCTACCACTTTAACACGGCCAGCTTTCATTAACCTCATTAATATTTAAAGCGGTTATCATCTGCAGGTCAAACAGTGGAAGGACATTAAAGATGTGTCACTCACCTCTCCCAGGTAACAGATCTGCTTGTGAGCGACTTCCACAAACACTTCAATGATGAGGTTGATCGTCTCAGGCGTGTTGCTGTACACCTGAGCAACAAAAGTAACATCAACGATCAGATGAAATGTGACATTGGATGTTTATTTATTCTTTCATTCATACATAGACACTGACCCAACCTGCTCTTACCTCCATGAGGCCGATGCAGCTGGACAGGAAGTCCATGAGAAAAGAGAAGAGCGAGGCCACGTTGTCGATCTGCGTCGCCTCGGCGATGCCGCACAGCGCCTCTAACGTGGCCACGATTTCCTGTTTGACAGCTTCCTCCTGGCTGATCTGAGCAAAGTTCTCCTGGTTGATGAGGTTGAGGAAACGCTGCTGGAGAGGGTGAAGCACCTGGACGGACAGACGGATGGATGGATGGAGAGAAACAGGCCTGATTTTAAAAAAATCACAACAGACTGTTGCCTTGACAAGCGTCTGTAAGATGTGTTCAGCTGAAGCGGTCTGCTATCCGTCAGAACTCCTCCAGACATTCCAGTGGGTCACTTCATTCATTTTGCAGCTCATCAACACATTCATTTTTGCTTCTTTAATTACTTTGCACTCGAGCTGTGAAGCTCTCGAACTGGAAAGACATAATGGTCATTTTAAGAAGCAGTAGTTCATATTTAAATAATAATATATTTAAGTTTTTTGTCAGGAAAACAGACTGGAACGTTTGACTGGCTCAAACTGGTTTATCTGAACTCAGTTATGACATGTATGAAACTGAGTCCGAGTTGCTTGAGTCAACGCTATAAAACTAATTTCTTGGTTCGTGTAAGGGAAGAGGAGGAATGTGGAGATGTAACAAAGGAGTGTTTGATCCGTTGTTGGGTTCGTCTCTCCTCTTCCTCCTCCTCCAACCGAGCCATCCAAGTTCAGACAAAGCAGCTGCAGGAGCCAACAGCTGCTGTCTCTCTCGTCCACCCCCCCCCGTAATTACTCTGGAGTCATTGTGGCTTTGCACCCCCATTTACTGCTGTCAGCCTATTAAGACAAAGGCCTCCAGGATCACGATAAGGATCATGTTATGCACACGGGAGTAAGACTCGACGGGGGAATATTATCGACTACATCCATCACTCCTCCTTCCTTGGATCTGACTGGAGTCTGCAGAGATCTAGACGTCGAAACAGGACCGACATGTTTTTATGTTTTTTTTTTAAAAGAAGGACAAAGCTCATGCCTCAAATGGAGATTTTCCATCAGTCATAATCAACAAAAATATTCAGTTAATTTATTTAATATCAGATGAGAGCACTTCATTACGACTATTTTTGGATTATATTCATTATTTCAGGTGACCTGAACCACTTTATTTACAGAGATAACTGAAAGTGAACAGTTATTCACTGCACAAGAGAGCTGCGTGCACACAACTACCATCAGCACTGTGCATCGAACATGAGCCGCTCTGTAGACGTTTGGGTCTTTTTACTCTTTACGTTTATTTTCTTGACTAACCCTGGAGATTTGTCTGATCCTCTGCTCGTGTTGCCATGTCGGACTTGTTTTTAGTGAGTTTGTAGTCAGGGTATTTTACTTACTCCCTTTAAAAGATTTAATGCATGGTTTACAGGCCAGAATCTTTCAGCTGCCGAGTAGGTGTGGCGGGCGCTAACAGAATTTAATCAGCCTGAATTCATAAAATTATTTTACTGTCCAATGCAACAGGCTCTGTTCTCCATACTGTAAGTGTTTGTCGTCATTTTCAGACTTAGAACTTCAAATCTTTACTTTAATCACTGTAACTGCTCGGCCCGTCAAATGACAAATGGATCGAATCTAACCATCATATTTTCACACAGCCATGGCTGACGTCAAATAGATTTTTACTCTGGCCAACAGCGCGAAACAAAAATATGTAATTCCAAGAAAAGGATCTAAATCTTCAAATCAGTTTCACATTTTGAGAACGTTTTTATAAAAGTTCTTCTTATAAACAATCATTAATCATCAACATTTTAATAATCGACTAATTATTTTGGACCTTATTATTATTATTTTTTACGGTGCGCCGTCATGCACTCATTACCTCAGCCCAGTATTGTTGCTTGGTGTCAGAGTCCATGTGTGCGAAGCCTCCCAGCACCAGAGCCTTCATCAGAGACCTCTGCACGGAGCTGGACAGCAGGTGGAGGGGTGGGCTGCGGCTGGCAAACTGCTTCGCCAGGTTCCACCAGCTCTCACACTGCACCACGATGTTCGCCCTGAACACGCAGGGAGGCAGAGAGTGTGTGTTAGAGTCTGCAGTGTGACTCCAGTAAACCACAAAAACATCTGCGTACACGGATGATCATATCCAAAAGGCTGCAGAACATTTCAAACATTCTGACTAGAGTACTTTTTAACCTAAAAATTCTAAAATAATCTCAATAATCTTACAAATGATGATTATAATCATTGTCGCAGCCTTCGCCACTGTCCTCACCTCTCCCTCTTCTCCACCAGCGTCACCAGCAGCTCCACCGTGTCGTTTGCCAGCTCAGCCTCGGAGCTCCACACAGACAGGTTGTTGATCACCTTCTCTAGAAGATATCCCACAATCCACTGGGCCCCCTCTGTGTCTGCACCAAACGCTGTGCTCAGGGGCATGCTGATCTGAGGGAAGACAGGAAAAAAAAGATGAGCCAGTTGGAGGGAAAAACATCTGGTTTATTGCTTTTACGGGGAAAAGATATTACTGCAGTGTGTAGTATAAAGACAGCTGAGAATGGGCGATGAGATGTGAGGTTAAGAGACACACGAGATCTTTATATGAATGATGTTATGTAGAGGATGGAACATGAGGAGTCACAAACCTGCTCGTAGAGCTTCTCGTCCACCAGCAGGTACGTCTTGGCCCAGCGTCTAAGAAACCACACGATGTCCTTTCCCATCTGCGGGCTCAGCAGCTCCGTCAGGCTCGCTCTCGTTGCCCTGGACTCAACCTCTGACGTCCGCAACACCGCTGACAGCAACCTGTGACAGAAATAAAAACAAGAGAGAGCAGTGTGATTTAAAGATGAAATATGGGAAAAGGAAGACGTAAGGACAGAAGGCAAAACAAGAAGAACAATAGAAGGCAGGATAGATAAACGAAGAGAAGAGGAAGGTCAAAAGGAAGGATGAGAGTGAAATAGATTAAATGACACAAACAAGGTCAAGATGAAGAGCTAAACAGAGCGATAACATAAAATTTACTATCAAGTCCACCTTTCCGCTGCAAATAATTTGGGCGCCGTCGTTGTGTCATTACTGTGTTGTATCTCTGTTGTTTGTGTTCATACCATGTGATCACGGTCTCACATGGTCTGGAAATGTGGAAAAGCTCGGTCAAAATAGCGACGCCTTGTTGGTTTTTAGACGAGAGAATATCGTACGCGAGGACGAGACTCGTGTGCAGAGGTGTGATTAATAACACAGCTACATTTATTGTTACGGAGGGAAATGCGACAGTTAACCGTGGTATTGATTTCAGGTCAGGTCACTCTCCCTGCAATCAAACTTTAGTGCTGTAGATATCATCTCGATGTCCTTTGTGTGTGTGTGTGAAAATGTGGGCTTCTCAAAGTCCACACACCCCCACACACACACACAGAGTATATAAAAGGACAGAGAGACAAAGGGGCTTAAAGCAGCTTATGGGTCCGCCCCTCCTCACTCGAGGACAGCGCACAGTTCCACATTGTTTGCAGAAAACAAAACCACGCTGACATTTACGGAGCCGGGGTCATCCGCTCGCCGTGAGGAAACCTGATGCCATCAGCCACTCGTCTCTGCAATCCTCTGTCATTGCTGTCATCTCTTATACGCGCACACACACACACACTCCTCTACATAATGAACAAGAAAACACAGGGGCTCGATGACCTTCAACAAACAATGTCACTGGCTGCTGTAACTATCTATTGTCGTCACTGTGATAATCTGTACACGCGTGCACACACACACACGTACAAACACACAGCATCCAGGGCGGCTGCCAACGGCCGTGAACCATTTCTAACATCACGGCCACATACTGTCAGGCTGCAGCAGTAATTGTTGATGAAAAATAAATCCTGTCTGATCACGGCAGATAGATATTCTTTGCATCCGGAGTGCGTTTCATCGTATGTTTTTCATCGTGCGCTCGTGTTCAGCAGCTGCACAGGGAGGAAAGCCATTGTACGACACCCATTATGTGACAACAATTCCAAGTCCCACGGTGGTAGAGACAGACTAGAATGCGATGCAGCAACAAGACAGGTAGTGCTTCAAACAAGGTGCAGTCATCATAAACACATTTCTGCTCGACACAAAGTGCTGGCTGAAGATTAGTTTTGAAAGTTAGAAATTTCAGCCTTCGGGGAAATATGTTTTTTATTGATCAACAACTCCTTCGACCGCCCTGTGGATGTACTGCTGTAGAAAGTTATTTTTTCAACAAGCCCATGTCATGTCATTCAGTGTTGATCACTGAAACTGTGTTTGGCGATTGGAACGCTAGCTCCTTCATACACAGCGGTTGGTTGGCTGCTCAGCTGTAGATTAACTTGAATTACTGATTAATCATTTAGTCTATGAAACATCAGAACATCCAAGATCCCAAGCTGAGATTGTCAACTTGCTTGTTTTTTTTTTTGTCCGACATCGAAATGTTTGACTTCACGAGTGACCAAATCTGCTTTTAGTTTTGGTGCCTGTGAGGTTAGACTGTCTGTTCAGGGGATTCAGGTTCAGAACAGTGAAGGACACGTCTTCATGTGTCTTGTCCGGTTTATGTGAAAATGAGTCCATGTTATAGCAGTGTCAGTTTTATTAAGCTGTGTTTTATCACGTGTGCGTGCCTCAGGGAATTTAAGAGTGTGCCATGCAGAGTCGAACACACTGCAAGTTGCCCTGAAACCATTAAATCCAAACTACAGAGAGAGGGCTCTTTGTTACCGTGTTTTACTGTCTGCACCTTCAAACTGTGTTTGAGTGTGAATGTGAAGGATCTAACCCACCTTTGGCTTTATAGGACAATAACCGTGACAACACATAGAAATCTAACTAGCCTCGGACAGTGAGGAAGTCTATTCTGGGCCAGTTTTATGGGGGTCTGACTGGTAAAGTGAGACGGGCTGTCACAACATCCAAGGACTGCTAGACACAGAGAAATGTCAGCGCTCACAATACAACCATCCATCTGATAGCAGTTTGTCTGGACCTTGAGTCAGCCTTAATCTGTGCTGCATACCGTATATTCACAAATGTTCAACATTCCTTCTGTTACGCGAATTCAGAGACCTTCACAGTTCTCTCATGATGACGGAAAAACAGCTACTGTATGTCAGAGCAAGTGAAGCTCACATTCCTGTTTCCTCGCACTACCTACACATATTTTCTTAAAGAGTTCGGAGATTCGAGCCCTCGACCTTCCACTTGTCAAAGCCGCACGCCGGTAAGTGTTATGTCTGACAACCTTTCAGGAGTCTCGGTCCATAGGAAGGCTTCAAACCAAAACAAAAATAGCTTACAAGGCTCAGAAAAAAACATCTACAAGCCATAGAAGAAGATTGAAGTGACACAAATCCTGCAGAAAAAATACACAACTTCAGAGTTCCTCCTCGCAAAGGGTCCCTGCACATAGGTCTTTAAGAAGAAAAGCATTCACCGACATTCCTGGAAATTTGAGAAATTCAGGGTTTCTATAAAACATTCCGTTTCCAATCACTACAAGACAAACTCGTTTATATTTACTGGTCGAAAGACAAAATTATTCTCAGCAGTGGATTTCAGCAGCATCTAAAAAAGATGTCCAAGCCACATCAGCACAAAATAATCAAAGCAAAAACTTCATATCAAAGCATAAAACATATAAAAACACAAACAGTACCTGATGACTGAGTCTGTGCGGTTGCAGCCCGGTATGGACGAGGCCTTCTCCCCCGGTGATCCCAGGATCTGCAGGGTCGTGTTGATGTCCACTTCTGTCGAGTGTTTGATGGAAAACTCCATCACCTCTGAGGGGATCAACGGGGTTTCACCCTGAGGGTCGTTCGCTAGTAAATACCCTGCGGAGCGCACACACAGATGCAGATGTTGATTTTAGTTTGTCCCCAAAAGACTAGATCACAGCAGGTCTGATCCATTAGAGCTCAAACAATTAGTTGACTGATCAACAGAAAATTAACGTCATTTTATGCAGAAAAAGTTTCCATCTTCTCATTTTTAAAGGTTTGCCTGTTTTTTCTTATTCTTGTATTACAGCTTATTGCAGCATTTTTCAGACATTTTATGGACAAATCTGCAAATAAAAAAATTATATGAATCTGATTAATTGAGTTGCAGCTCTAGTATCCAGCTCAACATGTACAGGTGCAAGTCAACAACATTTCTCAATGGTAAGGCGTGAAGTCTGTTTTCAACCGGTTTATGGCACCCCACAAATAAACCCAACATTAAAAAATAATAATAAAAATAAAGATTTCCTGGTTAAAAGGCAGCTCTTTTAGAGACACACACAGCCTAAGTGGTAAATAAAACGGTGAGCAATGTGCAAAACTACTTTGCACGTCTGTAACGATGCTGATTCAGACAATATTTTAATTAAAACAAACCCACAAAGCCGGGTGGAGTTCTCTCCACAAATAAAGTCAGTTAAGTGGAATATAGTGCAGTGGAAAAATCATTTATAAACACTATAAACAGCCATATTCTTGCGTATTAGCACATCGTAAGGCTTTTAAATTAACTTTTTCAAAGCGCCTCAGTGTGTGCGTTTGTTTTTCTACACTGTGTGAAGCCTTCATGGACCAACAATGATTTTCCAATGCTTTGCAGGAAAACTAGTTGAAGTCGTGTACTAACTCAACTTTAGCGAGGTAACACAGCATTTTTAATCTCAGAGTTAAATGTTCTAAGTAAATAGACAGGTGTGCAAGAAGCAATAAAAGGGAACATCAGCGAGCAAACGACCATGTCTTCCTGAGAAATGAACGGCTTATGTGCTGACTGAGTCCTGAATCTTCGTGTGTTCCAAACCCTGAAAACCCCAAATTGTCCTTTAAAAAAAATAAAAAAATACAAAAACACAAACAAACAGTTTTATGTCCTGCTGCTGACCTGAGACCAGTATGAGCCAGTGGATGTCCTCATAGAGGTCATCCAGCACTTTGCGGTCCACTGATCCAGGGTCAGATGAGGCCATGAGGTGCTGCTGGGTCCTCTGGAGTTGACCGTGGAGCCGTGTCACCCGGTCCTCCAGCAGGCTGCAGGGTGAGGTCAGGAGAGCAGAGTCAACACGGGAAACACAAACACTGTTTCACACAGCCAAAATGAGACTGAATCTATAATAATGCGAACCATGGATGGATCTTTACGAAAGTTTTCAGTCACAAAACTCAAACTGTTCTGTTCTGTAAGACAGTCAGCTTTCAGAAAGTGTCTGATGGAGCGGTCACAAAAGGACGCATTATGAAGCGTTTGCTAAGTTCACACTGTTTACCTTGTGAGCAGGGGGATGCAGTGGTCAGCGGCCACTCGTCCCAGCATGCCAATGCTGGACAGCTGATCAGAGAACAGCTCTCTGTCGTCTTCCTGCAGCTCGTTGATCTCTTCCTCATCGTGAGATGATATGCCGTTCACTGACTGAGGATTGGGAAGGTGAAAGGCGAAATCTTTAGAGTCTGCTTACGCTCTCAGCAAAACACTGTTTATCACTGATGAAGGGAAACTTAGCTGTATATGCAGAAAAAGAAAAAAAAAAAAAAAAGTCTCACCAGGTTCCGGGTGCCGTCAGGAGCAGCCAAGTGACACTGGATGTATGAGTTGAAGACCTGGACTGCCGGCTGGACGAAGCAGCCGCGAGGAAAATGCTCCTCATCCTGGACGAGCGTCAACCATGACTCCAGGAGCTTGTCGTAGGCCTCCATGTAAACCATGTCATCCTTATCAAGCTGAGCAAGGAAAGAAAGAGGGACTTCTATTCAACGCTTGGACGTTGAGTACAAGCGACAGACTTTGCAGCCTTTCGTGAGACTTTCTGGAGTGCAAGAACTTTGTAGTCGACCAGATGAGAAATTTTCACATATCACAGTATTTTACTGAAACAATATCTGAGTGATCCATTCCCACTAACTAACTAACAAACGAAGACATACCTTAATATAACACACTGATTGATACACGCTGGTCTGATTTTTGGGAGGCAGATGAAGGTGTTATTACTCACCACCTCCTCCAGGGCGGCACTGCGTCCAAACGAGCAGGTGAGCAGCGTGAGGCAGTTGATGAATGAGGTGAAGAGCTCGCTGGGCAATGCCGTTAACGTACTTCGAGGGAACATGGTGATCAGATTGGAAATGATATTGGAGATGCCTACCGCCTCTGAGTCCTCGATCTCAATGCTGGGAATGACAGATAATAAAATGTGATCTAAAGATCTGACTGATTCCTCATATATATACGATATAAATACACAGACCTCTGTAGAAGACTTTATAGAAAATGATTCATGTTGTTTAGAGAATCATGGTCTAGCATGTCCTGAAGTAAACCAGTGACAATTCATCTGCCACTGACATTTACATTCAGAGGTTACAAAAAAAAACAAAAAAAACATTTCCTTGTCTTGACAGAAAAAGAAAATGTTAAGAAAGTCCCGACTTCTTCTTTTCCATTTTCAGTTCAAACTCGTGTTTTTGGCCTGAGGAAGGACAGTTTCCACTCTCCAGGGTGAGGCTGAGGCTAAAGCGGGGTCATTTTCCAGTTTACCCACTGGTGACTGAGGTTTGGAAACAGGCATGAAAATTGATCCTTAACCAAAACTTGTCGGCAACTTGACCCCTGAGCAGTTTTCCACAGCTGCATCTGAGGTTATTTTTATGGTATTTCTGCCTCATAGTACAGTGCGTATAAGATGAAATAAGGAATGGCTGCATCTACAGCTCTCATTTTAAGGACACTTATCATCAGGACATACTGTGAAGAGACAGATTTGGACAGCGGCTTGTAATCCAAATCCTACAACATCTGGACATGGGTAACCGCAGTGAACTTACAATCAGTGTGAAGGATCACAAGAAGAAGTAACGCTGCCATGTTTTTTTTTTTTTTTAAACAATGCTCAAGTCAACAGAGAACATCTAATCATGTTGTTTAACAGTCTACAGCCACGCTAGCATGCTCATCAGGACGCGAACAGGCTGATATTCAGCAGGAAATATTCACTATAGCATGCTAACAATTATCACAAACACAAAGTACTGCGGAGGCTGATGGGAATGTCGTGGCTGCCTGATTAACTATATTAAAATCTCAACATCCATTCATTTCTCTGTGTAATCTCATTCTAAACAGTTCCCATCTGTACTTGAAACACACTAAGCGATCAGAGTTTCTGTGAGAAGATGCTGCGAGCGGGCAGAAACGAAAACAAATGTCAAATTGAGGCATGAGAGAGACATGAGGGGAACAAAGTGGGGGGGGGGAAAAAACTCACCAGATGGACAATAAAATTGAGAACAAAACAAGTCAGAATCAAGGAATCCAGGCTGGAAGCTTTGGGATTTGTCCAAAAAATGTGAGTGGAACTTTCCAATTCAAAACATACTTTACAAGTAATGTGTCTTTGTAGTCGTCCTTGCCCCAAATTACCACGTTTTATTCCTTTTTTTTTTTTTTTTTTTTTTTTTACATAATTACATAAAATAATCCCTTAAAAAAAGTTCTCCGGGAGACATCTTTGGGATTTCTGTACTGCTGTGTCTGATATCAATATATTTTTGATTAGCTGAAAGTCTCCTCAGTTATCAGTTAGGCTCTACTCATAAGTGCATGCCCCGAAAAGGCTTAAGCTAATGCATATTCAAGTCGCCAATGTTACGGACCCTCTCAGATCCTCATTTAACTTCTCCACAAAGACCACCCTTGCAGTTTTTTGTATATATACAGTTTTTTTTTTAAACGTTGCCTTTGCTGCACCAAAATAGCAAAAGTCTTAATCCTGAATTCGTGTTTGAACTGACACACCTCTCCACAGTGAGAGAGGCGCATTGTGTGAGAGGCCTAGCTAACCCCTATCAGATGGAGTTAAATTGCGAGCAGAACTGTTCAATCATTGTAGATCGGCCATCCCTCTCCGCATGGTTTTCCGATGAGGCAATTGGAAAAAAAGCTCCAAGAATAGGTGATTACAGGCCGAGCAGGAGAGGAGGGAAGAGAGAGAGGGAGCGAGCGAGGGAGTGAGAGCCTGTGAGTGAGTGAGAGTGAGAGAGAGAGAGAGTGAGAGAGAGAGACCCCTACTCACTGAATGGCATGGTCCAACAATGAGCTTGTGTGTGTGTCTGTCTCAGTTATTTATACATGTGAGTGTGGCCCCTTAATTCAGATCAGAAGCACTTTGACTACAGACACGCCCACAAATGGACAGAAAACACTTCTTCATCATCATTAAAAAAAACTATATACAATCATATATGTAGTAAATTAAGATTAAAAGTAGCGAGTGGAGAACTTTTTTTTTTTGGAGCAAATGTGTCTGTAGAATCAAGTATCTGAAATTTGCAGTCCTGCTCGTGTATCTGACACTGATTCAGTCACTCGTGTATCCACACTCGTGTGGGAAAACTTACAAAACAATAAGTGCTAGTTTTAATGCATTTATTAGACACAATCAAGTCAATATAGTGCACGCACTGAAACAGTTTAAAAAGGAGGACAGAGGGTTGGCAGAGCTGTTTAAATGCTCGGTTATTCCACTCTTTATAGAGACCAATGGGTGAAAATAGGTCAAATCCATTTCAGGCTTTATGACTGAACAATACAACTTTAAATTGTATTCTAAAGCCAGTGGAGGGATAATAAAACGAGGCTAATGCGTTCTCTTCTTAGTTATTGTTAAAAGTCTTGCAGATGCATTTTGAACCCACCGCAGATCATTTAGAAAATTATGAGACTTTTAACATTTCATTTCTAAAAGTGATTTTAGAAGGCAATCAGGCTACCAGTATCTTTAAGACTGACAGGCTTGTTTTTCTTTTTCTATTTGATTTCTGCGTCATGCACACCTCGTGGTTTTTGAATATTTTTATCTTGTTACACGGGGGTTCTGTCTAACGTGTGAAAGACAATCTTATCAAGCAGTTTTAACAACTAAGTTGTATTTCAAAGTTGGCTCCTTATTTTATTTAATGCTCTTCTACTCGACAGCGGCACAGAAATGCGCTTATTAAAGTCCAATCATCGCGACTCTCTAACGGAAGATCGGGTGTGAAGAGAAGTGAGGAACAAGGTTTGAGTGAAAAACATTCATGCATTCTTACACAGTTCTCAAACCGACTCAAAATGAACGAACAGATGATTAAGAAACAGATGGGAGGTCAAAAAAAAAAATAAATAAAAAATACAAAAAAAAAAAAAATCAAGGTTGAACCAGCCAGCTGAGCGATAAGGTGCACCTGGCTCAGTGTTAGCGCAGAGTTTCAATGAGAAGAACAAGATATCCAAAGGCAGCAACGGCACGATGTTTGCAAAGAGCTACTTTAGCAAAGGTCTCGTGGAGGTGAAACAATGAGAGGATACTCTGATCGCATCCATAAAGGTTTGGTCAATAAAATTCTAATTGAGATGAACTGGCAGAAATCGTCATAAAGAACCAGTCAGCACATTCTATGTTTTTTGTTAATTTATCAATGAGTCAATCAACAGTACATTAATCAACTAATTTGATAATATTTGCTAACTTTTGTCTAATTTAATAAGCTGTGTTTTGAACTGCGGAGGAGTGAAAAAAACAACACAGGAACAGCTGTGGACAAAGTTCTTTCCTCTACTGAACTTCAGCATTACTGTGAGAAAGCATTTCATTTTTTTAAGCTGGTGTGGGACTCAAACTGGCGACCATCAGTCTAAAACATGGCTTCTCTCTTCACCGTTGGGTAACAGCTGCTAAAAACAGAGCAGTGATCTCTTTTAAGGCATCTTTCTGAAGCCCAAAAACACACTCCCGAAACACGATTCCCTGCACCGCACACACAGGAACCAATCAATAGGCTCCGAACAGCCGCCTGTGAGGCGAGCCACAGGCTCACACAGCTCAGCACAAACATCACAAGTCCTATTTCTTCACATGACCTCGGCTAACACGCAGGCGGTACAGGAATCACGGACATGACGGGGTCCTGTAAGCTCAGTGTCTTTAACGCTGCCCACAGCAGCCAGTAAAACCACAGTGTAATACATAATCTGGTTAACATATATGATGGAGGCAGAGGAACCCGTATCTGTTTCATGTGATCCTTAATCTGGAGGTAAAATATAGTCTGTGGGTCGCTTTGGTAACGATACCTTGAAACAAGCCAGTTGGGTGAAGATTGGTTGATTATTTCTGTTGGACAGAGGCTCAGGACAAGCGCTGCATTACTTCTGATTGGAAGCGCTGATTACACACTCTTGACTTCAAGTCCAAAATGACACCTCTGGGGGCTGCGACGGGGGAAAACAGCTTTATAGTATAAAGGCTTGAGAAAAGTATTGAGGGAAATTGGCTTTTAGCAGAGCTTTTCGGGATGAAAAACATTCATTTCCTCTGCTAAGAACACCCAGGTTCAGCACTGCTTGGTAAAGAGATTTCCAGCAAACTAAATTGAGCTGAACACTGGAGTACACACACAATTTATTCAAGTGGAAACCGACTGCTATTTTGATTCCTCTGCTGCTTTATGTGTAATGAAGAAACAAGAGCTATTTTTTGGGGTTTTTTCCTTCAGACTCCATTCAGCTCCAGATTCAAACTACAGTTATGTTACATTCATTTAGCAGTTTTCGGGGTCTGACCCACATCCCTCCCTATTTGTTTAATATCTGTGAAAAACGTTAAAAATTAATGCGACAAAACTATACCTTTAACGACTACAAGCTTGTCAACGTATTTTATGCCGCGCTGACATCTGAGCTACAAAGGTTTATTAAAAAAAGTGTTTCTAATTATATTTAGTTATAGTTATATTACATCTATGATTTGTTTTCATTATGCATTTTGATTCATGTGAATTTATCTGTAAAAGCGCTGAGGGCAAACCTATTTAATGATTTGTAACATTAAACACAAATAGTTAAATCTAATGCACACAAATCATCTCACAGAATTTATCGTCACATCTCTCAGTCCTTCCTCATACGTAGTATTTCTTAAGTTACATCTTTTTTTTTGGCCTCGACTCCTGCTGGTGATCAATATACAGAAATCGGAGCTCCACAGTCACCACATGGCTTCGACTCCTCTGGAAAAGGCCAGGCAATTTAAATAGAAATATCGTTTTTGAAATTGTAGTGACATGTAGTTATGCCACATGAGTTTCAGCAGAATTCACGTTCACTAAACTCTGCAGCGCTTCCAGCTTGTACTGGGAAACATCCACATCAGCGTCATCGTAAGGGTCAGCCAGCTCTATATTAGATTTGAGGACGACTACTGATCGATTGCAGGACTGATACACGTCCGCACTCTGTATTTACCAGTGTTTGAGTGGTTGCTAGTGATGACTTTTTTCTTCTCTGGTTGAATAAACCGTGTCTCCGCGAGAGGAATAAAGACATAATTTGATTCCTTTTCACATAAATTTGGTTTTAGACGAAGCTGGGAAACATCAGTTCTTGGTTAATTCTATTTGTTACTGAACTGGAAGACAAGCTCATCCCTCTGCAGCCAGTTTCCCATAGAGTGTGCAGATGCTAGAATCAGAGGCCATTAAAAACACAGACTCAACAAGCAATTACTTCCTGTAAATAAAGCAGAAATGGCACGGTATGAGTCACACTCTTGCTGACGTTGGCCTCCATCACTTGTTGAGTCTCTGAACTTCAGAAACATGAAATCCTTGAGATACCGGAGAGAGATGAGCAGCCACTGAGGCTGTAGCCAAGGTAATGTAACAGTAACTGTGTTTATTGATCCTGCTGTTTGAATGCTACAGCATATGCAGCTGAAATGGGCAGCTGGCACAGCCTTTATTTAACAATACACATCTGAGCCGTCTCACAGATTAAGAATTATTTTTTGACTGATGTCCTTTGTTTATCCACACATCCTTCTGTATGACTGGTGTGGTTTTAATACGGGGAATCAAAGGGGAATTATTTTACATGCATTAACTTCAACGCTACACCTCAGGTGTTTTGTCACCTGACTTTATGTGATTTTCATGCCCGAATTTCTCAATACACTGCTGCACAATAGGATTCATTTAACAAAAGGGAAAGTTAATTTATTATAGTGAGGTGGGTGTGTAATAACGACTGCGTCCCTGGGGGGAGCCGCTTTGAATGGGCAAGGTTTGAATTAGTTCCATCTGTTGTTTCTAAAGCCTCACCTGTCAGCGTAGTGGAAATCACTATGCAGACTGGAGAAGAAAGCACGAGAGAGATCAGTGTGATTGATGAAAATAGCTCACTGACTGCTGCTATCAGCTGGAAGAAAAATGCTACTTTGAAAACAAAATAACATTCTCTGTTGAGAGGATTCACACTTGACATCAAGCAGGTCCCTGCTGTGAGCCTTGGGTTCTTATTTTCGTTGCTTTTAGAAATGTTGGTTGTGGATTTTGTCCCCTGTCGCGCTAAGAGGGGATCTTTTCACAGCTAATATGGACAACATACATACTGCATAAGGGTATTGTTTGAAAATTACATTTAACCTGTATAAATTCTTGTCGCTGTCAGCACTATACAGCAGAGAGCTTCGGTCCTTAAAATTTAACAGTCAACAGTGGCTGTCCTGCGTTTACCTGCCAACACCATCAACACTTACTTACAATCTACAGCACATTATTTGAAAAAGACTCCAAAAAACATTTTGTACTTCACCACAAAGATCTAGTAACTACAGAAAAGACCAAAAGCAACATTTAATCTATGTCATAATATCACAATAACCAGAACCCCACATGATATCTAGTCTCCAGTATTTAATGTCAATCCATCCACTAGCTGTTGAGATATTTCAATCTTGACCAACCACACATCAACGTTAGCTTCCACAGAGCTGTGCCACTATCAGCAACAACATACAGTATTGACCGTGAGACGTTCATTGCTTTCGTTACTGCCACAAAGCACCGAGCACAGAAGTCAGATGAGTTGCGAGCCACAGATAAACTTTCCAGTACAGCGGCATACTGACCCGTTGATCATGCTGAGCAGGCCTTCGACCAGGTGAGCCAGGTAGGAGACCTGGGCGCTCTCATCGGGGAAGATAGGCCCGTGCATGGAGGCCAGCTGGGCCAGGCACTGTAGGGAGTCCTGAGCCATGTCTGAATCCTCCCGAATCTTCCTGTGTACCTGCAGGGCGAGAGAAGAAGTGTGTGTGTCAAGGTACGAAAGAGGAATCAAATAATGGGTAGATCTTCTGTGTTCCTCCCGTCCTCGGTGAACCAGCAGGTACTTTGGATATCTGAACATTGTTGGAAATAAGTGCTCTGGGAAAAGGACAGATGGCCTGAAAATATGTGGAAAAACTTCTGCACACTGTCACTTTTAACAATTTGTTGAAGAAGCACAGATCTTTTCAGTCTTGACTTCTTGCCCACCTGCAACATGAGAAGTGAAAACAGGGATCGCTCCCATTTTTTCCCCTTTTGATTAGGCGCTTTTTTAATAAAGAGGGAAAGCTTGAATCGAGAAAGCCAGTGTCTCAAATCCCGCCTGGTTCTCATGACCATCAGCAACACTGCGAGGCATCTAGCTGACGTTCTCACCCAGAGTGGCTTTTACGCCTAAATAATCTCACAACAAATGTCCTAAAAGGCTAATACATTAAAAAAAACAGAGCTGTGAAATAATCTGAAACAAGTGAAACAGAGATGGTGCGTTTATAGATAAGAGAATAAAGATAAACCTTTTTAAATGGTGACTTCTTTGCCTCATGTGATCTGTACTCTGAGGAAATATGCATGATGGCTCCACAGGAGGTCAGTGGTCAAGATCACCTACAGAGCAGTGACCTATTCAGCAACAACACTGAGGACACTCGGCAGTGAGGTCGATTAAACCGTCTTGTTGACTCCTCGGTGTCCGTTTGTAATGTACATTTATATTAAAACTGTACCATTTAAGACTCAAAGTCTGAATTAGTTGTGGTGCCGTATGGAGTCTAGATATCAACTTATATTCTGGGTTTAGATTTTTTTTTTAGGTGAATTATTGATTCTGAATTTAAGTTCAGTGCTGAACTTTTCAATTTAAAATTTCGGTCTGTATGTAAATGACTAAATCTGAATTTAAGATTTTTTTTAATCAAAACTTCAGACGCAGTTTCACCCGAATTAAACTTTCAAATGAAATTCAAAAAATTCAAGCTCAACTCATGATTACAAATTCAGTTCACGGAAAGTTTTTAACTTTGTAACATGCACTTATAACTGAAAGTGACTTTCAAACAACCAACAGAAATCTTCCATTTCAGTTATGGCACACGCTGAACAAACAAGCATGCAATTCATGGAAATTATCCTTCATCTTTTGAGTCACGATCTACGGTAAGATTTTCCTTATTATAAGCAACTGATTGTGCTGAGTGAAAAAGGATTGAACAGCCTCCTGTGTAAACAATCACCACTGTGCCAGTCTCCACTTGTTTTTAGGTGTACGTTTCTGAAAGCCCGCAACCACATTAAAAAAAAAAAAAAAAAAAAAGAAGCTTGAACTAATCTAATTGTGGCAGGTAGGAAAAATATTGAAGACTTTTTAATATGTTCATTTGAGGACAGTGAATTTAAAGCTTTTTAAGATTAAGATTGGTTCATATTCTGTCTCTGAAAGGAGAAACAAATCCAGATCACGTCGCCTAAATACAGCGCAGAAGAAAATTTTATCTACAAGTGTTGATTTTGCTCCGATCCTCTGGTGGATCCTTTTCTGCTTTTTGACGATGAAACTTAATTCAAATAAACTTAAAAATCACCAAAGAACGTAAAGGTGGACCTGTCTCATCTTCCTGTCACCACTTTCAAAAACAGATCAGCTGATACCAGGCAGGATAAATACTCACTGGTGTAACCCACTACCCAGCAAGGCGAGGCGAAATGGCGAATTGATTTTCGACACGTCTGTCTTCAGACACCGTGACCCCTCCGGTCTCAAACAAACAATCACTGAGCTCGTCTGAGCCCGCAGACAGCCTCAATCAAACCCAGAGTGGACGGACCCGGCTTCTGATGGAAAAGATCTGCTCGACTCAGTCTCATCTCAGCTCTGAGCTTCTGTTCACTTGTGGGATTTGGGGGTTTGTCCGTGCCGAGCTGTCACGCTCCCACAAGAGAAGAGGCATTGTTGTTTTCAGTTGTGCACACATACAGCAAAGCAGCAGAGTAACAGTAACACTGCGAGTAATCACAGCCTCTCAGTAACATGGGTTTCCACCGGCGGTACTATGCGGACGTCTGGAGATCAGCTGCCTTCCTCTGTGGCTCTCTTCTCAGCCAGTTCGAGCTCTTTTCCTCTTTCTTCTTCTTCTCCCGTCCCTTGATCCGTCATCCTCTTAAATCCACAGTGAGTGCTTCTTCACCGGCTCCACATGCTCTGCCAGCGCATGGCCCCATTGCAGAAGCAATCAAACTTTCAACCTCCCCTCTCTCCTTGTTGCTTCTTCCTCCTCCTCCTTTTCTCAAATCCTCTCCCGTCCTCACTTCCTCCTCCCCCCCTAAATTCTTTCCCGCTGCCTCTCCCCACTACTCCCCTCTCTTCTCTCTCTGTTCTCCAGCTGGGTTGCCTGGTTGATCGTAAGCCACGCTTGCTGGGAAGAGATCTCAGATGCTAACGTAGCGTAGCCACCACAGTCTTCACTGCTGCTGCTGCTGCTGCTGCTACTGCCCTCTTCCAGAGCGTGAAGTCATCCTCTGGAAGAGCTCAGTGAGATGAGGGGAAGGAGGAGGGGGTGCCGGGTGAGTGAGCGAGAGAGAGAGAGAGGGAGAGAAGGAGGGGTGGGAGAGGTAGTGCCATGCCAGAGGATTGAACAGCGCGAGGTCTGAAAAAGCAGCTGCACCAGTGAATGATCCATGCGATGCCAGTAATGTCAGTCGCCTTGAGTCTGACTATAGTTAGAGATACACAACGGGTGTGTGTGTGTATGCCAGAGTGTGTGTGTGTGTGTGTGTGTCAGTATGTAGATAGCGGGATGCACGGAAGGAGAGCCAACAAGATAAAACAATATGGAACATTTTGGGCATGCAGCTCAGATGACAGTAGATTTTGCACTTTGATTAATCGACAAATTTGGTTACAGCCAAGCTTTAGTTTCTGTTCCTGCTAATTCACTGCTTATTATTAGGTTTGCTTTGGCAGTGGACTGGACTTCACATCACTAGAGAACCAGTAGGCCGAGAGTGGGCAAAGAAAAAAGTAGAGCTCCTTTTTGCATTTGATAAAAGCAGCATCGACCCCCGCACGAGATCAAAGGATAATTAAAGGTGACTCCAAGTCTGGTGATTATTTTCTCAGTTAATCAAACTTTTTAGAGAACGTCAAGAGATGATTAAAATCTTAATTTCCCAGAGCTTGTTTTTGTCTTATAAAAATTTAATTTACCATCATATGAAGCAATTTGGCCTGAAAAACGGACTGAAACATCATAATTACCAGTGTCCACTACATATACACTACATATCTGTTTCACTCATTCATACACACATTCATAAACTGATGGCATCTGCTGCCATGCAAGGTGCCAACTGCTCATCAGTTTGGGAGCTCATCATTTACACACATTCGCACATCGCCAGCGCAGCCTTGGGGGGGGTTCAGTATCTTGCCCAAGGACACTTCGACAGGAGCCGCAGGCGTCCATGTCTGAAGCCGCAGCTTCAATTCCATCACTGACGGCAGATTATTTCAACGCCAGCTGATTAACACATATCCCACAAGTCATTTTCTGCAAGTTGGTGTCTGCGCTGCTGATTAACTCAGAGGAAGAAACGTTACCCCAACCTGTGATCCCGATTGGACTGCGTGTTCCCTCTCTTGTAAAACAATCTAGGTAATTGCGTCTTTTCAATTTCAGGAGTTAAAATCTCCCCGTGTTATTTTAATGTTATTAAAGTTATAGTTAGTTACAGCTCATTAAAAATATGCTGTGCTGCAAATGGAAGGGTACACCTGTTAGTCGTGTCATACATTTTTAAAATCAGCTTTGCTTAAGGTTGGAACATTAATGAAACAACAGCTAAAAGCTGCAGTGTATCCTTGTAGCTGATTGGTTATCTTTAACTTGAATTACTTAGAAATGTTGAAGACTGAACAGATCTGATGTTGGATTCACATTCATTAAAATCCTTTGTACTGCCACCTTACTGAACACGTTTGGTCTGTGCCAACGAAGAATTGGGGTTCGATAACGTGTAGGGTTTAGTGACATCTAGTGGTGTCGTCGTGAGAAACTCTGGTGTGTGCAGCTTTGGTTTGTCGGTTGTGGGCTCCTACAGAAACATGGCGGTGCCACACGGTGGAGTCCATGTCTGTAGATATAGAAGGCTCGATCTAAGATACCAAAAACACCATTATCATTTTGAGGTTAGCATCGACGTATTGATTAAAATCGTAATATTTTTAAAATGAAATACTCTTTTTTTTTTTTTTTTTACGCGAAGTCTCTTGGCTGTGATAATTGTCTAATATTGTGACTAACCCTATTTCAGGTGATTATGAATGAAAACATAGTAATTAATATTATATTCCATTTCTGTCAATAAATCCTCCTAAATGTTACACACTGGACGTTTAAGGAGAAAGATTAAAAAGGGCAATGAGGTAATGAGTGAACAGAAAGAGAGAGAAAAAATGAAGGAGAAAGGCAAGTAGACAATGAGGTGAGGGAGAGGGTGAAGGAAAGAGGATGAAGAAGGAGATGAGAGAAAGCTCAACGACAGAGGAGGAGAGGGAATGAGAGAAGAGGGGAGTGGGAGAAAGAGAAAGGGAGGGAGAATGAGCGATGATATTTATAGAAAGAGACAAAGCCTGGTGTCTGTTTCCTCGGGGGGCTCGCAGGCTCATCTTTCTGTTTTTTTTTCAATTCAGTGCTGTGCTTCCAACTTATTGTCTTTCGCTCGATCTTTTCCATCATCACTCCCTCTCTCAGATTGGGTTACTGTCTGCCTGCAGGCCAAGTAGGAAGAGAATCAGCCTGTGCTGCAGCCTCATCAGTCCCTGCACTCCACACTGATTGTGTTTACTGGGTAAACATGAAACGCTTTACTGTGTTGTGCTCTTGTACGTCTACATTTGTGAGGACTAAGGGCTAGGCAGTGGTGTACCGGCCATCTGGCCCATCAAGAAAAATCCCAGTGGGCCATCAAGTCCAAGATTCTACTTATCGTTCGGCCCTGATCTCTTTCTGTGTGCCCGTCATTCAGAGTGTGCGTCACCCTTCAACACGTAGGTCCACATTCACCCCATTTTTGGAAAGTGAAGACATTTTGGCCAGTTCTCACTTTCTTAAAGGACAGAGGGTGACTTGTTGTTTGGGGTACGGTTAGTGTTCAGTTGGATTTAAACTTGATGCAAGGGTTTTAACCGTTAATATAACTGTTAAGACATCTCTAAATAGAAATTAGATTTATTTCAATCTTCAGGTTCAACGTATTCAAAGCAGTGCATTCCAGAGCTAATGAAAACTTGTGCTTCTAGCTATCCTCGCAGTGATGCAGAGAAAAAACAACAACAGATACATATGCCTGCACACATACCCGACCGTGTGTATACTACATGTATACATACATGCAGAAGTTTGAGCAGCTATGCTTGTTAGGACTTTCTGCTGACTTCATTGATTGTGGACAGCCTAACCCTAACGAGGACCTCAGGAATGACACTTCGCTGCATTAGGGCTGTTCTTTAGTCCCCATAAGGTCTACTGCTCCCAACAAGGTCAGTGTTTATACCATAAAAGGTCCCCAATAGGGATGCATCCCTATGGATGCACACAATCCCATACAAAGAAGGAAACTGAAAACATCACTCAGAGAGAAACACTCGCACTGTACTGTGTCTACACCCCTCGCCACGCACAACTCTTCCAGCTGCAGACACGCAACTGATGTAAAAGTGACGGTTAAGCTGAGGAAATGCTGAAGTACAGACGTGCGTGCAGGTATGTGCGTACGTGCTATAGAGTCTGTTAATGTGAGTAAGTCTGAAGGTGTGTATCTGTAAATCAAAGCATGTATAAAATGTGTGTGTAAGCAAAGTGTGTACAAAGTGTGTGAAAGAACGCGTGTACAGTGTGGCGCACATATGATACTGTAGTGTGCATCAGTACATCGTTTCAATGCGATGAAGTAAACCAGATGCTATTAAAAGTCTTGGATGTGTACAGTATGTGTGTGTGTGTTTGCATGTGGGCAGACACTCGATCACAAACTGATGCTGCTCTCTAATCACTCAGAGTCAAACAGAAACTCAAAACCTGGAGAACAAAAAAGACAAAAACAAACTGCAGAGGCCAAAATTACAGGCGCTTCAGTCTGTGTGTGCACTCTTCTCTCTTCTTTTATTGTTTGGAGTGGGGGTGTGCACTGTGGTCACGAGGTGTAAAATAGACAAAAGTGGAGAGGGTTTATTTTGAAGGAGGCCAACAATCACCGGGTTCTTCTTCCTTTTCAATCTAGCATGGCCCATTTATCCCCAAACCACTCTCACTCTCCTGTAAATTGCATCCACGTTTCACTTTCTCTCTAAATTGTCTCTCTCTGTTCCATTTCTTTTTTTTTTTCTACACCCCTTCTATTCCTGCACCTCGTTTCTCATTCTCCTTGCTTTCTCTTACATTAGCTTCAGTCTTTTCTTATTCTCTCAACTCTTTTTTTTTTTCTGTCATTCTCTTCCAATTTTCCATTTGGCCCCTCGTCTGTCCATCCATCTTCTATCAATCCTTGAATCTCAGAGCCGGAGCTGTCAACAGCTCAAGTGGAAAAGAGATAAACGCTTTTCCACAAAAAAACCTTGAGGGCCAGAATAATATTTTGGCAGATTAAACATCTTTTCAGCAGCAAAATGGCTGCTACACACTGCATTTATATTGAGCCCATTCCCAAAATATGTGCCTGTCCAGTCAGTTAGACCAATGGCCATCTGGCTTTCTCTCACTGATAGATTTATTATATAGACTGACTTAAGCCATCTTTGTGACATCAATCATGTCTGATATTTAAAACATAAAACACCTTGATTAGCCAAGTTCGGCACCGCAGTTTGTTTTTGGTTTTCTAAATCTGCTTATTACTGGAAAATTCCAATTCATTATTACTAATCATTAGTAATTAATCATTTGCATGAGCTATGATATTGTACTCACCATCACAACTGCTAATAGTTCACATCCAAATGGAAATTTTGCATTTCATTCCCTGTCTCTGTATCTCACTTTCCTGTCTCACTCTTTTGGCTGTCTATTAAAAGTCAAAAAATGGACAACAATAACAATAACAATAATAATAATAATAATAATAATAATAATAATAAAGTTTTTTTAAATGTAGCAGGACAGAAAACGAGCCAACAGTTTTACCTGATTATCTGAATTACTGAAGTTTAAGCAGGAAGTGGGTCATTTAACTGCTAAATGTTTTAACAGACAGTTTACATTCACCTTCACATTTGGTTTCAAAACACGTTTGTTCCAAGCCTGTCCGATCACCTGCCTGCTTGCGTTTCCTGCTTATTACTGTAGAGAAGTCTCTGATCACCAACCAAACCTGTGATGGCAGAAACTCACAGCAGCCTCCTGTTAGCTCACAGCACTGATCAGTGAGGGAGCCCTGGAGCCAGTTAATGGGAGACTGACAGACACCCACCCACAGAGGGACAGAGACTTCCCAGAGCCCCTCAGCAGAGTCATGAGTTAGTGTGTGTGTGTGTGTGTGTGTGTGTGTGTGTGTGTGTGTGTGTGTGTGTGTGTGTGTGTGTGAGTGATGGGTGGGTGGGTTAGAGCGGTTGTTAACAGGGGCCCCTAATCCTGGGGCCGGCTCTAATCCTGCCACCGGTCTGTTGTCAACTGTGACCCTGATGGCGCGTGTCCCTGAGTACCAGCACACACACACACACACACACACACTGTAGCCAGCCTGTTACCTCTCACTGCTGAGGAGACACAGCAGCTGAGACAGCAGAGGAGCCCATTAAATTGAATAAACAAACACACGCGCGCACACACACACACACATACATACATATAACATACATACCCACCCACTGACACAAACACAACATGGAAACACACAGGTACAACACAGATCCATGCAGAGCGTACACACAAACATACACTGTACAAACTCAAATTGACACAATCCCACAGAGACAGATATGTGCCCCCACACACAGACACACACACAGACACACACAGACACACACACAGACACACTTACACACACACACGCAGCTGACAGTACCACAGCAGCCTTACAATAACAAACAGTTGAGCTACTAGAAATACCAGAGTGAGAGATGAGACTGAAGCCTGAAAACTGAAACCAACACAAAACACATCCTGCAAATTCCAGCAGCAAAAAGAACTGACTGAAAAATGACAAACATTTTTATTCATGTCAAACTGCTGGGACCGGCCAATCAAATCCTTGATTACGCCTGTGTGCTTTGTGTAACAAACCTCTGATTACAGCTGCCATTTAGAGACAATTACAGTTATTTGTGATTGCCTTGTGGATGAAATCATAACAATCAAAATGACAACTTTTTTCAGGTGCATGAAAAAGGACTGTAAATGAACGGTGATTATCGAGCAGCGGTGGGGGAAAAAAAACAAAAAACTGAGCACAAATAAGTGTCTGCAGCGCGCACAACAAAACACTTCAAAATCAAATTTTAAAGTTTCACCAGTTCTAAGCTGTTTTACTAATGTCGTCAAAATTGTCTTAATCAGAGCAGAAATTCATGCAGATTTGATACGGAGTACATGTTGGTGCGATTTTACTAAACCTCCAACAGACCAACCATAAATAGTTCCAATGTTAAAACAGACACAGAGACACCTGAAGCTTTAGAACATGTTCATCTATTTTCTGTAACTGCTTATCCTCATCAGGGTCGCAGGGGGCTAGAGCTGATCCCAGCTGACATCGCGTGAGATGGCAGACATCCTGGACAAGCAGCCAAGTCATCACAGGGCTGACACAGAGATAAATCACTATTCACACTCATATATACACCTACGGGCAATTTAGAGTCACCGTTTAACCTGCATGTTTTTGTACTGTGGGAGGAAGCCGGAGAGAATCCTCGCAGACACGACATGCAAACTCCACACAGAAAGCCACAAACTCCCTGAACAAAGGAAGTAAACAAAGGCGGTGAATGAATCGATGCTTTTGTGTGGGAACGAAACACACGGCACACATTTAACCGGGAGAATTAATATCACAATAGGCTAGAAGTAACAACATGAAAATCACAATCAAACCATCTTATTAAATAACATGAAGTGAAAGTTCAACGACATTTTCAAATATCATTTTATATATACTACTGTAAGTGAATATTCTGTTCAAAGTATTTAGTTGTTGTTCAGTAGGTTTCCATATTCAAAGGAAAGGCTCTAAAAGCTTGTCTCTTTTGTCTCTGTATGATCCAAACAGAAAAGATACAGTGAGGTGCATTTGAAGTAAAAATACTCCAAGATAGAGTGACTGGACCGGGTTTCCCAAGGTCCTTTTTCAAAAGCAGCAATGGAAAACACAAGCACTATCACAGAACCATCCTATTATATCATACTGTATTATCTATTATGTTTACCTTTATAAAACGGGACAGCGTCCGACAAACACAAACAGACAGTGCGTTTCTGCCTCTGTGACAGCACAAAAAGTAGCTCCACAGGCTGCAAGGAGGGAAACTTTAAATAACTTCATTTGACGACATTACTGTCTTTCTTAGCAACACAGTGTTTATCATTGTGACACAAGCCACAAACTTTTAATGGAGCAGTAATCTGCACAAATTAGCACAAGTTAAGAGTGATTTACAAACTTTATCTCTCTGAATCCAGACCACCCAAAAATATTCTAAAATTAAAGATGAACATGGTGTATCTGGAAATGATATATGTGCAGCAGGAACGCAGGATTCAGTAGCAGGAAAAAGACTCACCAAGCGCCGTCAAACAAAATAAGACAAAGTGATGTGTGGTCTCTTATGCTATGATTATAGTGGCACTTGAACTCAGCTCAAAGACTACAGCTAATAGCGAGCTGACTGCTAACATTACAGGGGGAAAAAAAAAAAAAAATCATTATACGCTCTGAATAGAAATTAATATGATTATACATTAAAAAAAAAAACTGCACAAATCGCTGATTCGTTAAGCTGAACAGCTGCTGAGTCATCCAACTAGCTATCCTGTGTTTAGTGGGTGTCAGGCCCCAAAGGGATAAGTAAGTGGACCAGTATTTGGCAACGTGCATGCAGTTTGTAGTGAGCTGGAGTAAGGCTGCACTCAGCTCAGTATTTCACACTTAACGGAGTGTAGCACTAACAGCGTGGAGATAATGACCTGGCTCCAGTGTTATGAGGTCATGCAGGTAGTAGTGAAACAGGTAAATACTAAAGGAGCAGCACAGTATATGGCAGCAGGCAGCTGAAAGGCGTAGTAGTAGTGGAGCAGTATTTGGCGATGGACAGGAGGGTTTGAATGGATGCTGAGTGGAAGAGGAGCTGACCCGTTTGTTCCACACTACTCTTCCACATGTTTTGCTTAGCCAGCGTGGGCCGCCTCTTTTTTAGTGCACAAAAATACACATTTACTTCACCGGGCGGTCCCCTGGACAGTAACACAATAACACGACCCCACTGCAAAGCACCCATAAATCTACTTAATGGTGCGTCTCAAAAAAAAAAACCCACGAAACTAGTAGACAAAAAAGTTCAGCCGGTGCCAGAAAGACAAGGTCAAGTGAAATTTCTCTGCCCGACATGAAAAAGGCAACTGTCTCTCTTTGTTTATCATAAATAAACCACCATCCAGAGGTCAGGAAAAAGAAATGAAGAAGGAGAGAGGGTAAAGCAGGACACGAGAGAAGTCTAATGGAAATGTACGAGACACAGAGACCTTAGCTCTGGATGAAAACCTGAGCAGCGACCTCCCTGACAGAAAGATGGGCAGATGGAAAACAGAAGACACACAGATGTAGATTAAAGTACATCACAGAGCAAAGCATCTGTTATTCCTTCATGGTAATGCAGCTTAAAATGAAAAGGAATCAGTGAGACCAAGACAAAAATTTGTGACACTGTCACACTTGAAAAAACATACGACAATTATGAAGATGTCATTTAAATAATGCAAGACATTTAAAAAAACATTTCAGAGACTCTGAGAAGCATAAACACAAAAGACGGGTTACTCACGGTGAAAAAGAGGTCCATGATGCGGGTGTCCAGCAGCGCTTCCCTCCAGGTCTCCGTAGGTTTGAGCGTGACGTTCTGTGTGGCCTCGAACATGGCGATGTAGTGGCGCCCCAGTGACCCGCCGACAGTTAAGGCCAACAACAGCATGAAGTGGAGAAGAAGGAGGAGGAGGAGAAGAGAGGAGAGGAGGAGGAGTGTCACACTCAAAATCACCAGCTCCTGTCACTAAGCACTCTCTCAATGGGTATTTTGGTCTGTGTGTGTGAGTCCTTGGTTTCGTGTGGCTGGCAGCAGAGACTTGTTAGTCACTTGTAGGCTAACTCTCCCTGTCATTAACCCTGTTAATCTTAATTCCACAAAAGCTTTTCTTTATTTCTCTCACCCTCCCCTCTGTGGCTGCTTTGTTTTCTTGTCCTCCCTTCCTTTTTTTTCTCCTCGTCTGCCACAGTTCTCACCCACAGAGGAAACTCACCCCTTCTTTCTCACTCTCTTGTCCACTTTTTCCCTCACCTCCCTCCTCTGTTTTGCCTTTTATCCCCACAACTCTCAGCCTGGCTCCCGATCTCGCCTAACACCCTCTCTTCTCTTCTTGTCCTCTCCTTCACCTCCCCTCCTACCAGCACACTCGGATTTCTCTCCTCTGCTTCCTCAAGATCATAAACACACAAGACATGCTCTCACTGAAGCCAATCGAGACTCTGCGTTGCTCTGCCTCTTTGTCCACTCCTCTACAAGAAGTCCTTGAGACTCCTTATTGCTCTGAAACACCCCCTCTCCCTCCTCAGCCAATCACTTTGTCTCTGCTCCTGACTGCTTTCCAAGACCAAAGCTAGACTCTCTCTTTGCCCCATAATACATATGCTTCACCTCAAACTCTATGTTCTCTCTGGAACACTTTCTAAATATCTTTTCTGTCTCTCCTTGCCACACAAAACACTTAAAAAACATGATCAAACTCTCTTCTAAAAACTATAAAAACGTTTCATCGTAACGTCCCTTTTCGCCTTTCTCGCAAACAAGTCTTTCTTTCTTTCCATGGCCGTTCAACACAACACACACTCACTGTCTCCTCCTTTAAGACTTTCTCCACACCCACAACAAGCTTTTTCACAAACACACACACACACACACACTTTCTCCCCACGCAGCCACAACACTTCCTGTTCTCGTTCAAGTCTCTTGAACACACCCACAACATGCTTTTTCCTGAGCTCATCAAGAACAATCCCGGTCACTGCTTCTTCCACTCTCCCAAACCAGACTGTTCTCACACCCTTAAACACACACACACACACACACACACACACACACACACACACACACACACACACACACACACACACACCTCTCAATCAAAGCACCTTACAACACACACTCACTTCACACGCCAATTAAGATTTGAACGCTTCTCTTACCCACCCTCCAAACTGCTTCCTTTCTCCCAAAAACTTCCTGTCCTCACAACATACAGTGTCCTGATGAAGGCCTGATGCAGAAAGTCAGCAGATTCATCAGCTACGGATTGCAAATAAATTTACCCGAAAGATCAAAATTGTTCTTTCACTGTGTTTGTCCTCTCTTGTCCTCACTCTTTTTAACAACCTGAAACACACTTTTCTCTTCATTTCCCACGACTGTCAATATGCTGAGTATTTTTCCAGTGAATTGTTTCGTCTTTAGAATGTCAGAAGATAACAAACAATGCCCATCACAATATTTTAGAGGCCAAGATGACATCCTCAAATGTCTGGCTAGAATAAAATGGCTTAAAGGACCAGTGTAGACTTTTTTAAAGACCTTCACCCATTAAGAGAGCCAATCCACAATGCCCAAACAACAAAAATATCAGTTAAACAAACAACTGATTGAATATTGTGTCACAATTGTCAGAACTGAGCACTGCGATGCTCTCACGGGGGCTGATCCTGGTGCTGGGAGCGGCTAGGAGCTGTCCAAAGCGCTCTTTTCTTTTCTGCCCCGCCCACAGTACCACAGTAATGGGAGGATCACGGCTAAATTAACAGAGGAATTGTTCCAAATGTGTTCTTTATTGTTGAACGGCAGCAAAACAAGTAACCCTTCATTAAAGACGTCTTTTTCTCTCTCTCTCTCACACATGCACAGACATAGAAGAACCGCAGACACAACTGCTGAAGAGGAGAAACTGAACTGACTTTGACTAAAAGTTACTAAAATGTGATGACTTTTCGTTGACTAAAACTAAAATGACTAAAATGCGACTATAATAAGCATTTTAGTCCAAAGAATAAATCTAATATCTGTCAGAATTAACACTTATCTGACATGACTCGGGCAGAAACTGTTCACGGATGAGATAAAATATCAAAGTGTCATTCATTCATGTTGTGTTTAGTCACGTTCGCCAACTTCCTTTCCACACTCTATCTGTGTTTAGTCTGAAGTTATAGTACCAGGAAGCAAGCAAGAAAACCTGAAAAAAAAAAAAGAAAATCCTGAATTTCTCTGGGCTTGAACAGCACAGGAAACATGTACACATACAACTCAAACTATCTAACATTGGTCAGTCTTTTTTTTTTCTGAATAGTTACATATTATATTTTGATGATTAAATGATTTATCACTTGCTTACTAACAATATATGCAGAATAATTTTCTGCTGAACAGCTAATCAAGTCATTTATTTCCCTTTAATTCAAAGTCCCATGGTTTGTTTTGTTTTTCATGGAAACTTTGGAATCAACAATAAAATGAAAATAAACTCGACTTCTCACCACGACCACAGATAATGATTTAAAAAATAAATAAAATCAAATATTAATTAAAAGAAATGACAGCCTCTTGGTCTCATGTGTGTTTCATTACACACACACACACACACACACACACACAGTATCACTGGCTCTATGACAGGAGGAGGAAACTTTCAGAGGAATGTTTGATCAAAGCCAAACAGCGGCAGAGGCCGGCGAGGTCACGCATTCCTCCGACACCAGCCCACAGTCACTCCCCATGCACACACCCCACCACAACACACCACACTTTTCGGCACAAAAGTTGGCACCTGTCTAAGAGTCTGCGGAATTGTGCGTGCGTGTGTGTGTCTGTCTGTCCGGTGCTTGGCTTTCAGGCCTTGTTAAAAATAGTCGTGGTGAGGCAGAAGACCTCTAACTGAACCTCTCTGAAGCGAGAAGGAATGAGAAGAGATCGGAATAAGTAAGGAGAGAGCTGCAATATGACTAAGTCCATGTTTATTTATTCTATGTCAGGGTTAATCTTTGTGGAAATGTCCTGATTTTGCTTCATGTTTCCTTCTTGTACTTGCTTTTCAGTATCCTTGGCGTTCACGTGATGCCGTTTCACAAAATTAAATGAAAATTTAACACAGCTGGTTTTTATATTGCAAATTCCTTTGATACAAGGCAGAAAAAAGCAACATAGGAAAGAGAGACACAAACAACAGAAGAAGAGTGAGGAGCATTTTTAGTCCTCCAACAAGTGGAACAAGTGGGAGACTGTCCCGCAGGGAGGGACCACCTCGGTGACAGAGGTTGTACAAACCCTCCTAAAGATCATATGACTGAGACAAAACTCACAAGAAACCTCAGGAATGATAACCACACAGCTAGTATTTTACACAGCCGGACAGAGATGTAAAATGGAGCTGACAGGTTGCGATGCCAAAAAGATTAAAGTGCTCTAAATTAGGGGGGGGAAACAGGCAAGTTTCAGCTACATGAAGTCAGGAATATTTCAAATTAAGAGCACAACATGAGACCAATTTCATCACATAATTTGGTTGGTTGTTTGTTTTTTTTAGCCAGAAATACAAGAATACAGATCATCTTTAAGATTTCCAAACTTTAAAGTAAAAACCTGATCATCAGACGAAGGCAACAAGTACTAGTCAATCAGAGGCAGAGTAGATCTGGTCATGACTTTGTTCCTGGGAAAAAGACATTGGTATTGTAGCCTTATGTGAAACAGTCATAGTTCAGAGTCTAATAAACGTCTTTTTTCAAGATAAAACCGCACATTTTAGAGTTTCCTTTAGCTGTCATCAGTCCGTGACTAGTCATGCTCTTTAATCCATCTTGATATGCCAAACGTGTCAATGGATTATCTTGGTAAAGAAGTGCTCACAAATAACCCTTTTTGTCTGCATAGAAGACGCCTTAAATCTTTCACTTCAAGTTATAAAAAAAAATGGGAGCAAAAGCACTTTTTTCGCGTGTTGCTTGGGTTTCGAATAAACACACTACATTTGATATAATAACATGGCAAATAAATCCAGTTTCTTTCGGTTCTCAAAGGTGAGTGTGGGTGTGTGTGTGAGAACAGATTTATGCGCCGTCTTGAAAAGACTTCACACAAACTGAGACAGTTTAAATGACTTCTTATGATTCTGAAGAGTTCACTTAGTCCAAGTTCAAGCTCTTGAATTCTGAGGAAAAATCCACTTGCTGAGTTGACAAGTGAATTTACAACTTCAGCCATGCTATGCACACTGCTGGAAAAAAAGGACTCTGTGTGTGTGTGTGTGTGTGTGTGTGTGTGTGTGTGTGTGTGTGTGTGTGTGTGTGTGTGTGTGTGTGTGTGTGTGTGTGTGTGTGTGTGTGTGTGTGTGTGTGTGTGCGCGCAGTGTACATGCCACCAGGATGAGTAATGGACGCAGAGTGACTACGACATGTGGCTGTGGTTTGGTGGGTTTTTAAAAGACATCACCTGCTACTATCGCAACCCTTCCAGCATGCTCAAGAATAACTAATGTGACACGTCAATTTTCCACTGGAAAGATAAGACGGACTGACAGATAGACAGGACACACAGGCACACACACAAACACATTCGACTGACCTAATACACGGCAAATGTAACCCCCGTGACCACAACAGTTTCATTCAAACAAGTGAAGAGCGCACCCTTAGTTCGCACATGCAGTTGCCAAATTTGCAGCCGAGCAGACGCATAAACACACACTGTTATATCTTAATTAATGCTACACACTGGTCACATGCCAATAAAACAGCTCCTGCTTGGTTTGTCTGATTTACCACTTTGGTAGAGAAACCAGCATTTCAAGTTTCGTTTCCAGCCCTTGTTTGATTTATCGTGACCAAAGCGAGCGGACCTTTTTCTGCTCCACATCGACAGACACCTGGCCGTCCAGGATTTATGGTTTTGCATGTGAACCTTAGCCCAGGTAGTGTGCGTCAGTTCACGGTGCTCCTCTTCAAAGCATGAGAGAACATAGTTGCAATAAAGGAAAAAAACATCATTCTTCCTTTCATGGACTATAATTCAGTGTGCACTGCTAAACATAAACCAACCACATGACTACGAAACAGAAAATGTGGGCTGAGCCTTATGAACACACGAGAGGATGAATCATGTGGACGACAAAACCAAACAAAATAGGTCAGCGCCAACATTCTGATTTGGTCATCTTTGCGGGTTTGTTCGTTTTGTTACCACATGCTAACACAGCCAGCGCCTTCACAGATTTGATTTGTCACTTTGTCACAAGCCTAAAATTAACACCACTGAGGCTCTGTGGGGCTATATTCAAGCACAGTCGTGCTTTGAGCTAAATGCTAACATGAGCATTTCAACACGCACACAATGACAATGCAAACATGCTGATGTTTAGCAGCTGTAACGTTTCCCACGTTCACCAGCTTAATTTAGCGTGTTAGCATGCTAACAGCGTTCCAATTAGCACTAAACAAAAAGTACAGCTGAGGAATGTCATTGGTTTAAGTAGCAGCAAAACTAGCATTGGACAAATCTCAGTTTTAACTTTGACTGATGGTGCTTCATGGAAAGTTTGAGGACTGTTGAAGTTAACACAATTCTCTACTAAATTCTGCTATTGCAGACCTGTTTTACGCCCTTAAAGGGTTCGTTCTGTGTCATTACTGATATTGTACACTACATCCACCTCAAGGGGACTAAAAAAGTCAGAGGATCACCAAAGACCATAGGACTCATCATCTGGGGACCATGAATTTAGGTTTTAGGAACCATTTCCAAATGCAATAGACAAGTTTTAAGTTACTCATGCATTTCTTTTTTTTTTTTTAGATAGCTATTTTATTTTGGTGAGTATAGATCCTCTTTTTTAGTTTTCTTTCTCCTTCATGCACTTGGGGAGAGTTTCAGAAGTCTCCCAATACAATTGTATTAATATACAAAAAGTTAATATAGTTTATTAAGCACCGCCACAGGAAAAAAAACTAAATCCGACTTCACATTTCTCCTTGCCAGCTCCTCTTTCATCAGCAATTTGCAGACGCTGTACAAAGCACTTACAGATCTGTCTGATAGTATTTTCATGACTGCTTAAAGAAGACAATCTCAGCAATCTGAACATTTTGCAGGCTTGAACGACCTTCGTGCCTGATGGCTGTGGATTAGCGAGCTTCTCCTGTATCCTCTATTCATTATGGTTGATCCTGACTGAGGATGGAGCCGCTGCACAGGAAGACTGGCTGAGCGTCTGCCAGCGGCCCTGCGAAGAGCGCAGCGCTATGCTAAGGCGCGTGGTAGGGTTTAAGTGATATATCCTGCCTTAAGTCTCCCCTACAGCCTCCGCCATGTGAAATAACAGTCCAGAAATACCTCCTCACTGACGCACCCCCTCCCTTTCCTTTCCCCATTTCCTTCTACTGTTTGGCCCCCCTATCTGCTTAGACGGCAGTTGTCATTAATTCTCTGACTAAATTAAACCAATGATATATCAATTATACCACCAAGCTGTTTGAATCACTGCAGAAACACAAGAGAATGTTTAATCTAATATAGTTTAAATCTCAGCTATCAGGGTAGAAAACACACATATTTTAAATCCAGGCATCAGTCCAGAAGAATTGTAGATATCTTCTAAAGAGCCAGTTTGGGCTCAAAAGGCTGTACTCTTTCTAAATGTAATAAAGAATGTATACCTTAAATCTCACACCACTCAGAAAACACACACACAGAGACACACAGACACACACACCAACTGGATGTCCATCAGCATACTACCCATCTTTTTATACCCTCCAACCAGCAGTAGTTGTAGATTCTCCGTACAGGTCAGGGCCAAGGCAAACATCCAGCATCAGCTTACACACTCCAAATCCTAACCTTAACCCGAGAGCACAAATGCCTAGAAATTGACCTCTGAACAGCTAATGAGAATACGAGGCAAGTGTTAGGCTGACGGTCATCTCTTCAGCACAACAATATCTCCTTACGGGGGGGTGATTGTTGCTCAGAGAAGTTAATGCCACTTTTATTACATCTGACTAAAAATAAGAAAGAAATATCCAAAACCTCTCTTATGAAAAAATAACTACGTCAACCAAGAGACAGAAATTACAGCTCCCAAATGAAAGAGGCGAGGAAGGCCATGCTTTAATTTGAAACAACTTACGTTTTAGTGAACTGATACACCATGAAATCTACACATTCCTCTGTAGTGACGACAAGAACAGATGGGAGGATAAGAAGTGGGAAAACTGCTACAAACAAAGCCTCACTGACTATTATAGCAACACACGTAACACAGATGACTTTCGAGATTCTCCGACATACCAAATACATCTAAACAACATAAAGAGGATTCAGACATGTACACTGATCCAGCAGAGAGGAGGCGGCGGGGACATGGGGGTGATCTATCTGTCAGCTCGGACAGCCATTTACAGCACCTGACTGCTGCCGCAGCCTCGAGGCCTGACCGCGACCCTGTCCAGAGTCAAGCCTGGTGTGGAGTGACACGGTGTCGCGCAGACGCCCGGGGAGTACGCCTCCGCCAGATGACACCAGAGCTGGAGGGACGGGGGTTCAAACGGCGGCGAGGACAGATGACATGCATGCCGCTCGGTTCGTCTAAGGGAGGGAGGCTTTTTTAAAAAGGGGGTCTTTGAGCTTTGCTGAGGAGTGTGCGTATTCGTGTGTGAAAGGCGGCGGCTGTCAGCCACGCAATTAAGAGAGGCCCCATGACACCCATGCTGGCATACTGTACGTTTGCGGCGCATCACACAGGCAAAGGCGTGTTGTGACACTTGCAGACAGGCGGCCGCACTCACTCAGGCCTCCCAGTGGTCTTCATCAATCTGTTCTCCTTTTCAACAACAGCACAGACACTTGTAGGCTTTAGATACACTCACTGGAGCACAGAATTTTCAAGGGGAATGCCGCCAGATTTGAGAATTTGTGAGCTATTTCTATGGCCCGAGAAAGTCAATTCAACATTTATGACAACACCATCATGAAACCAGAGAACTACAGCTCGATCTGCACCTAGCCACAAACCTTAGGGAGAACTCATTTTATTTATAACTTTGCCTCAGACATGTAATAGATGTAATGATTTAGTACGAGCGTCTCCTGGTTGCAGCCAGCTGCACTTCAGAGAATATGACAAAGTTAAGGCTCAAAAATGGAAAGAAAAATGAGATTACATTTAATGTGACGTGTACGGTACGACAGATGTAAAGGCAAGTGTAAAATCTAGATAAGAAAAGCACTGTGAGGGAGTTTAAACAATTTGCTTTGGAGACGCTGACACAATCTTACTATACTGTAATCATACTTTATTGTTGCCATCCAAAGAAAACCACCTAAATTAGGATGAAAAAAAAAAAAATCTATGCTTACTTGCAGTCATCAGTGAACACTTTAATATTTTAAATGGATTTACGTGGATATACCTGTTCTGTTTATAAATGCTTGATGTCCACCTGAGTTGGTAAACTAGCAATAACAAGGCTGTCCTACATGTTTCCACACAGCACATTGGCCTCATCAACGGAAACAGCCCGGTAACTGTGGGTGCTATACGTATGGGATGTGGGTAGACAATGTGTTGTAGTGGATGTTTATTTGTGTGGCTGTGTTGTGGTGTATAATACATCTGTGTATTTATGTGACACTATGCATCAGTCTACCTCAGCTCAGAGAGATCAGAGCTTGTCGTCTCAAACTCAAAACATCGTTTATCCAAAGCTATTCAATGGCAACCATTTCATATACTAGGCCATACCATATACAAAACTGCCATAAAGCAGCTCACTGCGTTTCAACATTGGACACAATGGCCTAACACATGGATATATCAAAAGGGAAAGTTGGCTTCATACACACACACACACACACCCAACAAAACAACATTAAACTGTTGTATAAAAATTGATTTCAACAGCTAACACACACACAGTCACACACACACAGTCACACACATTCACACACACAGTGGACTTAAAAGTGCATCTTTGAGAACACACACATATCAAACGGAGCGTGCCGGGCATACCAAGGGGAGCCTCAACAAGCCAAGGCGGGGGTGGTGGGCCGCTGGAATGATACGGAGATGGACACACAGACACCTCTTTGAAAGTGATACATGGCCCTGGCTGGCAGCAAGCGCCACTCCAGATCCCCTCAGACAGGCAGAGAGGATGCCAGGCTGGTAGGGATTTAGGCTGTAATGAGCCTGGCGTGCGCGCACACAAACACACACACAAACCCAAGTTCACTCAACAATGCGGCCAACTGCAAAGATAATATGGACGTGTGCACAAGAGACGAAGTACAAAGCAAAACTGATGGACAGATATACATTCCTGGTATCACATATTTGTAGTGCCACACACACAAACACACTAGGGACAATGCATACTTATGTGCACAAAAATCCTCATCTATATTCACATAAATAACTATATTCTAAGAAGACAAACAAACAAAATGCCACAATTAAGACATTCCACTGCTCAACACGGCCTCTTCTTTAAACCTGAAACTGACGGTCCTGCCACTTTGTCTGAGTAGAAGACGACAGACTTCTCTGATACAGCACCTACTTTCATTCTCCCGCACAAACCTTTGTACAATCTGAGACTCTGTCAACAACACCGGGAGACGCTTTACAAGCCAGCATGCTTAGATTGATTAGGAGAAGCAAGATGAGACGATCAAACAACTAAAAAAAAAGCCACATCACTAAAATATTTTGTTAGTAACGCTGTAAAGAAAATGTTTGCTAGAATTCTTCATCTTTTCACTTAGCCGTGACTTCACTTTAAAGTAAACAGTAAGAAAAGGTCACCGTGCACACTGAACGTTTCAATGTTCAGCTTGTCTTTAATTCCAAAGAAGTTAAACTACCCTGAAAACTAATTATGTTGCTGACACAACTGAACTGTGTAACAATGTCATGATGTCAGATAGCAAATAAGTTGCTCAATAAATTCCCAAACCAAAAAATCTGATGGCTAAATCTACATACATCATTTTGATATTTTATTGCTTTTTAGTGTCTAACTAGATGCTGCACTGATTGTGCAGTTATGTAGGTATGTGAAACCGTTTTCCCTCCCCATACTTTTGCAGAATTTATCCCTTCATGAGTCAAGATCTAGAAATAGTCAAACTTATTACCCTGACCTTTCCAGTTGCAAGAATCCCCGTCAGCCTCTGACAAAAGAAAGGATATAATTGGGTGGCAGAAAGTTCCAGCTGAGCACCTGGTTGGCCAGAGCCAGGTAACGCTGGAAGACAGACGACATCTGGGCGTTTAAGTTTTCCCTGCGGCTGAACTCCTGCAGCACCTCCATTGTCAACATAAAGATCTGACGCAGGCCCTCCTCCTGGAAGCAACAGGAAGGAGACAGAACAAGGAGAGAGAGATGACTCCAGAAATAAAAGAGAGCAGCAGCTATCTGTGATTAAATCAGAAAAAATAATAAGAGAACGATGATCCATCTTTCAGTGCTGGACAGCGCGTGAAAACACAGAACAGTGTGGTGAGGTGGGAAACAAACCTGGAACAGACGCTTGCAGCTGCCGTGAAACTCCATGCTGAGGCCGATGCTGCTGGTCTTACTGGAGCTGGAGAACTCGCTGAGCAGAGCGGTGAGGATGGAGCAGGCCAGTGTTTGCTGCAGCAGAGAGGGTCGTGTTATCAGACAGGTCAAATGTTGAACAAAGAGTTACACCGAATGTGCTTCATGTGCAAATGCTGGCACTCTGCCCGCAATTCCAGACTACATAATAATTCCAAGCAAGTTTTGAATATACATGTGTCGCACTGGAAAATCAACAACATTAAACATACTGAAAAAAAAAAAAAAGCGTGCGGCTTGATTTTTTGAGTGTTGTTGATGTACAGAATTGCCCCACAATGCAATGCACAAAGGAAGCGGAGCAGCTGCTCACAGCTGCAAAACATTATGAAGAGTTGTGGTTTAGTGGTGAGACAGCTCAGCGAAGATTTAAGAAAACAAAGAGAAAGTATGAAATCTCTGGAACAACATTTGTTTTCTCTCCTGTGAAGATTACTTGGTAGTGATGTTCCAGAGTCACAGTCAATTTGACTTCTGTCAGAGCACATATCCTATCATTTCCTGTGCAAGGCAGAAGAGTGTATTGTTTTTTTTCATAGCTCAAATGTAACATTTTACAATTATATTATTATAAAGCTGTGAAAAGCAGCCATTTGTAAAGCAGGAACCGGCATACATTTGCCATCAAATCAAGCAATCGATTAATCTAATAATTGTTGAAGCTCTAGATACTTTTAACATGAGGCAGGGAACACCAGACTAAAATTAGCCTTCTCGGAAAACAGTCTGTTCTCTGGTATTTATTATGGGGCATGGTCATTTCTAAACAAACTCAGTCATGTTAAAGGGGACTACAGAAAAGTTTGGGAGAAGTGGAAAATGTATATTTCCCCTAAATGCTCTTCTTTTGTTTAACTCATTTTATTATTATGTGTTAAATGGAAACACTCCATGTTCTGTTTGTTATGATTATGTTACTATCAAACAATGATAACTGTGTACAGTGGTGTTAAAACGTGACTCCAAATAGAGGAAAAAATATATAAAAAATTGTATGACGGCCGTACTTGTTTGAGTCAGAGTTTAAGGACAGAGACAGAGCTCCTACAAGAGCTGGTGACGAGAGAGAGAATTCAAATAAATTCAAAACCTACCGAAGTCACCCTTTAAGTGATGAGCTTTCATTAGGAACACGAATGCAACTTTGGAAGGAAACATTTGATATAGTTTTTAAACTGTGGTCTAGATTCAGCAGACGGGAGGATGATTAACCGTTGGGGGATTTCAGCCCAAACAAACGTTACATTAGGTGACTTCACTGATCGCTTCCTCCTCAGTGAGACCACCTGCTTTCAGCCCCCATGGCACATAGTTGCCATTCTGTGGTTCATGGAATTGAACTGTGAAATGAAATAGTGCCACCTACTGGATTAAGAGGAGAGTTCCAGTTTGTTTTATAACAGCAGCACTGAGGCAAAGTCGTGCCAATATATTCATATTTTTGCCTTCGTGTCATACACAGTACATCTCACATACTCGAGTCTCAAGTTTTCCCCCCTATGAAAACGTGAGTTAAACAGTTCACTGCACCACACACCAAAAGTGTGTCTCGGTGAAAACGCACTTTGACAACATTTTACACAAATCTGATCGGAGTTCATGACTAATGAAAAAAGGCACTCTGTGTTATACTTTATTCTACCACAGGAACAAGCCTGAAGCTTGTTCTCCCTGCACGGTCTTTTTATTTTCACTGAGCGCTCTCTGTGATCTGTGCCAGATTTCCATGCAGGAAGTCGATAACCAGGACACAAATGTGGTCCATCAAGTCGCAAATATAATAAATATCAAAGCTTTAACACAGTTTCATCTCATGATTTAAATGTGCTTGAAATAGTCCCCACAAGTTCTACTATTCATCTGAAACTCAAACAGAGTCTGTTCTTCTGGGACTAGAAGAACAGAACTGAATAGAGATCAGATGCTCCTGTGGTTAGTTAGAAGTTAAAAAAAGGGAAAATTGTAGTTATTTCTGAATATTTTTCATTTACAGCCAAGAGTTTTGTAACATTTTGGAAAGCTGTCTAAACACGTACCTATTTACCATGTAAATATAAGGAATAACCAGAAGAATAGCGCAGAAAATGTTTTACTAATGCTAAATGTCAATCTATAGAATCTTTTTTTCTTGTGCAAAATCAGCTCGTGTGCAGTCAAAACAGAAGAAACCGCGCTCGATACAAAATGATTTGATCATATTTTGATGATCTAATGCACCTTTCATGAGGGTGAAAACAAAAAAATATATATTTTAATCTCGCATTTTTAAATTAGTGCACTGTGATGGAATATACGTGAACAACGATCCATTATTTGTTCGTTGTAATTATATACTGATACATTTGCATGTCTTTCTCACCACCGTGGGGTTTCCGCTGCTGATGAGCTGTCCGACCTCGTGAAAGATGCTTTTACAGTTGATGCTTTTGTCCAGAGAGCCCCTCTTCACAATGACCGCCACAGCCAACAGGATCTGCTCGCGGACATACTTCTGGAGACTGGAGGAAACAGAGAGGATCAACGCTCTGAACCACAGAAACTTACACTGAGTACAACAGATTAGAGGTTAACCCTAACTCATCAGCAGGGATTGAGAAAGAAAACATCCAGAGAAACAAAGTGAAATCGAAATGTTGTGTCTGAGGGTGCGATCGCAGCTGCAGCTTATTTTCTTTGGCCTGTGATCACATGGAGAAATTCTCTTTATTGCATTTTTGTGTTTGTTGTATTTTTTTTTTTTATTTCACGGCATCTCATCAAACAAAAAACAAACAGTAATCCTTCCAGCTTGTTTGTTGAACAGAGTTTTGGTAACCTGTCACTGCAGCAGGTCAGAGACTTTGGTGGATTCCTGTTTCTGTAACTTGTACCGCACATATCGAATGAGTCTGTGCTTTTCTTCTGTTGTTTATGCCAGTGGACACATGAACAAACAGCTGACTGAGCGCTTCCACCGAGGCTTTCTGTGCATTAGGACTCCGAGGCTATCTGTTGTATTATTAGAAAAACAATTTCAAATATTATTAAAATTACTTATTAACATTAGCTACTACAGTATCCGCTTGGGGTGAATTTTTTATTATTTAGCTCATAAAAAAGATCATAATATGTCTTGGATTTAAAAGGCTTGTTGGTGAATATGAATGGCTCTTGAATCCCTTTGCTTTCTGTGCTTTAGTTTATGTAGCAGGAGACTCTCCAATGGAGGTTCATAAATGTCATATGTAAATGTCATACATAGTTAATACTTAATTCTTTCTTACTTGGGTCTCTGTAAGACGTAGGTGAGGAGGAATGCCCGGAGCGACTCGATGCTGGTCTTTTCCAGCAGGATCCACTCCCGCACCACTGCCTCCATGATGGCTGTGGCTGCCTGGAACAGCACATAGTCCACCTTACTGGTCTCTGGAGAGGGGAAAAGGGGGGGAGGTGAGAGAAAAGAAATATGTGCAGGCAGAAAGATAAAGTAGGAAAGAGAAAGAGATGTTTAAAAGTCATGGGAAAACAGATGTTCTGTTTTGTGAGTCAGTGCATGTACTTGCACACATATGTAAATGCTTTTACAATGTAATCAAGTTACATATGTGAAACAGTTTGAAAAAACGGATTAGAGTTGCACAATACCCCGTGGTGCCAAATCATAACGGTTCCTACTATACTAGAAATTCTACACGACGGTACTACCGTGGATTACTATACTACTGGTGCCAGTTTCCGCTACATATCGGCCGCCTCTACTCTCCTCCCGGCTTCTCACTGCATGCTACTCCCTTGTAAACAAACCAACATGGCAGCTACTGCAAACGAACTACACAGCTGCTGAATGATTGGCTGTTTGCCTGTTACTGGTGACGTCCGGGGATATGATCCGCCCGTCTGTTAGCTGATTGGCTGTTCGTGTGTTTCTGCCGGCAAGAACGAACTCCATGAAGACAGCTCCGCTTCGATAGAAATTTGCTTCAAAACAAACAACAAGCTAAAGTTCTGTCTCGCCCAGACAGCGCACGGCTTACAGTCACAAACACGAGACAACACACTCACCATGGCAGAAAGCACCGGGCCCGAGCGGCGAGTCTGCCGCGTCGTTGTCGTCAGTGGCACCACTAATTTTGCTCAAAACACCAAACTCGTTGTTTCAAACTTGTTTCAGTCTAATTCTTACTTCACCAGTATTATGTTTATCATGCACCAAACAACATTATAAGTAATTAATAAGTATTTATAACTTGTACAAATACACTGCAGTTCATAAAATTAATAATAATAAAAAAGGCCGCTGTATCGCGATAATACCCTGAACCGTGATACTTTGTCTGGTATAGTATCGTGATTACTCATTTTTGTATCGTGACAACTCTAAAACAGATTACAATATAGGAAATGCTTGGCAGTAATGCCACTTTCCCAATAACCTGTGCTGACGTTATTGATGAGTTTAGGGACGGGGATTCTCAAGACTCAAACCAATAATTGATTATCAAAATAGTTGTCAATTCATTAATTTAATAGTTGACAGCTCATCGTTTAATCACCACAGGTCTAGTGTGAATGGTTGGTCAGCCCTGTGACTTGACTGAAAACACCCTCCTCCCTTTCAACAGATGTGGGAAGAACATTTCTGTTTCTAAAAACCGCACAGGTTCAAATAAGTTCTGCAGGTTAAACAATGAATAATCAATAGTTACCTAAGATGTGCTTGCAGATGGCAAAAGGGGATTTGGATTTCCTGAAGGAGAGGAATATGTGTTCAGCATGCTGCCTCTGTTCTGTGCTGACCATGGACGGCGGTGCCTGTAAAGAACACAAAGAATTTATAGACAAGGCCGCTCCAGAAAACTCAGTTCCCACACTTCTCAGAACATATAATTCAAGTTTATTTCGGATTTGAAAGTTTTTGTTTGGTGGAATATGTTATTTAGACGATGTGAAATGGTAATGTGGCAAAACTTGTTAGCACACTGCTAACACGGCCCAACGGGAGCTGATTATTATTCAATCTGTTCAAGAGAACTGCATAGTGAAAACACTGTCACATATTAACGTGTAATGTGACAGAAGTTTATAGATTTTACATTCAACAACAATGCAGAGAGAACACAGACTGCAGAGGACAGGAAGGATTTTCATTAGCTTTGTGTTTTCTTTATAAATTTGGAAATATTCTCCAAATTTGTGAGTTTCACAAAGACACAGGTTTGTCTACACTGCAGCAGCCATCAATCCGTATAAGGTGTTCAGTGACACTGACTTACTGCTGAGCACAATACCTCTTGGTGAAATAATAACATGCCATGAAACGTAAAAGGTCTTTCTACAAGCAGTCAATAAACCCTTCAGCTGCTGTTTTAACTCAAAACAAGGACATATGAGCCCTGATTGGCTAATTGACAACCAATCATGCAGCTGGACAAGTTTGTCCCAGAAAAGGAGGCATCATCAGTGGTTTGCTGAGACTAGAGACTGTAGGATGACTGTCACACAGCCTGGTGTTAATATTAAAGTCATTCTGCAAACAGTCAATAACAGAAAACCTCCAATACAAGAAAGAAAAATGCCGCAGCTCCAAACACACTATGAATAAAAGTGAGAAAGCACAACATGCCAGCAACACACACATACGCACCTACACACACACACACTTTTATTGAGGAGTGTCGCCATGATACAGCTCAGCAAGAGAGTCACATTCCAAGCCTAATTGCAGTGAAAGCAGCTCTGCGGCTGAAGGCAGCGGAGGAAAGAAAGACGCTTTTATCTAAACACACACACACGCACGCGCACACACACACACAATAACATGAAATATTTACCTTTGGTGACAAAAAGGCTGCACTAACGAATATATATATATATATTTTTAAAGATTTTTTTTTGGCCTTTTCAAACTTTATTTCTGACAGAGACAGCTAAAGAGTGACAGGAATGTGGGGAGAGAGAGATGGGAAATGACATGCGGGAAAGAGCCACAGGTCAGATTCGAACCCTGGGCTTCCGCAGCGAGGACTGAGCCTTCGTACATGGGGCGGCTGCTCTACCGACTGAGCTTATCGCCGCCCCACAAATATTCTTTTAATAACAATGGAAAATAATCAGTGTCAGTAAGTTGCTGACTCTCTCACAGCTCACAAATTTTTGTTCAATCTTATCCGCATCGTTTTTCGGGCCACAACAGGCAGCTGTCTGCAACACAAATGCTCTGGCAAACCTATTGTACACCACAAAAAGCAGACAAACAAAGAGCCTAGCTGGCGAACATAGTGGAGCATTTAGCAGCTAGAGAGACATGTTCAGTTCAGTCAGTGGAGTATGTGACACTGAACTATTCAAATTTTAGGACTGTATTTATTTTGTTACAACTATAGTTTAAAAAGTTTTCGAGTCACCTTTTTTTAGCTTTTATACATTCATATTTTAGATTTTGTTACATGCTGAACTGTAAATTTGTCTAATAATCTATTCAATCTATTCATTGGAATATTCAAACAGGAGAAAGCACCTTTTGTCAAGTATATCATTCAAAATGTAATTTTAAAAATGAGCCTTTCATGTTTCATTTTATACTATTTATCTATTCAGTTTTTTAAAAATGTGCTGTTATGATTTGTACCGTTATCTGGATGTGTAGTTAACTATATTAGGATATGATTCTGGTCATATTACACACCTGAAACCTGTGACACGAGTCCAAATAAATAATAGTGCTGCTCTGTGTCTGCGGTGTAATACGCTCGCAATAAACACATACGGTGAAAACATGTCAGTGTTGTGTTTACCGCTTGTTGTGTTGCTTCCAAGTGACCCAAAAAAATAAATAAATCAATTAATATATTACTTCTAAAGGTTATTATGCAACTTTATTTGTCTAATGTTACTTACACCAATCCTGCCAAACTTTGTTCACTTTCTTTCTGCGCTTGTCACATCATGACAGGGAGAGACTACTGAATCCTACTCTGCTCTAAAATGACATACTGATGGATACAGGAAAACGCTACTAAGATGTTTCATTTAAATATACACTTTGAATTTATGACAGGACAAGCCAGTACAAAGGCTATGCTAATGAGCATGATGAGAAAGATGAGGTAAATCTCTGACCGATGACTCATGTCATGACAACGACAAACAAAAGAAGGCCAACATCTGAAACTACGCTTAGTGAAATCTGAACTGAATGAATGAATCAGAGTCTTACAACGAATGGTATGAAATTATAAAATGTATCATGACACCCATGGTTAACTGGGATATTAATGTGTGTACATTGTGGTTCATAATATCTGAAATAATACTAGACAATCAATGATAAACATCACAACACTGGCCTGCTCTGAATCACATCTGTCCAGAGGAGGTTTACTTAATAAAATGTACTGGTTCTCAAACTGTGGTGGTACTCGACCTTCCTGGAGTGGTACTTGGAGGAATATCTGAAATATATATGAAATCATTTAAAAACAACAGTTTGAATTAAATGAAATTAAGACATCGCTGGAATGTGATTTAAAATAAGTTTTACATTTCCTGAAATCTTATTTCAATATCAGCATGATATGTCATCACGTTCATTCACGTAGCGCTCACATACATCCAGCCAAATGTGACTTGAGATAGTAAGCAGAGGTAAAATGAATAAAAACTCTGCAATCATGGCTCCAAACAGGAAATATTAGGGAGACGTGTGGATCAGGAGTAACACTTTTCAGGATTCAACAACAAAACAATCATCTTCTTCTGTGTGAACTGTCTGTAATATCTGTCAAAGTAGTGGTAGTTGGAGAGACGAATATTTTCTGAGGTGGCACGTAGCAGAAAAAGTACGAGACACACTGTACTAAACAGAGACTTAGTATCATATTTAACAGGGCAACAATAACATATCAGAATATCTGTGCATGTATGGGAAAGCACATATAGGTTAAGCTGATGTTGGACTTAAAGTCAAACGTTGTGACGTAGTACAGACTTTGCAGTATTATTATTTTAGGCGTGTGTCGATTCACAAATTTGATTGTGACGATGAACGATTTATCGAACACAGCTAGAGGAGAGAAATCAAAGAAGCGTGCCTGACATTTTTACTTTTAATGTGCCGATTAAAATTCAACTTTCTGCGCGGCTGATCGTGACATATACAGTATCGTGCCTGCCCCTATGCTATCGAGTTTCAAGTGATTTCAGTCACAGGAGCTGACACAAATCAAACGCTTCATCGTGCCATAAAACCAATCTGAAAACTGTGACCACGACAGCAGCGCTCTGTGCAAGTCCCTTCGGTTGAACAGCTAAATCCACCGTTTCCATGTCATCACTACTGAATGAGAAAAGCTGAGGCAACTTGCTGTTACAGCCCTGGGTAGTCTGAAACAAATGCAGATGTGCTTCTGATTCACAGCAGCTATTTAAAACAAGTCCAGGCACTGCTAACCATCCAAGCAGAAGACACCTGCTAACCACAGCAGGAGGGTGAAGCACTGTGGTGTTCACGTGAGGCGACTAACCCGTTCAAAACAGGCGGTTTTATCCTCCGTCTGTGGACGGAGAAACAATGTTCAGTTTATGAACCATAACAAGAGGACGCAAAATGGCAGAAAGCTAGCTAGCTGAGTTATCAAACACACACACTCATGATGTGATCACTATGCACATGGTTAGCCACTCGCTCCTAGCTGCTGTATTCAGCCTTATTTACTCCACATGGGGGGTGAGGGTGATTGTGAGCGGGGTAGAGAGGCAAACGCCTGATGTGGAGGAGTGTTTTAAGGAGGCTCAGGGTGAGCTAAAGCGACACACCGAGTCACACAGCAGCGAAAGCAACAACACCGAGATGCTCCCAACTGTGTCCAGTGCCATAAAACTTGATGTAACGTGAACGGGCTGAGCGGACAGCGACACGGACCCGCTGAAGTTTCTGGACAACTGAGCCACGCTGGAAAGTGTCCAAACGTGGGGGGAATATTTTAGGGTGGTGCTGGTCTGTGAGAGAAACGAGGAGCGTGGACAGTGGGGGGGCAATGTTACGACGATAAGCGGGTTTTTTTTTTGCGGGATGGAGACAGGCAAGGCAAGGCGCCACGCATCGCTCTCACAGCGTTTCTCCGGTAGAAGAGAGAGAGAGAAAAAAAAAGCTGAACACATTTAACAACAAAAACCGGGAAGAAACAAACAACCGCGGGAGCCTCCGACCGCCAAACTCCACCCGAGGCAAAGTTAAGGTGTAGGTGCCGCCACCCTCACGGTTAGAAAACAACGCAGAGTTTCTCACCATTAAAACTTTGGCAGCGCTTTCCAGCTGTGTGATCACTTCTGGTGCACCGACCGCCGCCATCATCGTCCCTCTCCAATGACGCGCCATGCGCTCTGCATTGTGGGATTACAGCGCTGGTACCCGGCAGGGTTGAACCCGGCGTCAACAGTCAGCGCGCGCGGGTTACGTAACCCAGACCAGCAGAGGTCTGACTGCCAAACTCAGAGTGGCGGGTTTAAAAAGGTCTGTTTGCTTCAGCTCGACGTGGAAATGTGACAATAAAAACATTATAAATAAGTTTAGTTTCAGCCACAACTGAGCTAACACGAGAGTTTATTGTAATTTAACGTATTGAGCAGGCACATGAAACAAATGTGTCAGAGAAAGACAGAAAATAAAATAAGTTACAGAACTTATAATAATATTCTATTTAATATTTCCTACGTTATGCTTCTGCACCATAATTAGTTAACTTAGTTCTATTTTACTGCCGTTCACATAAGAGTTGATTAAAATGTAATGCATGGGTATAAACTATAGGTGTTTGTTTGAATGAGGAAAGGTGTGCTGAGAGCAGATAAACTGAGGAATATGTCCAATTTACATGACTTTATTAAGTTGTATTTCATGCCGGGGATGAGACATGGTGAGATTCTGTTGTTACTGTTTATGATATTTTGATGTAGATGAAATATGCGTACATTAAGAAGCTACAGCACCACTCAAGTCTTTGTCTATTTCGGAGTTTTTAAAATACAGACCAAAAACCAGTTAAATTTTTCTAACTTTTGATTTAATGTTTCCTTAGACTTGGTAAGTATTGTAGTAAAAAATGCTACTCCCACCATGTGAGAAGGAGCGCTACTACAGGTCCTTCCATCCAACAGCTGTCAGACTCTTTAACACCAGCATGACTTAATAACTTTTTCTATACATTTCTTATTTATGAGTCATTTCTTATCCACCTTGTGTATATGAGCTGCAGTGACAAGTGAATTTCCCCAGTGTGGGATCATTAAAGTCTATCATATCTTATCTCATCTTAAATTAATTATCATACCACATTTATCAGTCCGTGATTTATCATTTCTATTTATTTAAGAGGCAGATAAACTTTACTGTACATGGAAGTCAACAGAAATGTAATTTGACATTTAATTTATGTGGTCTACATAAACAATATGTGTGTTGACTCCTAAGCTATGATGCTCCTAAAAAAAAGAGTCAGAGTTTTCAGGTTTGGTTCACACATTAATACGCTGAAATAAAGCACAGAGTCCAAGCTGGTTAATTTAATTTATACATACATTTTACACACAAAGGGCTGTGAAAGCATTTTTACAAACTCTCAGTTCATACATAAATGTAAAAAAAGAGATAGCTGTCCACATTACATTATCTATAATACTGCGTAGACATGGATTTTTGAACATTAGCACAGGGGAAATTGGAAAAAAAAGGGGGAGAGAGGAAGATACAAAAAATATGTATATCTGTATAAATATAAATTCAAGAGTAACAGAATTGCATCATACATTAAGGAGCGTCAAAGACAACAAGAGGCTCCTTAGAGTAAAAATACAAAAAGGATAAAGGATAAACAAGTAAGTCTCGTGAAGAAATCAGATTGGAGGATATCAAGTCAGTCAAAGATTGTCAGTCATCACTCTCAAATCTTAGAGACGGAAAACAAACACACACACAAAAAAAAAAACATCCAGGAAACATCTCACACACTTTGTGGAACACACACACTCTGCGAGGGAGAGCTGTGGCTCTCGTTATAAAGCTATTTTTCATGAAGCAGTCCGTCCTGGTCGTGATGTGAATTGGCAACGCTGTCAACAAGAGGTTTAGAGATATGGAAGGCCATCTGGTCAGCTCAGAGATACACTGGATGAGGAAGAGTGAACGAGCAGCACCCGTCTGGCCTCAATCTCAGTCATGGAGACTTTGATCAAGGCACTTGATCCAATCCTGGATCCAGTGACGCTGCCCTGGGCAGCTCACAGACACGCTTTGTTTACATGCAGAATACTGGCTTTAGTCCAGTTTAAACAGACATTAAACAAACATCTAAAAAAAGGTTCTTTCACATTGTGATTACGTTAGCTTTTTTTTATGTGTCCATGCAACAAATCTGTTCGTCTGTGTTATGAAATTTAGACTTCGAACAATCTAAAAAATAAAATAAAAAAACAGCAGCATAACAAATTTAAACATGACCTGAATTGCAACATTGCACAGCGGTGAAAACCCTGTTTCCCTTTCCTAAAACGATATGCTGCAACCAGAAATACACTGAGTTATACAAAAATGCCAGCTACACTGTATTTCTGTGAAGGTGTGAAGTGTCAGCTTCAGATTGTACATCTCATCAGTCATCACTCCACACTTTCCCCTCGACATGTGCCTTATCTACCTCTGTTTACTGTAAGTCACTGATGAGAAGAAGATTGTTGGTGCATGTAAACAAAGCCAGCGTGTGAAAAACGAGAGCGTGCTCGGCCAAACTTCCCCACATCAAGAAGAATAGTAACAGCTGAAAGAGGTCTGTGGACAAGAGATGATAATAAGAAGGCAATCTTTTAAGATTGTGCTGCTCACTTTAGAACGAAAAAGGCACATTTTACAGAAAAACACAACTTTCAATACATTGTCAAGCAAAATAAAATAAAAAAAACAAACAAAACAACAACAACAAACTCTTCCGTTGCAAATCCGATCCACACATTTTCCATCATTCTACCAGTTATGCATCAGAGAAATCACTCAAAACGTTAAGGACACCTTTAGCACTCCCAGTCATTAAGTCAAATTCAGAATACTGTTGGAACAGTTTGGCGTGACTTGACCAAACGGTTCAGTTTGACACAAACAGAGCAGTTACTGTTTACTGATTGTCAATAAGCAAAGAAGGTACTGGATGATAGTGTTGTCTCCAATACAGAACATGGCACAGGTCTGTAGTAAAAGTACAGAGTTAACAAACACTTAAACTGGTGGTCATTTTGGATAAATAAAGAAAATGTACCAAACACTAACTCTTTGTTGAAGTTTAACCGTTTGCGGTTTTGTAAAATAGAGAAAGCTATTTGTTTTGTTTTGATGTTCTTTTTTTTTTTTTTCCAAATTTACATTTCCTGAATCCAACCTGCGTCACTCCTCTCCTCTCCATCTCCATCTCTTCCTGAACCAGACTCCTTTACGCCCTCCTCTCTCCTGCATTCAGGACCAGCCCGGCCGCAGGAGGTGAAGAGCCTCGCAGTCCATGTTCTGCAAACACTGATCGTCATCGTCGTCGACTCCTTCCACGCGACATTCAATTAGAAAAAGGCACGCAGCTCGTTACTTTCAGCCGACATTTCTTTAAGCCACAACGAAAGAAAAAACAGGTACACATGTAATAACAATTATAATAATAATGTAAATAATATTAACCACAATATTAAGCAGCATTTTGTAACTGAAGAGAAAATATATATAAACCAATATATTTGTACATTTCAGTACTAAACGTTCAAAAAGGATATTAAGTGTTTAGAAAACTATATATAATGTATTTTTTTGTATTGCACATAGTCATACTATCACATGTTTGCTGTTGTAAGAACATGTTGCTTTGTGTTTTCATGACTGCCTCCAGACGTTAGAGGAGGCTGGTTAAGTTACAAATGCAACTGTGGGACTGATCTTTGCAAAATAGCTGTAAAAATGTGCATCTTGGTGAATGTGTGTGTGTGTTTGATACTAAGTCAGAAACCAACGGGGGCCCCAGCCGACCTAATGGGTTCAGGCCTGTCCAGGTCTGGCTCTGATTTCTCAGGTTGGGTTTCATTCTATTCATCAGTTCTTTTCCTAAACAAAGCATGAGAAACTATGTGTTGTGCTAACCCCCCCCCTCCCCAGTAAACAAAAAGTATCATTTCATGGCAGGAACATTTCTCCTCTGATCCAAATCTTCCTGTAATTTATGAGCAGATTCACTGCACAGGCGTACAGTGAAAATATCTGGTTTTAATAAGGCTTGGGCTCAATAAATGCTACAGTGGTTCAGTCTTGGATCAGGCTAAAAACAGAATTGGGCTCAATTTTTGAAGTCTCAATCCAAACTCTACTTGTGCTCTTTTTTTTCTTTTTGTTTGGAGGTGAGCTTTGAAATGGTCAGAGTAGAGAATCAATGACGTGAAGAACTTCACAAACACGAGGACATTTGTAACAGCAGCCTCTGAGGGGAGAAGGACCGGGCTCCGTCTTAAGAACAAAACATGACACTGAACTACAGTTGGCATAAAATCAGGCAGCTGTGGATAGAAGACAGATGGAGCGACCGAAAATATCGTTATGGTTAATATGATTCTAATTTTCTTTTTAAAAAAAAAAATCTGCTACAAATGCAGAGATTTGAACTGGAGGCACAAAAATATGAAACACGTGACAAACTGTTTGCTTCTCTCATACCACGCTAAATGCTAAACAACCGTTTCTCTGTGGGTGAACGCGTGTCAGAGGATTCTGGGAGAATTTGTTCGTCCATCTAGTCTGAGCCAACTTCTTAAAACGTCAACATGGATGCAGAGGCCGACGCCTTTTTTTTTTTCACCCTTTGTGACTGAGCGCGACCTGTACTGATAAGTGTGCGTGAGTGTGGTGCACGTGCATGCATTTGTCTTTGTAGCTTATTTTGCAGCAGCTGTGAAAGAGGCGTGTTGCGTGTTGCCTCCCCCCAACCCGCCCTGCCCCGCCCCTGCGACCAACGAGTAAACTGGTTCCACTCTTCACATCGTCGTGTCCAATACTAGAGTGTAAAGCAGCTCAGGTAGAACAGGAAGTCGCTCCTGTTTCAGAAGATCACCGTGGAGGTGTTTCAGTCGTCCGTAAGACCAAAGGGTGGAAGGAATGGGACGAGAAAAACCGCTGGAAGAACCAGAAGCAGTCCTCGAAATTACAAATCTTGTCTGTGATCCAGACATCCTTACATTCCCAAGAATAGTAACGATCTCCTTTCATCCTGTTCAGTTTCGGACTCCGCACATGCTTCACCCTTGATGCAGTCAGTCACATTCAGAATGTTGTTTCTTGGTCCCGGATCAGGGGAGTTTTGTATTTGAGGTCTTTGTGGATGCACTATATATTCCGCCAGGGGGCGATGTTCATCACTCCTGCAACAATCACACATGCCAGATATGCATAAATACACATACACACCTGTGTAGCATGCACACCTCTACACACAGACACATACGCAGAAGAGCAGTGGCAGGTTTGAGGGGAAGCTCTTGAGCTGAATGGTGAGCATTAGTCGGTAGACAGACGCGCTTGCTCAGGAAGCCTGGCGGTCTGCAGCTCTACACATACACCGGCTCGCATCCCTCCCCCTGCTCTCCCTCCTCCTCTTCGTCTTCCTCTTCCTCCTCCTCCTCTTGCTCGTCCTCCTCATCTGGGCCCATGCAGGCGGCTCCAGTGGCGCTCGGCGATACCTCGCTGGCCTCGAGCGGTTTGGGGTAGCGGAAAGGGCAGCCGTTGTCGTCGAAGAATCTTCGGAAGGTGAACTCGTAGAAAGCGTGCTCCGGGTGCTTCCCATGCGGGGAGCAGAGCATGTCCAAGGCCCGGGTGCTGTCCCCGCTGTCACTCCACGCCCCAGGGCCGCCCTCCTCCTCCACGGGGTCAAAGTTGGATGTGTCCATCGGGTGGGCGATCTTGGGCCGGTAGGGAGCTGGTTGCTGCCGCAAATTGCTGGAGAAGTCTGTCTGGGTGAAGAAAGGGTGAGCCTTGATCTCGCCGGCGCCGTTAGCACCCAGACGATCCTCTGCGGAGCAGCAGAGGCGGCCGATGATGTCGACAGCCTCGGGGCTCAGTTTGACCTGGGCGGGCACCTGCAGGGTGCTCTCCCAGTTAATGACCTGCGGGGAGAGACACAATACACGAGGTTGCCACAATTAGTCTGTTGATTGACGCCTTTCATACAGATTCATACCTTTTTTTTTTTTTTAAAAAAGATATTTTTTGGGCGCTGTTTGTGTTGCTCATTGTTATCGTTGGAGACAGTTAACCATTCTGTTTTACTCTTAAGACACAAAAATATTTAATTTGATCTAATATTTGCATTGTCAATAAGAGTAAAGACACACTGCAGCAACTTTAGCTCTTCTTTTATTCAGCTTCTTCCTGTTTACATCAAAATGTAGTATGTAGGACACGTTTATAAATTACTGCAGTATTAGCCATTCCCAGCTCTACTTGTCCAGTCCAGCAGATGGCAACAATGTGACAAAATAGGGTCAATAACAAGATCCATCCCCTGTAACCACTTAACTACATCAGGGTCACAGGAGGCTGGAGCCAAACCCGGTGACATTGGGCAATGGGTGGGGTACACCCTGGACAACTCGCCAGTACGTCACAGATCAAAATAAACAAAGTGTGTGCTGCTCCAAAGATGATGTCTGAAATCATAATCATACCTGTGAACTGCGCAGAAACAGGTAGGATTAATTCGTACATCAAACTGTGGGATATTTCTCATCTTCACTGACCTTAATCTGAGTCTCGGTAGGTGTGGAGGCCAGGAAGGGCGGCTGTCCCACTAGCATCTCAAACAAGATCACTCCCACGCTCCACCAGTCGCACAGCTGGGTATAACCTGCACACAAGACACAAATATCAGATATCAGTGCTCTCGCCTTCTAAAGCTCGGCATTGTAGTTATTGTTTCATTTTAATTTTACTATGCTGAGTAGCAAACACAACCAAAAGTCTTCTAGGGAGTATTCTAGTCTAATATTTATTAGATTGTTCACAAGACAAGAAAAAAAATCATCTGAATGTTTAAAACACAAACATATATTTTTGCTAAAGTAAATTGCAAAGACAAGAATATATTTGTATTAGGTTGAGAAATAAAGTCTCGTCTAAACTCTCATGAATGGATGGTTAGACAGCCAGATATAAAAGGTCGTGCAGACCTCGTATTCTGACCCACCTTTGCGCAGCAGCACCTCTGGTGCGATGTAGTTGGGTGTTCCCACCAGCGAATGAGCCAGGCAGCGCTGATGCTGCCGGTTGGCATGCTGCTCTAGCGTCATCAGCCGGTCGCCGCAGCGACAGTTGGACACGTCGTCCCAGAAGTCACTGGGCTCCATGCTGTCCTGTCTGACGTGGCTTCCTGGAGACAGAAGGAGGAGGACATCACAATGCAGTTAATGTCCAGAAAATAAATCCTCCCAGAATCACTGTGAAACTGCGTTTGACCAAGAGTGGACGTAGCGAGCTGTGTCTCACCTTTCTGGTAGTACTTGGAGTTGTGCGTCCAGCGGAAGCCCGTGCACAGACCAAAGTCAGTCAGCTTGATGTGTCCGTCCAGGTCAATGAGGATGTTGTCAGGCTTGATGTCGCGGTGGATGAAACCCATCTTGTGGACGCTCTCGATGGCCAGTGTGAGCTCCGCCACGTAGAAGCGCGCCAGGGGTTCGGGGAAGACGCCCATTCGGATGAGCAGGCTCATCATGTCTCCTCCAGGGATGTAGTCCATGACGAAGTAGAGGCTGTCACGGTCCTGGAAGGAGTAGTAGAGACGCACCACCCACTCGTTGTCTGCCTCCGCCAGGATGTCACGCTCTGCTTTCACATGCGCCACCTGCACCAGAGAGAGTGCTCATTTGGACTAATACATAATGCATAACACAACATGTCATTATCAATTTAAACAGCTTGTGAATACCTTTATGTAAATACAAACTCACTCAAGACTTCTATCTTCTACTATATGAACAACAGTGTATTGAATCACCTGGTTGCGATTGAGGACATCTTTCTTGCGCAGTGTTTTCATAGCATAAAGTGCACCGGTGTCCACCTTGCGAGTAAGACACACTTCACCAAAGGCACCTATGCCCAGCGTCTTAATTTTGACAAACATGGACTTGTCCATTTTGGCACGGCGTAGCCTGTTGTAGTTGGACTCTTTCTGGTTCAGCATCTTCCTCATCTGTTCTTGCTCTGCTTCCGATAGGCCAGCCTGCACAGGAAGGATACAGGTTGAAGAAAGATGGTGAGAGGAATGGACAATGACAACGACACAACATTTTCAAAAGCAGTCTGCAGAATCAACTTAAACAAGCTCATTTTCCATTTAGGATTATTAACGGCGCGGAAATGTGACATGTGTTAAAGTGAACTAATTCTGTTACCTAATTGTCTGAGTCTAGCTGTGGTATTTTTTCTATTCTAAGTAGTGCCTTACAAATCACTGTAAATACACCAAAAGGGCAGAGGCCAAAGTTATGACTCATACAAACACAAGTTATGACTCACTGACTTCTCATTCCAGTCTTAACAATTTGGATATTGTACTTAGACATATTGTGATTTTTGAATATTTTGATCATTTGTGGGGCCCTAATTGCAATTAACACCATCTCCATCTTTCTTTGTGAAATCAAACCACGCTTGGGACTTTCTTCTCTCTGCCTTCTTGTTGCAAGTTTCCAGCAGCATAGATGCATTATTAGTTTACATAGTTTAATGTCACTCTTTTGCAATGCACAACTGTCAGAAGAAAAAAACGGCATCGACTCAAGGCATTAATGAACTCATACACATACCAGGCATGTTAATCCAGTAACTAATCTCTTTTTGCTGCCTGGAATCACTCTGAACACTTTTGGTACATTTGGAAAATGGACTGCAATAATGTCAAATATAGACAATATATATATATATATCAATGAGCTAAAACATGGAGTGAGGTCTGTGATGAAGATGATTCTGGAACTAACTTGGGTTTCAAAGACAGAGCAGGGAGCTCAGTAAAAGGCTGTCTTACCTTGGACATCTCTTGTTCCAGCTGAAGCCTGCGGTTCAGTTTTTGCTGGTAGGTCTTCATCACGTTCTCTATGTGCTGCTCCATGTAGAACTTGAAAGCGAATGGTGAGTAGGTCTTGATGCGTGACTCTCTCTTCTCCTCATCACGTCCGTTCTTCCTCACGGGAACGGGTGACGTCTGGATCTGCTTCTTGTCTTTCACTGCTTTTTCTCCCTTGCCCACCTTCGTCTTCTCTTTCACCTGCTGGTTCTCCTCTGCCTTTCCGCTCCCACCACTGCCATGTGTGCTTCTGGTGGCAGGGTTGTTGAGGTCCTGAGCTCCGCACATGGCCCCGGCTCCCTCCATGGTCCCCGGCTCACCAGCTGCCCCAGACATGAGCAGGTTTTTGGGATATGGTGGTGGTGGACAGCGTGGCTCCTGAGCAGACTCGAGAGAGTAGGGTTCCTCTGGCATGTAGGCCAGAGGCTCGCCTGCGTCCTGGGCCTGAGCAGCCATCCAGCTTGGGTGACACGGTCCCACAGCTGTCTTGGGTTCCGGCCTCATCACACGGATACTCTTGACCGGCTGCTGGATGGGTGGGGATGTTACAGCCGTGATGGTGTTTGGAGGGTGTTCCTGTTTGCCAGATGTGGGGGGTGCAGTCATTGCTGGCCGGACACCATTGGGCCCTGCGGAACGACTGTTGAAGGAGTTTGTTCTGCTGGGGACGCGCACTTCCCCCCGGAATGGGCCCTGGGGTTGGGGTTGCCTGGCTGTAGGGGCCCCTTCAGGACCTGGAGGCCCCGCCCAGGGGTGCTCATACAGGTCTAGGTTGAGGCTGGCCCTGGATGGTGTCATCAAGCCCTGAGGCATATCAGAGAAGTCAGGGCCCATAGCACCTACCCCACCTGGGGAACGGGACATCATGTGAACCTGGTGGGAGGTGGGGCTGGCCTGCCGTGGGTGGGAATGAGGGGGGAGGTAAAGGTTAGTGGGGTACCCTCCCCCTCCACCTCCTGGACCGTTCTGACCCATGGCCCCTTTCCCCTGCATGTTGACATAGTTGTCTGGAGGTGCCATGGGGGGTGGTGCCATCTTGTTCTGGAAGGAGGCGGTCCTCTTGACTCCATAGCCTGCAGGCTCCATCATGTGTGGCCTGGCATGGCCATAATCATAGTGAGGGCCTGGGACAGGGCCCCCTGGTGGCTGAGGCTGAAGCTGCAGAGGCTGGCCAGGGACATTGTAGCTCATCATGGGCCCATGCTGCTCCATACTGCCAGGGTAGCCCTTCTGCTGGGCCCCTGGAGGGTACATGGTATTGGCTGGGTTGTTCTGGGTGGCCATCACTGCTGGATAGGTGCCCATACTGGGAGGTCGACCCATCGGGTTTCCCATGGCAGGGCCCTGTGCTGCCCCAGATGGGGGCATCATGTAGTTCATTACAGGGGGAGCACTCATGTAGGGTCTGGGAATCTCACTCTCAGGGCCGTATCCAGCTGGTCCCTCATACATAGGAGCCCCCATCTGGTGATACGGAGGTAAGGCACCTGCATCACCTGAAGCCTCTAATGCAGGTCGGTGATCCATTGAGTTTGGCATCCCAGCTTTTCCTGAAAGGACAAGGTATGAGATTACTCAACATGTCAAGCAAGAACAGCAATCTGATCTAACTTTCTGTTTCAAAAAGCAACCAGATTGATAATCACATACACACATGCAGTGAAGAGAAATAAAACCCATATAAACATCCACTGGTCAAAGTCAACTTATTGAGGCTGTACGTACCTGGTGAAGTCTGCTTGATGACACGGACAATAAGCTCATTGCGAGGGTCAAGGTAACCCATTTTGCTGATGTACTCCAAGGCCGCTTCAATGTTCCTACTTCCTGTCTGCTTCAGTGCTCGCACCGCCATCTCCTGTGAAACACATAAACACACATTTTGTCATGTAACAAAAGAAGCAAAGGTTTTAAAAAATAATGAATGTTGTACAAACATGAGCAGATGTACAAAAACCCCACCTAAATAAAGGCTTAAAACTAATCGAATTTAAATAAAGTCAGGAACTGTTTGGTCAAGCAATGAGTAAACAGGATTACAAATCTGACATTCAGTGCATGCATTTCATACTCACAAGAAATCTAAATATACCATTTAAAATCAAAAGCAAAAACAGGCAGATAATCTGCCTTGGAGGTGTCCATACACCCAACATAAAAACACACATTACAAAAATGGCACTGGCACAGTAGGTGCTCAAACACCTGCATCCTCTCGACTTGGGGTTACATACCAGTGACTTCCTGTGCCTGTCACATCAACACACAAAAGGATTACTAAAACGAGGTCAAATGGCTATTGGTTATTAGAATACTAACTTGTAGAAATGGGAATATTTTAAATGTAGTGGGATAGAAAGGTTTAATTTTTTCCATTGATTCTTGTTTTGTCGTGAAATAGACTGTTTCGTTGTTAAGTATACCTGAAAAACAAACAAACTTGGGGAAAATGATGAGCAAACATATCCTTACTCAGCATTCAAAGACAAATCTGAGCCAAGGCAATTATCATGCCACTGCATGATCATTTGTAATAATTATTATTTCATGTGAATGATTCAATAGTTGTTGCCGAGCAGCAGGGTGTGGTCCTATGCTTTAGAGTTGTCACAATACCAAAATGAGTAACCACGATACTATACCAGACAAAGTATCACGGTTCCGGGTATTATCACGATACTGCGACCTTTTTTTATTATTATTATTATTATTATTATTATTATTATTGCAATGTATTTGTACAAGTTATAAATACTTATTAATTACTTATAATGTTGTTTGGTGCATGATAAACATAATACTGGTGAAGTAAGAATTAGACTGAAACAAGTTTGAAACAACGAGTTTGGTGTTTTGAGCAAAATTAGTGGTGCCACTGACGACGACGCCGTGGCAGACTCGCCGCTCGGGCCCGGTGCTTCTGTCATGGTGAGTGTGTTGTCTCGTGTTTGTGACTGTAAGCTGGGCGCGTCTGGGCGAGACAGAACTTTAGCTTGTTGTTTGTTTTGAAGTGAATTTCTATCGAAGCGGAGCTGTCTTTATGGAGTTCGTTCTTGTCGGCAGAAACACACGAACAGCCAATCAGCTAACAGACGGGCGGACCCAGCGTGCGGAAACAGCCTATCATATCCCCAGACATCACCAGTAGTTCGGTTGCAGTAGCTGCCATGTTGGTTTGTTTACAAGGGAGTAGCATGCATGTGAGTGAGTAATCCACGGTAGTACCGTCGTGTAGAATTTCTAGTATAGTAGGAACTGTTACGATTTGGCACCGTGGGTATCGTGGGTACCGTGCAACTCTACTATGCTTCACTGGGAATGACCAGAAAGAGTTCCCTTTAATGGGGTTTCTGCAAGTCTTAGCTCATTTGACACCAACTGCACAAACTCTGTATCACTACCTACACATTTCTCCAAAGCACTGTAGTATCTTACGTGTGTTCTTTCTTCCTTGCCTGGATTTTGTTCGTTTCAATATGGTTTACGAACAGAGGTTCAAAACTCATTTTAGACGAACAGTCTATCTGCAGTCACCTCTAATTTCATCACAGTTAAGTCAAATTATGTTAATGAGGTTCTGTTCCATTTATTGCAGCAGAGACTTTCCGGTGAGCCAACATGCAGCACAGCAGCACCCTGACTCTGTTTGACCTGAATGGAACTGAACCTAAATTAGTATCATTGGTAACACCTGTGTCTAAATACTATTTCATGTCAAAATGGCTGCTGTGAAATCGACCTACAACACATGGATATGTGAAAAGAGGTTGATTTACAAACATACTTAAATCTGTAGGGTTTGCCATCCAACTCTCAAATCTGTCATATTGCCAGTGTCTGATGAAAACCATGTGTATCCAAAGAAGAGGATAAACTGTAATGACATTCAACACCAGAAATGCAAATCTGTGTTTAAACAATGGATTTACATGGATTGAGAGTGAAAGTGGATATGTGTGTGTTTTTTTTTAATAAATGTATTTATGATGTGCAGATGGTTCTGAGTCACGACTCTGTTCGTGTCCACCTCAGTTGGTAAACTGTCAATAGCAAAGCTGTCCTACATGTTTCCTCAGAGCACATTGGCCTAATCAAAGCTACTTTACTACTGTATTATCCAGGTTACACAGGTGTTACCAATGATACTGATTAAGGTTCAGAGTCAGCGTGCTGCTGTGGTGCATGTTGGCTCCCTGGAACCTTAATTAGTATCATTGGTAACACCTGTGTTGATCCTCCTATTTCATGAAAAAGGTCTGTTATTAATAATGAGCTGATTTAATTTGCATACGATTGTTAAAAAATAAATAAATAAAACACCGCAATAAAAGAGAGGTTCTATTTTACTTTCAACGTAAAATTGAATTATTTGACGTGTGGTATGCCTCCTCTTTAATCATACATGGGGTGCTCATCCCCGGCTCCAACAGGTGGGCCCCTGTAAAAGTCCAGAGGTATGTAGGTCACCTATGTGAAAAATGTCGGTTAACCACTCTGCATTCATCAGCTGCCGTCTAATTTATGATCGTTGCACGGGAGCAAAAATGCGAAAGAAGAAACATGCATTCCTTTATATGACCTTATATTAAACAATGCCAAGCATTCCTTTGGTGCTTGTGTTCATTCAAAGCAGGAGATCTTCAAAAGATTCTGTTTATCTATATTTGGTGCTGGTGCCGTAATATGCATCTCCTCTCTAATAATATATCTTACTTAAAAGCTTCATGAAAAGATGTATACGTTGAGTTGATCTGACCCCACCTGCAAATCCAAATTCCTTTAGATGGCTTAGCTGCAAGACAATGAACAACTACCTTGATGAACTTCCTGTTTTCTTACAGTACACATGTAAACAAAGAAGACTGCAGTCTGTGAGATAAACCATAACAAAGAATCTGTCTTTCTCTCTCCGCCTGAGCGACCCACACCTAGATGAGGAAATCCCCTCGAATGGCATATGACCTCACTGCAAAGACATTTCAACCCGGCCTGCTCTGACTCCAACAGTCTGCATTCAGGTGCCCCTGCAGGCCACATGCAGAAACAGCAGCCACAAATGAAGCTTTTCTGCTTTTTATAGATGACATTAGATGAAGTTCATTATTCAGTCACTCTTTGGGTTCTGTTTTTACAGCGGCCATTTTGACATGGAATAGTGGGGTCAATGCAGATGTTACCAATGATACTAATTAATGTTCTTGTTCATTTATTGACTTTCCAGTGAGAAACCGTCACATTATGCCAACAGTATGATGATCATCAGTATCTGAATACTCATTATCTTAAGTATGTAGTTGTAGCTTTACAGCGTGAATATAAAAACTGGGTCTCTCCCTGTTGTAACATACATATGAGCTTTTTATGGACTATAGCAATGGCTCTTCCCAAAAAGACCATTAAAAACAACTGCAGCACATTCAAGATGCTGCTGCTGCTGCCAGATTTCTTACAAGAACCTGGAGAACTGAGCACATTATTCCTACTCTTAAATCTTTACAATGGCTTCAAGACCGTTTTAGAGAAGTTTTAAAGTGCTGCTGTTAGTTTATAAATCACTCAGCAGCCTGGTCATAGTAGTCAAAAGGGCGGCGCCAAAATGGTAAAAGTCGATTTTGTTCCTATGCATGGAAGCAACGTCCTGGGGATCTTTAATGTGCAGCAACTTGAGCTTTAAATCAAATTTAAACACTCCTTCTTCTCACTTTAGATCATTTGCTCTTTCTTCCTTCGGGACATTTTGGAGCAACTTATTACTGGACTGTCACTGCACTGTAAACTCATTGCAAGTTTCAGCCTGCTATAAATCCTCCCTCCGTGATGGTTATAATGTTTGTTTTTGCTGAACCTGTTTTAGAGAGGTGTTAATTCAACTGTGTGCTCACTTTGGAGACTGCAGTTTGTGGTGCCATTGAATTGAACACTGACAGATGTTTCTATTATTCTGTCCATCCCATGTGTGTGTATAAAAACATGCTTTCTGTAAAGAACTTTGAACTGGACCTGTGTTTGAAATGTGCTGTACATTTACCCACTACTAGTGTTATATTATAAGTCACTGAGACATTTTGTACACAGTTACTATGAGAGTGCAAGCACAGCTGAGGGGAAAAGTTGTATCCCTGTGCAGCCATTTTGTGCCCCTCCTGCCTGCGGTTTCTCAGACACACTGGCCAGCTGTATTTGTGGCGTGGAAACTAAATCAAACATAAATGGTTTAAAAGTAGGACCTCGCAGCAGCCGAGGGCAGTCAGCTCTCAAAGCCAGGAAATGCCAAGGCCACAAAGGTTCTATGCCATCTGTAAAGAGTGTGTGTGTGTGTGTGTGCGTGCGTGCGTGCGTGCGTGTGTCCATCACAATGCATCTATATAGGTGTAAATACACTACTGCATTCAGTGTGCACACGCCTGTTCTCGCTCATTCCCATTGCGATCTGCATGTTCATACACACATACATAACCAAGTCTCTGAGCCCAGAACTGACCATACACACACACACACCACTGTTTATACTTTGTTTCCTGTGTGTACGTGTATGTGTGTGTCTGTTGCATTCCTGTGTAGCCAGCAGAGAGAGCTGGCTGCCAGAGCCGCCCAGTAATGTCACATTATGTCCTTCTCTCGCTCACTCAGTCTTTCTACCTCGTGTGCTCTCCTCCTGCTTCTCATCCAGACCTCTTCCTTTCAAATTACAATTTAGTCTAATGGCATGACAATGGCAAGTTGTTAACGGTTTACAAGGTGTAATATGCAGAGTATAGTCTCTGCCTTTATAAGACAGTATTAGAGCTTAAAGGAAATGAATTCATTTAACCTTTTCCACTTCCAAACATATTTTGGTCTCTTTTTAGGATGGTTAAGGGATCTTTAGGGTATAGGGTCACAGTATAAACCACATAGAAGTGGACTACATCATCTGAAACATGAATACTAATTTGAAATGCAACTCAGCTCTGTGTAGATTTTCCAGGGCTAAATATGATGAATATTGTGTTTTGTTTAGGCTATCCGAATAGGTGTGTTTGAATGTTCACGGCACATTGTGGAAAAAGTATGCGATGGCCATACCTACGCTCTATTGTGTCTCATAGATGATTGCTGAGGTTTTTGGGGTGAATCCCATTTTGTTTTTACACAGGTTTGGTGCATTTAACCATTCTGACCGCTCAATGACTGACAAGCATCCCTGCAGACACCGTGAGGAACAGCATAGAAAATGTGAGATCTGGTAGAGGGAATTAGTATTTGGAACTGTGAATCTAAGATATCTGGTTTCAAAACACACCTGAAAATATTGAAGCTGATATCACAGTCGAATTAAAACAGAGAGATATATATTTAAGTGTCAAAACACAGAAACACTCTGATTTTTATCTCTTGGATCGTTCTTCTGTGTGCGTGCGTGTGCTGTGTGAAGGCGGTGTCCTGGTGACCCCGGCTGTCATGGCGACAGATGTTCCTTGCTCGCATTCCTCAGCCCAGGAAGCAGGAATTCAAGCTATTTGCATTCTGGATAGTCGTTCTCCCATCTCTCCCTCTCTCTGTCTCTCTGTCTGTCGAAAATATCCAGGCCGCATTTGTACCCTTGTCATAATGGTTACGGGCCGCAAGCCGACGAATTATCCCAAACACATAATCACCAGCCTGCAAACTTCACACACACATACACAAACTGCTCCGATACTGACATACCGAGCACTAACACAAGCCGAGTTACTCACACACACACACACACAATCTTTCTTTGCACGTGGGCAACAGCCAAGAGGTTTTTTTTTTATTTTTTATATTAGTTGTCTCTTTGACCCAATTCTGAAACACATTCCTTTACGGGACCCAGCAAATCAAAGCCACATGGAGGACGTTCAGGAGCAGAGTCCAGATGGATGGATGTGCCGAGCGGGACATGCATGCATCATTTCCACACGGAGAGCCATGAAACCTGTGCCGTCTTCCTCATCCATGGCGGCGATGTGCAAAAAGGGGCTCCACAAACAAGTTGTGCTGCAATGCTTCGGCGAGGTTACGCCTTACTTTGTAAAATTATTACAGTGTGAGCCGAGGAAAGCCACGTCCTCTGCCCCAACATACAAACCATAAACACTAACGCACGCGCTGCTTCCAAGTCACGTCTCGTTGGCCTCATCGTTACATAAACACCGCAGTGTTTGCTTGCTCACACGTCGAAGGCTTTAATATGCTTAGCGTGCGCCGGATTCCTGCCTGGCCGCAGTTTGTCCTGTACGTACAGTAGAAGGCCTGTGAGTACGGCCGAGAGGTTTAAAGGAAGTTTAAAAGGAAAACGCTCAGCGCGCCCCCTCCTTCCTTTCATTTGCTTTCTTTCCCTGTCATCTCAATGCGTGGCATGCCACCCCTCCTCCCGCCCACCCTCGCTCCCCCTCCAAAACATTTCCTCCTTTAAAAAAAAAAAAAAAAAAGAAGTGATTATGTAACAAGCCACATTGCTCTGTAATTTGCAGCTGGAGAAGACTGGAGAGACGGATAGGAGGAGGAAGACGAGGTAAGTTGATCAGAGTTGTGTTGGGGAACAGGTTTGCCTCCAGAAGAGGTGAAAGACAAATCAGGTGAGGGGTGTTCAAGTCATGGCAGCTGAGCTACAGCAGCCACGATGGCTCGGATATAAATATAGTTTAAAAACGAAAAAAAAACCCAGCTTGGTGGCCTTAAAAAAAATGGAGGCTCAAGTACGTCAGAGCCAAAATCCATCACAGCGAAACAGCCGGAGCTGAAATGTGTCTGAATGTGTTGTTAATAACACACACAAATTTTAAGTACAGTGAAGTGTGTGTACAGCTCAACTTGTGTGTAAAAGACACACTGTAGTGTGTGTTCAACAGGTAGATCTAACATCAGAGGCCAAGAGATAGAGCTACTAAACACATTTGATCAGACGCATTCTCAAATCAGTGTTGTAAAAATGGCTGCCTACGTTTGTTTGGCTTGTCTTTTATTGATGTTGTTTGAACTGACTGACTTGCTATTTCAAAGTTTTTCCAAACCTTTTTAAAAAGGGTCTGAAATGGAAGTCTCATTTAGTAAAACACGTACGATGAATTATTACCTCTCTGACAGCGTCAACAAAATCTGAAACATTATCAGCTTTGTAAAAGTATATTTCATAGCAGGTCTCTTGTATTAGAACACATTAGATTGTTCATGTGTACCTGCAGAAGTGGCTGAAGGGTGTAAGTGACAGAGTTTTGTTTGTCAAAGAGCCAGAAGCATCCAGTTCTTTAATCCATACTGATTTAGTCGCACTTTTGTTGATGCTGAACATCTTCGTAAACATCTTCTCCTCTGTGCTCTCACATTGTGTCTGAAGTGAGTGAAACTTGGCCTCAAGTTAAAATAAGTATTGGATTCTTTATGACTCATAGTTTTATTGGTACCATATTGTTAAATTTACTTTATTTCCAAAAAAAAAAAAAAATCAAAACAATTATTCACAGTATGCGTTTCTAGTGGGGACAGATCAAACACAGACACATGTACAGAGACACAGAGGGACAGTAGAGCGTCTGACTGACCAGAGACAGAGGTGGGTGGGGGGCTGGGTATTGGCGACTTGGGTGGTGACTCGACTGGAGCAGGAGGAACTGTTCCACCCTGCTGCCATTGAATGTTCACTTCCTGTTTGTATTGACTGGGCCCGCACTGCTCTGGGCCATTTACAATGGTGGCAGCAATGGAGGTCAACTAGCTGAGGAAATGGCGTCCACTGTCGCCCAGTTTCTTCTATTATCTTCGATTGAAACGCACTGGGGGAGCATCAGTGTGCATCCCCTCCTGACACGCCAATATTTGATATACTGAGACGAAACAAAACAAACAGAATGTGTATGAAGGAGAGAAAACAGCAGCGTCGGATGGGAGGAGGCCAATAAACAGCTCATAAATATTGATGGATGTGAGATGCCACCCGTACAGGAAATGCCACGCTAGGGAGGAGAGGGTGGAGATGACTAGATGCCAGTATAGCCACGGGGCCTTTCATTTGAAAGACAGGAGAAAATGTTTCCGTTTTAAGATGAAAAATAATCAAATATTGACCTACAGATATCAACTTAGACCTCACTAATATCATGACATGATCAATCATGACATCGTTCCAAAATGTTTAGTGGTCAGGCCAGATATGTGGTTTCTACTCCGAGCTCCTAAAAGCACGTTGGGTACTTACAACTTGGGTTTTTTTAACTATGTCGATCCTCATGTTGTCTTTCTGGTGTTCTGAGAACAACAGTCACCATCCGGAGAAGACAGCAATTCAGAGGCTTGAATGATTCATTTCCCCTCCGCATCTTACTCAAGTAAAAGTAGAGCGGTATTCTCTGCAATATAAGGGAGCAACAAGACGTGGAGCAAAAAGGCCAAGTTATCAGCAAACAGCGGGTGTTTATGGCTGTGATAAGCTGAAATCGATTTGGCTCGGGCCACCCCGAGCTTCTCCCTGCATGGGCAGCCTCATAGCTTCAGTGGAGTGGGGAGGATTTCTTTGTTGCTCTGTTGCATAGGCTTGAGCTGAGCATTCTTCACATGCCGAGCTCCATCACAGGGTCTGTCCTCCAGCCCTTTAACCGGGATTCAGTTTCTATGGAATAAGCTTCCAAACTGGACTTCCTGGTTTTCATCCAATAGTACACTGCAGCAGCAAACCCACCAAGACAACACTGCTTGCCCTGTTATCGGCCCCAATGTAACAACCAGGTGCCACATGATGAATTTCTGGCCTCTTATGTAACAGGTGCGACGAATTGTAGTAATCCACTTAAAACTCGCAGTGTGTAACAGCATAAAAAGTGATTCTTGGGACATGCGTCAAAACCATTTCACCAATTTAATCCCTTGCGGATGTAACCTAAGCGGTAAATATGAGAGCTCAGGGAAAACTGCCCTAAAGGTTTGGAGATGTAAAGTTGGACTGCTCTCGTTCAACTCAAAAGGAAGTGAAGTGAGCCCTGAGTAACAGCATCCACATGACGCGTCTCCTCAGTGATTTCTCAGGCTGAAGGCTGGGTGGAGGGGAGGCCCTCACCTCCCATGGAGACGCTCTCCGTCCTCTCATTCGTTCATTGGCGCTCTCGCATTCCCCGAGCAGGACACAGGGATTGAATGCCAAACAGCCCGGTTGGGAAACCCACCTGATATTTCAACATTTCAACGCTCGGGCCCGCGTTACGTAACCGCAGCGTACACTTGGCAGGGACGACTTGTATTGTATTGCATCTAAGAGCGTGTGGCACTCTCGACAGCTTTCATTAAAAAATTCCTGACTGAAGGAGGCAGAGAGGCTTCAAACAGACTGAAGTGGATTTACAGCAACAGAGCAACGCTTGCTAAGATACACACACTCACACACTGTATTAATATACTATACAATACATCCACTGTCTCTCTGCTTCTTGTGAATGACTCACATTCACACAGCGGGGGTGTAAAAATACATCGTGGCACAATATACGGTCATACAAAAATGTGACGCTAGCATAAAAAAGAAAAAAATAGTAACTTAATGAAAATCATTTAGGATTTCTAGATATTACTTATTTTGTTTGTCTGGACTGAGGACATTTTCATTCATTTACAGTATGTTTATGTTTTCTTGGAGTGTTTAATTATATGCATTTTGACTGTTGTACATTTTCCTAAAAATTTAACTCAACTTTAACCACTTGTGATTCAGTTTTAGTGGCTAATCCAGTTCAAAATTCTGTTCATCTAATATAAAGCAGTCTCGCTCACTGATTTATAACACTTCCTGAAAAGAATTCAAACAATTACTGACATCAGAAACATGCTCAGCTTGGTATGAAGAGAAACACATCATGCCCAGGACAGGAACATACACTCACCTAGACATATACCACATACACACACATTCTCTCTGGCTCACCTGGTCACAGCCGGCGTTGACCAGCTCCTGAAGCATCTGTCGGTTAACCTCCCCGGCAGCTGCAGGGTGTCCCGACCCGGACGATGGGCCCGACTCATTGGCAAAAGGCATGAGGGACTTGCGGATTTCCCGCAAGGCATTCTGGTAGTTGTTGAACTTCTGTGGTGGTCGGAGCTGCTGCTGTCGACTGGCCGTGTCTTTCCCGCTCTTGCAGTCGGCCCCTCTGCCGCCCTCGCTCCGGGAGCTGCCCCCATGCAGGGCTTGGCTCACCAGCTTAGCCGGCTGCTTCAGACCCTCCTTGATCTCCTGAAGCCTCTGGCGTGTGTTGCCCACATACGGGGCAGCTGGGAAAGTCTTGGGCCTCATGGCCTCAGTGCCCAGGGCAGGCACCTACTCTAAAAGGGAAACACAGGCAGAAGCTGGCACTCGCTCCCCTACGCCCTCCAAAAGATCCCCTTCAAGCTGGCTGACCTAAATAGATAAGAGTCTCCAGGAGCACGGATTTGGGAGTCCTCCTCTGTGTCCCTTACTTGTTTTGTGTCTCTTGGTGTTTTTGATTCCTGCAGATGCTGGCGTGGTGGGTGAAGGTGAAGTGTGGTACTACAGGCATTCCATGGTGTGGCTTTCAAGGCTCGGGTTCCAGCTTATTCCAGGAAATGCAGCCAGTCACGAGGGCACCATGGAGCCAAACCATGATGCTGCCAATTTTCGCCTGTGGAGGGAGGGAAGGATGGATGGAGTTAGAGCATGGAGAGACTGTGGTCATGCATAGCGTTGGTGCTTTTGTTATTTTCTTAAATCAAAGTAACTGTGGGCAGTTTCCATCTTAAGCACGGGGAAGTTGTGCTTCTAATTAAAAAGATGAGAACAGAAATGTTCACGGCTCATTAGGAAGGGACGCCACATGAGGCGAGAAAATGCACATGCAGACATTCTGCTGAAAGAAGACTGGAATTTCAACAATGTTGGATTTGGATATTGTAGCAGGGTATAGATTAACAAATACATCAATACGGGTTACAAAATATAACAAAAATCACATGGGAGCAGTTTGAGACCTGGACGTCTGACACCACCTGCCCCCCCTCTGCGCCCCATCAATGCATAGCTGCGGTTGCAAAAGCCAGCCCCCGTCACTGCATACTTGTGCTACGTGGTCATCGGTAAACACCCATGTGAGAGTGCAGAGCTCCAGCGTGGGGTCAGCACAAGTCAGCGGGCCCTGCCTGCGCCCGACTCTCCGCCCGTGACGCTCCCCTGTGATCAGACATTTAACACCACCAGACAGTCTTATCTGAAGGAACGTCCTTGCACAGTCTACCACAACAGCACCACTCCTCCGGAGCAGATGGGATGACGTGTGGAATAACTGCATGTGTTCCTGTCAGGGGCCTCACGTGAGGACACACAGTGCAGTGGAAAACGATCAAAACACACAATGAAGTCTTTGAAAGGCTTTTGAATCAAACGCTGACTGACTGCAGCACACGTGTGATAGGCAAAATGTTGAGCATTACCAATGAAGATTCAGTGAATTTACTCCCCATGGAAGTCAAACATGTAGACACCCTGAGACAAATTAAAGTCCCCAATAACACAATTCTCTCAGGGGTCACTCACAGGATGAAATCAAGACTCTACAGCCATGCAAGTGGCTGTGTGGGGCTCTACTGCTTTGAGCTACATGCTAACATTGTGGGGAACATGCCTATGTGTAGCAGGTATGATATTTATAATGTTCACCATCTTATTTTAGGGTGTTAAGTAACACAAAGTACAGCTGAGGCTGACGGGAACGAAGAATTCGTTTTACTGGTGCGGGGGTCAATTCGTCAAAGTATTGGAAGCATCAAGCTGAAAGCTTGATCAACTGAGGGAAGTCTGTACCAAATGTCATCCATCCATTTATTGATGAGACATTTCAATAAATACCAAAACAGTGTTAACCTGCTAGTGGTGTCAGTGGATCACCAAAGTCAACGGGGTTCATCTTCTGGAGAGCATGAAAGTACACATTCATAGCAATCCATCAAATAAGTTATTGAGTTTTTGTTTGTTGACATCTGTTGTAATAAAGAGCAGTGACATCCTATTTTGACAATGTTGGACCACATCTGATTTTCTCCAAAGGGCCATATATTGAACTTTTCTGACACTATACGAGACTATATTTAGCTGACTTGAGTTTATATAGTGTGACAAAATGGAGATGTAAAATTTTTCACTTTTCCGTAATGGAAACTGAAAGTGAATTTTTCTCCATGAAATGTGATGCAGTTTCATCGAAATCAGTGAAATAGTTGGTGGTGTGTAACAGACACCATTCACCTGATTCCAAGTCACAGTAGCATTTAAATGATTTTAAATCTGCTATTGTAGAAAAAGAAAAGAAATATTTTATATTTGCATTCTTTTTTTTACCATTTATTGGTGATGTGGCATCCTTTTAATTAAAGCATTCTTCTAGAACACCCTGAAACTGATGGGGTGGTTGCTTTCATGACCAACTGGTACTTTTCAGCTCACTGAGCAGTTCACTAGCTTCAAATATCTTCCTCCCAAAGAGGAAAAGACTTGCGTTTGGCTGGCAGGTGATGTGAGGTCTCCAGACAGAATCACATTCTGACAGGTTTCGACACGGCTGCGGTTTGAAAATCTTCTCCAACAATCAAACTTTAATTGATCTGGTCGTATTTCAGGTCTAACTGGCAGACTGATTTGTAAAAGAAATTCACTCGGTTATTTGAGTGACAATTATCCCGACACATTGAGATTGATGAGTTGAAGGAATGATGATGATTAGTTCCTCTAGCAAATCTGCGAGTTTCTATATCAGGGCTCCACACAGATCTTCTGCATTATGAGGCCCACAGACATAAACAATGCTGGAAATATTTAGTCAAAGCTTTTTGTTTGTTTAAATTTGAACTTTTGATTCTTAAAGCAAAGTTGCAACATGTTAAACCTATAAACAGTATAATACATGGACGCTGTATCCGTGACATCACCCACAGGTTCCTGAAAAGTCACTGTTGGGCATTTTAGCATGGGGTCTTATGGAGATGATCTTGTTTTGTAGCCAGCCTCAATACTGTTACAATGTCGTCTATCAGTACTGATCACACCAAAGTAGCCAAACATAAGAAGCTGTTGAACTACACCCCCACCCACCACCGCCCTGGCATTCATCCCTTTGGGCCATTTCTAAGAAGGACACAGCCCTCACTGTTTGGACAGATAAAACTTTGTATAGACAAAAACATGTTGGGTTTTTTTATATAATGGTGGGTTTTGGGGTAGGGCAGAGCCAAAGTGCACCAAGCTGCATAAATGTCCCATCTCTGGGATCTCTTGCCTCCATTCCTGTGATACTTTAGGCGCCATGTCCGACCAACGAGCATTCCATTCCACAAGTAACTACAAGTAAACTCATACCACCGTTGAATCATGGGACAGTCTATGCTAACCAAAACAAACCAAAAAAACAAACAAAACTAGAATTATGGATGATCTCTGTCTGGAAACAGGCTTTAGGAGTGTTTAGGAATGTTGGGCATGGTCCAATGGTAAAAACTTCACAGAAAAAAAAGTGCAAAGACACTGCTCAACACCGCCAGTCAGTCGTAGATAGAGTCACAAACACGCTGCATACCTCCATACTTAACCCTAACCTTTATCAGTACATACCTAAGCCCCATCTCTACTCAGACCCAACTCAAAACCTAACCTCTGACTCTTCAGGACTGAATTAAAGCAAAAATATTCTTCATGCTAAAAAGAAAATATACATTAAAAAGAAAATCCACCTTAAAAAAAAAAGTGTGTCAGATTTAGGGCTCTATTTAAAGAACATACCACAAATGTAATATAATATTCATAACTATGTTTTCATTAGTGTATGATCAACCTTAGAATGAGCCTTTTATATGTACAAACGGCGTCCCCTTCCACGGAGTCTGCCATATTTCTACAGCAGCCCAGAAGGGTCAAACTGACTGTAGATAGGACCTTTTGGATTTTTCACCACCACCATATTTTCTCCTTCACGCTGGGAAAGAGAGGGTGAGGCGAGGGGTTGCATGCACTTAAGATGCCACTAAATCCTACACACTGGTCCTTTAAATCTTAAAAAGAAAACACCGTGTCGTGCAGGTCGCTCACACCTCCTCAGCTCGACTCACTCACTTTCCCGAAATGTATCACGCTTGTTTGTTTTCACCAAAAAAAAAAAAAAAGACCAAATTTGACCCCTGTGAAAACATGTTGGAGATGAAATGGGAATAAACACTTTCCACTTTGGTAACATAACAACGGATCTCAGACAATTCCCAACTTTATTGCCTGACTTTATCCTGATAATATGTAACCTGCGTGACAGACCTGACAGATGTTAACGTCTCTGGAGGAAAACATATCTTATGCACACAGACAAAAAGAACGCGTGTGAGAGACTCACTGCAAGTGGAAAGAGATTAGCCTATCAGTGATGTGCAACTCCCTCATAAAATATGATTTTAACATCTTTCTTCAATCAAAGCCCAGCTAAACACAAAACAAAGATAAATCCAACTCAAAGCATGACTTATAAATTTATCACCAAGCTTCTTTCTTTTTGCTATTTTTGCCACCCAGTTTGTTTGTTTACCTTTCTGGTTACCTGCTGGTCTACAATAAAAACACACAGCGCAGCCAACATCTGCCAGCATCTGTCTGTAGTCCGGCTGCAGTCATCATCCCTGTGGTCCTTCCCTGATGGATGCCTCGACGCTGACAGAATGAAATCCAGCTGTGGCCTGATACCTGACGACACACTGTTGCACCAACCTAAGTACAATGGGCCTGATTGTTTACTTAAAAAAAAAAAAAAAAACTGACCTCCCGCCATAGGAAACAGTGTCAGGAGCGTAACATGTCTAAATAAATCTTGCTTTTTGCAGGCCGTCTACTGCTCGGCACTCACACGAGTACGCCTGGCACTGAAGGCACCACGGCGCCGCTGCCAGGTGAGCTCTTTACAAACCAAACACCTGAACTGATAAGACCGAGAACTGCTGGCAATTAAACGGAGTACAAGTGTGTCACACTAAGAGAGAGAGAGAGAAAGAGAGAGAGCCAGTGTGTGTTTGTAAGCGTAGTAGTAGCAGCAGCACACCTGAATGAAACACATGGTTGCATCAGTGCCAAACTATGCGGGGGCCTTTATGCCTGCAACAGAGTGAAAATGGCACATTTAAAACAATGATCTGTATACATCGTGGGCAACCTACACTCAATATAAAGACTCACTGTTTGTCCCATTGTGAAAAATTAAAAAAAAAAACTTTATAGTTCAAGGGTTTATTTGGAGACTTTTGGGGGTCTGTTTTTAACCACGTATCACAGCTGTACAGTTATTATGGAGGTGTACAGTCTGTTTCTAGAGCACACACCTACATGTCTTTACCATGAGTCAGTTGAGTTTGGGCCCCTCAAGTTGGGGGTCTGCAGAAAGACTTGGCAATTTCAACATAACTGCAGTGACTTGATATGTATATAGAGAGAGAGAGTCAAAAACAGACTTTTCTGTTTAGAAGTTTACTCTGAATATTTGTGTCAAGCTTTAAACCCGTTACAAAATGGTGTCTGTGTAGTTTAGCCTGGGGCCCCTGGACCTCAGACCGTACGGAAACCCCTGTTTGAACGTCCTGTGGCCTTCCCCACTGTACCCAGGCTGGGCTGGGGGGGCTGAGAGGAGCACCACCAGAACATTCCTGTGCAGGAGCGACTGCGGTAAGTCAGTCCTGTTCTATCCTGAAGAGGTCCAACACGACAGGAAAACTACATTCCCCCCTTTTCTTCCATGTCCCCTCACTTTAACACAGCCGTGACGGAACTTTTTCCTCAGCAACAAGTCGTGGAAATAAATCACACCACCACTCCCCTCCCCAAAAAAAGTAAGTCTCAACTTACCATGTGATAGAAGTAAGCGAGAAGAACTCAAGATTGGAGAGTAAATCCCGTCACACGACAACTTTTTAAAGTCCCGTTCTCGGCGAACGAGCGCGTCGACAGAGCTTGAAGAGCTCAGAGGAGACGGAGGAGCTGAGTAAATATGATGAAATGAGCCTCCATTTTCTCCCCAGACTCCAGGCAGGAGCAGAAATGCAGCACAAAGTTGGACACTCGCTGCATTGTTAACATTCCACAGGTCACGTGACGGACCGACGCACGTCAGCACGGGCCCGGAGCTCGTCTATTGAAACAGTGATCCACTCCGAGACTTTGTTTGAGGCTGAGGAACGAATGCTGATTTGTAGGAGTCTAAACTGTGGAGCCAAAAGTTTGGATCGTTTGAAAAAGAAAAAGTAATTTAAAAACGACAATTTGAAACTGAAAGTTTTGATCTTGAACTTCCTGAAAAATAAATAAATAATGACAGAAATATTTAGCTATAATGTCAAAGCTTGAAGTTAACACTAATGTGTGATTACTGCTGTCAGTTAGTATAAAAAAACTGAAACATACTAAAACTTTAATGGATTAGCATTAGCAGTCTGCTACAAAAATGTACATCTTTAGACTATATCACTCAGACCTTTCAGATCCTAATAGATGGATGACATTCATGCATACTTGTTACCATCATGTGTTTTTATGCGACTACATAGCATCTTTGAAATGATTCTAGTCAATCTAGACAACTCTACACGGTCACATTAAAAAAGTAACAGAGTGAGAGGTCTTCCTCCTTCCTCCTCTCTGACCGCACATATTCTAGGCGGGGCTTCCTCCAATGCATTTCTCTCCTTGATATATCAAAAAATATCAGCGCATTACTCACTCACTTCTCTGTGGCCTTGGAAGGAAACTATACCAATGAGTCAAAGGCCACCAATCAGCGTGAATGCAAATAATGGCCAATAAATGATATATTCTCTATTATCAATCATCACTATGTCAAACACATGGACAGAATCAAAAGGCGGTTGCGTTTCCCAAACTTTATTTTTTCAGTCACAGAGGCAAAACTGAGGAAAAACTGAAATGAAACTGTTAGAGGTTATACATCATGGAAGCACATGCACTCATAACAATAAAGACATAGTGCGGTGTGAGGTGTGATAGAGTGGCATTCAGACTAAAAGCTCTTTGTTGATTTTAGAGAGGGAGTTAATGAAAAGTGAACCATCATCCATTGACTGCTGGGGAAGAATCGCCAAGATCAACAACACTCCCATATATAAAACACAAAGTACAACATGGTATTTTTGCTACAACATAACAGAGACTCAAATGGCATTCATTTCAAGGTTTTTGCTATTAACCATTCTGATAACAACCCCTAGTACAGGGGTCTTCAACCTTTTCCAGCCCAAGGACCCCTTGGATGAGAGACAAACAGAACAAGGACCCGCACATGAAAATTTTTTTTTTTAAATGTATCACATTTTAAGCCCGGTCTATATTTTATTTCACCTTATTAACCTATTTATATACTGGGTTATTGGCCTATATGTGTTTATGATTGATAAAGAAAAGTTATAAGTCATAATTATTGTTGGTTATTAAATGCCAAGAGCTGCGCGTCTTTGGACTCGTCCTCTGGTTCATCCAATTAAAAGTACAAATGTCTCCACTGTTTGTAGTTTTGTAGTTTAGTTCAATTATCTGCACCCTCACATTCACCATTATTTTGGTGAAAAATGTCAATTATTATGACAAAAATTGGCGGACCCCCTGCAGTACCTCTGCAGACCCCCTAGGGGCCATAGACCCCTGGTTGAAGACCCTTGCTCTAGGATGCAGGAAGAGATTGTGTTTTATGCTTTCAGGCGCAGAAAACATGGTCTTCCCTCCTTTAATCAACCAGCACTCACCATAGTATGAAGTATGTCTGTTCATCAAAGAAATCATTTATGAAGTTAAAAGCTGAAAAGTGAAATAATTATTTCTGAATTTTTCACACAGCTCTCCATCAATCTTAGCAGTGTTCATCTCTGGTTTGTTTGGAGTAAACACAAGACTGATAGTTGTCATTAGAAGTCATGTCCACCATGGCAAATTAAACACAAAGTGCCACCTCACCAACATAAAGCATTAGGGGAAACAAATACATCACAGGAAGAGAACAGTTTGATGTCCTTAAGGAACTCTAGGAGTACATGAAAAACATCCACTACCATAGCGTGCCTATCTGAACCTCTGAACACCTTTTAAAGCCTGACCTGAGCCAGTGTACTCTCTGTTGTTGTAAAAAGCTTCTCATGGTGTGAAAAACTTTACAATTAATTTCAGGTTCTGGACCAAAGCAGAAGAGCAGCTGTTGTAATGTTTAACCCTTCAAAACCTTTCTGAGAGATATAACTCAGAATCAAAGTAAGAGATAATGCCCAACGGGGTGTCCAACAGCAGGAATGAATAGGTGATAGGGAGGCCAAGAATCGCCCGACATCATTTGGAGTTTATACACTTTAAATTGTAGAAGTGATCAATATAAGACAGAAAATGATTGGAACATATCTTACTTTGTGAGTAATGAGAAGGGATGTTTTGTTCTAAGATTTGAGTGCTGTTTTTGCACGTTAAACTCACTAAACAAACCAGAGACGGGTCTAAAGCAGATTGTATGATCATTTGTAACAGCAGTACCAGCTTTACAAATGAAGGCACCAGCAAACACGGGAGAATAAGAGACGTGTCTCGATAAGCGGGGTCCTGTTTTAAGCAGATAACTCTGAAACCATAAACAGATGTCAACATAAAGTAAATATCAAAACAGATTTTTGTTTAAGTGTGAGCACACATCCTAACTTCATTTGACAAACTATTAAAAACATCAAATTTGCACATCAGTGACCAGCTTTGCCTTTCTTGAAAAATCGCCTTCAGCCCTGTCCTGTAACTAACAGAAACGCCTCTGTGGTATGTCCTCATGGTTTACAACAGTTACAATCAATTAGAGCAGCACACACTGAGCGACACAGTCGCAAATTAAGTGTACATTCTCCAAATGCTGACACGCTCAGCTTCGTGAAAAACACTTTAGTGTGTGTGTGTGTGTGGGAAAAAACAACAACAATACTCTGGTTGCCTTTGGGAAATTCCTGCTTTCATAACTCATTTATTTCAATCACTTGTAACGATACTTTGATTCACCATGACTGTAAAGAATCGCAGAAGCATGTAAAAGAGAACAGAGTTTGATTCCAGCACACAGATGCCTGCATATAAAGTTTTTCTTGGAGATCTGTCGGTGGCCAACACATGCTTATGGAAAACGGAAACATTGTAAACAAAAGTAACCATCCTTTCTCATCAGCATCTTTTAGAAAACTGAAGCTTTGTATTAAATAAGAAGGCATTCTGGCAAAACACTGAACTGAATACTTTAAAAAAAAAAAAACTGCAGGAACATCTTTAAACACTAGTGGCGTGGTAAATATTGACATCATTGTTAATTAAACAGCCCAGGTTGGAACCACAGAGTGCATCCACCCCCGCCTAACACTCCACGTGGGGCCCTGTGGTGAAAAACCATTTCGTCTTTTTGGTCCGTTTCAGTTATTTTACCACACAGCAGTTTAAGTTTCTGCAGGAGGGGCTGTTTATTGTGTAAAAAGTCTTCAAAACCAGTAAAGCCCTGTTGAAGAGAACATCTGCCACTCGGCAATGTGCAGTAAACCAGTGAGCTATTGTTGAAAACTCCTGGAAGTGAGCCGTTTCTACTAAGCCGGAGAGCAGCAGATAAATTAACACCAGACCCCGGCCATATGGCAGTAAATTGTTGTGTGGGTGGTAACAGGTAGCTAATCATCCCGTGGTGATTGTATTCTATTCTTATAAAATCTAGCTGGCAGGCAAAAACGTGTAAAATGCCAAAAAAAAAAGAAGTAAGTTTACGGCCAATAATGCCTCAAAGCACTCATTAACCATGACGTGTGTCTATCCCTGCGTGGTGAAGCTCTTACCTATGTGCATGCTGTTCTTATTTTAACCTGCTTTATATATCTGTGAATTGTGTGTACTGTCCTTGATTTATAAGCAGGGAAGCAACAAAACAGCTGGTTTTGTTAGCTAGCCGACAAACCCCCTCTCTGCAACAGAGGAAGGGAGAAACCAGTGAAGTCAGCTCCTCTAGTATTCGTTGGGGATGGAAAAAACACTTGCAGACAGAGGACTGCGTTAGTGGGAACACTGTCTGCATACCTCAGTATTTACAAATGGTTAAAGGTACAATTTACTTACATAGCTGTCATTCATAGCCTAAATAAATTAATAACATCCCTTGCAAGCCTGCCATTCTTTATCAGCTGAGTTGCATAACTTCACGACATCACATCTTAGCAATGTGGTTTTTGGATTTGAGGGAAGTGTTTTTATCTGACCCCAGATAACAAGGAGACACATGCACTGCAAGTGTAAATTAAAGTGGATGAGTGTAAATCAGTTTTCTGTAGTAATCATGTCGTGCTGACATGAGAATGTAGTGGGAGAACGTGGAATAAGGTCCAAAGCAGTAAAGGGAACTTAAGTGCCTGACCAGCATTAAGGAGCATGAGGCATTTCTGTATGAATCACTCTAGTGGAGCAGCAGAGATGCACAGGTTGTTTAAGGCACAGGCAACTTGTACGATCTTATCAAAGGTTGAGAGGTTTGACGTGCGCTCAGAGGCCGTGGTGAAGGGGCTTTCGACGGGGCCTGTGAGCATGGCGTACCTCTGCTTCACCATGGAGATCACCCTGTCCACATGCCTCTGCACACTCACTGTCTCAGAGCAAGTATCGGAGCCCCCTGAGCTCCCGTACGCCTCTGATTGGTAGCCGCTGGCGATTTTGAACAGGGCTCCGCGGGCGGCCACAGAATCGGCGATGTCGAGATCGCGACTCGCCAATACGACGTCGCCTGGGAGAAGCTTGCACAGAAGGCCGCAGCCCTCAGCCAGGCTTTTGTCACTGACGTTTCCCAGCACGCCCCTAGAGACGAAGGTGACAACGCCTTGTGGAGCCACACCAATCAGATACTTTAGCACATTATAACTTGTCCCCACAACCTGAGAGCTTGGCACCACCCTCTGCTGTGCTGCTGCTGCTGCTGCTGGTGGTTACCCCGGGAAGCCGGCTCCTCAAAAGGCACCGTGAAACAGTCTATGATGACAGCGCAGTCAGGGTGGGAGGTGCGCAGAGCTGCTGGCAGGTTTTTTCGGAGCTCAGCTCTAGAGGGCCAGAAGACGGCTGTGGGCACCAGAGTGGAGGACATGATGCTGACCATCTGGTGCACTGTCCTCGTTACCATGCTGACTTTCACACCGAAGCGGTAGGCCAGATCTTGGTTGCGGAGGTCCAGACGGAGTCGCATCAGTGTGAGCAGCAACTGCTGGAACTTGGAGAGCTTCACGTTCTTCATCCCGTCCATGTGAGGTGCCAGCAGCCACATGACTGTCTCTAGGACAAAGTAGTTTGGTAAACCAGTGTAAAACTTCACTTTCTCTGCATCGTTCCTCAAGGAGCTCTCAGACAGGGACATTTTCTCCACTGACTCCCTGAGGGTCTGGTTCTCCTTCTTCAGGGCTTTCAAGATATCGTCAAAGTTAACCGGCACATCAGACGTCTGAGCGAACTTCCCTTTCTTGCTGTCACTCATCGATTCAACATCCTCATCGTCATCTTCATCGGCGCTGAGGGAAGAGGAAGCACTTTCCTCCACGATGGCCTCTTGCTCCCTCTCCTCAGGATGCTCTTCCTGGCCCCGCTCCCCCACCACAGACCTGCCCTGACCCTGCAGGAACAACAAGGCGTTGGCCGCCTCCACGCGTGCTTCCTGCTTGTCCAGGATCTCTAAGGTCCCTGGCTCTTTCATCTCTGGGGATAAGGGAGCTGTCGTGAACACAGACGGAACATAATCTGGCGAACGTGGATTCTTCACCTGTTTACCTGCATGTGGGGAAAGAAAATGTAGTAAATGAGGAGGAGGTGAAGAAAAAACTCTCTTCATTGAACTTCCTCTTCCACAGTCAGTAGAGGTTCAGGACAAATTGTAGTGGGCAGGCAGCCATGTTTTCCCCTCGCCTGAGTTGGTACATTGTCCCACCCAAAAAGAGCAGAGCGAGCAGTTTGATAACAGCTGACCAAGTAACAGATTTACAGGGTTAGGTTTAGGATCTGTCTAATGAGCTTTCTTGTGGGTGTGACAATTTTTAGGCTGTTTTGATGTAAAATTATAGCTCAGTAGGGCTCTTTTTAGGAGTATCTATTGGCAAGGAAAGGAATACAATATTCATTAGTATGTTTTCATTCGCGCATAATCACCTGAAAATAGTTTTTCCTACATGCTTGGAAGGAGAGGGTGAGGTGTGGGAGATATTCATTTGGTTGCAATCTGCAACTTCACCACTAAGTGTCACTAAATCCTACACACTGGACCTTTAAATTAAAATTGTATTTAATTCACAGTTTCAGTCCACTGATGTAATTTTGGACAATAAAGTTGATTATTAAAAACAGTAAAATATCTCACCTCCATTACATATCTTTGTCACATACCGATCACACAGTCAAGTGTGATCCAAAACAACAACTCTGACATAAATCCTACTTTTACAAAGCTTAGAATTTTTCAGTTTTGGCCACCCCATTTACAAACATGAGATGGCCATAATATTAGAAACACCTTTCAATATAATGCAGTCCTCTCTGACAGTGTCAGCAAAAATTGAAACATTGTAAAAGCAGAATTTACGGCAGAGTTGTTGTATCGGATCACATTGGATTGTAAAAGTGTAACTAATGTCATGGCTGGGCGGTGTTTAGAAAGAGAAAGATATGTGTGTGTGTGTGTGTGTGCCTAATGTCAGTATCAGCCCCAAAAATCCAGTATCTGTCGGGCTCTAGTGTTGAACCCTGTAACAGTTACTATACACAAGTATGATTTTGCACCAATAAAATGCCATATTGGTGATGATGTTGAGCTAATCATAACAGGACCAAAACTTTACAGTAAACTTATCTAACTCTTCTTATTTATTACTTTGTTGTTACAGATAAGAAAAGCTACAGCATTCATACGTTTCTCTTCAAACAATAATATTACATGGACAACAGCATGACAATAATAATACTACAAACTTGCAAACAGATCAAGATGAAAATAACATTATAGTGCAGTTTTCCCTTTTAAATATGAACTAAACCGACTTCACGGTCAGTAAATACATCGTAAACACAAGACCTGGTACAAGTCAGAAGTCAGAAGCACCTTTTGCAATAAATTTAAATAAACTTGCCTCACCACTGAAAACAGTGTTAGTTTTCTATTATTATGACTAAAACTGATTTCTTTCATTTTTAAGAGGTCAATTTTGGTTTCAATAACTACCTGTTGTGATTACACTTAATATTACACTGTGCCCACCAGATCAAACAAGAAATATTCATCTAGTAATATGAAAACTAAAGAAAATTCATTCTGAATCTCTCTCTCCACATTAATGATCCTGCTCCAAACAGACGGCGGCTCACTTCTTGTCTCCGCGCTGTACCGTCCACGCATTCATACCTGAGATGAAGTGAGTACTACACAGCCGACTGCCGTCGTTCGGCACCCAGCCCTCTCTGTTCACAGCAGCTATCCAGCGCTGCTTCCTCTCGGGGTCCCGGGGGAAACGGTAGAAAGATAAGGTGGTGCCTGGTGTCCTTCTGTTCCTACAGCCTGCCACCACACATGTGTGAACCATAGTAAGGCCACGGAGAAGCGTGGAGGTGTGCGCTGCTGTTTGTTGGCTGTTTTGACTCCCAAAATGGCGGCCTACCAAAGGGTGGGGTGGGACTGGTACCGTCATCAACGGTCGTTTGCATTCAGGATCTGATTGGATCAAATCAGCGCGACGTCACTGAAATGCGATCCTAACTCACGCGGTGCCGCAGCTAACGGCCTGAGATGAGAGCTGGCTGGTGTATTTAAATATCGTGGAAATGACCCAAAGTGTTAATTACGTGTTTTCAGGAGCCCAATAAGAGACAGTAAAGAAGAGACAGCACAGTCAGTGATGCGGCTGAGCTGTAGTTGGACTCACAGCTCCACATTCACACATCTATGATGGTGCTGATGGTTTAAAGCAGAGTGTGTGTGTGTGAAGCACTAACAGAGCTTAACGTGTACACTATATGGCCAAAAGTGTGCGGACACCAGCGGTCCTGTGCACTTTTGGTATATTGGTATGTTGTATGAGTCCCAGGTTGTGGATCCATGAAGGGAAATCTTGATGCCATCACGGTGTTTGAAAGCACTGGCCCCTGTAAACAGATGTTGATAATTTATGGAGCTTTTTAATCGTATCACATCCTTAGCAGATGGCTCCTTTGCCCAGTTATCATGGTACTTCAGATGTTGACATTTCCAAATATCAGATGTGACAGATTTATTTAAATGCCCGAGACACTGCGCCATGGAGGGCTTTTTTTTTATAGCCTGAATAATTAATGCTGTAGACTGGAGTTCAGGTCATACGCTTATATTTTTAATCCATCATTAGTCAAACTTTAAGTTTTTAATATGCTACACCATAGGCCTTTTCACAGCGGCCATTTGACATGAAATATAGGTAAACACAGGTGTTACCAATGATACTAGTCAAGTGGCTGCTGTTTTATTAACAGTCTTTTGACAGATCATTTCAATATCATGGCAGAAATGTGTTTTATTTTATTATATACAGTGCATAAGTGCAAATTACTGAACAGTCATGCATCAGAACTATTTTACAATCTAAATATAAAAGTTACCAAGCCTGCTGCGAGTGTGATGAAGTTAATTAGTCAGGACTCTCTTGTGAAGTGTTTGAGTCTAGATGCGACTACACTGGGCTCCCAATCGGATGTAGTGTATCCAAGCAACCGTCAGTTGTGTGTGCTCAGTTTGTACACAGAGGTGCTCCGTGCTCCTCCCACATGAATCAGCCTCTTGAGCTCCATCAAACAGAGGATGTACACAGGGGTCTTGGTTCCAAGGTTGGTAATCTTCCTCAGCTCCTCCGTCTGAAACTCTGTCTTTTCTCCTGCAGAGGGCACCACAGAACAGAACAGCTCAAAGTCAAAAGTGTTCTCCACATTTGTCTTTTTTTTTTTGTAAATACGATTGTTTCCTAGTATACCGGGAGAACTAACTAATTCAAGGTTTTGTGTACCTAAAGTGGAGGCTTCGCCTTGTTTGGTATTTGTATTATTGTCTTGACTGGGTTTTGAGTGATGTAGTGCAAAGCTACCGAAGCCAAATACAAAGTGATGAAAATGAGAAAAGAAACACTCGGATTCATCAGTTTCATCTGAACATATTGTTGCTAGTAGCATGAGCTGTATCACAGCATCTTTTGTCTACTGTCTGATTCAAATTTTTTAATTCAATATTTGTCACATATAATCATAGAAGAGCAATTACAGTGAGACGCTTTTCTGTGAGCTACTACTATACATTATTAATGGAACTAAAAGAGGAACAACAACAACAACAATGGACTAAAATACCAAATGACCTTGTAGGACCTTCATCTGTTGGTACTCCACTGATAATGGACACTTTGTGATGTGTGTAATTTGAGATAACATTGATTCTTCTGCAATCAGTTTAGTGTGGACCAAGTTATACTAGCTGTCTGAGGCTAATACAATATTCTAGGATACCTGACCAATGATGGACTGTTAAATGAATGTTGAGCAAACATTTATGCATTTCTTTTTTTAGTTTTGGGACTTTAGTAGATGAAATATTCTGCTGTACTACCAAAGTTCTTTCAGTGGTGACGCATTGTTTTTCCCCCTGGTATTAGGGACAGTGTAACCAAGCTTTGTGAATTTTCTTTCTGTATGAATTGATTATAACTTTACTCATCTTTTCTGACCTGTAATCCCTAAATTGTTACATTTGTTCAGTTTCATTTTATATTGTTGGCTCAGCTTTTCTTTTGCAGGCAGCACCTTTAAGCCACACACTGTTAGTCACTCAGTTAATGATTTTAGCATGGGCCTTTACAGGAACTACTTTGTGGTGACAGAGCTAGTGAGCAAGACAAGGTTAAAGGCTGTAACTGCTGACTCTCAGCCCCATCAGCTGTTATAGTTGAGTTTACTGATCCAAGTTGATGTGATTAATGCCTGCTACCGCAACTTGGATCACACATATGACTACTAGGAGTTTACACCGGCGTGTAAAAGTGTGATATCATTGACACCATGTGATACAGCCCTTTGGTATACATCAACTCCTTTAGATAAAATAGTCATGTGTCTCTGTCGGATCCTTTCGAAGCAATGAACCACGAGATACTGCATGTTTGACTTTAATGATTATTTGTTAGGAGGGATTGTGGCTCGACTCAGGCTGTTGGAGCACTGACCGTGATAACGGCCTTTTCTCTCTGCTGCAATCTGTCTGCTGGACCAGCACTGAGAGGCTCAGGAAGAGCTTCTACCCTCAGGGCACTAGGATCCTAAATGAGGACACTGCCTAAGACTGCACGTTAAAATGTATATTATAATATTATTATGTATATAATTCCATTTTCACACAGTGAATTAATTAAACAAATTGGAGGAGCTCACAGAAAAAACATTTCACTATAACTGCACCTGTATGAAAGACTACACGAATGCAGTAAGATAGAAACAGGAAAAAACGTCACCAACAGTGTGTACACCCTTAACTGACCGACACGAACAGTCCAAACTAATAAAAATCTCTGGTAGCATGAGTCATATCAACACGCGAAAAGGGAAAAAATCTGCTGGATGCCATTTTGCAGACAGTAAGAGCTGCCGAGTGGACGGTTTCTAAATTCAACTTGCATATTTCAGTTAAGAGTCCAAGTCCATCTGTCTCTGGTCCATGTGAACAATGTGTCATGGGCAAATGGTCAAAACATCACATTTGGAGGGAAAGTTTTAACACAGATGTTTTGCAGCTTAACAAACAAAGCTGGGCAAGGTGTCCAAAAATCTGTATCCCAGTAACTGACAAAGACAAACATTTTTTTTCTACTTTCAGCCACTAGATATTTAGACAATATCCTGATTTATTGACTTTGATCATAAGTGAAGTGTAGCACTGACCTGGACACTCTGCTGTGAAGTTGTTGATGCTGTGGATTGCCTGGTTGAGGTTGTGCAGAGTCATCTGCTTCAGGTAGCTCGGTAAACTCTGGAACTCGCTCTCTGACACCACAGACACACTCGGAGCACTACAAAGAGGACGTGTTCCAATTATATCTTACTAAAAACTACAGGCGTGATATCAGGACAGCAAAAATAAATCAATTAGACATCAAGCATAATTAGAAATAGGGCAAAAACCTAAAAAAAAAATGGCAATTGCATTGAACACATTTGTAAAACTTAAAAACAATAAAGACAATAAATAAAAAAACAAAAAGAAAGAAACAGACAGGAGGGACAAAACTAACCACCTCAAAGTTCCCAAATCCAGTGAAAATGTGAATGTTACTCCATCCTACATAATGAATATTCAAGTTGTCTTCTACTCAGCAGCAGTTTGGTCTAGTCTGGTTTGCAACTTTAGAAGGTATTGCCACCCTTTTTGAGAGCGTTTCTCCAAAGTGGCTCACTCCCAAGTCAGAGGAAAGTGCTTCTCTGAGTTACTTTACCTGTTTTTAGCTTTTTCTGGCTTGACATATGGGTGTACAGCCATTGTGGCAGTCTTCTTCAGATGAGCCTGGGACACAAGCTACAGAATAGGGGTCATAAGATACCGTTAAAACCAAAAGGTAGTCTGGTGGCAGAGGAATCAATCTGAAAACATAAAAAAGGTACACACTTTACAGATGTCCTGTGTGACAGAGCTGAGGTCTGGCATCTCTGGGGTGCTGGGCTCTTCGAAGTCCGTCCTGATTCGAGGCGTCCCCAAGCTAAACTCCTGAGTTGGTCCGTCCAGCTCCAGCCTGCTGACAGTGGGCTCTTTAGTCACCTTTTCCTTTTCACGTTGTCCTGTCTTCAGCATTTTGGCACTTCTCTGGAGGTAAACACGAGACAGGTTAAAAATAAAAGCAGGCATACAGCAAATGAAGAAATTAAAAGCAAATATTGTTCCTTTCTTACACTTTGTAGATTATTTGCCCAAACGGACTCCAGGTTTGGCATCTCCGGCATGTGCTTCTCCTCTCCACCCAGGATGGATAGCTCTGACACACTGTATTCCCAGGCACGTTTGGAGCCGGTGGATCCTTCAGCAGGAGATGTTTGGAGTTTGAAGGTTTGGCTGTCATCATCAACCTGCATGTTGATAGGCTCAGGCTGCTGTGAGCTCTTTTTGTCCAGATAAAATAAGAAAGGACAATCCTTTATTGATCATGCAGACTTTCATGTGTTGAGACCTCAACCTCAATATCAGGAAATAAATGTTCCACATACACACACTCATTTTTTTTTATACCTTTTTGTTGCTGACCAGTCGGTTCACATATGGGGTTTGAAATGCTGGGACCTCGGGAGTGGTAGGCAGGTTTCTAGGGCGACAGGGGGATTCTGGGTCACCATCGTCTTGTGCAGGTGGGGAGCAGTGACCATTTGTCTTTCTGATTTTGAACCCCGGAGTGCAAAACACAGGTGGCTCTGGGGACTCCAAGTTGTCAGCTGAAGGCAGAGGACAAAGTGATGCAAGGGGATGGCAGAACATGTTTCATTTCAGTGCTTTCTCTTTTTTTGCGAGGATGATGACACTTTGTACATTTATGAGTGGTTTATGCCTCTTAAAGGAGCTGTGTCATAATCAGTAATTATTCACGTTTTTAGTATCTTTACTTTTAGCCATCTGCGACCCTGATAAAGGTATGCGGTTATAGAAACTGGCTAGATTTCAGAACAAAGGTTTATTTAAACCCCAGTATCATGACTGTTTAAACCTTACAACATTTAATATGATTTTTAATTGAGAGCAATTATAGAAGCCTTGATAAAACTGAAATAGGAAAACAATAATACAGGATGAAATACAGCAGAAGAACAGAAACACATGTTAAGCCTGATCAGTAAAACCATGAGCTCTTTGGTTCCTCTGTCACATACAGTAGCCAAGGATGAGGATGATTGGCACACAGCTATATGTCTGATCAGATCCACATCTACATGTAACAGGCTGAGGGTACTAACTCAGTACAAGATACTTCAAGTTACCGTTACCTTAAACAAATGTAGCCATTCTCTTTCCCCTTTCTGTATTAAGTGCAATTTAAAAAGGGGGACTTATTTCCATCATTTCTGGAAATGTGAACGGATTTCCACATTTTTTAACACTTATTTCAAAAAGGTAGTCAGCGGGATATTTAAAATAAAAATGAAGAAAGACCCTGGTGTTTTCCTCTGGGGACTTCCATCTCCTGCATCCCATTACAAGCTCCTTGAAAAACTCCTCCAAGTCACACGAAAGTGTATTCTGAAAAACTGGATGGAAACTTCTCCATTGAGTGTTACCGTCCGGTATAGGGAAATGTTTTATATCCACATGAAAGGTTACAAGCTGTTGTGAGAGTTTAAATACCCTTTCTAGACTACATACCTGCAGACCTGAACAATGTGGAGGACAAGGTACATGATAGGCTGCTGATGACTGGTTACCCTCTTTAAAATTTATTTCTTTATTTAATTCATTAATTCATTCATTTATTTCTTTCGTGTTGTATATGCTGTCTGCCTGTTCTGGACAGGATGCAACCAATAAAAAGTCTTAAAACAAACAAAAACAAACACGGTTTCATACCTTTAGCCTGCAAACTTTCCATTAGTGGGTTCACTGGTGGTGTAGGTATGTCTTTTTGTGGTCTGTTAAAGAAGAAGACACTTATAAAGCGGCAATAAGCAGTGACTAGACTCTTGCCGCATGTTACCAGTCAATAAATCCCATATACTGTACCAACTATGTCATGCATATTATGCTCTACCTTGCGGGCTTATTAACTTTCTTCTGAAACAGATCCATAGTGAAATCGTTGTTCAGACACATGGTGTGCTCTGTGATGCCAAAGTCATGCATCTGGGGTGTCTGCAGCTCATCGTCATCCATCCGCAGGGCACATTTGGGAGTTAAGGGCATGGGTGGTGGTGCGGGTGTGTTGAGTGAGGGATGAGGGAGGCTCATCTCGGGCATAGGGGGCACTTCAGAGCACCACTCCACCCCAGCCAGAGTTCTCTTCAGCTGTATCTCAGACAGACCGAAGTCGGAGAGCTGCGGGGTACGCATCACGTCGGCGAAGGGTGGGGCTCCTGTTTTTGTAGGCAATGAGGAGTGATTATCCTCAGCCTCCTCCCCGCTTCCCTCTTCTCTTTCAGACTTAGTTTCACTCTCATCACATTCCTCGTCTTCAGAATATGACTCCTGACTGTCGGTCTCTGTGTAAGAATAAAAAGACATTTGGAATTCATCCCTTTACTAACTATCAACAGAAAACATCACGACACCTTCCACTTCACTTCACCTTTCCCAAACAGGCAGACTGTGCTCGACTCCCATCGATACAGCTGCAGTCATTACTTACTGCTCGGTCTCTGGGTGTCTCTGGGAGCTTGGTAACCGTATGTTTCCCAGTGTGCCCTCAGTGTGTTGATGTCCTGGGTGACTTTCTGCTCCATCACTCTGCAGGCCTTAATGAAGCTGCTCACCTCACTCGCATGTGCTTTCTGCTGAGCCAACTGTTCCTGGATCTGCCCCTGTACGAGGACAGAACAGACTCAATCAGTACACACGTTTATAATTCATGTGATAATATTGTTCACAAAACAGGTTGAATAATACGTTTATATTAATAATAAACACAGAAATTCTTTATGATGCTTAATGAGGAAACTATTCATTCTTTACAAACAATGTATATGATTTCATTTCATGCTTCTGAGCACCGCAGTTAACAATGAATTTTCCTAACAATAATGATGATAATAATGATGATACTACTTCTATTATCATTAGAAGAAGTTTTTACATAAACAGGCCCGGAATATTAATAATAATGATAATAATGATAATTTTAAAAAGAAGAAGAAAAAGAATTACAGACGTGTATTGCTGCCACGCCAGACAAATAAAAATGTATCAGTATCACGTCATAACGACAGGTTTCACGCTACAACGTGACAGGTTTGTTGTTATAATGTTAGAAAGTTAAAGTCATGTGTGAATGGGGAAAGGTTACATAACAACACGTCACATTATAATGTGAAACATCTCACATTTGAACAATAAATGATCGTGTTATGACGTGATACTGATACAGACTGCTACTCCCACCATGTAAGGAGTGTCACCACAGGTCCTTCATTCAAACAGCTGTCAGACTTAAGTTATACTACACTGTAAAATGACTTTTTCCTGTTCTAATCATATTTACTATGCTGTGCAACTATATTTATTTATTTACACTGTACAATCACCTCCTGCTGTATTCTGGAAAATCTCCAACATTTCCAGTTATATACAGACATATATGTGTACTATAATGCTACACACCACGTGCGTATATAGCACAGTTATTTCTATGAAATGATCCAACATGCATATCTGTATAACTTTTGTTTATGAGTATCTTCTAAAGTGAATTTGTGTGGGATCAATAAAGTCTATCTTGTCTTGTCTCATCAGACTAAACACACTTATCTTCAAGACCTCCTGGTAAATAGTGCAGGTCTGTATAGATCCAGTGTTTAGTTTACTGACCAACTGTCACTAACACCATGGCAACGGACGGCCGTTACATAAAAGTTGAATTAAGTAACTTTATACTGAAAGTCTCTGTTGTACAGAGTTTGGTGTCCATACCTTTAAGTTCCCGACGTCAGAGTTGAGCTCGTGATATGCTCGCATAGCTCTGGCAGTGGTTTCTGAAATATGAATGAAGTCATATTAACACTGTGAACCAGCTCTGTTATTCACACATGAGGCCGGATAACAGGCTCGTCCTTCGGGCTGTCACTCACCGCTGTCACCGTCGTCGTTTCGGCTTTCAAAGGCGTGCTGCAGCTTGGCGGTTTCTGACTCGAGAGTCACCGCCAGCTTCCTCAGCTTGGTGAAGAACCGTGTCGTCGGGTCCATTTTCAGATAAGCACTCAAAGTATTTGAAACAAACTCCTGCCAGTCAGTCAGTCAGTCAGTCCACCGAGCGGGCCGTTTGTTTACTCCTCTGCTGCGGCCCGGAAAACAGTTTTGATTTTGGCGCCTCTTCCGGGTTTAAACGGAAGTGCCTTCTTCTTCTTCTTCTTGGGTTGTTCGCTCCGCTCTCGCGCCCTCTATATCTGCAGTTGAATTTTACAAAACACTCATCGGTTTTTAAGTTTTGATCAGTATTTTTTATTTATTTATTTATTTATTTTACATTTTTACGGAGCCCATAAAGTCCCAGAAGGTGCTTTTTAAAAAAATTTTTTATCTTGTCTTATACATCTTGTGAATAACTTGGGACTTTAAGGGCTCCGAACATTTTCCTGTTTGACTTGACAAAATATATTAAATTGTATCGCTTTTATTATTTGTCTTATTATATGTCTGTGTTTCAATTTTGTTCAGTGAAGAAATTTAGGTTGCGTGTTTGTGGTGCTATAAAAATAGTTGAGAAAAAAAAAGTTGAGCTGGAGTTGAATAAGAAACAATACAACATGCCTTATGACCTTTATGTGATTATATTTACCTTTTTCTGTGGATTATTTAAAATAAACATCCACTTTGTGCAATTTAGGGGTGTTTATGCTGAATTACAGCGTGTAAATGATTATAAATGAGTATTAGTGCAAGAGAGTTCATTATTACAGTATTTGGAGTCAGGTTTGAATGGAAACATGTATTTTGTTTTGGAGGTGAAGGGTTTGCATTGGGCTGTTTGGGTCTACGTTCAAATAGACTCCTGCTCAGAATTGTGTTGAATGACTGTCAGTCATTTTCCAAGTTTGTATTCAATATTCCTTTCACGTCAGCTCCTGCTGCCAGAAGATGGAGCTGTTTTTCAGCCACAAACTGTCAGTGGCAACAACAGAGGTCAGATAAATTGACCTCAGTCCGTATGCTATACTTAGAACTATCTAAATATACCTCTCTTACCAAGAAACAGCACACCATGACAGAGCTGAAAGAAAGTCAAACAACTGTGAAAGGGTTTGTGCTCTTGAATCCAGGCTTTTCAAAAGATAGTGTCAGGTGCACAGAATGTCAACAAAAATACACAAAATTTCATTCTGTGCCATCCAGCAGATTATAAAACATCTGGGCAGTGGTGTAAATCAAAACTAATTAGATCGGAATGTAAATGGATTTTCTACATGAGGGCACATCCAGACGGTCTTAATGAGGAACAAAACTCTAAACTAACTAAACAGCTCACTGTTGTCCATCTAGTATTAATACTGTTGTCTTAGTTTTGTGTTGTGTAAGTCTACATGTCTGTATACAGAGTTCAAGACTCATATATGTGGCTGTATGATTAACACACCAGACATCTGGTAAGTTCATGTCAAACACCTTATACTTTCTTCCCTTTTCCTGATGCACATAAGGAGGAGAAGGAGGATAAATAAAACTCTGCTGCAAAAAAAATGGAACCTTAATTAGCATCATTGGAAACACCTCTGTTTGCCTACTATTTCATGTCAAAATGGCTGCTGTGAAAAAAAGTCTATTTAATGGTAAAAACAAAATTAAAAACTGTATTGGTGTTGTGAAATGTCCAGAAAATGAAAAGTGAAATTTAAAATCCTGAAATGGAAATTTGTCCTTATAAATGTTATAAATGGGCGGCAGCAAGAAGGTTCCTGGTTCAAACCTCAGCTGGGTTTGCATGTTCTTCCCATGTCTGTGTGAGTTCTCACCTTCTCACCGGGTACTCCGGCTTCTTCCCACAATCCAAAGACATGCACTTAATAGGTGACTCTAAATTACCCGTACATGTAAATGTGAGTGTCTCTATGTGTCAGCTTGTCCAGGGTGTACCCCGCCTCACATAAGAAGTCGGCTGGGACCCCGATGAGGATAAACAGGAAGCCTGATGAAATGTCCCTGCAAATGACATTTTAGTGTGTAACATTTGGAAGGGAAATCATGCATCGTTTTTTCATACTCCTTCCAAGTTCAGAGAGAGCTGTGGGAGGAGAACTGTTATCAGATGAACTGGTTGTTCAGAAGTGTATAAATACTGGACAAACTGTGAAGGTCAGTGCAAAAGTGCACACTGAACAACTGAGGTGAGTTGCCAAGAAAAAAAATCAACAGCTCTGCTAAATGTGTCGTGATCAGAACAGACAATAGATTTACATACATTTCAGTCATTTCTAAATGATGTTAAAACCTTAGAAAGTCTGGGTTAACTGTTCACCTTCTCCATTTGTCAGAACGCAGCTCTGGAGCCATGGCGATGTTTGGGAAGGTTTTGGAGCCTGTGGGCTACATGCAGACTGTGAGGTGAGTTCTCCCTTTTAACATGTCAGTCACAAACTGCTAAATATCTTGTGAACTGCTAAAAATAAAACAATACAACTTCCAAATACATTGTATGGTTCTCAGGGTCCTGGTCCAGGGATATGCTCCTACCTGGGAGGAAGCGCCACAGCAGAGGAGACTGAGTTGGCCAAGAAGAACCTGGACAACATCGATCAGGAGCTGGGAGCGTCAGGTCACGGCCTGCTGGACGATAAGGAGGTCCATCAGCTGGAGGACGACCTGGCAGTGGTCTACTACCAGCTGGGCACAGCGGTGAGGAAACTGTCCCTGGATCTATCACATGCAGTTCTATTTAGTAGAACTGACTTCTGGGTCTGGGTATTTTGGAAGTTAAGCTCTAATGTGTATTATAACAAATGAATCTTTTATTCACTCCTCCTCATGCAACATGTTTGTTAGCATTAAAAATGAATACTGTTATAGTTTGTTTTGAGCGTCTGCCCCAAAGACAGATATGAGTGGACAACTCTCCTGCTGACACTCGAGGCAACGCAAAAATACTTGTGCTGCTACTTAAAACCGGAAATGCATCACCATAATTTGGTATCCTGACGCTTGAAGGTGAAAGCACATATGAGCCCACAGCTTATTTGAAAGGAAATAGATGATACGCTCTCAACTTGCACTCCCCCTTGTGACTGGAAGGGATTCAATGTCCTGCTCAAGGACACCTCAAAAGGACAGAAGCTTACCAATTTAAGGAGTTGGACCTTGTTTCCCCCTGATGAATGACATGAATTTATGTTTTTAAAACCCACTTGCTTAAAAAACATAGATGTTAGGATAAAATTTACAAAGTGTCCTTGAACAGCCTTGAGATCGACTTTCTTGCTCCCCTATCAAGTTGGACAAGAAACAAAGGGTGAAGGATTTGGTAGCAGCGGTAGAATTAAAGCTGAAGGGTTCTGTGACCTGCTGCGGGCTGATCCGTGGATAAGAGAAAAGAGAACAGCTCATTTAACTCATCACCAGATTTGGTAGTTATATGAATATTGTCAAGGGCACTTAAGGTGGAGCTGACCTTGAAGAGCTCTGGCAGTTTTGTAATAGGTTTATGGGTATAAATGAATTTGAGTGAAGAATGAGCAATGTCAGTTTCAGTGTAGGTTATTTCTGGAGTGAGAATATGAAAAAAAGAAGAAAAAAAAAGAAAATCAAAAGTCAGAGTCAAAATGGCTGCTGTGAAAAAGGTCTATTGTAGAATAGAAGAAAGTCTAGTGAAGTTTGTGCATGTATTTTCTTTTCATGACACTTTCAGGTCTTCTCATTGTGGAAAGACATTTGTATCACACTTTGGAAACACTGAAGATGAGCTTCATCTTAATAGGACATGAGGTTTGTTGTTTGATACATGATGAAATTATTATGTAATTTTATCCCGTATCAAACAATATGTAAGAGGATATAACATGATGGACTTTGAACCTATTAGCATAACAGTAATCTTTATAGATATTCTCACTGTGATATCTTCTAGAAGTGTATCAAATGAACCGAAATCTTAAACCTTAACAATTATTGCAAGTGTTGCATTTTTGAAAAGTTATAATTCAGTTGGTGTGAGTGGGAGTGTTATCTTATCAAAGCAACTACAAAGAGGCTCAAAATGACCATAAGAGACACAAAAGACACGAAAGAGACACAAAATGCCGACATAAAGGCCACATAGAGACACAAATGACACAAAGACACAGAGAGACACAGAAAGACCACATAGAGACACAAAATGCTGACATAAAGACAGAAAAAGACCACATAGAGACACAAAAAGACAACAGAGAGACACGAAAAGACCACATAGAGACACAAAAAGACCACATAGAGACACAGAAAGACCACATAGAGACACAGAAAGACCACATAGAGACACAAAAAGACCACATAGAGACACAGAAAGACCACATAGAGACACAGAAAGACCACATAGACACAAAAAGACCACAGAGACACAGAAAGACCACAGAGACACATATTCTGCTGTAGGCTGTGGAGTTACAAATAGCACTTTTATTTCTTGTTAGAATAATTTGAAATACTTAAAAAATATATGAATTTAAAGTTATTAATTTGGCATTCATTTATTACACTAAATTAATAATATGACTTATGAATAGTTTAAGAGTCTTAAATCTCTCTTTGTTAACTTATTTTACAAATAAAATAGCCTCTCCTTTGAATCTGTACCATGACGTGTTTCCTATTCTGTCACCCTGCTCGCTTCAGGTGAGAGCTCAGTCAGAGTTCACCAAGAAGGAGACAGAAGTGTTCCTGCAGTATACGCAGGACTACCGGCTGGAGAGGCAGCTGACAGCGCTCTACAACCGTATGATGGGAGTGTCGGCGCTGACCGACCAGCCCACGCTGCTGGAGGAGGTCATACTGAGCCGCAAGCCCAAACGCTGGGAGCTGAGGGAGTTCTGCGTCAAGGTTTGTGACGGTGCAGGGACAGTGTGGAGGGCTGGTGGGTGGGTCTTTGTGTCCAACTCATCTCCCTACAGGGGTCATTAAAATTTAATTTCATCTCATTATACAGAGGCACGCACCCGGCCTAACTGCAGCAGCAGGAAGTCATGTGACATCCTGAAATAAATAGGGACATTTGAATAAACAGCTTTTAAACTGGAACTACAACTGATTCAAAAATTAAGGCGTTATTTTGGCATTTAATCAAATTAAACCAAATATACTCCATCTCCCTGTGGACAGGTTTTGAGATAAAGAGGCACTCAGGAACGCAGCTGTACAGGATTAAACATTCAGTTTCCAGACCAAAAAAATACATTTGATAGAAAAAATGGAGGTCCTGTGGGGAATGAAGCATGCAGCATCTATCTTCTCGCTACGAAAATAAACTGAATATTTAATTCAGCAGAGCTGTGACCTTCTGTTGTCTTTCTTCTTAGCTGAGTTGGCAAATTCCCTTTTGCCCACACTGTTGGTAGGAGAACAAATGTTTTTTTTTTTATCCATGAAAAGGAGCAACAACAGAGTGCTGCAATGGCCAAGCTGCTCGGGCTTTAAACTTCAAATTAAAACAAGATTTTTCAAAACCTATGCAAGAATATTGCATCATACAACTGTGATGTCACTAAAATGTCACAAGTTTGAGATAGGGTTCAAACAGAGCTTAGCGCTTTGAGCAAAACACACATAATGACCAGTCAGTGTGAGATATATAAATAGACCTTAAGAGACACACCGCAGCAGTAGCAGGTGTGTCCGTTATGTAAAAGTTATTATGTAATCATTTTTTAAACATATTTGGGGACCGGACCTGGGTTGGACCAGTATTTACCCCTTATTACACGTGACATGCAAAGATCGTTTTAAGGGCAGCATGAGGGAGCCAGCCTCGACGGATTAGCCCCGATGCTGAAGTAATTTCTGCTTGAAATTGGTGCTGAACGAGTCATTTGTTTGTATAGTGCTCCGTTCAAGGACTTGTTAGCAGTATGACCTGATTTGCATAAATGCACTAATATAAAACTCCGGTGAAATCACTGAGGCGCAAAGAATGGCTAAATTTGTCCTCAGTGTGCAGTCATAGCCAACCGTTGTGAAATTATCCAATGAAAACGTTCTTTCTACTTTATTCTGTGCAATGAGCTGAGAAATCTACAGTGCTGGGCAGTAGATTTTACTGTGAGAGAAGGGCAGCTATGTGTCGAAAGTCACCGCTGTAAATCATGTGTCCACGCTGACCTTGTTAAGTAAAGGAACCACAGCTCTATTGTTTTAACCTTGAAGAACTTATCGTGTATAAACACGATGGAGGTGATACCATTATGTGTCGTACTGGGTTTTTCTCTCCTGCTGGCACAAGGACAAAAGCAATGTCTTTTTTTGTAAATCAGACAAACTCCACACACAATATGATTAGAAAAGTTAAACTGTGCGGCCCTTTATTTTCATATCGGAAATCTGCAACGTCACCAAAAGATGTGACAGGCTCTGTGTACTAACTCTGG